>CM040128.1:109387806-110587806 GCA_022559845.1 Amorphophallus konjac | reverse complement strand
CCGGATATAATGTTTAGTGTTTGCATGTGTGCGAGATTTCAATCCGATCCAAGAGAATCACATATGTTAGCAATCAAAAGAATTTTTAGATATTTGCTTGGCACATTGGATCTTGTTCTATGGTTTCCTCATAGTTGCAATTTTGATTTAGTAGCTTACACAGATTCTGATTATGCTGGGTGTTTAGTGGATCATAAGAGCACGAGCGGGTACTGTCAATTTCTTGGAGGTTGCATGGTCTCATGGGCCTCTAGGAAATAAAATATTGTGACATTGTCAACTACCGAAGCTGAGTACATGACGACAGGCAGTTGTGCAGCCCAAGTGCTTTGGATCCAACAACAATTAGTTAATTTTGGCATTTCTTTGAATAACACACCCATTCTTTGTGATAACACTTCTGCAATCAATATTTCTAAAAATCATGTTTTGCATTCTTGCACCAAGCACATAGATATTCGACACCACTTTTTGCGAGATCATGTGAGTAATGGTCATTTTGAACTTACACATGTAAATATGGAAAACCAACTTACAGATATTTTTACAAAACCCTTATCTCCTGAAAAGTTTGAAAGAATCAGAAGAGAACTAAGAATTTGATGTTTGAATGAGTAATTGCACATATTAGGCTTGAATAAACACTTATGCTTACTTTGCAAATAACATTTCAGATTTGGATATATTCAACTTCATGGTTAACATTGCATATATTGTTGCATGCTTGTGAATAGAAATAATTCCTCATCATCTTTTCATTCACTTGCATATGCTTGTATATACTTGACATACTTACTTGCTTGAATGTCATGATTCTTCGGTATCTCAAATCTTGAGTTGTGGAAGGGTGGATAAACTCCATTTGGAAACACTCTCGATGCGTGAGTTGGGTCTTTGGACCTTCACCTCCGCCATGTACCGAAAATCATATTACAAGAATTTATTTTCAAATCCTTGCTTGATTGCCTATATATATTTCAGAAAACCTTTCTCTTCAAAAAAATTTCTACGATCTCGCCTCCTTGATAAATAATCATGCAGTGATTTTAATCTTTTGTGAATCGTGTCATATACAAAGGAGGAGGATTTATTTCTAACTATGCATACATTTAGGGAGAGTCATAACTATGTCATGGCAAATTCATTTTCTACATACATAGCAATTACCAACACATTTTGCCGAAAAATGATGCATATGACTTTGAATGATAAGGATTCCAGAAATTCTTTTTAACACTTCATGGGAAACAAATTCCTACATGAAAATCTAGAGTAATCGTGAGGAAAAAATTACCTACCCTATAAAAAATTTAATAAGTGGAATGTAAAATCAAGTAGCTGGGAATCCACACTAAAATAAATGAGGAAACTTGCATCGAAAGGTGAAACAAAAATCCACAATACGTGATGAATCCTAGTAGTTGGGAAACTCCATTGAGACACATGAGGTAACTTGCGTCGAATGGTGAAATCCTATAAAAAGAAACAAAAAGGGGTTGTGCGAAGCTACCAAAAGTCGAGGATCAAAATGGAATTGTAGAAAGGAAATAACCCTCTAGTATTTTCTAGAAATTCTACCAATATCCATATAATTTTGAAGTTCATTGCTCATTTTCACATACTTCACTCTTGGGTATCATTGTGATGGATGTGTATTTTGAATTTGTTCATATCTTGGTTTATGAAGTACCTCTAGCATATGAATGTACTACCTTTTTTGATTATGCTTCATATGACACAATTTGATTTTGAATCCACTGTTCACTTGTTATCCTATTACCCCTTTGAGGGGGAATTATAAAGTTAATATGCTTCCTTGGTTGCTTGCTTGCATGAAGCATTTCACATTTCTGATCATACATCTTCATAATGACTTTAATAACCCCGTTGTTAGTCATTTTTTATTGATGTCAAAAGGGGGAGAAAAAGTACATGCATAGACCATATACATGTTCATATCAGTTTTGCACAGTTTGAGAGCTTTTGAGTTTTGAAAAGTTTGGAAGTTCACGAGCATACATTTCAATTTCAGCTCTAGATACTTCACAGTGCAAATAAAAGTTAAAATGTTCAAAGCTCACATGTTCATAACCGTTTACATGTTCATCGTTTCACACATGTTCATAGTTTCATATTTGTTCATGGTTTTGACCTTTAAATAAATCATGTTTTTATTTTTATGCATACACATGCACACGTCGTTTTGTCATCATCAAAAAGGGGGAGATTGTTGGATCTCCTAGTTGATTTTGGATAGTTATGTTTCGATGATGACAAATCTTGTGTGTGTGTTTCTTTATGTGGTAAATTGAGAAAGGCTTGATATCCAAGGTGCTAATTTACTGACCATCCGGTTATGCAGGAAAAATAGCTTTGGTGGACTCTTTGAACTCAAATTCTTGAGTGATTGAGTCATCTTCGGTTTGGATTCAAGTTAGATGGTAAACCATGCTCATATACTTTAAAAGGATATGGTAAGATCCTACAACTCTAAAAATGCTCAAACTAGTTGAGTTGGGGTTCATGATGCTCACCATTGTGCATTATTGGATAGCCATGGGTTTTTGATGTTTAGTTATAGCACTTGTCATTGGCAAGGCTATTCCATGCATATCCTTCTTGAGATTTTTAAGCTTACATGTTGATTAGTCATCTCTTGTGAAGATTGGTAGAAACTAGTCATTTTGGTTCTCACACCTTGTTCATGGTCATGGTCATATGCTAATCATGTTAGGTGTGTTAACCTTGCTTTTAAAGGGCTTTCTTGCAAATGTTTTTAGAGGTTTTGAAAGATGAAAATAGATTTTGGTTTTTGATACAAAACTTGGTTGTAATTTGGCATCACATTGAGCATTCATGTTAATTAAATATTAGGTTGTTTAATCCTTGGTTTGATTGGCATAAATGATGATTTGAATGGGTTTCTATGTGGTTATATGTCTATTATCATGTTGGGGTCCAATGTATATTCATCATGCATATCGTCCCTTGGTGTTAACTCTTTCATTTTTATCAAAATCTGGGTTTTCTGAATTTTGGTCGACCGCCCCTATGCCTTTGGTCGACCGAATTTTTGAAAGTCAGAAGGTGTCCTGCCCTGAAAAAGTTAGGTCGACTGGCCCAGTCCTTTAGGTCGACCGAATTTGCCAGAATGCACCAGTCTAGACGCTGTAAAAGTTAGGTTGACCGAACCCCTCGCTTAGGTCGACCGAATACGGCAGGTGACCCATTTTAGTTGAGTTTGAAACCCATTAAAATGAGATCCGTTTTTGTTGAAATTTGACTCCATTGCCCCTAGGATTAATATATATATCTTGGGGCTTGTTCTAAAGGTTTTAGATAGGGGCTAAATAGTCTTTTCACACTTTTCTCATGGGTGTATATATATCCAGTGAATTTGGGAGAAACACAAGAGCTCTAACATTTTCTATCTATCTTGTAGGAGTAGAAAGGGAAGAAGGAGAGAAGCTGGAGGAAGATTGAGGATTTCATCTACTTCCATACATTTCTGGAGATCGTGATTGAAGAAACAAAGGAGAGGATCAAGAAGAGGAACGCATGGACGTTCTCATCGTCGGCATCCGGCTACCCTCCGACCCGAGGATTAGAGAAGAGTTTCTACAGCCTTTTCTACTCATGGGGATTTATTTCTACACCTTTTTTGCATCTATTTTGGTCATTTACTATTGGTCTATGAGCTTGTATTGATCACATCTTTATTTTCCGAACTTGGACTCTGTTAGTGTGTTGAACGATGGTGGCGTTTTTATGCCGCGGGTGTTGTGGTTTGTTTGTGTGTGTGTCTTGATCCTTCGTGGATCGTGTAGGAGACGATGTCTCCTTGAGTTTGGAGTAAAAGCTCCGTGTGCTTCATTTGAAGCGAGTGGATCCTCACCGATTCGGTGAGGGGTGGACGTAGGGAGCCTGTCGTAGTCCTGAACCACCTAAAAATCTCTCTCGCATTTGTCTGCTTGTGGTTTGCATGATTATCATTATCGTCTTGATCATGTGTGAAGGGAGAGGTTGAGAGAACTAGCTTTTTAATTTCATCCGTTCATATCTTGTGTTGGTAGTAAATTTTTATTCTGCTTTGCTAAAAATTTAAATATACCATTTGTAGACACGACAAAATCAATACTATGATGGGTAAATTTCATGTCACGATGTAATGCCCCAAAGTGGACTTCATTACTGGCTTAATAAGTTGGTTTTCCCATTTCTTTAGATTTTCTTTGAATATAGCGACCGTCCATATGGTCGCTATTTAAATAACGCCCTATGAGCTGTCGCTATTTCCTCTTGTTATAGGTCGGCCTACTTGAATAAGCGACCGTGGGCGTGGGTGTTGCTTCTAATCTTTTCATAATTTCAATCAGAATTAAATTCCTTGAAATGACGCCCTTCCTGGCGGGCGCTCATTAATGAACGCTTCTGTGCGCGGTCGCGGATTATGAATTTCAAAATATGGCAAGTCCAAAATTCCAGAGAAATAGCGGCACACCCGGGGGTGCTGTTTAGAATAGCAACTGCCTTTAGGTCGCCATTTCAGTTTTCATTTCCGTCTCCTCTGCAACCTTCCCTGAATGTGTCCTTCCTTGTTTTAAACTCTGTGATCAATTGAGGAAAGGAGATCTATGATTGATAGTTATCTTCTTTTGATCTTATCCTATTGAAATAGGGTTTCCATCCCGATAAATACCCTACGTTATTCCCCACGTGAGAACCTTACACACACGCCCCTCTGGATTAAGAGTTCTTCTGCTAAAGCTCCATTGATCGCAGCCATTCCTTGTTGCCGCTGCCAAGGGGGTGTTGTGCTGTGGTGTTTAGCTCAAATCTTGAGCTTTCATTTTCTCTCCTATCCTCTGTCCTGCTCACAGGCGCAGAAGGGGGATCCCTCTTTCCTTCTTTCAATTCTTATAAATTCTCTGCATATCATCATCATACCCACGATTACTACGAGCATCTTAGCATATCTTATATATTTCTTTTGCATACATATACTTCCCATCCCTTACTCCTCTTAGGGGTTTAAAACAAACACCACAAGGTGTGTTCATGCCCATATTTCACATTGTCATTTTATTGGGTATAGATACTACACTTCTCTTTGCTAATCCAAATTTCTTGTTTTGATTATTTTCCTTTAAGGGTAATCAAGAGTAAAAAACCACCTTCATCGGCCGGCCGGTAGGAGGAGGAAGTTGAATCCACGTCCACACCCGCTTTACAAGGTATTCTCCATGATCATCTTTCTACTTTTGAGATAACCCCTCTGGCGATCACACTCCTTAGTAGCATCACATGCTCCCTTCCCTTATTATTTTTATCATGCATATGATGATATTTCTTCCTTTTTAAATGTCTATGTGACACGTTCACACCATTACGCTCTGAAGGGACAATTCAAGCCCCCCTTCTTGTCCAATCGATCATCTAGGGACAACACTCGCCCTCTGTACTGAATCTTCTCCTGCTGGGGTATTGGCTTTTGCTGAGCCTTCTTTAGGCAGTCCCTCGCAATATGTCCGGCCTCGCCGCATTTGTAGCACTTGCCTTTTCTCCTCCAACATTCCTGTCCCGGATGGTTGCGCCCACAATGGACACAAAATGGAACCCTCGATCTGTCCCTCGGTACCGGTTCATGGTGTGTCACCTTTTCCTTGTCTCACCTCTCTCCTATCTACATAGGCCTTTTGCCCAACGTCTTCTGCTCCTCGGTGAGCCTATACATGGACATTCATCAGAACTTAACTTTTAAACTTTATATGTCCCTTAAATCTTTATGGTTTCAGTTATTACCTTGCATTTTCTCGCTCGGCTAGATGCGCAACCCTCAATGCCGTTGTGTAGGAGTCAGGGTCTTGGGTTGCAACATAGCGTCGGACGCTGCTACACAGAGCGTTGACGAATTTCTTCACCTTTCAATGTGCCTCATCGAATATGTGTGGAGCATATTGACCGAGAGCATAGAATCTGGCCTCATAGTCAGCTATCGACATGTTTCCTTACTCGAGGCTCAAGAATTCTTGCTCCTTAGCATCTCGCACATGTTCAGAGAAATACTTTTCTCGGAAGACAGCTAGGAACTCTTCCCATAATGTCACCATCATGGTAGTCTACGAAGGTGGTCCTCATCTTGGCCTTCCACCACAAGTCAGCTTGATCTTGTAATACATAGGCCGCCAGATTCACCTTTTCTTCTACGGGACATCGCATCGCGCAAAATTTCTTTTCCATTTCGCTGAGCCACGACTTAGCCATCTCTGGACGACTCTCCCCCTTAAAACTAGGTGGTGTCAACCTCAGAAATTGATCAAGCGTAGGTAAGTCATGACGCGGTGCATGAACTGGCTGTTGTACCATTTGTTGTTGCATGGCCTGCATAAGTCCTTGGAAACTCTACATAAATTGGCGACCAGAGCTAGAGTACGGCTCGACTCAGTGAGCCACCGGTACCGAACACGTAGAACGACTCGGTCGACACTGACATCTTTTTGGCTGGGGGATAGTCTGAAGACCCCACCTGAGCTTTGATATTTTAGTACGTATTTTTATATATATGTGTATTTTCTATGTATTTGGTCGTATTTGGTGTGTATTTGATATGTATTTGGGTTGTATTTTGATTTGTATTATTTTAGATTTTATATTGGGTCAATGAGAGAATATTGACCAAGTATTTTATATTTTTGGTTTATTTTGGTCCAAAGGGGGGATTAATATGGTCCAAGGAGATTAAAATAACAAAGCCCCTTATTTTGACTTGGAGAGAGGGGCGCCCCCTTGTTTGTCCCCATGTGGGGATTTGTTTAGTGTTTTTTATTCTCCCTTCCCCATTATGCCCCCTTGACCAAGGGCATCTTAGGTCATTTGTCCTAGGTCTAGAGTTTAGTATTTAATGTCTCTTGTGTCATTTGGACAAAAAGTAATGAATGAAAATTATTGGAAATTGCCTTGGGCCCCCCCTCTCTCTCTTATTCTTCCTTGTTCTTCCTCTTCCTTGCAGTAGCAAGATCTAGGGTTTGAGACCATTTCTTGGGAGTGATTCCCAATTCTATCTCCTCCCCTGGATGCGACGTCCAGCTTCTGCCGCCACTGCCTTCATTCGTGCCGCCATCAAGCCACCATGGACATCTTTCCGAGCTGTTGTCCTAGATTTCGACCTACAGATCCGAGGCTCAAAAAAAAGGCTATAACTCTAGATCCGACTGTCAGATGGAGCTGAGCACTTGACGGTTGGTTCCCCCAGTTCTTGTTCATTCCCAGTTTAAATTTCACGCAGATCAGAGTCCATTTGAGTCCTTTCCCAGTCATTTGTTTCACCCCCTCACAGTATGCCTGTGTACAGATCTGTGAGATAGGCACCTGGTAGTTGATTTTTCCTACCCCCCAAACGTTACCAGAAAGATACAAAACAATTATGGCATGATCACCTGCTTCCTCCCTCTCTCCATAAAAATCCCCAAGCCCTAGATCCTCTATCTGATTTCTAGTCAAACTCCATAAACAGGCAGATCTCGTTCTGCCCTATCTGTTCTATGTTCCGGGACAGAGACCACAGTCAACTTGAAGAGATTTTCATCTTCAACCTAAACGTTGGATTGACCTAAGTTTTGAGTATGTCGAAGCCCTTCCAGTCTTCTTTCCAACGGCGCTAATCTCGTCTCGATCCGACATCGGATCTGGCCGTGCCGACAATTTTTGTGGAGGCGCGCAGTTCTGCTCCGAACCAGGCCAACGAGGAAGGTGACTGTAGAAATTCATCGAAAAATACATCAGAGAAGATTCAGTGACGGCCACTCCCAAGGGTCGACTAGGGACCCTCTGCCTTCGTCTTGGCGAACCGCCGCCGTTAGAAGCTTACCGGAGGTTGTCGTCCCTTTGGAGGCCCTTGTCCGCTATCCTGTCGGCCAGCAAATCACAGAACTGGAGCCGCTGCCGGCCACCGCCCGGAACCCACCGCCTTGCTGTCTGCCAACCCAAGTTCGGTGCTCCCGGCCACATTGTGTAGCCCTTTACCTCCTTGCATGGAGTGGGCCATAAAATCTTTGATGTGACTAAATTTTTACCATTGTACCGGGAGTTACAGAACTTGGCCGGGACGTCTTCCCCACGCCCCGAGCGTGGAGGTACACTCGCCTCTCTACTTTTATCTTATTTGCTTAGCTAGTATAAGTTCTAGATGCCACTGCATGTGAGTTGTTTAATTCCTAGCTATTTAAATTTATTCACCGCTATGAGATGTGAGTGCGTGAGCCGTCCCGTGACTCATTCCGAGCATGAGAGTGAGCTGACCACCCGAGACTCAATGTCGGTTTCTCAACCGTGTAGTCCGACACGTTTCCCTCGCTGGGAACGATCGTGAGTGAGTACTTCTTGTTTGGGGCACGCTTGCCTCTTCAGGAATCACATAGGGTGCCGAACCCGTTGTGTCGTTCCTGGTCGCGTCGTCTTTGGGTCGCGTCGTCACCTAGAGTCCCAGGTTTGCAACAAGTCCGAGTCGAGTCTCATTGTCGTCCCGCATGAAATTGGTATCAGAGCAGGTTGAGTCTAGGGTAGTCAGTCCAAGGAGTCACATTGCATTCCGATACTTGGCATATTAAAAGGTGTCCCCAGAACGATAGGCTACGCCTATTGGGAAGGTGGCACACTTGCGTGAGTTCGGTCTTCAGATCAAATCTCCGCCACGCACTGGATATGGATTAAGTCTAGGTTTGTAGTCGAGTCTGCATTCCAACTTTGCATTGCTATTTAGTGTCAGTTTAGTCAATGTCAGTCCATGTTCAGTCCCCATTTCTCATTTGGCATTAGTCAGTCACTCAGTTGTCTGCATGTCCAATCGACCCATAAGTTCCCCCAATTTCCCATGGGTACCCAGTACCATCATCCTGACACTATGGGTGAACCCCGAGGTGCCACCCAGGGATGCCGATCTCTGGATGACTTGTTCGCTCTACTCATGGAGCACATGGATAGATCCGACCAAACTCGTAGGGAGCATACCGACAGCTTGGTGGGCCGTTTCAAGGCCATGGAGGACCGTGCCGAGGCTTTCGACCGATCTGTCCATGGTCTGGTTGGAAAGTTAGAGAGTGTGGGAAGAATCCCCCGCCAGGAGCTCCCCGGAGCTATTCCGGCCACTCAAGCGCCGACTGCCCAGCACGCCCCTCTGGCCACCCATAGTCGAAGTAGCCATTTCCCCGACCAGTGTCCTTCACATTCCCCTATTTTAGAGGAGACACATTCCGAGGAAGCCGCACCTGGGCTTATTCTAGTGAGTTATGAGGCTGACCAAGAGTTGGCCGAGGAGTACCTCGCTGAGGTTGTGGGGCTAGAGAGCGATCCCAAAGAGTGCCTAGTGGGCCAAGGTGAGGCGCTAACCAACGAATCCATCTTGTTAGTCACTCCAACCCCACCAGTAGTCCCGGAGCCGTCTGTCCCACCCACCTTGTCCACGGTGGAAGTGCCATCCGCTGACCCCATGCAGTCAGCCGTCCCATTGTTAGCGCAGTCGCCTATTACTATCCTACCGCTGTCGACGCCCTATGTTGACATAGTATGGTCTAATTTCTACTGCGCATATGAGAGACAGCATCCAGACCCCATCATTCTCTTGACCTATGTCAGGCGTCCGGATGACTTTTCCATCACCCACCTTCTTGTCCTCACACATTTCTGTACCCGAGGATGAGTCTTCTCGAACCAGAGACGGTTGATGAGAGTGGAGACTCACGGCCTCAAGTTGTGGGTCAGCTTATCTTTACAGTTGGTAAATGTAGACGGTGTCCGTCATTCTTACCTGGTCTTCCTTAGTGTGCCCTACGCGTTTGTCATCAGTCTTAGGAAGTTATTTGGCTGTGTCTCTCTCCGTCTATCCTCATTCCATAGTCTATCAGTCTGTTTTGTTTATTTATGCAGTTTGTTTATCGAGCAAATAGGAGATGCATAGTCGTCGGCTAAGTCCAACAAACGCGTGGAGTAGGCTGATGCCCACAGGCACCATCGTGAGTTCAGAGAAGGCAAGTATGTCATGATCAGGGTCAGGCATGAACGGTTTCCCTCAGGAACCGTGAAGAAGTTACAAGCCCGCAATGTTGGTCCTTTCCGAGTAGTGAAACGAGTTGGTTCTAATGCATATGTTGTAGATTTGCTAGGGAGCTACGGGATCAGCTCCACTTTCAACATCTCGGACCTAGTCGCTTATAGGGACCCATCGGTGATACCCAGTGAGCCATTTGAGCCGTCTCCACCCCTTGTGAGTGACACCACCCTAGAGCGTCCACCTCCAACCTTGTTACCTCAACAGCGTGAGCAGATAGAGCATATACTGGATGAGCAGGTAACGACTACTCGAGGTGCGGTGTACCAGCGCTATTTGGTGCGTTGGAGGGGACGGCCCGCGTCTGATGACAATTGGATCACCCGGGCCGAGTTACAGAGGATAGATCCAGTTCTGCTGGATCGATATCAGAGCGACCGGGATCCCTACTCGACGGGGTCGAGCTTCTCCCACCTGGGGAGAATTGGTGAGGACACCAGAGCCAGAGTACGGCTCGACTCAGCGAGCCGCCGGTACCGGACACGCAGCACGACTCGGTCGACGTCGACATCTTTTTGGCTGGGGGACAGTCTAGATACCCCACCTGAGCTTTGATATTTTAGTACATATTTTTATATGTATTTGTATTTTATACGTATTTGGTCATATTTGATGTGTATTTGGTACGTATTTGGGTTGTATTTTGGTTTGTATTATTTTGGATTTTATATTGGGTCAATGGGAGAATTTTGACCAAGTATTTTATATGTTTGATTTATTTTGATCCAAAGGGGGGGTTAATATGGTCCAAGGGGATTAAAATAACAAAGCCCCTTATTTTGACTTGGAGAGAGGGGTGCCCCCTTGTTTGTCCCCATGTGGGGATTTGTTTAGTGTTTTTTATTCTCCCTTCCCCATCATGCCCCCTTGACCAAGGGCATCTTAGGTCATTTGTCCCCGGCCTAGGGTTTAGTATTTAATGTCTTTTGTGTCATTTGGACAAAAATTAATGAATGAAAATTATTGGAAATTGCCTTGGGCGCCCCCCTCTCTTGTTCTTCCTTATTCTTCCTCTTCCTCTTTCTTGTAGCAGCAAGATCTAGGGTTTGAGACCCTTTCTTGGGAGCGATTCCCAATTCTATCTCCTCCCATGGATGTGACGTCCAGCTTCTGTCGCCGCCGCCTCCGTTCGTGTCGCCATCAAGCCACCACAGCCATCTTTCCGAGCTGTTGTCCTGGATTCTGACCTGCATATTTAAAGCTCAAAGAAAAGGCTATAACTCCAGATCCGACCGTCAGATGGAGCTGAGCTTTTAAGGGTTGGTTACCCCAGTTCTTTTTCATTCCCAGTTTAACTTTCACGCAGATCAGAGTCCATTTGCGTCCCTTCCCAGTCATGTGTTTCACCCCCTCACAGTCTGCCTGTGTGCAGATCTGCGAGATAGGCAACTAGCAGTTGATTTTTCCCACCTCCAAAACATTGTCATAAAACTACAAAACAATTATGGCGTGATCACCTTCTTTCCCCCTCTCTCCACAAAAATCCCCAATCCCTAGATCCTCCATATGATTTTTGGTCAAACTCCATAAACAGGCAGATCTTGTTCTACCCTATCTGTTCTGTGTTTCAGGACAGAAACCAAAGTCAACTTGCAGAGGTTTTCATCTTCCACCCAGCCATTGGACGGACCTAAGTTTCGAGTATGTCGAGGCCCTTTGAGTTTTCTTTCCAACGACGCTAATCTCTTCCCGATCCGACATCGGATCTGGCCGTGCCGACCGTTTTCGTGGAGGCGCGTAGTCCTGCTCCGAACCAGGCCAGCGAGGAAGGCGACTGTAGAATTTCATCAAAAAATACATTAGAGAAGATTCAGTGACGGCCACTCCCAGGGGTCGACCAGGGACCCTCTGCCTTCGTCTCGGCAAACTGCTACCCTCAGAAGCTTACCGGAGGTCATCGTCCCTTTGGAGGCCCTTGTCCGCTGTCCTGTTGGCCAGCAAATCGCAGAACCGGAGCCGCTGCCCGCCACCGCCCGGAACCCGCCGCCTTGCTGCCCGCCAACCCAAGTTCGGTGCTCCCGATGCCACTGTATAGCCCTTTACCTCCCTGCGTGGAGTGGGCCGTAAAATCTGTAACACCCCTAAATTTTCTAGAAATGATTGAGGAATTTTCTACGATTAATTAGAAATTTTCTCAAATTAAAATGAATTAATAAGCCCTTAAATGGACGTAATGAATTATTTAAGGAAATAGGTCTATTTTATAATTATTTAAAGGCCCAGATGTTATGTTAAGATTAAATCCACTTAAAAACCCACGCCCATTTAGGTTGGCCCATATTCTAGAAGCTTAATTTCAGGTAATTACAGAATTAAGTGGATAAACAGATAAATACATGGATAATAAGGGAAGAAGAGTTTGAATTTATTTCAAATTCTTCGCCAGATTAGAAAACGGTCTATCGTAAGACCGCATGAGACCATAAATGGTCTATCGCGAGACCGCGGGCGTGAATAAAACATTCTACCTAATGACCGCTAAGCTCTGCAGATTCCGTGAACGGAAGAAGGTGTAAAAAGATGGGAACTTTGGCATCCTAATCATCTAGGATCGATGCTATCCCTTAGCTAGAAGGGTCTAGAATGCAAGTGCCTCGAATTGGAACCCTAAATAGAACTCTAGGTTCGTTCTAATCTCCAATACCCAAGCTATCCCTATAAATAGGTCCAAGAACTAGCCTGTGCGACCCTTACATTTGGCTCGCATGGAACTAAGGTAAGGAGTTGGTATTTCGGGTAAGTTCCTTAGAATGTTTTGTTCATAATACTAAGGTCTAACTTCTCTCCAAATTTCATCTTAGGAGGTCAAGCCATTAGGTGTAGACACGCCAAAATTGACGTTATGTTGATCAAATCTCATGTCATTATATACAACACCCTAAGTGGACTTCAATATTCCCATAAAATGAAGTTTTTTTTCTATTTTTGTGCGTTTATGCATTTTTTTCTGCATTTTCGTGATTCACGACCTGAAGAAGGGCGTTATTTTTCAAAGTAACGACCTGTCGTAGGGCGTTTTCAAAGAAAGGACGACCTTAGGTGGAGGCGTCATTTCCTGGAATTATCCGTTTTAAGATAAAACTAAGTAAAAAGCATTTTGTGAGTAACGCCTTTCTTCAGGGCGTGTTTTTAATAAACGCCATTATCTCAGGCGTGTTCTCTCAGTTTTTAAACAAAGGAAGTTTTATTTCTAAATATAAATCCAGGAAGAAACGACCGTTCCTAGGTCGTGTTTCAAGAAATGCCTCTGTGGAGGTCGTCAATTCTTAAATCGACGCCATGTCCTAAGTCATGTTTTACACCAGAGTCCTTTTTTTTCCATCTTTCCCTCACAGTTCCCTGCTATCCATGGGACTCTTGCTCGATCTTGATCCTTCCCTGAATGCCTCATTGCCCGTTCCTATCTTACCTTGTTTGATCTCATCCGATTGAGGCTATAAATTGAAGTCCCAATCGATCGTATTAGAGGTTGACGTATTAGATGTTGGCGTATTAGAGGTTGAACTCCTTGAACCCATAACGTCGCAATTGCAAGCAGAACCTCCCCCTCTTTGCACTTCATCCTGCTGCATATTGGCATCCTCTGCATCCGATCGGGCTTCATCCTGCTGCATCCTGGTGTCTTCTGCACCCACCCAACGTCTTCACGGTTTCCCTTCACTCTCGTCAGGGAGAGCAGGGCTATATCGTGCTTATTTTATTTGAGTTCCATCATTGTCATCACACCATCAGTTTTCTTATTGCATTAAATATCATATCATATCACATCCTTTCCCTAGTTCTTCTCTAGGGGTTTAAAAGAAATCAAAAAAAAGAGGTGTGTGCGTTGATGTCTTTTCATCATTTTATGTTAGTTCTTGATTGATACTATAGCACTTTGGCTGATCCCTCTCCCTTTGCTTGTTTCTTCATTGTTTGTTTTGCAAGGTAATCAACTAAGAAGACCCACTTCATCGGCCGGCCGATTGAAGTTGGAGGAATAAATCCACATCCATCCCGCATCCCAATTTCCACCAGGTACACGCGATCTCTTTTTCTTGTTATTGAGGTAATTCCTCTGGCGATCACAACTCCCCTTAGCACCTCGTGCTATTTTTATTGCATCTTATGCATTTCTTATACACATCTTATGCATGTTATTTTTCATTCCTAAGTGAGGATTTTTAATCCGATCTACAAATTGGCGATCACGGTGGGACAACCACTGTTTTCTTTACTGATTACCATCTCCTTTGGCACCCTCGCGTGCCCTTTCCCCTTGACACCCTCGTGTGTCCTTTCCCCTTAGGCACCCTCGCATGCCCTTTCCCTTTGGTACCCTCGGTATCCTTTCCCTTGTGCCCCTCGGGCATCCTCCACTGTGCACCCTGCACACTTCCCGGATCAGTCAATTTTTGCTTAGTAACGCCTTCCACGAGGGCGTATTTGGATTTCACGCCCATTTCAAGGGCGTGTTTTTATTTGATTAACGCCTCCTGCTTTGGGCATCCTTTGCATATCTCCTGTCGCTCTTGCGTTTACTTATTTTTGTCTGAGAATTCACGCCCCATCCTAGGGCGTGTCATTGTTTTTTAGCGCCTCGCGTCAAGGCGTTTCATTAATTTTCTCTGACTTATTTATGCTATATTGCATCGTCTGTGAATTCACGCCTCACCACAGGGCGTGCCATTTATTTTAAGCGCCTGTCATAAGGGCGTTTCATCAATTTTCCCTGCTTTATTCATACCGTCTTGCACTGTCTGAGGAGTCACGCCCCCATCCAGGGCGTTTTATTGTGTTTTGACGCCTGTCATTGGGGCGTGTATTATTCATTTGACGCCCTCCCGTGGAGGCGTCCTTTCATGAAAACGCCTAACTCTAAGGCGTGATTTGCTTCTCTCTGTGAGCCCCTCGCAAAAATTTTATGACAGCAACGCTGCCGTTTCTTATCTTTTTAGCGACCCCCTTCAGGTCGTGTTTTTCCTGCCGAGCTTGTAACGGCCTGTTCCAGGTTGTGTCTTTACTGAGTTTTCGCAGCAGCCTCTTACTGCCTTATTCGTGATTCATTGCTAGTTATATTGATCTGCCTTGATATATATTGATGTGATTTATATTGGCATCGTTATATTTGTGGGTTTTTTGGTTGAGAGACCTCCTCTCTCTAGCCTAGGATTCCACACACCTTTCTTGGAATCGGGATAACCCTCCATTGAGCATTCCGTCTCTTTGGACCCGAAATCCCTTTTCTAAGACCTCCATAAGTCCCCGCACCCGTGGATTCCCTCACAGACGTCGGGCTGGTTGTACCCACGAAGTACCCGGAGTTTAGATATCCTATTCGTTGGTAAAGAGAGAGAAAATCTAGTTGACCCGGAAGTCACACTCGGATCAAACTAGGTTTCATTTGGCAAAAGAGTGAACTATTCACAAATAATCCACTTTAATCTCAAAACATCAAAACATTAAAATCTGCCATGCTTTCCAACATTGTTTGCATAACTTGGTTGGGTTGATTTGATTGAAGTGTTTTGATTAAAGTGCCTTTTTTGTGATAATTCCTTCATTAAACATCCTCTCTCTTAAGAATGAAACTCCGTTCAGGTAAAACCATCAACATGTCAGGCAACGGGTACTCTTATGATGATGAGGATGAGAACATATTTGGTCAATATGGTGACCCTTACCAAGATTCAGTTTATTATGAGGGAAACTATCTCCCTCCTCATCCTCATTACTCACAAGTTCATGTGGTTGATACCACTATTCATGAGGCGGACCCTCCGTCTCAAGTTCCATCTTCCAATACTTCGGGGAACCCTTCCCCATCCATCAACGTCACAGATTTGATCCAAGCTCTCTCCCAGTTGGATGACTCCCAGCGGCAAGCCATTCAGGCCGCTTTAAAGGGGAAATCCGTCCTTTCATCTTCCTCTAATCCCCCTCCGGCCGTGAGTGGCCATCAGATTGCTAATGACCAGGCGGTCTTGCATTCCCCCTCCTCCCGTCCACAAACGCCTACTGCGGCCATGCCGGCCCAGCAGGCGAGCTATTTAGCGGTTAGGCATCAATCTTCACAACCTCCTCGGATTCTACGAGCGCCTATACCGCATTCTTTTGTTCAGAATCAGGCCCCAGTCGAGCCCGATACCAACACTCTCTTGCTTCAAAAGCTAGCCAGCATGGAGGAGCAGCTTAAGAAAGTTACGGCAACTAAGAATGCTCCGAAAATTTCTCTTCCTACGTTGCCGGTGTTCCATTTACCCCCTTCTGAGATGCCGCATTTTCGGCGATATAATGGAACCGGTAACCCATTCATTCATTTAAAGGATTTCCGATATGAGACTTCTTTCTGGCAAGACAATAAGGCCTCCCTGGCCTATCTGTTCAGGAGATCTCTTGAGGGACCCGCCCTCGAATGGTTTTATTCTCTGGAGCCAGCTGATGCCGGCGATTTTGATGTTATCCAAAGAAAATTCTTGCAAAAGTACAGAGACCGGGTGGGACCTTCCCTTTCTGTTACAGATCTGGTAGCTGAGAAAATGAAGCCTGAGGAGGACTTCATTGTATTTGCTGATAGGTGGCGGTCTATGGCCGAGAAATTGAAGGACACATTGTCAGAACAGGAGGAAGTGAAAATGGTTATTTCTAACGCAACTCCTCAATTCCGGCATATTTTGGCCATGAATCGGCTGACAACTATGGAAGAGCTCTATGAAAGAGCTCGTTATATACAAACACAAATGAAGGATTCGCCCATCATGGGCATGTTTGAGCCGAAGCCTCGGCTATTTAAAAAGAATACAAATGTCAATAGTGGGCCCACGACTGAGGGCACTGTCACAAACGAGCAGGTTGGCGTAGTTGGCCACCCCCACCACCAGTCAAACCCACGACCTCCGCCAACTCCACAGCAAAACCCCCATTTTGCCTCCGCTCCATAACGCCACTTCACACCCCAACCCTCTTTTGCTCCATCACCGAGCCAAGCGCCTCGCACTGACCCTCCAGCACCGCCGCAATACCATCAGGTCCCTCCACCCACCAACTATGGCCAGCAACAACGGAGACCACCACTTGGCCCCAAGAGGGCCCATTATCCGCCACTCCCAGAGAGTCTCCCTGACATTTTTAATGCTTTGATGGCCGCCAACCTGCTCGTCTTACCAAAAGAAAGAACGGTGTGGCCCGACAATGTTGACACATCCCGTTACTGTGCATTTCACCGCGCCCCTGGTCACAACCTTGATCGTTGTTTCCATTTCAGAGATCACATTTATGATTTGAATGACCAGGGGGGCATTAATTGGGATGAAATGAGGCAAGTCATCGCCACCATGAAAGAAAGAAGGCCTCCTCGGCAACAGCAAAATCAGCAACAACAGCAGCCAGCTCCGCAGCAAGTTCAGCCACAGCAAGCTCCAGCACCCCAGCAGGATATGGGGATCATCCGTAATCCATTACCGGAGCACGCTCCTAATCAACACGTGAACCCTGTCACGTCTCTCTATGAGGTGGAGAGAGGGCAGGGATGGCACGAAGAAAACGCCTCTGTCGGGGCATTTCACCATGATCCAAACCAAAATCAAACTCCGTGCCTTTTGCGCATTCCTCCTTCTTCTTCTAGTCTCCTATCGGGACGTTCTCTTTTACGCCCCGTCAACCCATCTACCACCACCAATTCCACGGCCTTGCCAGCTCGCTCTCTTCTTAACCACTTACCACCCCCGCAACCTGCCACTCCTTCATCCATCACCAATCCCACACCCGCGCCATCCAGGTCGCTCTTGCTTCGCTCTCCGTCAGCACCGGTAACACCCGCCACCACTACTCCCCCACCGGCAAGGATACCTCCACCATCAGTGCGACCACCTTTTGTGCCACGATCTCTCCTTATTCCACCACCTGCCAATGCTCCTCGCATTCGGATATCTCTCCCTTCTCCCACGCCTCCTGCGGGGGCATCTCCGTCAAAAGTTCCTCCTACGCCTCCTACGGGGGCACCTCTTTTATTGAATTCCCCCTCGATATCCCCTAGCGGGGTCTCTGTTACCGACATTCCTTCGTCTTCTTCCAACCCTCCTCCCATTTCCGCCCCGACAGAGGCGCATCAAGGCATGGCGCCGCTCCGTAGTGGACGGATGTTCCACCGTATTTTCCCACAGAGAGAGCTAGGGCCCGTGCAGGGGCCGCAAGAGCAGGAACAGGAACAAGATGCAGTGCCAGGAACTCAGTATGATCTGTTAAAGCACTTGGACCGCACTCCCGCCAGGATTTCTATTCTTGAATTGATCAAACGGTCCACCACTCATCAGCTGGCATTAAAGGAATACCTGTAGAAGGTCATGGTCAATGAGGACCTTCCGGTTGAACAGATAATTACAGTCTTGACACCTACTAGCAGTCAGCCAGCAATCACCTTCCATGAGCATGAACTAGCGCCTCTTCAGGCAAGAAAATATGCTCTTTGTATCACGGTCGACATCAACAAAGTGGCTGTCAAGCAGTGTTTGGTGGATACAGGGGCTTCCATCAATGTGTTACCACCGAGCACTTTAAAGTTGTGCGGTATTCCGAAAGATCAGATTCGGCCATCCACTATAACGATCACTGCCTATGATAATACCAAGAAACCTCCTCTAGGCATGGTCACTTTAAAAGTCAGTCTGGGTCCAGCTTCCATAACAGCAGATTTTCATATTCTGGACATGGACCCGACCTTTAATGGCATTCTGGGTCGCCCCTACATACAGCAGCTTGATGCGGTGCCATCTACAAATCATCAGTGTATTAAATTCCCCCACAAGGGCCGCATTATCAAGGTGACCAGTATGCCTATCCTGCCAGAGGAAGATATTTATGCAGCTTCATCAGTTCCTTCCATTTGGCCAGCCAACAAGCCACTTCTGTCTGTGCTGGACGTCCCCCGTCCGCAACCGAGGCCATCTGAGACCGTCACCACAGTTGCCATGACGCCCCTACCTTCCAAGGGGAAGAAGAAAAAGAATATGATTAACACCCCTGGCTGGAACATTCTGTTGAAAATGGGGTATCAAGACGGCAAGGGCCTAGGCGCAAAATGTCAGGGCAGGGTTAGGCCCATCAAGCCACAGAAACTACTTGTACGAGGCGGTTTGGGCTATAAAGGGCCTGGCAAAAATAAAGAAGAACCATGGGCATTTATGACTTCTACGTTCAAGCCAGATCGCCAGCCGCTCACCTGGACATTAAAGACACATTTTGTTACCAGTGGCATTCAAAATAATGAGCAGACTACAGTAATTACTTCATTGCTAGATTGTCAGGATGTTCACGCCAGATAGTTTGCTCGGCACATTGCCCCACTGGCCACTTATAAAGCCCTGGAGTCTTTAAGGCCGGACAAAAGAAGGAAAATGGACGATCCGGAATGCGATTGGTACAGGTGGTTCGACATGAATGACATCACTTTTTCTTTAAGCCGCCTGTTCATGCCGACAGATCCGGAATGGCCGCCACTGATTCGAGAATTGATTGAAATGCCTGCCGCAATCACAGATAAGAGACAGTTGCTAAGTGACTACACAGATACTGGGGAGCCAGATGTCCCCTTTGAGGAAGGTTTTACCGTGGACAGGCTGTGGGCCGGCCTCTTTTCCCTCACTTCTGTGCATCCATCTTTGCTGGCTTCTTTGTATTCCCGTTTGTTTGGTCACGTGCCACGACCACCACCATTCATAATCAACTTGTCTCCTGATTCAATTCAGATTTCCCTCCCGATTCCTCCTTCGCTCCGCGAGCGATTCTCCACACTCTCCATCTCGCCCCCGCGCGGGCCATTATTAATTGAAGCTTTCTCTGATCTTGCAATTTCCGCTCAACCCGCTATTCTCCCCTCGCATTGCTTTTTACTTGAAAAAGAAAATAAAAACGACGAAAAAGATTAAAAAAAAGGCCAATTTCCCAACTTTCCAATCCTCCATTTCTGTTGAGGAAACCTCCTATTTTTCTCCCGAGTGCGTCCCGATCCAGGGGCCGCTCTTCCAAGATTCCTTAGTAAGTCTTTTCTCCCCCTCCGGCGAGGGGTCCTCCTCTGTATCACCTCCTGTATCCACTTTTTCACCTCCTTCTTTCCTTTCTAATCAAGCTAGTTGCTCTTCCTCCTCTTCTTCCTCTTCTTCTAATAAAAATCATGGGGTAAATTCACACAAGAAGGCCAAGGGTAAGCAGATTCCTCACAGATTTTTGTTGGAATTGGCCATCAGATGCCAAGCTTGTTTAGCCCTCCCTGAGTTTGTGGAAGATCCAATTATCCTGCCAGAGTTAGAATATGAGGATTCTGTTGCTTCTTATGAGAGTTTGGGCGTTTATGAAATCATGAATGATGAAGACCCTATTGAAGAGGGGGATGAAAATTATGAAGAATATGAGGACGAGGCTGATGCTTTTGCTAATGGTATAAGAAGATTCGATGAACCATCAGCCTCCGTAGAAGAACCCACCAAAGAAATCAATCTGGGTACCGAGGAAGACCCTAGGATTGTCCTCATAAGTAAGAATTTGCCGCCCTCCGAAGAGGAGGCGCTCATTTTAGTTCTTCAAGAATACAAGGACACGTTTGCTTGGAGTTATGAAGATATGCCGGGATTAGATCCTGCGCTCGTTGAACATCGCCTTACACTTAAGCCAGGGTCTGTCCCGGTAAAACAACGGTTGAGGCGTTTCCACCCTAGTATGGCTTTGAAAATGAAGGAAGAGGTCGATAAACTCCACAAGGCTAGATTCGTTAGAGTCATCCTTTATCCCAATTGGGTGGCTAACATTGTCCCGGTTATGAAGAAAGATGGAAAAGTTCGGATTTGTATAGATTTCCGGGACCTCAACCGGGCGTGTCCTAAAGATGACTTCCCCCTCCCTCATATTGATGTGTTGATCGACAACACGGCAGGATTTGAGACTCTTTCTTTTATGGATGGCTTTTCAGGCTATAATCAGATTCGCCTGGCTGAAGAAGATCAAGAGAAAACTTCATTCACTATACCATGGGGCACATATTGTTATGTGGTCATGCCCTTTGGACTTAAGAATGCTGGAGCCACTTATCAAAGGGCTATGATGGCAATTTTTC
Source organism: Amorphophallus konjac (assembly GCA_022559845.1). Classification (NCBI taxonomy): domain Eukaryota; kingdom Viridiplantae; phylum Streptophyta; class Magnoliopsida; order Alismatales; family Araceae; genus Amorphophallus; species Amorphophallus konjac. The sequence continues at coordinate 110,566,621 of CM040128.1, read as the reverse complement.
ATGACATGATTCACATTTATATTGAGGTGTATGTAGATGACCTGGTTGTGAAGTCAAGGACAAGGATTGAGCATCCTGGGGTTCTGGCTAAGGTTTTGCAGAGATCCCGAGAATTTCAATTGAAAATGAACCCCAAGAAGTGCGTATTTGGCGTTTCTTCAGGGAAATTGCTTGGTTTCATTGTTAGTAAGAGGGGAATTGAAGTTGATCCCAATAAGGCAAAGGCCATCAGAGATATGCCTCCTCCCAGGAATTTGAAGGAAGTTCGAGGATTAATAGGGAGGTTGCAATTCATTCGCCGCTTCGTCTCCCAGCACTCGCAGAGGTGTAGGCCGTTCTACGAGCTTACTAAGCCGGGAGTCAAGTTTAATTGGGATGATAAATGTCAGGCAGCCTTTGACGGATTGAAGGATTATTTGGTCAATCCTCCTGTCCTGAGGCCGCCAATTCCAGGCAAGCCACTTATTCTCTATGTTTCGGTCCTGGATGACTCCGTAGGTGCTGTCTTAGCTCAAGTGGATGAGGAAGGTAAGGAGAGGGCAGCATACTACTTGTCTAAACTTCTCAACCCCTGTGAGCAGAGGTACTCAGCCATGGAGAAGACTTGTGCAGCTTTGGTTTGGGTAGTTCAGAAGCTAAAACACTATTTCCTAGCTCACGAGGTTCACCTCATTGCTCGCATGAATCCAATCAAGTTCCTCCTTGAAAAATCTGTCCTCACTGATCGATTAGCATGCTGGCAAAGCTTCCTTTCTCAATTTGACATCACTTACATTCAGCAAAAAGCTATCAAAGGTTATGCCATTGCCGAGCATCTTGCTCACCACCCTCTCCCCCGCTTTGATCCTGTCAATTCAGAGTTCCTAGATGAAGAATTAATGTCCATTAACCAACCCCACGATCCTATGTGGACATTACATTTTGATGGAGCCCTTAATTCTCAAGGAAGAGGGATCGGCATGGTTCTTTTAACACCCGAAGGGGTCACCATTCCATTTGCTGCTCGGCTCACTTTTCCCGTCACCAATAACATAGCCGAGTATGAAGCTCTTTTGGCCGGTCTTAAAACCGCTCATCAATATGGTGTCACTCATTTGCAAATTGTCGGTGACAGTCAGCTTATTCTACGCCAAGTGTTGGTCAAGTGTCGCACCATCAATCCTAAGCTCAAGCCCTACCAGGAACTCGCTTCAGCTTACGCCAAACTCTTCACTAAATTGATCTTCGTTCATGTCCCGCGTAGCCAGAACATCTTGGCTGACGCACTTGCTTCTTTAGCTTCCGCTTTAGTTTTCCCTCCTGAGCGTGATTTTCATGTCCCCCCTGATTCATCAGCGTGATACTCTAGCTATTAGGGATCGTGCTTTTCTTGATATTAGGGATCAGGTGCTTGAGAAGATTAGATGGAAAGAAGCTCTTGAAGGCAAAGAGGTCATGCTATTGGATTGGCAAGAAGAGTTGACTGACGAAGAAAAGCCTTGGTATTATGAGATTGCCAAGTACTGTAATGATCAGTCTTATCCCGGGGAAGCCACCGCAGAAGAAAAGAAAGCAATAAGAAGAGTGGCTCAACGTTACACTTTGGTCGGAGGTGTGCTCTACAGAAGAGGGCTCACCGGTGTTTTATTGAGATGCCTCGATGATGATGAATCTTGGAAAGTTGTGGAGGAGGCGCATTCTGGTGTGTGTGGTGGTCATGTGAACAGCCAGATGCTAGCTAAGAAGATTCTTAGACTAGGGTTCTATTGGCCCACTCTAGAAGAGGATTGCTCTATCTACGTTCGTAGGTGTGTTAAGTGCCAACTGCACGCCGACAAGATTCATTCTCCTGCTTCTTCACTCCATCCTACGTCCTCCCCATGGCCTTTTTCCATGTGGGCTTTTGATATCATCGGACCTCTTGGTGACTCGAACCTCCTGACCAAGCAAAAATCATTCATCCTCACGGCAACGGAGTACTTCACCAAGTGGGCGGAAGCAGAAGCCTATGTGAAATTAAAGCGTCAACCGTCTGCAAGTTTATCATGAAGAACATCATCACGAGGTTCGGGATCCCGAATACCATCGTCACCGACAATGGACCTCAATTTATCTCTCAAGATCTCAAGGATCTCTGCAACAGGTATAACATTGCATTGCATCATTCTTCTCCCTATTATCCGCAGGGCAATGGCCAAGCAGAGGCCACTAATAAAACCTTGATCAAAATTGTTAAGAAGACGTGTGAGGCTAATAAATTTTCAGACTGGCCAGACAAGCTGGTTGAAGCTCTTTGGGCCTACCGCACTTCCATTCGAACCCCCACTGGGCAAACTCCTTTCGCCCTTACTTATGGAATGGAGGCCGTAGTCCCTTATGAGATTCTTATCCCCTCTCTGCGAGTACAATTGGACAAGGAGCTCTCTATCGATGAGCGTCATGATTCACTCCTCGCCCAGTTGGAACTCCTTGACGAGAAGCGTCTGGTCGCCGCTGAACATGCGCGCGTTTATCAAAACAGGCTCTCACGTTTTTATCAAAAGAAGGTAATTGAAAGAAAATTTAAGGTCGGTGAAATGGTAATCAAAAGAATTTTTGTAAAACCCGGTGGCTCTCGTTCAAAGCTCCAACCCAATTGGGAAGGGCCGTTCATCATAAAAGATGTTTATCCTGGCAATGCTTATAAACTGGTTAATGCTGGAGGCGAACAATTAACTCACCCATGGAACGGTTTGTATCTCAAGAAATATCACCCCTGAACAAAAATCCAAACAAAAATTGAAAACTTCACAAAAAGTCCAAAGAAAATAGAAATCTCCCAAATAATCCAAAAAAAATCGAATATTTTCAAAATCAAAACATGGTTCTCCTTTTGGGCTGACATGACATGCAAAGGTCCACGGTCCGAAAGGTCAAAATTCAGAATCCATTCATCAGTCTTGCTAATTTAAAATGGGAGTTGACCCCGCACACACTACACACTTTACTCTTGAGCTCAAGCAGTGCAAAATCTGATGGAAAGTCGAAACCGGACCAAAGGCGAAAGACCATATCCATTCTTTTTTTCTTCGGCCCACAAGGGAGGAAGGGAGGTCTTGAGGTAGACACGCCAAGCCTATCCGCCGCCCTAGTAGGAGGAAGTCAGGGCCCAAAAGGGAACAAATGCCACAAAAGCCCAAGTACAATTAGGTTGTTCATCAGTTCAAATCTATTCAATGCAAATCAATTCCAAAGTAAAAGTCAAATGGTGAAAAGAAAAGCATGTCAAGAGGGCGAAGTCCCCGCAAGGAAAACCTTGGGCGTATGCATGCAATGTGAAAAGAGGCAAAAAGGCAACAAAGCGTCCCTACGCCAAAGACCGAACCCCAACAGGCATAGGGTAGGAGAGGTAGCTTTGCCTCAGGCATCTTTAAATCTTTTGTGGGCTTCCTCATATCTCCTCTTTTATTTTGGAAAAGTCATGAACCAGCAGAATGGTTGAGACAAACTGAAGAGAATGCACTGTACGAAATCTTGTGTATAAGTTCAACCATATGCACGCCAATTCCCCTTTTGATTATTCAAGAAAGGTTAATGGATCTTAGATGATGACCAAGTAGGGCCCACAACCTTAATCTCTTTATCAGCCCAATTTGGGAGGAATAAAATTAACGCCTTTGTTCAAGGCGCGTTCATGTTAATTCACGCCTCGTTTACAGTCGTTTCTTTAAGAAATAACGCCTCTAGGAAGGACGTTTTCTCAACAAAATTCATAAATCTTTTCATAGTCACGCCGTCTCCGAGGGCGTCTTTTGGGATAGTAACGACCTAATCTAAGGCGTGTTTTTCAGAAAACCTCAAAAATATATATATATACTAAAAAGAACTAAAATAAATTCTTCATATAGCATGAACTACACTCTTGCCTGGACATCTTTTAAATTATTGTTTGCATATGTGTGATTGCATGAGGCATCCCCCAGTTTTGATTATTTCATTTTACCTTATTTGATTAAAGGCTTGGCCCCTTGACCCATTATTAAGGTCAAAATATTTACACCCCTTTGCTCACCGGGCAAGGGGCCAAGTCGAACAGATGAATTAACCTGTTTGTTCAAGTGAGAACCGCAGCTGCAGATACAGGGCAAAGTAAAAATAAACACGAAGAACGTGGAAAGGAACAAGTACACGAACACAAGGCCACAACCACACAAGTGCTCAGGTAACAAAGCTCAAATCTCATATATATATATATATATATATATATATATATATATATATATATATATATCATCATATCTATCATGTACAGGTGTGAAGGTGGAGGAGTACAAGTACAAAACTCTCAGCTCTCGTCTCCACCCTCCTCTACTCTCCTGCTCTCAACCTCCTCCTCACCGTCTCGAGCTGGCGCTGGTGGAGGAGGCATGGGCCCCCGTGAAGAAACCGGAACCTGAACGTGTCCCCCTGCCTCGCTCCTCTCTCGGAGGGAGGAACCCGCCACGAAGGTGGAGCTGGTGAAGGAATACCCCGCAGCCCGTGCTCGCTCCCGACCTCGCTGCAAGCGCTCCTCGGACACTCGCTGCCGCTTCTGGGAAAGGACCAGTTGAGTCCTCAAGACTGCCAGCTCTCGCTCCCGCGCTCCAGCTACCTCCTGGTGACGGGCAAGGTCCGCCCGGTGCTCCTCACGCTCGCGAGTACGCTCCTCGCGCTGCCGGACGAGGTCCGCTCGGAGCTCCTCGCGCTCCCGAGCACGCTCCCTCCTCTCCAGCTCCAGGGCAACTCGCAGCTCGGCCACGTCCTGAGGCAGCTCCTCTCGTCGCCTCAAGGCCCTCTGAAGCTCCACGATCCGCTGATCACGGATCGACAACTCGGTACGTATCGCCTGTAGCTGAGCGGCCTACAAACAGGTAAACAAATCATCAGTTCCACAGTTCAATAATTCATGAAATGAAATAACAACATGTGACTGAAGGTAGATCACGCACCTGAGAGTTCGTCAAGCGGAAGCCCTCATCCACACAGGTCATGGTTGCTCGGAGCTCCTCGGCCTGCAAAACAAATTTCATCAGTGCACAATTTATATCTAATCATTATTTGAATGAGGTTTTGAGTTCAGAATTTACCCGTGAAGCAAGGTCGCGCTCCGCCGCCTCGGCTCGCGCTATCGCACCGGCCAGCTGCTCCGTCAGTGCAGTCACCTCTGCACTAGGCCCCCTCGAGCTGGAGGCCTCCCCCGGATCTCTCCTCACTGCTCCCTGCTGGGCACGCTGCATTCATTAAAAACCGTCAGTGGCTAATCATTAATTCAAAAAAAAAATTCATTTGCATATAGGAATAATTTAAACACTCACCAGGGTCTCCAGGTCTGCTCGTGTGGCGGCCAACTGGTCCTCCAGGCCGTGTAGATGGGCCTGGGCATCCATGGCCGCTATATCTCGCGCATCCTGCATTCATCACATATTAGTTGCATAATAGGCATGTATAAGCATCGGCATTTAGAAATAATTGCATTCGTACATACCCCTAAGACCTTCATCTGAGGTCTGCCGGCGTGAACCTCCCAATAACGCCGGAGGTACTCGGAGCTGTCAGTCGCGTGGGAAACGACTCTGGTCCCGCTACGCTGCCAGTCGGCGTACTGCTCCTCAAAATGTACCCTCCAGTCAGTTGTCTTGGTGCGACCGCGGGTCTTCTTGCCAATCCCTCGAGGTTCTCCGACCTCAATCCACTCCTGGGGTAGGCCCAGGGTCCTCATCACCAGCCGAAGCCGTAACGGCTCAATCTCGCTCAAGCAGTGTAGCCATAGCTCACACCCGAAGCGAGGTCGCCCCGATACGACCCAAGGCTGGCCCTCATCTGTCATCCCCTCATATGGCCTCCACTACACCTGCATTCATGAACACGCGTCATTATCATTTCATCATTATCAATTCAAATAAACACAACAAAAAGAAAATGCATATCATTCATTCATACATACCAGCGAGGGAGGGAAGTCGCGGAACTCTCTCCGTAGAACCCACAACTCGTAGTCAAGTGGGGCACCGAAGACGACTGGCAACCAGCGTCGCGCCAGAGGGAAGGATCCCTCAGCTCCTGTCCATGGGTCAACGCGCCCCATCGGCATGTATAGGTGGCTCCACACCTGCACCCATGCATTGCATTAGTACGGCATTCACATGCATCATAATAAAGGAAAAGATATAAAAATGAGAAATTGCATACCTGAAGAAGAGGTGAGAAGCCACTGACGGTCGTCTCACGACCTGTCCCCGTGGACAGATCGGCTATCAAATGCGCCAGCAAGGCCGCCCCCCAAGCATACGTGCCAACTGTCTCCAGATCCTCGAGGATGCCCAGGAAGCGGTAGTTGATGACGTCGGCTTTCGTCCCCAGCAACAATCTCCCGAGCAGCAGCAGCAGGAACCTCCTCAAGTCTCGGTCCGCTCTCTCATGGTCAGTCGGGTCCTGGCAGCATGCCGCTCTCACCCCGTCAGTCAGCCTCTGTGCAAACTCACCTAAGGTCTCCCCTGACCTATGCCTGGCATCTCCCAGACCCATCACCGTAGTCAGGTCTGTACGGAAGATGGTCCTGCACTCGCTAGGTACCACATAGACCATATCAAGCCCTAGTAACCTCTGGGCCATCTCCGTGTAGTCAGAATAGGTGAACCCACTCACGGCCTCACCATCTACCCGCAAACCTGTGATCCTGGCTACATCCTCTAAACTAGGAACCATATGCCCCCAGGGCATCAGAAAAGTCCGGCTAACCCTATCCCATCTCTCCCTCAGAACCTGGATCAGTGCTAGGTCAGGTCTAAAAGGCTCAATGGATAGAAAAGCCCCAAACCCCATGGCCTCTACCCTAACCCTCTGAAAGTCGGGGAGACCCTGGTATGCTGCCCAGACCATGACCCATGAGATACGGGTCCTCATCAACCCCTGCATGCATTAAAAGAGAATTATTTTGCTTAATTGTTCATGTGAAATTACATTTGGATCAGCCTGATATTGAATTTTAATGTTTTTGGAATTCACGGCCACCCTCAGGTCGTTTCTTGATAAATTCACGCACCTGTGGGGGGCGTTTTTTCTAAGTGTACTTTAATGTAACGTCCTGGATAAGGGCATTGTTCATCTTTATCACGCCTCCGTGTTGGGCGTTTCTTTTGAATTAACGCCCTACGGTAGGGCGTTTTGTTAAGGGTTGTTAATTTTAAATCGTTAATGATTGAAGCGACGCCCTCTGGTTTGGGCGTCTCTTGTTGAATTAACGCCCTACTGGAGGGCGTGGGTTTCTTAATTTAGCAGAAAATCAAATAACCGACGGCATGCGAAATAATTCATGAAAATTTCTTTGAAAATTATTTAATGGGCATGGAATTAATAAAAAAATCATAAGTTTTAAGAAACGACATGCTGCATGGCGTGTTTCATGAAGATCAATTAATTTTCAGAAAAATAAAAGGAATAAACGCCCTGGGTCAGGGCGTTTCGTTTGTGAGTAACGCCCCCACAGGAGGCGTGTCTTTTCTGAGTTGCAGGTTCGTGCCCGAAGGCTATGGAAATCAGGGAAAATAAAAAAAATAAAATGAAGATAAAATAAAAAAAATGGGAATTGGGGAAGGGAACCTACCTTCTTGTGCTTCTGGGGTTGTGGTCGAGGCAGTGGCTGTCTGGGTCGCCGGAGTTGACCCCGGGGAGCGACCGCCGCCGTGCGCGGCGGCCCGCCTTCTTCTTCTTCTCCTTCTTCATCTTCTTCCCCTTCTTCTCCACCGTCTCCACCTTCTGCTGTTTCTTCTATTGCTTCGCCCGTTGCTCCTTCGGCCTCGTCACCGCCGGCCACCACCGGCTCCTCTTCAAAGGCCACGACGGCAAGCTCCTCCACGGAGATTTCCTCTTCTTGGGCGTGGGCGGCGTCGATATCGACCACATCAGGGGCGCTAACTCTTTGGCGTTTGGCCATGGTTAGGGTTTAGGGGGAGGGAGTTTGAGAGAATGATTGAGAGAATGAGAGAGAAGGGAGATGGAGAGAGGTGTTTTCGGTTAGGGTTTGCAGAGATGAGGGGCCAAATGAACGTACGGAGGAAGAAGAAAAGGGGCCGATGGCTTTTGGGTTTCGAAACTGAGACACGCCCTTGAGAAAGGCATTTTTAATGGTATTCACGTCCATTCGTTGGACGTTTTCTGAAAAGTGACGACTTTTATTAGGGCGTTAATTTGTTTTGCATGGGGAACAGTAACCGTCGTCAGACGCATTGAATGGGCGTTGATTGATGTAATGAAAGTCATCATTGCTGGCTTGAAATAACGCCTCTGTCGGGGGCGTGTTATTATTTAGAAGTAACTATGGAAAAGGCGTTATTTTGATGATTCAACGATTATATTTTTCGGGGTTTGAAAATAGTCACGCCTTGCTTAAAGTCGTTATTTAAAGTCACGCCCACTCTTCAGGCGTCAATTGTTGACGATGGGCCGGGGGAAGCGCCTTGAGGTAAGGCGTTATTTATTGATTTCACGCCTTTAGTTGAGGCGTTATTTGCAACAGAAATGCGGGTTTTGGAAGATTTCGATCATAATCACAGTCATATTTGGCTCAATCAAAAAAAATATTTATTATTTTGAAGAAGGAACTACAATGTCTGATGAGCCACTTTGGGCCTTAATTTCCTCAATGCTATCACATAATTTTTCCACTGTTCCTTGTCTTCATCCAAGTCTTCTACAGGTTGATGAGCTTGCTTAGTTTCCACAGAGCTTGAATGGTGATTGTCTCTTCTCCATCTTCATTACTGCCTAGATCCCTTGATTTGATTGAAGGAAGATGGGAGATGTCTTCTAGTATTTGCCTTGGGAGCCCGAGCTGAGGAAGGCACCGGTGTGCATTGTACAAGACAAGCTCGGATGCGCCAATAAGATGAAGGTCCGTGCCAATGGAGAATCTTGCGTGAAGACCCTGCATTTTGAGTATTCCCGGAGCACAAGTAAAGAGGGTTTTTAGCATTACCTTGAGGTGATCTCTCCACTCCACCCTTTTCTTGATTTGAGGAATGCGGTTCGTCACCCTATTGCTTATTCCCAACGAGTCGGCGATGTAAGAAAGCAGACTTTTGGAGAAGATCCGTGACGATTGTTGGGCTTCATTGCATGGATCAAATTTAAAATGAAGGTCCACCCAACTTGAGAAGGCTAGCATGTAGCCGTATATGGGCTGCCCCATGGCCGCCGATGTGAGCCCGCTGTAAAGGTAAGCTAGTATGGCCGGCCCAACTCTTTCGCCCTCCCATAAGCTCACCACTGCGCTTATTTGACTCTCTTCAAGGAAGTCCTCCGTGAATGGAAACAGTAGTGCGCCTGCTATGCACACCACGAAGGCTTTTGTTATTCTTTCTATCTCCTCCTCTTCCTTGGCTTGATCGGCTCTTTTGTATACCCATGAAGCTAGCTTCAAGAGGTTGATTCCCTTGGTGGTTTTGATTTGATTCACTAGGTTTGGGCTAGGTATAAGGCTGGTTAAGAGTTCATGAGATGAGATAGGTCTTGGCATGTTGGCCATGTGCTCTTCTTCTCCTTGTTTCATTCTTTTCAAACCCAAGATCATCTCTACTTCCTCCATCAAGAGGGTGGCTTCAAATGTGAAAAATAAGAAAGTATGGGTGGAAGGATGCCATGTTTCAATCAATGCTCCCATGGCACCCCAATCAAGATGGATTTGGTTATAGTGCTAGGCATGGGTTATCAATCCTAAGAGATGCCATCTAGCTACATATACCCTCATATCTGAAGAGAATTTGGAGAGGATGAGGGGTAACCACTTGACTTTTATGTATCTTCTAGCTCCTGGAAGGGTTGGGTAATCCTGTGAGAAGAGAACATAACACATGCAGTGACAAACATGAGCATATGAAAGGGGAGTTCGGCGGAACAAAAGAAAAGAAAAAGCACAGTACAGAAACAAATAACAGAGGAATAGCTTACCTGGTTCAAAGCAATTCGATTGCTTATGTGCCCTTGTATTTCAGTGATTCTGGGAGTAGAAAGCCTAGGTTTCTTCATCACCCGGTCCATTGCTTGATTTTGCAGAAGAAGCTCGTACAGAGGTCTGTAGATGAAGAAGAACAGAAACAGAAAAAAGAAGGAAAAGAAGCGATTTGGTTGCGCAAGGAGGTTCTGATGGGGTGTTGAAGAAAGCCTTCCTTTTTATAAGGATTTGAAGAGTCCTAAAGAGTCCCGAAGATAGAAGTTTGGTTGGATTAAGGACTGTGTTCTTGGTTTAGAAACGGAGGGTCGTGTTAAATTAACGCCTTGTGTAAGGGCGTTTATTTTTGATTTGATGACCTGTCATGTGGTCGTGTTTTATGTAACGCCCTAACCTGGGGCGTCTCCTTCTAAGCTCCCGTTCCGGATTACGCCTTTGAGTAGGGAGTGTTTTAAATATTAACGACCTATGGTCAGGCGCCTTTTACACTGTTAACGCCCTATTCTTAGGCGTGTTTTATTGGCTCACATATTTTGTCCTTCCCATGCTTTAATGAATTTAAGTGCTATTATTTTGGTGAAGTTGTTTATGATTAAGCACTTATATTCATGTCATGTTCTGAATTGATAGATGAAGGCTAATAAATTTCAAGTGCAGAAGTTTGCAGGATTCGTGGCGTTTGAACCGCTCCTGGAGTAACATCATGCCGCCTTGAATCTATTCCTTGTAAGCATTGTTATTATAGGATATCTACACTATTATAGTATGACAAGGACCTTGTGGTTCTGATGAACCTGAAATTTGAGTTCCCCTTCATCAAAAACGATGACGATTTCAGGAGAGTCTTGACCACACGGATAGGCCGTTGAGTTGTTAAAGGCTTGGGACGATGGTTCCGCTTTCTGAGTTGATGCGCGGATAAACAGGCTTCGGCTTAGTGTTAGCTCAGAGATGTGGATTCTTGACCAGATCTAAACAGCTTAGCAATATTATCCTTGATTATTTTCTATTTTGTTTGTTTAATCTTTTCTTTTAGCCCAGCATGCATCATATAGGACTTTGAGTTTCATGCTGAAAATCTTCATATTATGGCAATAATGAAGTTCACTCGCTCTTGATTGAGTTGACATGAGATATTCCACTTCAAATCAAGTACTTCGTTCTATTTGAAGCCGTTCAGGCTGATTCCTTGAAAGTGTCCCTTTTGTTGGATCTCTATCCCAATTCTCTTCACTTTTCTGCAAAATTTACCTTGGTTGTAGCACATCCACGTTGGCTGGTATTCGCTCTCCAATGGTCTTTCCCTGTCGTGCCCGCGCGCACACCCTTTATTTACTTAGTTTAACCTCCTTTTTATCCAACAAATCGATGTTTCCTTGGAACCACTCAGAGTTGTTTCACTCAGAATCTTGGAAAGATTTCAAATGCTTAGTGTCTGAGGCGTGTCACATCACACCTTGGCGTCTCCTTATCAGTTCGTTCCACTTCATTCCTTCCATTACACTCCATTCCATTTCTGTCTCACTCCCTTGCAAAGCAGACGCCAAAGCGGGGCAGCTGTAGACACGCCAAAATTGACGTTATGTTGATCAAATCTCATGTCATTATATACAACACCCCAAGTGGACTTCAATATTCCCATAAAATGAAGTTTTTTTTCTATTTTTGTGAGTTTATGCATTTTTTTTCTGCATTTTCGTGATTCACGACCTGAAGAAGGGCGTTATTTTTCAAAGTAACGACCTGTCGTAGGACGTTTTCAAAGAAAGGACGACCTTAGGTGGAGGCGTCAATTCCTGGAATTATCCGTTTAAGATAAAACTAAGTAAAAAGCATTTTGTGAGTAACGCCTTTCTTCAGGGCGTGTTTTTAATAAACGCCGTTATCTCAGGCGTCTTCTCTCAGTTTTTAAACAAAGGAAGTTTTATTTCTAAATATAAATCCAGGAAGAAACGACCGTTCCTAGGTCGTGTTTCAAGAAACGCCTCTGTAGAGGTCGTCAATTCTTAAATCGACGCCCTGTCCTAAGTCGTGTTTTACACCAGAGTCCTTTTTTTTTCCATCTTTCCCTCACAGTTCCCTGCTATCCATGGGACTCTTGCTCGATCTTGATCCTTCCCTGAATGCCTCATTGCCCGTTCCTATCTTACCTTGTTTGATCTCATCTGATTGAGGCTATAAATTGAAGTCCCAATCGATCGTATTAGAGGTTGACGTATTAGAGGTTGGCGTATTAGAGGTTGAACTCCTTGAACCCATAACGTCGCAATTGCAAGCAGAACCTCCCCCTCTTTGCACTTCATCCTGCTGCATATTGGCATCCTCTGCATCCGATCGGGCTTCATCCTGCTGCATCCTGGTGTCTTCTGCACCCACCCAACGTCTTCACGGTTTCCCTTCACTCTCGTCAGGGAGAGCAGGGCTATATCGTACTTATTTTATTTGAGTTCCATCATTGTCATCACACCATCAGTTTTCTTATTGCATTAAATATCATATCATATCACATCCTTTCCCTAGTTCTTCTCTAGGGGTTTAAAAGAAATCAAAAAAAAGAGGTGTGTGCGTTGATGTCTTTTCATCATTTTATGTTAGTTCTTGATTGATACTATAGCACCTTGGCTGATCCCTCTCCCTTTGCTTGTTTCTTCATTGTTTGTTTTGCAAGGTAATCAACTAAGAAGACCCACTTCATCGTCCGGCCGATTGAAGTTGGAGGAATAAATCCACATCCATCCCGCATCCCAATTTCCACCAGGTACACGCGATCTCTTTTTCTTCTTATTGAGGTAATTCCTCTGCGATCACAACTCCCCTTAGCACCTCGTGCTATTTTTATTGCATCTTATGCATTTCTTATACACATCTTATGCATGTTATTTTTCATTCCTAAGTGAGGATTTTTAATCTGATCTACATTAGGGAGATAGAAGCTTGCAAAGTCGCTGGTTTAGCACGAGTAACCGAGGAACATGTGCAAAGGACTCACGAAGATCTATGAATTAGATGCCCAAAACGAGGTAATTAGATAAAGATTCTTTAGACTTATTTGTTCACCTTAGTATCTTATTGTTACCCTCCAAATCTCGTGGTCATAGGTGAAGGGAATAAGGAATTAGAGGGTCGTGAAGTTGCTGTTTTGGTTCAGGACGAGCAGGAACTAAGGCCAACTTCTAGCCCTAAATTTGAAGTTTAAAGCCTAGCCAAGATGTAGATTATCTCATGAAAGGCTTAAACTTTATGTCAGGGATAAAAGCCCTCTGGTCTCAATTGATTGCATGCATTGTACACTGAGAATTTTATGACTTATTAGGGACTATACATCTAGTATACTCCTCATGAACAATTCTTAGCCCTAATTTAAGTTAAAAGGAGAATTTTCTTGTTTATTACACAAACCCATGTATATTGTTGGCCTATACTCATTCTATCATGCTGTGGGAGTTTATACATGTTGATTTCCAGGCATGATATGTCTTAAATTAATATGTTTATTAAGTTTTCTGTAACACAGGAAGAAACAGTCTTCCTGTATATTGCCAGAAACCCTAGCGGTCGCACGATAGACCGTTTGGCAAGTGAAACGGTCCTCCACTAGACCGTTTGAGTTTCTGATTTCTGTATTAAAGTTAACCCAAAACTTAATGCAGAATGGCCCTAATTAATGTATGATAAGCCTAGTTAAGTAAGTTTTATTCCCGTTTCAAGTGCTATTATCATATGTCTAGTTATGTTAACAGAGTGTTCTAATAGATTTCATGATTCCTTATGCACTTCGAACTTTTTTTAGACTTATGTTATTTTCATGACAAAATCACATACTTCTGTAATTAACTTGAATTTATATGATTTATGGACTAGTCATGGTTTAATCGATGTTTTACCATGGTATCTCTCTTCTAAGAGTAATTTTCTTAAGTATATGGCACATATCCCGATATGTTATCATTAGTTACACTCTTTGCACTTATAGGCACACCATCTTGGACTTAAAAGCCTCTCCATTGGATATTCCTTTTATCGGACTAGGTGATCTTGTTTCAAGGCCTCCGTAAGACTCTGTGAGCCTTGGATTCCCAATAGGACGCCAAACTGGTTGTACCATTAAAACTCATTGTCTAGAAAAGCACTTACCGGTGTTTTATGTATTCTGGACCTTAGCAGCCCTCTGGATGACCGTTTGATTTCCGTAAGCGGCCATCCGCTAGACCACTAAAGCTCCAGATGGTTTTACGGTATTGATATCTTTATTCTATGAAACGGTCCATGAATAGACCATCAGGCGTGCTAAACGGTCCCGTAATAAACCGCTTAGTTCCTGATTTAGTCTAACCCAAGGTTTGACCTTAGGGTTGGTTTTCTTGAGTACCTAGATGATCTTAGGATTATCTGGAGTCTCAACCTACATTAAGTAAGTCAATATTAAAGGTATGGAACGTAATGAAAGTACCGTTGTGCTGCTGAATTTCTTCCATAGCATGATGTCCATTTAAGTCATCCTTGAAATCTCTTGTTATTAATTGAAGCATTCTTGCCTTGGTTACCTTATCATGGAATTATTGTTGAACTTCTACATTATTGGCCACATTATTGTTATAATCGTGGAAGTAGCTTGATTTATACTTGAAGATGCACTTCGAGCACTGATTGTGTTCAAGGGCTCTATGTTAGTCCCCTCGACTGATTGTCGAAAATATATTGTAAACCATGGGGTATGATGCTACTGGCGTCGCATTGCGCTGGGAGTACTTTCTTTATAAATAACTGAAATCCACGAGAATCTACATGCTTGAATTACATGGCATTCTAGTGCGTAGCCTTTATGGTCATGAAAAGTGAAAAGTGAAAAGTGAAAGTGCGTTATCATTACATGCAAGCATATTCTTGTTCGTTAAAGGCCAAGTTACATTCTTGTTATATTCTTACTTGATCTTGCTCATATATCATCTCATATCATGTATCGTTACCTTATTGTGATATTGTGTTACTTTGGTTTTATTCGCATGTTTTATCGCATTTTCATTATCTTGCACTCTAGAGCTAAAATGTTAATTACTTAAACATTACCTTCGTGTTGATACGAAGATACCTACTGGATATGTGTGCTCATTACCTTACTTTTCTAATCTTTTTCAGGAATTACTAGAGGATCGGGTTCAGAGTATTGAAGTGATGGATCCAGGAGTGATTGATAGTTCGAGAGAAGCCATAGATAGTCTAGTCAAGAGTCAATTATGTAATTTTCACTTTATTGAGTCCAGTTAGTTAGTGAGTCATTATCATGTACTTGATTATTATCAATAAAAGTCAGATTTGTGATCAATTATTGTGTCCATTCATCTTATGTGTGAATCATTTACGCTCTGATTATATTACTTGCTTGAGGATTCTCTTGCCGGCTGTTCACGTTCTCGAAGGTCTTCCGCTATACGTATGTCTCGGGACGTGACAGTTAAGGTGGTATCAGAGCATAGGTCTTAGGATTTACTTATGTCATAGGTTAAGTCCAAGGCTTAGGGACCCGTACCTATAAAACTAGGAAAGAAATTTCCCAGCCCATGAAAGTTTGGGTAGAACCTGGGGTGAGATATAGAAATTATCCTAGGATAAATCTTCCTGAGTCCAAGGAAATAAACTAAAATGTCTACCTTCTCAGGTACATTGATAATCGATGGCTCATCGTGTGAACTAGGATGAGATGTAGCAAACCATTGTCGGTCTTACTCAAGCCTTGCAAACCATGGCCCAAGCCGGCGCAAGGGCTGGCGCGGGTAGCTTGCATAGCAATTTTCGAAGTTTAAATCTCCTACGGTTCTCTGGATCATCTAACCCAGATGAAGCGGAGAACTGGATCGATGAGATGAACCACATATTTGATGTCATGCAATGCACTAGTAAGGAAAAGGTTCGTCTTGCAACGTTCCAACTTAACAAGGATGCACGTATGTTGTGTCCCTATGATTTTGATGATAGCAAACACTATAAGTCATTTGAATGCATACAATTCTATTTGTGGTGCAGATGAATGTTTCATTGAAAATCTTATCTAAATTATTGCTGCATTTTAAATATGGCTGTGTGGTGTGTGCTTTGGTGCATTTCATAATTGCATTTATCTGGATTGATTGATGTCATATGTGTTTACTTCATTCAGAACTGCTCATTCAGAACTTGGTACATTCCTTAACTGTGAGTATGGCATAGACTGTACACTCGTCTGTCTGCATGAGTCACCAAGTCCACACATTGCATCGTGTGCTTTTCATGAAGTCTATACATTGGCATGTAGTGTCTCATGAAGTATGTACAACGGACTGTACAGGCATCAATCTTCAAAGTCCATACATTGGACTGTTACACGCATCATTGAAGTCTATACACTAGTCCGTCTCTCCAGTCTGCACAGCCTTCTCATTGGACTTAATGTCTATACAGCCTGCATCGTCTCATGCAGCATCTCAAGCCAAGTCCATACATAGTCCATCAGCATTTAGAAGTCTGTACATCGGTCCGTCTTGTTCAGCGTCTTAGTGCATTCAAAGTCTGTACAGCGTCCGTCTTAGCCAGCGTCTCATGCTGCGTCTCAGGCGAAGTCCATACATTGGGCCCTTCATCAAAGTCCATACATTGCATAATGTTCGTCAAGCCAATACATTGCACTGTAGATGCAACGAAGGGAAGTATGCACATTGGACTATTCATATGAAGTCTGTACGTTGGAAGTGTGTACAGTGTTCAGTTGCCTTCTCACAAAGTCTATACATCGCATTTTGGAATCAAAGTATGTACATTGGCAGCTGAACTGCATCAAGCCTATACACTGCCTTTGGTTTTCAAAGTCGATACATTACCTTTGTTTCAAAGTCTAGACATCACTCTTTTGGCCTTCGAAGCATTCAAGTCCATACATCGGACTGTTTGAGCAAGTAAGTACATCATTTCATTCACATCGAAAGTCTATACATTAGACTGTGGCCTGCTTAGCTGAAGTCTGTACATCGCCTTTAGACTTTCAAGTCTATACACT
Source organism: Amorphophallus konjac (assembly GCA_022559845.1). Lineage (NCBI taxonomy): Eukaryota > Viridiplantae > Streptophyta > Magnoliopsida > Alismatales > Araceae > Amorphophallus > Amorphophallus konjac. The sequence continues at coordinate 110,549,651 of CM040128.1, read as the reverse complement.
CTGGAGAGGGGGATTTCTGTAGCCCACCCAAAGAGCAGCCCAACTAGACCCAACAGGGTCCAACGAGGCAAGCCCACCTGGGTGACAGCCCACAGGGCCCACTCAGGAAAGAAAAACCCAATAAACAAACACTCGAGGAACCAACTCTCCCCGGCGGCCCCTAGGCTCGGAGGGCCCGAGTGATGGTCAGGTCATAAGGAAGGTCCGGCCCAAGCCATTTTCCCCGCCCGGGAGAGACAGGCATTCACCGACCTATCTGACCCCTCTTTCACCGAGCTATGCCCATCGCCCGGATAGGGCTGGCATTTCAGGAGCTCGGCCAGACCAAATATCATCCGTTCGTGCTGCCGTTAGGAGTCCCCAACGGATAGGGGAGTCAAGAAACCGCCGGACTTCAAGGCGATAACGTTCCCACGATAAGGCCATGAAAGCCCACGTTGAGGACGTAACTCCCGCCGGAGACCCCTCAGCTTGCAGGACTTCTGAAGGCGGCACACTATTTAAACCAGGGCTACCCTCCGATGGAAAGAGAGAACCATTCTGGTACTCATATACCCAAACTCCTGAGCAATCCGCTTCACCCTCTGGTGGAGAGGAATCTCGCGCACTAGCTTTTCTCCTCCCCATTATTGCTTCCACCACAGCTCTACTGACTTAGCCATTGGAGGGTTTTACCCCAGGGAAGCCCCCTGGGCCCTCTGATACGTTTCCCTGTGTTGCAGTTCATCTTCAGGTGATCCACAGCCCGCTCAAGATACAAGCGCGAGATTTCACCTCTTCAACTGGCGCCGTCTGTGGGAAACGCACGAAGAGACGAGATGGTGAGAAGAAGCTCAGGGAGGAGATCCGCCATCGAGAAGGGTAAGGCCATGGTGGCGGCAGGAGATGGCCCCTCTAGGGCCTCACAGAACCCTCCCTCCAACGCCAGCGTCCCCACCAACGAGCCGCCGCCCCCTCCGACGGCGACGGGGGCACCCCCCAACGGTGGCGACGAGGTCTTCCAGGCCCTCAATAAGAAGCTTGATGTCCTCGTGGAGCTCATGAGGGCCCAGGCGGCAAGGGATGCCAGGTCCCGCGCCCCGTCTGGGAGCCCCCCCCGTCGAAGTGCGTCCCAGCATACCGCTGTGGGCCGCTTCACCCTTCGCGGTCAGCAGCTCATCTGCAACAACGTGGGAGGACCCTCGCAAGCTCCGCCCCCGGAGCAAGAGGCTTCCTCCATGCCCAGAAAAGGGAGACAGGGGGCGAGGCCTCCACGCCCGAGCGCTGGCGTTCCTGAGGATCGCCACGACGCTCCCCCCAGTCCCACGGCACGACCGCAGCCGGAATTATCCCTCCGACTAAGAGATTTCGAAAGACGTTTTGCAGAGCAAGAGTGCGCCCTCCGCGCCCTACAAAAAACCTCTTTCCCGGAGGATGAGGAGAAATCCCCTTTCTCCGAATACATCTTGAAGACAGAGGTGTCTCCCAGAACCTCCATTCCGACCTTCAAGCTCTATGATGGCCAGGGCGACCCAGCCGACCACTACGACAGCTTCGACGCCCTAGTGACTCTGCATGGAACACCAGATCCTATTAAATGCCGAGCCTTTGCGGCCACCCTGGTCCAAGGCGCCCAGGCATGGTTCCGGGCCCTCGCCCAAGGGTCCATCCGGGACTTCAGGCAATTCGGGCGAGTCTTCAAGGAGAGCTTCGCCGGAAGCGCCCCCCCAAGGTCAGTAGCGGGGCTCCTGGCCCTCAAACAGGCGCAAGGGGAAAGGCTCCGGGCTTATGTCCACCGATTTAAATCGGAAGCCCTCAGAATTCCCCGCCTGGATGTGGCCTCGGCCACGACCGCTCTGACCGGGGGCACCCGGGACGAGAACCTCCGTCGCGAACTTGTCCTCCACCCTCCCTCGACCCTTGCCGAGCTAGTGACTCTGGCACTGCGCCACGCCGAGTGCGAAGACGTACTCAGTGCCTGTCGAGACACAACCGGCTCGGGTCGGGAGGGGGACAAGAAGCGAACCTTCGAGCCAAACCCTGGCTCGGGCAAGAAGCGCGATCGGGAAGGAGAGCGCAATCGGAAGTATGAGCGGTACACCCCGTTGACCGCGCCAGTCTACGAGATCTATGAAGACATCAAAGACTCGGGACTCCTCCGCCGGCCCGAACCAATGAGATCGAAGAACTGCAAGCGCGACAGGCATTGCCTGTTCCACGGCGACCACGGGCACCACACCGGCGACTGCCACCAGCTCTAGGACGAGATCAAACGTCTCATCCGTCAGGGGCACCTGGCCCGATTTGCAGCCGGGCGCAAAGAAGACCGGGACGCCGCCGAGGAGATCGACAACGCCCTCCGAGGGGTCCACATCAACGTCATCTCCGGAGGAACGGTGTCGGGCGGCGACACCAGCCGAGGAAGGAAGCGTCATGCCGAGCGGGCCAGCCAGGTCTTTGAACCCTCCAGCGGCCCGCCGAGGGAGCCCCAGGTCATAGTCTTTTCCGACCAAGATCTGGAAGGGCTGAACACCCCGCATGATGATGCCCTCGTTATCTCGGCCACAATAAACCATTGTAACGTAGATAGAATTCTGGTTGACAATGGGAGCGCCCCCGATGTATTATCTTACGACTGTTTCCTTAAGATGGGGGAAGACCCATCCAAGCTCCGCCCGATCCGAACACCCCTTTGCGGGTTTAACGGCCTAGCCACCTACCCCGAGGGAGCCCTAAGCCTGCCGGTCACCATCGGCATCCCACCCAAAACCGTTACGGTCATGGTGGACTTCATAGTGATCAAGGGTATGATAGCGTACAACGCCATTTTCGGCCGAAAAATTCTCAGCCGGATAAAGGCCGTACCATCTACCTATCACCAGAAAATGAAGTTTCCCACCAAAAATGGGTTGGGGGAAGTCCGAGGTAACCAGGCCACGGCTAGAAGGTGCTACAACATCTCGGTGGAAGCCTCAAGGTCGGACGGGGGAGATAAGGGCCCCAAGGGAATCGAAGGGAAGACCATAACCGCCGAGCCCGGTGGCGAATTACTAACGGTATTCCTAAACGATGACCCGACCCTCGGAGTAAGGATCGGAGCCGACCTACCACCCATGGAACAGCAGCAATACAAAAAATTCCTTTCTAAGTACGTTCAGGTCTTTGCTTGGTCCGATGATCAACTCCCTGGCATACCAGAGAAGACCGTGATGCACAAGCTCAGCCTCGACCCCACCGTGAGGCCCGTACAGCAACGGAGAAGGAAGCATGCGCCCGAGAAGCAGGCGATCATCAAGGCGCAGGTCACCAAGGGACAGGAGACTAGCCTCTTCAGACCAGTCCTGTACCCTACGTGGCTAGCCAACGTCGTCCTGGTGCCAAAAACTACAGGCAAATGGCGAATGTGCGTGGACTTCACCGATCTGAATAAGGCTACCCCCAAGGACTGATATCCGCTACCGAGCATCGACCAATTGGTTGATTCAACCTCGGGCAACGAGATACTCAATTTCCTGGATGCCTATTCAGGTTATCACCAGATCAGAATGAATCCAGAAGACGTCGAGAAGACCGCCTTCATCACCGACTGCGGCGTGTACTGCTACACCCGGATGCCCTTCGGGTTGAAAAATGCCGGAGTCACATATCAGCGACTGGTAAATCACATGTTCGAGGGACAGCTAGGTCGGAACGTCGAGACTTACATTGACGACATGCTCGTCAAGACCCCCAAGGCCCAAGACCACTTCACCGACCTTGCCGAAACCTTCGGCACCCTCTTGAAGTACAACATGAAGATCAACCCCGCCAAGTGCGCCTTTGGAGTAAAATCCGGGAAGTGCCTGGGTTTCCTGGTCACTCAGCGCGGGATCGAAGCCAACCCCGACAAAGTCCAGGCCATCCTGGACATGCGCCCGCCCACATACATTAAAGACGTTCAGCGTCTGGCAGGGCGTGTGGCCGCTCTCAGCCGCTTCCTGTCCCGTGCGGCCGAACGATGCTTGCCCTTCTTCAAACTGATGAGGGGACCCAAGCTAGCATCTGCTACGTTCGCATGGGATGAGGAGTGCCAGACAGCATTCGCCGAGCTTAAAAAGTTCCTGGCTTAGCCACCGGTGCTCTCCAAGCCCGTCCCAGCCGAAGTCTTGCTGCTCTACCTCTTGGCGACGCCATCCACGGTCAGCTCGGTCCTAGTCAGAAATGACTCGGGAATCGAAAGACCGGTCTACTACACCAGCAAGGTGCTCAATGAGGCCGAACGGAGGTACCCCGCAACCGAGAAACTCGTGCTAGCGTTGGTTACCTTCGCAAGACGCCTCCGACCCTACTTTCAGGGGCACCCCATCACCGTGCTAACCGGCGAGCTGTTGAAGAAGATTCTGGCCCACCCCGAGGCCTCAGGGCGACTCGTCAAATGGGCCATTATGCTCGGGGCCTACGACATCTCGTACCGGCCGCGATCAGCAATCAAAGGCCAAGTGCTCGCCGACTTCATTGCCGAATGCACCATCCCCGCCGAGGACAGGCCTCCGACCACGACCGGGCCAACCTGGGAACTGTTCATCGATGGATCGTCCAATTCGGCAGGCAGCGGTGCGGGGATACTCCTGAGGTCCCCCGAAGGGATAGAGCTACAGTACGCCTTGAAATTCAACTTTCAGGCATCCAACAATGCTTCTGAGTACGAGGCCCTTATCTCGGGAGCACGCATGGCCCGACGGCTGCGGGTCGAGCGAGTCAGGATCCACACCGACTCTCAACTAGTCGCAGGTCAGGTCAACGGTGAGTATGAGGCTCGGGAGGCACCCATGATCAAATACCTTCAGCTGGTCCGGAGCCTGGCCCAACAGTTCGAGGAAATTGGGGTAGTCCGGATAGCTCGGGAGTAAAACTCTCGGGCAAACGCCCTCTCTCGATTGGCCTCCTCCCTAGACCCAGAAGGTACACGATCGGTCCTCCTAGAAGAGCTAGAGAGCCCGAGCATCGACACGGAGCTCCTCGCTGTTGACTCGGCCACTCCAAATGACTGGCGCTCCCCCTACCTGTCCTGGCTACAAGACTCCCAAGAGCCCTCCGACCCTCGAGAGGCCCGCCGAATGAAGTATCAAGCTCGGCGCTTCATCGTCTTCGACAACACTCTCTACCGAAGATCGTTCTCCGGTCCCCTCCTAAAGTGCCTCGGTCCCGACGGAGCGAGCCGAGCCATCCAAGAGATTCATGAAGGCTTGTGCGGAGCGCACTCAGGGGCAAGGTCGCTGGCCAGAATCCTGTTACGACAGGGGTACTGGTGGCCCACCCTGCAGCGTGACTGCTCGGCCTATGTTCAACAATGCGACCGATGCCAGCGGTTCGACCACTTGGTCCATCGACCGGCCGCGGAACTTGTCACCCTAGCCGAGCCTTACCCTTTCGCTCGGTGGGGAATCGATATCCTTGGGGCATTCCCGACGGCCCAGTCCCAGAAGAAGTTCATCATCGTCGCCATCGACTACTTCACCAAGTGGATCGAGGCCGAGGCTACGGCAAGGATCACCGAGACAGTCGTTTGGGGCTTTGTGTGTAAATCGATCATTTGTCGCTTTGGCGTCCCCCGAGTGATAGTGAGCGATAACGGCCGACAATTCGACTCTCGGTATTTCCGAGATAGATGCGCCAACCTAAATATCCGCAACCACTTCACTTCGGTCGCCCACCCTCAGGCCAACGGGCTGGTTGAAAATGCCAACAAGACTATCTTGAAAGGCATAAAAACCAGACTCGGCAAGGCTAAGGGTAGCTGGCTCGAGGAATTGCCTAGCATACTGTGGTCGCACCGAACAACCCACAGGACGGCAACCGGTGAAAGCCCTTTTCAGTTGGTATATGGCACCGAAGCCGTCGTTCCATTGGAGATCGCCAATCCGTCTCTCCGAGTGTTCAGCTTCTCACTCGAGGTAAACGGGCAAAAATTGCTCGAGAACCTCGACCTGGCAGACGAACTCCGAGAGATCGCGAACGTCCGAGCAACGGAGTACCAGCGCCGCCTCACTCGATACTACAACGCCAAGGTCCGAGACAGACGTTTCCAACCGGGGGACTTCATCCTCAGGAAGGCCGAAGCCTCTCGACCACTAGAGGCGGCGGGCAAGCTATCCCCCAACTGGGAAGGCCCCTACCGAGTGGTCGAGACGCTCGGAAAAGGTGTGTACAGGTTAGCGACAATGGAAGGGGAACCTATTCCTCGGATATGGAATGCAGCCGCACTACACAAATTCTATTTTTGAAATTGTACAGCAAGATGGATGGAATAAATCCCTTTTCTTTTCATTCCAAACCATTGGTACATCAGATAGGCAAATGCCAGTACATCACATAGCAAAAAGCAAAAATCCGTCTAACACCGCCTCAAGGGGTCATCACTCGACTGACTCGGTCTTGATCTCCTCGCGTCCAGCCACTGACTCTACCTCGTGCGGAAACTAGCTCGGACAAGAGGTGGTCAAGCCAGTTGCCTCGGGTGGCCCGTGACAAAGGTGACAGAGGGACTGCAGGAGGAAGGCCACCTTTGAACATTGAGGAAGGCTACCTCCCAAGTTGGCAACAACCAGGAAAAAGGAGCGCCGTGAAGGCCTCCCCTCTTCCAATCTGCCAACTCCTTGGAAGGACGAAGAGAGCAAGCAGCCCCCGAAGAATGAAAGAAATGAAGAGCAGAAGAGGGAGAAAGAGGTTGCAGACGGAGGAAGGCTTTGGTGAGGAGGGAGCTTGATACGCCTCCTCCCCTCACACGGAGGGAAGTGACGGCGGGCTCCCCTGATGCCCCCATCCATCCTCCGCCTCAGCGTCCACCTGGAAGCCTCGTCGGAGCTAAGAAGAGGCCAACGGCGTGCTTCCACACGCCGAAGTCCTCCTCAGATCCGCGCGGCGACCGTCGGACCCGTCTCGTGCACGCGCGGCGACCGTGGGACCCGTTCAACATTACAGGGCAGCGGGAGCCCGCCGCTCCCCGTCGTCGGCGGCGTCGCCCTCCGAAGGATCCTCCATGCTCCAAATACAAGGGCACAACGCAGAGTGAAGAGGAAGGAGCGAGGAAAGACTGTTAGAGAAAATCCCAAGCAGTGAAGAGGAAAGGGCGCCTTTCGGTCTTTCTTATAGGCCAAAGGAGGCTACACGCCTTAAATGACCCCCCCCCCCTCGGAAACACGCCAAAGGATTTCTCCCCTGAAAAGTCACCTCCAACTCCTCGTCCCCCGCCCTAGCGGGATTCACGAAGCGGCCTGACATTCAAAGCATGAGGGAACGGAAAGACGCCCCGTCAGAAGCCTACCAAAACTGCGTGCGAAAACCACGCAGGACATATCGGCACCTCCCAACCACTCAAGATCCGCCAACCAAATCACGGCAAGGATGGTACTCAAACGGAGCAAGTCATTTATTATCACACCAAAAGGAAACCTTCTAAAAAGAGGGAAGAGAGACAAAAAGGGAAGGAGGCAAAGTACATCAGGCCTCAGGCCCACTTTGACATTCGGGAACGGCAGAAGGAGACGCGTCACCCCCGGCGCCTTCGGTGACGGCCGGCTCGGACACTGACCTCGCATGTGCGAGAACTGTCTCGGTCGTGAGCCCTCCCGAAACGCCTTGAGCCGGTGACCCCGATGGAGGCGACCCCTCCGAATCTCCCCCTACCGACGAGGAAGAGCTGGAAACCGACTCATCCGAGTCATAACACTGGCCGAAGGGGAACTCGATTGCGAAGTTTTGCTCATCGACGTAGTCCACCGCCCGACGATAGCCCTGCTTGAACCCCTTTTGAGCACCCCGGCGTAGTGCTACTTCGTAATAGGGTAGGGCGGCTTCCACCAGGTCGGCCGAGTAAGCATCCGAGCTCCTGTAACGCTCGATTGCCTCCGCCTCGACCTGCCCCGCCCTTCCAACGAGCTCGACCCGAGCCCACGCCGCCTCGGCCGCACGCTCCTCTGCCCGGGCCCGGTCCGCCTCAGCCTCAGCTCGGAGACGCTCCGCCACCTCCGCCTGATCTAGCAGCTCGGCGCGTTTGAGCTCCCAGCGATTGTCTAGCTCGAGGCGACGCAGACGCTCCTCCTCCAGGGATCGGCTTGTCCTCTCGAGAGACTCTCGGGTCTTGGCGAGCTGTTCGGTCAGCACCCCGGCTTCCAGTCGGCTCGCCCGTGCCACCTCCCGGAACGCGGAGAACTCCTGCCGGAGCCCCTCATGCTCCCCCTTGAGTCGGGCCAGTTTCCTCTCGCAGCCCCCAAGGGTCCAGGCAAGGTTCGACCGCTCCGCCGCCATCCGGGCGTGCGCCTCCGCCATCAAAGCCACCAACCGAGCTATGACCAGGCCGCCCTCCATCAGGACATCAAGGATCCCGGGGGGGGGGGGGGTATTGCGCCTTTCTCCCCCCTTCGTCCTTGCGGCAATCGATCGGCAGACCCGATACAGGTCGCCCGTAATGCCAAGCCTTTCCAAGGGCTCCGATAGAGGGGACCGCTCCACCCGAGCAACGGAACCAACCGCCTCTCGCGCCACGGTCGGTTGGGGTTGCGACGCCTCCCCAGGTGAACCCCCAACCTCGACTGGCGCCGCGGGACCGACCGCGCCGGGAGCTCCAAGCACCTGGGGCTGCAACGCCCAAGCGGGTGAACCCCCAGCCCTACCTGTCTCGGCCCGCACCTCGCCGACCGAGACATCCCCGCCTTCGGCCGATCCCCCGGCCTCGGTGCTAGCTACTTCAACATCGGCCCCCTCTGCCTCCGTGGGGGGGAGAGCCGACCCATCGCCGCCCTCTGATGGGTCCCCGGTCTCCTCGGCCCCCTCTCGCCTGGCAGGTGGGGGAGCTGGCCCCGAGGGGTCGGCCCCATCTTGCCCCCGAGAGGGGAGCGCCGCCGAGCAGAAGTCGCCCCCGGCGGTAGGAGGAAGACCGGCCTTCTTGGCTCGTTTCTTGGCCTTCACGGCCTCCCGCAACTTTCCCGCCGTGGGATCCTTGCGCTTTGTACCAGTTGGCCGTGAAGATCCCTCGGGAGCCACCCCCTTGCCCTTATCTCGGGCTTGGGCGCGACTCGCAGAAGCATCTGGTTCATCGGCCGCTGAGTCATCTCCCAGATCAATGACCTCAGCAGCTTCCTCCAGAGGTTCCCGCCTAACGTCTGCCATAAAGGGAGAAGACCCGGTCAGGAGAAAGAAAGTAACTACCATCCCAGGAGAAGGGCCTCGAGAGTGGTACATGTCGACGTCAACCGCGTAAGCAAGCACCGTTCGATGTTCTCCAGCGTCACCAGCTCCTCGGTCGACTGGCGGTTACCCAGCAGACGAGCGGCCTACTGCTCCACGTGGGAAGGGAACTCCTCTGGGCGAGGGGGAAGGTTCGGATGAAAATTGGGTGAGATCGGACATCTCCAAAACTCGTCCGTCGCCTCCGCCTTCACCAAGAAGAATTGGGTCTTCCACCCCTTGTGCGAGGAGTCCTTCGCAGCGAGGGAGATGCAACTCCTGTTCCTCCTCGCCTGGATGAAGTAAAAGCCCTTCCCCGCCGATGGGTGCGCTTTCAACTCGAAAAAATAATGAAAGAGGTCCAAGGAAGGAAAAATGTCGTGCTGACGACAGAGAATCCGAAAGGCGGAAAGAAGGAGATATGAGTTGGCCACCAACTGAATAGGCGCCAACCAGAAAAACTTGAGAAGCTGGAGTACAAGAGGCTCGAAGGGAAGGCGGAACCCACTCTTCCAAGCCAGAAGGAAAGTGCAAATGTGCCCCGTACGGCTGTCCCGACTCGTCTCATACGGGGCGGCGGCAGTAAAGCTGTACCTGAGAGGCAAGCGAAAGCGATGCTCCAGCTTCCTCACCTCGGCCTCCCCCAACTCACTACAGTTGGAGACGGGCTCCCGCCTCGCCTGCCCGATTTCCAAAGGCAGACCAGCCATCGAGCCGGAAGATGATCCCTCGCGCGAGCTTGAAGACTCCGGAGGGGAAGAAAGTTGCCGGACCGCCTCCGCGGTTATCCTCGCCAACTCCTCAAACGCCGCCGCAAGACTCTGCGCCTCCACTGTGCCCTCACGGCGCATCAAGGAGCCCCAGAAGCAAAGAAACTAAGGAAAGCCCAAAACCCTGAGAAGCCTAGAACGACGAACAGCGCCCAACGCCTATAAAACCCTGGAGGAAGGCGACGCGTCGTTCCGTGCTCCGAGAAAAGGGGGGCCGCTTCAGTTCAAATCCGTCAGGATCATCATTACGGGCCCAGGTGACCACTACATGTGGCGCCATCACGCCAACAGAATTCCACCCACCTGAGCCACGCCGGTCCAAAGCCTCAAAAGCTACTCGACCGAGCCTTCATGGCTCGGGAGTAGGAGGGGGACAAGTGGAGAGGGGGATTTCTGTAGCCCACCCAAAGAGCAGCCCAACTAGACCCAACAGGGTCCAACGAGGCAAGCCCACCTGGGTGACAGCCCACAGGGCCCATTCAGGAAAGAAAAGCCCAATAAACAAACACTCGAGGAACCAACTCTCCCCGGCGGCCCCTAGGCTCGGAGGGCCCGAGTGATGGTCAGGTCATAAGGAAGGTCCGGCCCAAGCCATTTTCCCCGCCCGGGAGAGACAGGCATTCGCCGACCTATCCGACCCCTCTTTCGCCGAGCTATGCCCATCGCCCGGACAGGGCTGGCGTTTCAGGAGCTCGGCCAGACCAAATATCATCCGTTCATGCTGCCATTAAGAGTCCCCAACGGATAGGGGAGTCAAGAAACCGCCGGACTTCAAGGCGATAACGTTCCCACGATAAGGCCATGAAAGCCCACGTTGAGGACGTAACTCCCGCCGGAGACCCCTCAGCTTGTAGGACTCCTGAAGGCGGCACACTATTTAAACCAGTGCTACCCTCCGATGGAAAGAGAGAACCATTCAGGTACTCATATACCCAAACTCCTGAGCAATCCGCTTCACCCTCTGGTGGAGAGGAATCTCGCGCACTAGCTTTTCTCCTCTCCATTATTGCTTCCACCACAGCTCTACTGACTTAGCCATCGGAGGGTTTTACCCCAGGGAAGCCCCCTGGGCCCTCTGATACGTTTTCCTGTCTTGCAGTTCATCTTCAGGTGATCCACAGCCCGCTCAAGATACAAGCACGAGATTTCGCCTCTTCACACTCCATGCTCATTCAAGTCTATACATCCACAGTGTAACTTCAAAGTCTGAACATTGTCTCACTCCGTCAAAGTCCATACATTCTCAGCTAAACCCCATGTCTATACAGTGGCCTCGAGCTTCTCAAGTCTACACACTGTCTTCGGACTCAAAGTCTGTACAACGTGAGCTTCGGTTCTTAAAGTCTACACATTCTTCCGTTCAAACACTTCAAAGTCTATTCATTCGTTTCCAGAAGAGCAAGTCCATACACTGGCTGCTGGTCTTCAGAGTCTGCACATCGCAGTGAGTTGAAGGTTGCCAAGTTTGTACAGCCAAAGCCTGTTCAAGCTTTCACACAAAGTCTATACAGCCACATCTAAAAGGCCAAGTCTATACACTCCTCACCTTTCCCTACGGTTGGCCAAGTCTATACACTCCTCACCTTTCCCTACGGTTGGCCAAGTCTATACACTCATACCTTTCCCTACGTTTTCTGGCCAAGTCTACACATCGTATACCTGGTGTTTGCTTCAAAGTCTAAACACTCGTTCTTAAGGCTTCAAGTCTATACATTGGACCGTGGTTCGCCAAGTCTATACATTGCTGAGCCATTCTACAAGTCTGTACATTGGCTTCAATTCCTCAAGTCTATACATTGGGTTCGGCTCTGCAAGTCTGTACACTGGTCGAGCATTTAAGTCTGAACACTCACAAAGTCCATACATCGACACTGTAGCTTGCATAGCTCAAGTCTGCACATTGGGCTTTCACGTGAAGTCTATACATTGGTCTTCACTTGAAGACTATACATTGGCTAAGGGTCTTCAAGTCCATACAGAGTCGTCTGATGCATATTGATCGAAGTCTATACACTCGTTTTCATTGCTTCAACTTTATACACTCGTTATCACACTGCAAGTCTATACACTGAGCTTTGCATGAAGAACCTCAACTCTATACACTCGGTTTCAAAGCTTCAAGTCTATACACTTGATATCAGGCCTCAAGTCTATACACTCGTTTGTTAACTCTCAAGTCTATACACTCATCTGTTAACCTTCAAGTCTATACACTCAAGCTGCATCATGGCTGTACACACTTTGTTAAACAGCCTGAACCAAGTCTATACATTATCTGATACCTTCTTATGTCTGTGTGACAGGTACTGTTTGAGAAGCAGATAAGTGGCACGTGGTCCGAGGTTGTCACCTGGCACGTGATCCGATGATAACGCCCTAAATGCTATAGCTATAACCAGAGTTCATCCTTGTAGATTTCTCTTGCATCATGGATCATAAGGGCAGAATTCTCTGGTCTGTTTGAGACACTATATGCATAACTGCAAAAGTTATCTGATCAATTTGTTTGTCTACAATAGCTCTATAACTTCTGCCATGTCAAAGGGGGAGTATTTGTTGCATATGCATGACTGTATAAGTTGTTTGACTAAGGGGTAGAATTGATTTAAATGATTTTGATATTGTGTTGCCCTCATCTGCTGAACTATTTTAAGTGTCTCATATGACATCACTAGATTATCAAAGTATTTTTTTTGATGAAGTCAAAGGGGGAGAATACTTTGATGAGTCTAGTCTGAATACTCCATTTATTTCATTCATAAGACTCATAGTATTGTCATCATCAAAAGGGGGGAGATTGTTGTGTCCCTGTGATTTTGATGATAGCAAACACTATAAGTCATTTGAATGCATACAATTCTGTTTGTGGTGCAGATGAATGTTTCATTGAAAATCTTATCTTAATTATTGCTGCATTTTAAATATGGCTGTGTGGTGTGTGCTTTGGTGCATTTCATAATTGCATTTATCTGGATTGATTGATGTCATATGTGTTTACTTCATTCAGAACTGCTCATTCATAACTTGGTACATTCCTTAACTGTGAGCATGGCATAGACTGTACACTCGTCTGTCTGCATGAGTCACCAAGTCCACACATTGCATCGTGTGCTTTTCATGAAGTCTATACATTGGCATGCAGCGTCTCATGAAGTATGTACAACGGATTGTACATGCATCAATCTTCAAAGTCCATACATTGGACTGTTACACGCATCATTGAAGTCTATACACTAGTCCGTCTCTCCAGTCTGCACAGCCTTCTGATTGGACTTAATGTCTATACAGCCTGCATCGTCTCATGCAGCATCTCAATCCAAGTCCATACATAGTCCATCAGCATTTAGAAGTCTATACATCGGTCCGTCTTGTTCAGCGTCTTAGTGCATTCAAAGTCTGTACAGCGTCCGTCTCAGCCAGCGTCTCATGCTGCGTCTCAGGCGAAGTCCATACATTGGGCCCTTCATCAAAGTCCATACATTGCATAATGTTCGTCAAGCCAATACATTGCACTGTAGATGCATCGAAGGGAAGTGTGCACATTGGACTGTTCATATGAAGTCTGTACGTTGGAAGTGTCTACAGTGTTCAGTTGCCTTCTCATAAAGTCTATACATCGCATTTTGGAATCAAAGTATGTACATTGGCAGCTGAACTGCATCAAGCCTATACACTGCCTTTGGTTTTCAAAGTTGATACATTGCCTTTGTTTCAAAGTCTAGGCATCACTGTTTTGGCCTTCGAAGCGTTCAAGTCCATACATCGGACTGTTTGAGCAAGTATGTACAGCATTTCATTCACACCGGAAGTCTATACATTAGACTATGGCATGCTTAGCTGAAGTCTGTACATCGCCTTTAGACTTTCAAGTCTATACACTCCAAGATCATTCAAGTCGATACATTCACAGTGTAACTTCAAAGTCTGAACATTGTCTCACTCCGTCAAAGTCCATACATTCTCAACTGAACCCCATGTCTATACAGTGGCCTCGAGCTTCTCAAGTCTACACACTGTCTTCAGACTCAAAGTCTGTACAACGTGAGCTTCAGTTCTTAAAGTCTACACATTCTTCCGTTCAAACACTTCAAAGTCTATTCATTCGTTTCCAGAAGAGCAAGTCCATACACTGGCTGCTGTTCTTCAGAGTCTGTACATCGTAGTGAGTTGAAGGTTGCCAAGTCTATACAGCCAAAGCATGTTCAAGCTTTCACACAAAGTCTGTACAGTCACATCTAAAAGGCCAAGTCTATACACTCCTCACCTTTACCTACGGTTGGCCAAGTCTATACACTCATACATTTCCCTACGTTTTCTGGCCAAGTCTACACATCGTATACCTGGCGTTTGCTTCAAAGTCTAAACACTCGTTCTTAAGGCTTCAAGTCTATACATTGGACCGTGGTTCACCAAGTCTATACATTGCTGAGCCATTCGACAAGTCTGTACATTGGCTTCAATTCCTCAAGTCTATACATTGGGTTCGGCTCTGCAAGTCTGTACACTGGTCGAGCATTCAAGTCTGAACATTCACAAAGTCCATACATCGACACTGTAGCTTGCATAGCTCAAGTCTGCACATTGGGCTTTCACGTGAAGTCTATACATTGGTCTTCACTTGAAGACTATACATTGGCTAAGGGTCTTCAAGTCCATACAGAGTCGTCTGATGCATATTGATCGAAGTCTATACACTCGTTTTCATTGCTTCAACTTTATACACTCGTTATCACACTTCAAGTCTATACACTGAGCTTCGCATGAAGAACCTCAACTCTATACACTCGGTTTCAAAGCTTCAAGTCTATACACTTGATATCATGCCTCAAGTCTATACACTCGTATGTTAACTCTCAAGTCTATACACTCGTCTGTTAACCTTCAAGTCTATACACTCAAGCTGCATCATGGCTGTACACACTTTGTTAAACAGCCTGAACCAAGTCTATACATTACTTGATACCTTCTTATGTCTGTGTGACAGGTACTGTTTGAGAAGCAGATAAGTGGCACGTGGTCCGAGGTTGTCACCTGGCACGTGATCCGATGATAACGCCCTAAATGATGTAGCTATAAATACCAGGCCGCCTCCATCTGGAGAACTAAGTGAGTGAGAAAAGAAAAGAGAAAAAGAGATCGAGATCAGAAAGAAAGAAAGTGATCGAAGTAGAAGGACTGAAGCCTTGAGCAGAAGTAAGAAGAAATAGAAGAAGAGTGAGCCGGCAGAAGAAAAAGGGTTGCAGAGAAGAAGGAGAGAACAGCGTGAGAGAAAAGGAAAGCAGAGGAGAAAGAAAGAGAGATAGAGAGAGAGAGAGTTCGTGGAGAAGAAAGAAGAAGCTACTGAAGATCTGTCTACTGGACCGTGGATCAAATCCAGGCCAGTCAGCTCCATGAGAGCCACATCTGATGTTCTTTCATTTACAGCTTGTGTTTGCTGTGTTATTTTTGTTTCTTATTTTTCCTTTTTATTTGATCTGATTTACTGTGTTCTTCCGATCCTCTGGACTGAGGTCGGGTTCCTCCTGTTGGTTTAGGAGAAGGGAGGCTCGTCCTCCGGTTCTGGGCTTATGGTTGCAAGTCCAGGGGCCCCTCCTGGTCTGGAGGAAGAGAGGTCTTCGACCTCTGGTTTTCAAGTGGCTGGGAGTCACTTGGGGTGTCCCTCCGGTTGGGAGGAAGAGGGGAGGTTGTTCCCCTGGTCAAGCTGTGTGGCAGTAAGTGTTCGCAGACTGAGTCTGCTTGTTTCTAGCGTTGGCTAGTGAAGCCTCACTCCGGTTGGGAGTGAGGGGTGGATGTAGGTCTGGAGGACCGAACCACCTAAAAATTATATGTGCAGTGGTTTGCCTTGCGTTAGCTCCATATCTTCTGCCTCCCATTCACAGGTTGTGCATGCTTGACTAGTTGTATTATCTAGGGAGTTAACCTTGAGCATTATATTTTTGCTAGGTGTGATTGGTTTGCTTTGTTCTGTCTACGTTTCTGGTTTGATCAGGTGGCTGCATTGTTGCAGTCCAACTGTTTCATCTATTGTTGTCTTATCATCTCATCTTGGAAAGCTCATTAGTTTTTATTCCAGCATATCTGAGCTTTAGAGATTTAATTTGGGCATAATTTCTGAAGGGGATACATTCACCCCCCCTCTGTATCCAGGCCTAGCACCCTAACAATTGGTATCAGAGCAGTTCTCTGACTAATCAGATCCAACGATCTGTAGAGGATCCTGCTGTCCTTGGTGCATTTCTGATTCTACTATCTGCTGCATTAATATGTTTACCGAATTAATCAATGGGGTCTCCACCGGTTTTTAATGGCTCTAACTTTAACTCATGGGTTAGCAGTCTACATAACTATGTGAATTTGATGAATCCGGATATGTGGAAGTTAATCTCACATGGTCCTCACAGACTGCCAAAGGAAAAGTCCAAATGGACTAAAAGTCATAGATCGAGAAATGAAGAGAATCAGAAAGTTTTGAATCTAATGAAAGAAGCCACTGACAAGGCTCTACATTCTTATTTTTATGACTGTAGGTCCGCTAAGGACATTCTGGAAAAGCTAAAGCTAACTCAGAGGAGAGATGAGGACAGTTGTCTGATGGCTGACAAGAGCAACCATGGCAGTGATCAAGATGAATCCGAAGAACAGGATGATGAGGAGGTAAACCCTTTTGAGAATATTTCTTTAGATGACTGGGAAGATGCCTATGTCAATCTGACAAGATCCTATAAAAAACTAGGGAAGAAGTATAAAGGTCTGAAAAAGGAGCTAAAGAATCATGAGAATGCTAAATCTCGAGGTGAAAGCCCTGAAATTCTAAAAACTGCAAATGAAATTTTTAGAAGGCAACTACAAGATTTTGATTCTATTACTATAGATCTAGATCATTTGAAATCTGAAAAACAAACCCTTGTGAAACAAATTGGTTTACACAAAAAGGAGAATCAGGAGCTTGTTTGTGAAATTTCTGAACTAAAGGAGAGGCTTAGTTTAATTGATGATCAGGTTCATCACTATAATGCAGTTCAGAATGAAAAATTGGTGAGAGAATTAGAGTGTCAACTCTGAACTTGAAGATATGAAATCTGAAAATGAAAGACTCAAAAACCAGTCCAAGGAATTTGAACAAAAATTGATGAGTCTTGAAAAAGAAAACAGATTGATTTCTGAAAAAATGGAGGCTGATAGAATAATGAATCTAGAGCTTCAGAAAAATCTCAACAAACCTCAATCTGAGAAACAACAGGAAAACTTTTACGAATGTCAGTCTTCCTTAGATGATTGGATGTTTGATGATGATCTCCTAGAGAAAAATAGGAAATTAAAAGAGGAAATCAACAAGCTAAATCATCTAAACACCCAACTGACAGATAGGCTATTGACAATTGAAAAAGGCAAGGGTGTGAGCATAGATAATTCTGATAGGTTGATGAATGCTGAACAAGAAATTGAGAGTCTAAAAACCATCAACCTAATGCTGAGTGGAAATGTCAAATGCTGTGAAGAGCAGGTAGCTAATTATGAGCTCACTATCACATCCCTTCAACAAGAAGTTGATGATCTATATAAGTCCCTATCTGAAGCTGACAATGAAACAAAGATAAAATAGGAAGTTGAAAAACTCAAAAGTTTGAATGATGCCTTGCATCAACAACTCATTTCCTGTGAAACAGATTTGTCCAAATATGAAGCTAATACTTGTGGCTTAAATTCTGAAATTCAAGACTTGAAAAATTCTTTGTCAAAATTTGTCAAAGGAAAGGACAATCTGAATAAGCTTCTTGAAAATAATGTTAGCTTTCAGAGAGAGGGACTGGGTTACAGTTCAACAAACAAAAGGATCAATAGCAATAAAACTTCAACTGTGCTTGCAAAAGCTTCTGATCAAAACACAACTGCTGGTCCTTCTGTTTTTCAATTCACTGCACAAAAGTCCACTGTGAAACCCAAAACTGTGGAACAAACTCCAAAACAGAAAAAGGTTGAAAATTCACAGAAAAAGGAAAAAGACACTCATGTTGTTATAAAGAAGACTGCACACAATTCACATGATCTCTCACACACTCACATTAAAAAGGGTTCATGTTATTATTGTGGGAAAGGAGGTCACATAATGGAGGGTTGTGGATTGATGTTAAAGGATGAGCATGCTAGTGGAACTTTACATTCTAGAAATTTTTCTGATAGAAACCATGCTGCTAGGAAGCCTGATGCTTCATGTTATTATTGTGGGAAGCATGGTCATCTCATGAGTGAATGTTTTATCATGAAAGAAGATAATAAACTGCATGCCAGATCTTCCATTCATTTTCATGGTCCATATAGATCTAAACACAATTCTAGTCAGCACATTGTGTGCTTCAACTGCAATAAGCCCGGGCACAGGGCCGCTGAGTGCTGGTTTAGATCCACTTGGGGTAAAAGTGGTTTCAAAAGGAAGCAAACCAGATGCTTTGAATGTGGGAAAAATGGGCATAAAGTCAATGACTGTTGGTATGTTCAAAAGAATTTTGTTAAACCCCATTTTGTCAAATTCTCTGCAAAACCTTTTGTGAAAATTTCATGCTATAACTGTGGGAAGCCAGGCCATAGATCTGCTGAATGTTGGCTGGTTAGGAATAAGAATAAAATTGTTCATGCATATAACAGAAAATATTATGATCATGTTTATAAACCTCATGCTGCTGTTACTATGCATCATAAGAACCAGAAACCAGTCACATCATGTAGATATTGTGGAAAGTATGGTCACTCTATGGACAATTGCTACCTGATGGATCATGATGACCATGTTGGTATGAATTTGCTTAGAAAACCTATCAGGGCTAACGCAGGACCCAAAGCTGCTTGGGTCCCTGCAGTATCAAGATGATCAAATACTTTGCAGGTGTGCCTTGGACTGAGGAATAAAGAGGGGTAAATTAAACCAAGGCACCCAAGTTAATAAAGCCCCTTTCAGGTAAATTCTCTTCACTTCTTGTTCTTAGAATAACTGAATAGCATGTTAAATCCACCGTTGCATATTCATTCATCATCTGCATTATCAGATTCAAATTTTCTGAACTCTCCTCATACATGATATGTTCTTTTTATGACAGTCTGAATGAGCATAAATTTTAAAATTATGTTTCAGTGCCCTAATTGCATATCATGCACTCTGTAAAGGGGAGTTTGACTAATGCTTGCATATTATGATAATCTCATTTGCTGTATGCATACATGTAGTTAGTAGCACTGCATTTCCTTACGTTGAAAAATCTAAAAAGAAATGTCTCATTGCATCTAGACAGGGGGAGCATTCCTGATTCATCTCTTTACCTCTTGAACTCCTTCTGCCTAGCAATCTGATCCATTCTTGGCAAATGTGTGGTTCACTTGAATTCTCTGTTGTCTACACTGATGTAGCTCCATTGATTCTGTCTACTATGAATTCAATTGATAACTTGTTACTATCATACACATTTCTTCATATCTTGTCAAGACTGGCCCAAGCTAATCTGACTGAATTCTAGTCTTTAAGGCTTGCTTCTGAATTGCTCAATTCTCTCAACTATTGGTATCTGAATTGCTCTCTGCTAATTTCTCTTGACAATGTCATTGATTCAGCCGAATGAGGAAAGATTTAATCAGTGCACCCTATGCATAAATTAGACATTCTAAAAAGAAGAATCTTCTATTATACTGGCTTAAGAATGTTTTGATAAATCAAATTGATTTAAGCCTAATGTATTTTCTAAGTTTTGATGTAAAAGACTTGAAAATATCTGAATCATCATGCTTAATAAGTCTTAACCAACTGCCTCATGAATTTCATGCAAAACTTTCTGAAATCTGAAATTTTAAAAGACATGGCTTTCTTTGGTTAAGATACATGTAGAAAGTATTGTTCTTAATCATTTCAAGTGTACTGAGCTTTGTTTGAAGAATCTGAAAATAGTTAAAATTTAAAGCTAGAGCAATGACTGTGGTCACAGAGAAACTGGGTTTTCTATCAATTAAATAGTGTAAGTCCATGTCATGAAGTGCCATAGTTACCTCTTTTCAATATGTTTGAAAGTCTGGCAGAGCAATGGCATGGATGTGTTGAGTAACTGGGGATTCTGGCCTCTGATCAAGGTGTCTCCTCATGTAAAAAGATACTCCACTGCTAACTCTGTTCTCTTTGAGAGGCAATACGGTTGACACATTGAGTAACTGGGTCACTTCACCTAAGACGTGTTGTGCCTCATGTAAAAAGGTGTTGACTGAACCAAACTTGCTAAGGAAAAATAAGTGCTGCTCAATTGGTATCAGAAAATTCTGAAAATCTAATAACAAGCTCAGTCTCATTTATTTCTGTTTAATCTCAATATGATCTTGTGTATTTTCCAAAGGAGTCATTGAATTTAAATGAGTTAGATGGAATGAGGTTAAACATGAATATCTAATGAGTTGTTTGTTCACCTTTATTAAAAGGTGTTTCAGATATGAGTATTGAATTTTCTTGATAAACTTTGAATACATCTCTCTTAAATCATGATGGTCAGTTTAAACTCATTCATAATCTATTATAATTGAAGAATCTGAAATTCGTTTACAAAGATTTATGAATTTGGTGTGCTAATGAAAATTTTTCTTCCTCATTTATTCACTGTGAATACAATTTGTGTTTTGCTGATAGATGCTCATCACTTCACTATATTAATTGGCTTCACTCAAAGTCTGTACAACGTGAGCTTCAGTTCTTAAAGTCTACACATTCTTCCGTTCAAACACTTCAAAGTCTATTCATTCGTTTCCAGAAGAGCAAGTCCATACACTGGCTGCTGTTCTTCAGAGTCTGTACATCGTAGTGAGTTGAAGGTTGCCAAGTCTGTACAGCCAAAGCCTGTTCAAGCTTTCACACAAAGTCTGTACAGTCACATCTAAAAGGCCAAGTCTATACACTCCTCACCTTTACCTACGGTTGGCCAAGTCTATACACTCATACATTTCCCTACGTTTTCTGGCCAAGTCTACACATCGTATACCTGGCGTTTGCTTCAAAGTCTAAACACTCGTTCTTAAGGCTTCAAGTCTATACATTGGACCGTGGTTCACCAAGTCTATACATTGCTGAGCCATTCGACAAGTCTGTACATTGGCTTCAATTCCTCAAGTCTATACATTGGGTTCGGCTCTGCAAGTCTGTACACTGGTCGAGCATTCAAGTCTGAACATTCACAAAGTCCATACATCGACACTGTAGCTTGCATAGCTCAAGTCTGCACATTGGCTTTCACGTGAAGTCTATACATTGGTCTTCACTTGAAGACTATACATTGGCTAAGGGTCTTCAAGTCCATACAGAGTCGTCTGATGCATATTGATCGAAGTCTATACACTCGTTTTCATTGCTTCAACTTTATACACTCGTTATCACACTTCAAGTCTATACACTGAGCTTCGCATGAAGAACCTCAACTCTATACACTCGGTTTCAAAGCTTCAAGTCTATACACTTGATATCATGCCTCAAGTCTATACACTCGTATGTTAACTCTCAAGTCTATACACTCGTCTGTTAACCTTCAAGTCTATACACTCAAGCTGCATCATGGCTGTACACACTTTGTTAAACAGCCTGAACCAAGTCTATACATTACTTGATACCTTCTTATGTCTGTGTGACAGGTACTGTTTGAGAAGCAGATAAGTGGCACGTGGTCCGAGGTTGTCACCTGGCACGTGATCCGATGATAACGCCCTAAATGCTGTAGCTATAAATACCAGGCCGCCTCCATCTGGAGAACTAAGTGAGTGAGAAAAGAAAATAGAAAAAGAGATCGAGATCAGAAAGAAAGAAAGTGATTGAAGTAGAAGGACTGAAGCCTTGAGCAGAAGTAAGAAGAAATAGAAGAAGAGTAAACCGGCAGAAGAAAAAGGGTTGCAGAGAAGAAGGAGAGAACAGCGTGAGAGAAAAAAAAAGTAGAGGAGAAAGAAAGAGAGATAGAGAGAGAGAGAGAGTTCGTGGAGAAGAAAGAAGAAGCTACTGAAGATCTGTCTACTGGACCGTGGATCAAATCCAGGCCAGTCAGCTCCATGAGAGCCACATCGGATGTTCTTTCATTTACCGCTTGTGTTTGTTGTGTTATTTTCGTTTCTTATTTATCCTTTTTATTTGATCTGATTTACTGTGTTCTTCCGATCCTCTGGACTGAGGTTGGGTTTCTCCTGTTGGTTCAAGAGAAGGGAGATCTGATCTCGGGTTGCAAGTGACAGGTTGTCACTTGTGGGTTCCCTCTGGTTAGAGGAAGGGAGGCTCGTCCTCCGGTTCTGGGCTTGTGGTTGCAAGTCCAGGGGCC
Organism: Amorphophallus konjac; assembly: GCA_022559845.1. Taxonomy (NCBI): domain Eukaryota; kingdom Viridiplantae; phylum Streptophyta; class Magnoliopsida; order Alismatales; family Araceae; genus Amorphophallus; species Amorphophallus konjac. The sequence goes on along the minus strand of CM040128.1, from coordinate 110,527,381 downwards.
CCTCCTGGTCTGGAGGAAGAGAGGTCTTCGACCTCTGGTTTCCAAGTGGCTGGGAGTCACTTGGGGTGTCCCTCCGGTTGGGAGGAAGAGGGGAGGTTGTTCCCCTGGTCAAGCTGTGTGGCAGCAAGTGTTCGCAGGCTGAGTCTGCTTGTTTCTAGCGTTGGCTAGTGAAGCCTCACTCCGGTTGGGAGTGAGGGGTGGATGTAGGTCTGGAGGACCGAACCACCTAAAAATTATATGTGCAGTGGTTTGCCTTGCGTTAGCTCCATATCTTCTACCTCCCATTCACAGGTTGTGCATGCTTGACTAGTTGTATTATCTAGGGAGTTAACCTTGAGCATTATATTTTTGCTAGGTGTGATTGGTTTGCTTTGTTCTGTCTGCGTTTCTGGTTTGATCAGGTGGCTGCATTGTTGCAGTCCAACTGTTTCATCTATTGTTGTCTTATCATCTCATCTTGGAAAGCTCATTAGTTTTTATTCCGCATATCTGAGCTTTAGAGATTTAATTTGGGCATAATTTCTGAAGGGGATACATTCACCCCCCCTCTATATCCAGGCCTAGCACCCTAACAATGTTCATGGTGGAAGTCAATCCCAGCAGTGCCTCAAGATGCACCACATACTTGGGAGGGGTTCCTTACACTCTTCCGAGCAAAATACTTCTCCGAACATGTTAAGGAGAGGAAGGCTGTGGAATTCGCTTCTTGGCGCGAGGGCATGATGTCAGTGGCAGAGTACGAACTCCAGTTTTCTCGAATGGCACCTTATGCTCCTCACTTGATTAGTACTGAGTTATTAAAAGCTAATCAATTTACAGATGGTTTAAGGCCCGACTTTATTCAGCAACTTGGGACTCAAAATATCTGTACATATGCGGAGATGGTCCAACGGGCGCATCTATGTGAAAGGACTTTAGAGAAGATCGAGAAATTTAGAGGCAGAAAGGAAGAGTCGAGCCGGAAGCATGATAGGGAATCGGATGATGACGAACCCCATCACAATAAGAGGTCTCGCAATGAAAACAGTAATGGTAAACTAAGCCGTAATGGTAACGGAAAAAGGAAAGAGAATGGCAATGGCAATGAAAAGAGTAGAAGAGCCATGAGGAGGAATAAAAGTTGGCTATGACAACTTTCTTATTTTGTAAAAAGTTCGGACACTCGGCAGAAAAATGTTAGAAATGTCTTGGTGCTTGTCTTAAATGTGGAAGTGAGGAGCATCGCTTACCCATATGTCCTCTTATAAAGGAGCAATCTTCGAAGGATAATAATGCATGCGGGCAACGAGGCTGATTAAATGCCATCGTGGACGGGGAAGGTAAGGCGATTGAAGGTATCACCTTGATTTGTTTACAATGCCTTAATTCTTAGTGTAGTCAATTAGCTAACACTCTCCTTAAAATCTATGTATTGAATTTGGGGACCAAATTCTCTTAAGTGGTGGAGGGTGTAACACCCCTAAAATTTCTAGAAATAATTTAGGAATTTACTGGGATTAATTAGAAATTTTCTCAAATTAAAATGAATTAATAAGCCCTTAAATGGAATTAATGAATTATTTAAGGAAATAGGTCTATTTAATAATTATTTAAAGGCCCAGATGTAGTGCCCCAGAATTTATGTAATAATTTCTGAGTTATTTATAGAACTTTCTAGAATTTATAAAGGCTAAATAGATTAATAAAATAATTATTGGATTAATAAGTCATTATAAGGCTCAATTATGTTAAATAATTAGCCTAGCCTATTTAAATAAAATCCAAAAGGTTTAAGGACCAAGCCCATTAAGTTTGGCCCATATTCTAGAATGTTATTTAGCCTATTTACGTATTTTAAGGATAAATACCATTTTTATTGATAATAATATGGATAATTAACAAAAGAGTTTGATTGATGTTGAACTCTGTGCACATTGGATGTAGCGGTCTATCGTGCGACCGCCACAGCCATGTAACGCACCAGTCTTGATACGTTACATTTTGTCAGTTCCGTGAATGAAAGAACGAGCAAAAGATTAGAACTTTGGGATCTTATCATCAAGAGATCGACTTGGGAAAGTTTATAATATTACTAAGGACTCTTAGGGATTAGGTTCTGGCAAATTAAGGACTCTAGAATCGATCTAATCTTTAAAACCCTATAAATAGGACCTAGTTCTGAACTGAGCGATCCTTACTTTTGGCTCGTAAAGAATCAAGGTAAGGAGATAGAATTTCGGGTAAGTTCTTTAGAAGATTTTGTTTAGTATACTTTAGACTAATAGTTCTCAAAATTTCATGTTAGGATATCAAGCAACCAAGGAGATTGAAGCTTCCAAAGTTGCTGGTTCGACCATAGTAACTCAGGATTCAAAGAAAAGGACCCCTGAAGATCAAGAGATTATGACGTCAAAACGAGATAATTAGAATTCAATCCTTTAGAACTTTTTGATCACCTTAGTTTCATATTCTTACCCTCAAAATTTCACATCTTTAGGGCAAGAGGTTGGAGAGATTGAGCAGCAGGAAGTTGCTTGAAAATCGCTGGGAAAGGAGAGCTAGGGCTCAATTTTTAGATTCAAATTAGAAGCTTAAAGCATAGTTAAGAGGTAAGTTATCTCATGATTGGCAAAAACATCTCGTTAGGGATAAAAGCCCTCTGATTGTACTTGATTTCATGCATTATAGACTATGAATTTCATGTTTTAGTAGGGTCATGCATGCATAATTATCCTTAGCCTTAATCAAAGACAAAACATATGATCTTGCTAATTCACTGCAACCTATGCATCTAGACAGACTCTTACTTCATTTATCATGACTAGGATAGTTAGATCTTTATCAAAAATATAACATGTTTTCAAATCATAGTCTTTTAAATTCTTTGTACTATCAGCAGAGACTCTGACGCATCAGACTTAGACCGTCACATTACTGTTACGGCCTTACGATAAGCCGTCACACTCTCTGTTGTATTTAGATTACTCTATTGTCTCTGACGGACCATAGATGGAGCGTTACACTACTGTAACGGCCCCTCGATAGACCGTCACAATCACTGTGACGCCCCCATCCTCGACCGTCAGGGTGATCGTAGATAGAATTGAAAATCAGTCAAGTTAACTTATAAGTGTGCTTAGTTATCTAAGTCTTGACCTGATTTCAAATCTTTAAGATTATTTACTGATTCATGATAGAAATTGCATAATTTAGGTATCTTAAGTTATTTTAAGTTGTGTTAATTTCATGTGCCAAAATTCTATAATTTTGTATCTAAATCATGATTTTTCAAAGAGGTATTGATGGAGTTTTATCATGATTTCCCATTATCACACATCTTCTCTATCAATAGAGTCATTTTCTTTAAGTGCATGACATATATTCTGGTATATGGCCATTAGTTCACACTTTGCACTATAGGAACACTATCTTGAACATGAGGACCTCTCTATTGGATATTCCTTCCAATAGACTAGGAAATCTTGTTTCAAGGCCTCCGTAATTCTCTGCGAGCCTGGGATTCTCACTAGGACGCCGAGTTGGTTGTACCATTAAAACCCAAGTGATTAGATTACACTATCGATGTTTCTGGTTATCAGTAGTGTAACGGATCTATATTGGACCGTTAGGCACATCTAACGGCCCAATATATGACCGTCACATCCAACTGAGTCCGATTTCTTGATTCTGGATTCAGACTAATGTAACGGCCCAATACTGGAGCGTCACATCATGTAACGGCCCAAAACACGACCGTCACACTGCTTGAGTATTTTAACCCGAGGTTTCACCAAGGGTTGATATTCCAATATTTCTAGATGGACTATTGATGATCTAGAACTTATCATATTGATCAAGAAACCTAATATAAATAAATGGAAAATAAAGAACGTACCGTTATGCTACCGTTTATTTCCATAAGCATAACATAGTATAAGTCATTCTTGATTTCTCATGACTCTTTTTTTTTAAGCATAAAACATCAAGTAGTATAAAGGGAGAGTGAACCCCCAATCCAAAGGATGGGAATGTTCTCACTCCACCAACAACCACTAGATGCAATTTTTATTTCTTGTATATTGAAAGTACATTATCAGAGGAGACCTTGTCTCTGTCATACAAAGAAAGAATGAGAAAGAATCCTATACAAGTCTCCTACGAAAATTGGGTATGTTGCAAGCATCAGCTTTGGCATAGGCTTTGGCTAGTAAAGGCGGCTCACTAAAGTCAAGAAATTCCTTGTTATGTCCAATGGATACCGCGTCATTTGCCAAAGCGTCAGCTAGCTGATTGGCTTCTCTATAAGAATGAATAATAGGGTAGTTAAAGAATAAGAAGAGTTGCTGAAGAGATTTCCACCAAGGGAGGAGAGACCATGGTGGTTCTCTTTTATTGTTTAGTAGCTCCACCAAGACCCTTGAATCAGTGTAGATTACCGACAATGTGATTGAATGAATCTGAGCAAGATGGAGGACATCTAATAAGGCTCTTCCTTCAGCCACCATATTGGATCCATAACCATAATAGTATGAGAACCCCAGTAGTAACTGCCCATGAGTATCTCGGAAGCATCCTCCACCACCGGACGGTCCTGGGTTTCCTTTACTGGCTCCATCAGTATTGAGGGAATAGTGAATGACAGGGGCTGTCCAGCAAACAGTAAAGAAATTGATTTGCCGATAATAGATCTCAATACCAAATCCCCGAAGGACATTATAGTAATCTGAACTAACCCCTTCAAACTTGATATGCTTTAGAATTTTGTTAATATCCTCTAGAATCTTATTTACAATCTTGGGAAGATTGATTCTGTGGCCTTCAAACCTGACCATGCATCTATTTTTCCATATCTCCCATGTTATCAATAGAGTAACAAGCATTGAGATAAAGCCTTTTGGTCTTTTAATATTCACCCCAATGATGGATTGCCTCAATCTGCTAAGAATAGTTGATGCTTCCAAACTGTTATTTGTGAGTAAGAGAGCAAACATGTTCCATAAAAACTGAGCAAGCTCACTTTGGATAAAAAGATGGTCCTCATTTTCAGCTTCATGATAGGAGGTGCAGCAAGTACAGCAAGATGCTAAATGTACCACAATGGATTTTATACTGCTGTCAACTGGTACTGCTTGTTTTAATATTTTCCAACAGAATAGGGCAGCCCTCGGAGGAAATATGGAATTTCATAATTTGCTAAAAAGAGGACTATATGAATCAATAGACTGTTCTTTAATATACATGTAGGTGGATTTAGTACTGAATCTGCTAGAGTTTGTGAATGACAAAATAGGAATGTCATTTCCCTATTGAATTACTATATTCTGTAGTTCAGTCTGCAATTGCTGATTGTTCACTTTATCCCAAATATGATGCCGAGGATTAGACAAGGCAGTATTAACTGAGCAATCTTCTGCAGAGATATTGTTTTGAAGAAATAATTGATCAGCCAATGTTTTGTTTTTGAACCATATGTCTTTGAGAAAATCAGTACTCATTCCATCTTGAACTATCATGTGAAATCCAGTCAGCAAAATTGCTCTGGCTTTCATAAAGTCACAAGATTTAATGCCAGCAGGGAATGGAGTTTTGCAACCTGAAATGTGTTTACCATGGCAATATTTATTCCTGACATATTCAGCCCACTGTGTTTTACTGTGTATTGAAAGCCATAACATTTTCACATAGCAGCAGATTTGTGTATCTGAAAGGCTGCGAATACCCAGACCACCTGCTGAGATAGGGCTGCAGATCTTGTCCGAGGATATCCAGTGTTTCTTATGGACGATTTCAAGTCCCTGCCAAAAGAAGTTGGCACAAATGTGCCCAATCTATTTTTGAATGGTGTGAGGAATGGATGTTGCACTTGCTGTGTATAAGGAGATTGATTTTAAAACTGAACGAATTAAAACAATCCTTCCTGCCTGGGATAGAAGGTTACTTTGCCAGCCAGCTAGTCTTGTTGTAAATTTTTCCAGAATATATTTAAAATGAGGGATTTTGGATCTGTCTTTGAATAAAGGAATACCCAGGTATTTTATGCTGCCAATTTTGTATTGATATCCAGTTAAATGTATGATTCGGTCAATAGAAGAGTTTGGCATTCGTTTGGCCACTGCAAAGCAACTTTTTTGTGCATTTATCCTTTGGCCGGAGGATGATTCATATCTTCCCAAAAAAAACATCAGATGTTTAATAGAGGAGGTACCACCATTCATAAAGATGATGGTATCATCTGCATAAAGGATATGAGACAGCTGTGGAGATCCACGGGGAAGATGGTGATATTTACATAAACCAATGGAAAACAAGTGTGTGAGCCCTCTGCTTAGTACTTCCTCTGCCAATATAAAGATTGCAGGAGCCAAAGGGTCACCCTGACGAACCCCTCTTGATGATTTAAAGAAACCAGAGATTTGTCCATTCATAGATATAGAGAACCAACAATTCATCAATAATTGAGCAATAAGAGAAATCAGTCTATTAGAGAAACCATAACTTCTGAGAACCTGGAAAATGAAATCCCATTCAATTCGGTCATAAGCTTTAGCCATATAGAGCTTAATTAGCATGTTATGGCCTCTGATAGGTCTATCAATTTCCATGTACAATTCCTTTGCTAGCATAAAACTATCTGTGATTTGCCTGCCACTGATAAAGCCACTTTGTTCTTATGAAATAATCAAAGGCAGAATTAGACGAAGGCAGTCACTTAAGACTTTGGAGACAATTTTATAAGTAAAATTGCATAAGCTAATGGGCCTGAAATCAGCAAAGGAGACATGATTATTAACCTTCGGGATTAAGCATAAAATAGTGGATGTCACTCCTTGTGGGAGACCCCAGCCTTGGAAGAAGCTCTGAATTGCACTGATGATATCCTCACAGTTGATGTCCCAACAGTAGGTAAAAAAATCACCAGTGAAACCGTCTGGCCCTGGTGAGCTATTGTCTGACAAAGAGAAAACTGAGTTCTTTATTTCATCAGCCGAAGGTATAGCACAAAGAGAGGCATTCTGTTCATCTGTAATGAGTCTGGGAATTACTGAGAAGAAGTTTTCATCAATGCTATGAGTTTCAGAGGTGAGGAGAGTTTTAAAATAGTCAACTGCTCCATTAAGAAGATTGTTGCACCCCTAGTTCGTGTTTGGTTTTGGTGATATCAAAACGATTGTACTTGTGTGTGTATGTGTTTCATTTAGGAATGTTTCATTGAACGACATGTTTCATATCTTGATTTGATGGGTTGAAAGATGGAGTTACACTTGATGTTTAAGGAACTAACGTTATATTTATGCTGGTTTGCAGGAATACAACTTCATGGCTCATACTTGGAATCTTAAGGAGTCCATCAATGAAAAAGGGAGTTAACTCTGTTCATGTTTGAAAGTTATATGAATGCTTTGTATTTAATGGTCTCATGCTTTGAATATTTTGATTTGTAGGATCAAAATCCATGATTTATGTTTGGAACTCAAAGGAGTGCATCAATGAAGATCTTATTGAAAAAGGGAGTTGACTAACTCACTGCATTGTGATGACTCTTCTATATTTCATGCATTCCATCAAATAGGTTTTCACAATCTTGGTTGGGTATTTTCATGCGCTTTCCTCGTAAGACTTATGGCTTGAAATAACCTCAACCTTGTAACTTGAAATTTGATGGATGTGATCTTCTAAGTTGCTAATGACATGAATGTAGTTCATGCATTTTCTACTTGAAGCTTTTAAGCTTGTATTGTGCTTGAAATATTCGTACAAGACTTTATGAGATTTGGTTCAATATTGCTCATGCCTTGTATGAATGATTGGTATTTACTGATGTGTGAGATGCATGTGAAGACAATGTTCCTCGTGAAAATAAGGCTTCATGAATATTAATTTTTGTCAACAAGAATGCCATTTGAATGAATGTGGTTCTATGATATTATGTATGCTTTGCATTTGGCATGATTGTTAACACTTGTGTAATGAAACATCTTGATGTTGATGATTTGGTTGATTCAAGAATGTGATTGAATGGTTGAGCTTTCATGTTATTATATTTGATTGAATGATAGATTCATGCTTATCATTTTAAAACCTTGTCATTTGGTCAAATGTATTTTTGCAAAGTGATTTGATAAGTAAAACGCATGTTTGAATAGGTTCAATGATGTATTTCATTGTGAACATGTTCATAGTGTTAATGCATAACTCATATATTTTGATTCTCAACTAACCTCTTGGTTTATCATATTTTTCAGGATGTAAAATCATTGTTGATCTTCATGGGATTATGGTGACATTTAATCAATTGTTTCCCATTGGTTTGATGGAGGTTTTAGTTATTTTTCAAACTCAAACTATCTTACAGTCTTCACCATTTTCAATCCGACCGTTGGATATCCCTTCTAAAAATTTTATGTTGTAGCTTTGGGAGTCCTCTTTACAACGCCTCTAGTCTCGCTTCGATCGGAGTTCGGAGCTATGAGAATTAATTCCTGCCGCCGAAGCGCGCATAGCTATTTTTTGTGTGCCCAGCCACTGCATGGGTCGACCCCTGTAACTCAGGGTGTTTTTTTGTGTTTTCCAGCAACCTGTTGCCCAAGGGTCGACCCCTTCCGGACGGGACTTACGAAAGTGGTCAAATCTCATTGAAAACTTTTTCAAACCTTTATATAATATACCCTAATGGTTCCTAATCATATTAAGGTGTTTTAAACTAATTTTAGAAGGGATATATGGGTCATTTGGTCTGTCTCCTATATATATATCAATGTGTTGCTCCGAATTTGAAAAAGGATTAACCCTAATGCTCATTTGTTCATTCGTATAGCTGAAGAAAAGGGGAGAACATGGTGGAGCTCTTGCAAGGAGGAGATCATCTACTTCCGTGAAGATCTGGAGATCGTGGAAGAAGAAGAAAAGGTGTGGATCAAAGAGAGGATCAAGAGGACGTAAGAATCGTCTTCATCCAACTTCCCTCCAACTCGTGGTTCAAGGAACATCATCAATCGGCCTTGAAATACAAAGGGGGACTACTTCTATGTCTTCTATCAGTTCTTTGTGATGTGTTCTATGATTTATATTTTGGGTTTGAGCATGCTTGAATATTTGTGTTTATTTTCTGAACACTAGAGATATTTGTGTGTGTGACCATTTGTGTATACGGTCATGTTTGATCGCCTTCGTGCGATCGTGTTTGTGTCGTGGTGCTGTAGTTGTTGCAGCATGTGTATGTGTGTTGTGATCCAGTCGTCGGATCGTGTGTGTGTTTGTGATCCGGTCGTCAGATCGTGTGGGAGACTTCGTCTCCGTCTGTGTGTGTGTTGGGGCGTGTCCCCGTGTGTGTGCGGGCGTCGTCCTGTGTGTGTTTGGAGTGTCGTCTCCGTTTGGGGATTTATCCCCGAGTGAAGCCTCATCGAGTTTGGTGAGGGGTGGACGTAGGGAGCCCGTCGTGGTACTGAACCACCTTAAAAATCTCCGTGTCTTGTGGTTTGATCTTTGTGTTTGTGTGCTTCGCTATCTTATCTGTTTATGCAATCGTGTGAGCTCGGTGAGATTGAGTGAATTAAGTTTAAATCTGTTTAGATTAAATTCCTCAATCTTATCAATCTTGTTAATTCCGCTGTGCGCTAGTTTATGTTTTTAATCGGACATAGTTTATAGAAGTAGGATCTATTCACCCCCCCCTCTAGATCCGTGTTCTTGCACTACGGGACCCAACAATTGGTATCAGAGCGAGGCTCTGCTGTCCTTAGATCTCACGATCTACAGAGTGATCCTAGTGCATTCTACAATCATGAATTTTTCTGTTGAGCACATGTCGATGAATTACCTTCCTATTCTTAATGGTTCTGATGTTACTTCATGGATAGGTAAAATGTGTGGACTGATCAATTCAATTAATCCTAATCTTTGGAAGTTGATTTATGATGGTCCTCACATATTGCCTCTAGATGAGACCAAGTGGTCTAGTCAAGATAAATTGAAGAACCATGAAAATGTCATTGTCTTAAATTTATTGAAAAGTGCCATTGATACTCATATGTTTCCATTTGTTTCTTCTTGTAGAACGGCAAAGGAGCTTATGGATCAGTTGATCAAAGCTCAAGAGATGGAAGGACAAAATTGTCTCATGGCCAACAATGATGATCAACTCAATGAAGAAAATTATGATGAGGTACATTCTGAATCCGAAGAACTCTCTATTGAGGAATGGCATATGCTACGCTGTATGATAAATGCAAGAAACTCAAATCTGAAAATAAAACCTTGAAAAGGAAGATTAATGAGAATATGTCTGATAATCTTTCCTGTGAAAACTGTACAATCTTGGAGTCAAAAATTGAATATCTGCAAGAACAAAATGAATCTCTTGAATCAAAAATTGAATTATTTTCAGAAGAGATTTCCTGTTTGAATGAAGATATTGAAATGGCTAGAAAACTTAACACATCTTTTCAAATTGAAAATGAGTGTGATGAGCTGCGTGAGCAAAATACATTCCTCATGTCTAAAATCTCTATGCTTGAGAAAAATGAAGAATATCTTAAGAACAAGCTAGCTTCTTTATCTGATGATGATAAAATGTTTGAAAAGCTACTTGATTCTAAAATTGATAGCAAAAGCATCATAAAAGAAAATGAAGATCTTAAAAAGAAAAATGGTGCCATGTTAATTCAGAATTCCTTACTAGAAGGAAGATTGAAATGCCTTGATAAGTTTGAAAAAGAAAATTCCTTGTTGAAATCTGAGAATGAAGAGTTGCTTGCTACGATCTCAAAGCATGTTGAAACTGAAGAGGTTCTTAAAAAGCTTGCTGAAAAACTTCACTGCACAAATCTGAAAAATAAAAACCTCATGCAAGAAAATGAAAAACTCACATCAAAGAATTGTTTGCTTGATGATAAAATCCTTGCATGTGAAAAAGAGATCAACAACTTGAAGCTTGATTTATCTAGATTTGTCAAAGGGAATGAGAACTTAGACACATTACTAGGTGTTAAAGTGAACTTTCAAAAAGAGGATCTTGGCTACATCCCGGTCAACAAAAAATCTTTTGAATCAAAAATGAAAACCTCTTTTGTTCATGTCTCTGACATTCCTAGCACCTCCAAAGCTCCTCCTCCCATTTTTCAAAAGAAAACTTTTGAAAATGATTTTACGAAAAAGAAAAATGTCAAACCAACCATGCCAAATAGATTTTAAAAATCAAAGTCTAATGTTGAATGTTTCTATTGTGGTATGTTTGGTCATGTGATGGATGATTGTGTTGTCATGAAAGAGGATGACAAACTTGCATGCAAAAAGAAAAATGTCTCATGCTTTTATTGTCACAAACTTGACCATGTCATGAATGATTACTTTTTGAAGCAAAATGATGATTTTCATGCCATGAATGCAAAATCAAACCTTCAAAGAAAATTCAGAATTGAACATGCCTCCAATGCTCAAGGGTCTTCATCTTATAAGAGAAACTTATTCACAAACACTCATGCTAACAGTGGAAAGTCATTCCGTAGACCCACATCTCCTTGTTGCTTTCATTATGGGAAGTACGGACATCTTATGAAAGAGTGTTGGTTTTTGAAAATAAAAAACTTCCATACTTCTAGAATGCATGCTAGGTCTAATTTTTTTAAATCTAGACCTTTTGAAAATAGAAGATGGAATGGATTTAAAAATTCCTTTACTCCTAAAAGGAAGTCTCTTGGTAAAACTGCTTCTCCTCAATGCCTTTATTGTGAAAACCGTGGACATGTTATTGAGAATTACAGGATCATGGAAAGTGATGACAAGGTGGCAATGAAAATGTCAAAGAAAACTTTTGGAAAAAATGCCTTTAACATCCAAGGACCCAAGAAGGCTTGGGTGCCAAAATCCGACAAATGAGTCGGTTGTGATGAAAGTGTGCCTTGAGGTAAATAAAGAATGAAAGGGGTTCCAATAAAATGGAACAAGGCACACTCATGTGGTAAAACTCTAACTTTGCTCCTTCATTATCAAACTTGGTGGTCTTGATGTTTTGGAGATTTTGGTATGTTCTCATATTATGCTCAAAATTCTTCACAAGCCATACATGTCTACAATGGATGAATATTTGGTATGTCAAATGGTGGTTAGAGAATGTTGGACTACGTTCAACTGGATACTTCCACTAAGCGTGATGGTGGTCTTCGGACCTATGTTCTCCGCCTAGTACCAAAATTCAGAAATTGAATTATTTGGCTTATAAGGAACCATGTGTTTTGAATGAAATCAATTTACCTTTGATTTGCATGTACTTTCAAATTGAATTTGAAAACCCTTCTTGTTTTAAAAGGGCAAAATTTTTGAACTGTGGAATTGCTTGATCATATCCAACAATTGATTTCTGATATGCAGAATTGTTTCTTTGACAGATATTGTTTCTGAACTTGATCTGTTGTTCTTGTATTCTGCTATGATGAACATGTCTCATTGGTTGAATGAATCTGAAAATTTTGAGGAATAAGCATGATGTCTTTGCCTACTGAATACTTTTCAATATGAAATGCATGAGCATCTGAGTGAAATTGAGCATCTGGTATATCAAATGGTGTGTAGTGGAAAGGTGGATTATGTCCACCTAGAAGCTCTCACTATGTGTGAGTTAGGTTTTAAAACCTTCACCTCCACCTCGTACCAGAATCTATAAAATCTGTTTGGTTTGTGGATGACACTCTAAGCTCTTGAAATGTTATTGAAAATCTGTTTTTGAACATTTCTGAAAATAATTTTGGTTCACTACTTGATTTTGATCATTTGTGTACCCATGTTCAAAAAGGGCAAGTCTTGAAAAATAGTTGATGCTCATCAGTTGAATATGTATGTCTCATTGTGCATTCTGTCATGATGTTCTAAAATAAAAATAAAATAAAAAAATGTGCATCCTGCATTGCATTCTCATGCTTTTATAAGTTACATGCATTAGAAACTTTATAAGGTGTATTTAGATCATTCATATGAAAAACTGAAAATTTGCATCTTGCACTCATATTGAATTTTGCAATGCATTTAGAACTTTTAAACAAAAATCTGACATTCTGCATTGCATTGGCATCTTTGCATATCATTCATATACTATGCATATAAAATGATAAAAAGATACATATTGCATATTCATGCATATAGAGCATATGCATATATTTCATGATAATTGCATATCTTGACTCGTGAATGCTTGTATGTATGCTTCATGAATCCTTGCATGCTTGTAAGTATTTACCCTATGAAACCATTTCTTGATCTTTCTAAGACCTCACCTCATTGATAAATAACATTGCAGTGATTTTATTCATATGTGATACATGTCATATATTAAGGGGGAGAATTTGATTCCGACCGTGCATACATTTAGGGGGAGTCATCGCTATGTCTTGTCGAATTCATTTTATACATATAAAATAAAAATTTACCCCCACACTCTTGCACATAATGAATTCAATGACTTTCACTGATAAGGATTTAAGAAATTCTTTCCAACACTCTAAAGGGACCTTGAATCTCTACATGGACATTAAAGAGTAATCGTGAGGAAAAAGCTGCCTACCCCACAAATTTTTTTTTCAATAAGTGGTATGTGGATCCGAGTAACCGGGAATCTCCCCTGAAACAAAGGAGGAAACTCATGTCAAAAGGAGAAACAAAAATCCATATGTGTGACGAATCCAAGTAGCCAGGAATCCCCATTGAGACATATGAGGAAACTCACACCGAAAGGTGAAGTCTATTAAATGGAACAAAATAGGGGTTGTGCGAAGCTACCGATAGTCGAGAATCCAAAGTGAAAGTGTAGAGAGGAGATTACCTTCTAGTATTTTTTAGAAAATCTAAAAATTCATATGTTTTGAAGCTCATTAATCATTGCCTCACATTTCACATGGGTATTTTTGTGATATATGTATTTTATGAATTTGCTTACATTCATGGTTTATGTAGTACTTCTAGTTGTGTATGCACAAAACCTCTTAGTTATGCTTCATGTCTTATACTCTTGAATTTGAATCACATGCTCTTTTCTTACACCGTGCTTCATTAAAGGGGAGTTACTATATGTTATATTTGTGTGCATGACGATTGTGCTTGTGTGCTTGCATGTTCATGCATTCCCCTTGAATCTAATTCTAAGCATAAACCTTGTATGTGAAGGATAGAAGTTATTATGTGCATAGCTTCATATCTTGCATGATTAGCATTCACATATTACATATTCAGTGCTAATTTGCATATTTGCATACTTGTAATTTTTCAGCATGCATATAGTTCATACTTGATGTCAGCTTGTATAAGTCCTACTTGACATTTTTCAACAATTGGTCACATTCTTTTGGCCTCACACGTTCCTATCATGTCACTCAACCCCCTGTTTTTTTGTAGATGACAAAAAGGGGGGGAATATTTGGTGTGTGTTAATGTGTATGGTGTGTGTTAATGTTTGGTGTTTGTTCAATGATGTATGCTCGATAATTGATGTTGTCTTGGGAAGAATGGCTCAATGTTTGTATTATCACACACATCGTTTTATCATCATCAAAAATGGGGAGATTGTTGCACCCCTAGTTCGTGTTTGGTTTTCGTGATATCAAAACGATTGTGCTTGTGTGTGTATGTGTTTCATTTAGCAATGTTTCATTGAACAACATGTTTCATATCTTGATTTGATGGGTTGAAAGATGGAGTTACACTTGATGTTTAAGGAACTAATGTTATATTTATGCTGGTTTGCAGGAATACAACTTCATGGCTCATACTTGAAATCTTAAGGAGTCCATCAATGAAAAAGGGAGTTAACTCTGTTCATGTTTGAAAGTTATATGAATGCTTTGTATTTAATGGTCTCATGCTTTGAATATTTTGATTTGCAGGATCAAAATCCATGATTTATGTTTGGAACTCAAAGGAGTGCATCAATGAAGATCTTATTGAAAAAGGGAGTTGACTAACTCACTGCATTGTGATGACTCTTCTATATTTCATGCAATCCATCAAATAGCTTTTCACAATCTTGGTTGGGTATTTTCATGCGCTTTCCTCGTAAGATTTTTGGTCTTGAAATAACCTCAACCTTGTAACTTGAAATTTGATGGATGTGATCTTCTAAGTTGCTAAGACATGAATGTGGTTCATGCATTTTCTACTTGAAGCTTTTAAGCTTGTATTGTGCTTGAAATATTCGTACAAGACTTTATGAGATTTGGTTCAATATTGCTCATGCCTTGCATGAATGATTGGTATTTACTGATGTGTGAGATGCATGTGAAGACAATGTTCCTTATGAAAATAAGGCTTCATGAATATTAATTTTTGTCAACAAGAATGCCATTTGAATGAATGTGGTTCTATGATATTATGTATGCTTTGCATTTGGCATGATTGTTAACACTTGTGTAATGAAGCATCTTGATGTTGAAGATTTGGTTGATTCAAGAATGTGATTGAATGGTTGAGCTTCCATGTTATTATATTTGATTGAATGATAGATTCATGCTTATCATTTCAAAACCTTGTCATTTGGTCCAATGTATTTTTGCTAAGTGATTTGAGAAGCAAAACGCTTGTTTGAATAGGTTCAATGATGTATTTCATTGTGAACATGTTCATAGTGTTAATGCATAACTCATATATTTTGATTCTCAACTAACCTCTTGGTTTATCATATTTTTCAGGATGCAAAATCATTGTTGATCTTCATGGGATTATGGTAACATTTAATCAATTGTTTCCCTTTGGTTTGATGGAGGTTTTAGTTATTTTTCAAACTCAAACTATCTTACAGTCTTCACCATTTTCAATCCGACTGTTGGATCTCCCCACTAAAAATTTTATGTTGTAGCTCGGGGAGTCCTCTTTCCAACGCCTCCATTCTCGCTTCAATCGGAGTTCGGAGCTAGGAGAATTAATTCATGCCGTCGAAGCGCGCAGAGCTATTTTTGTGTGCCCAGCCACTGCATGGGTCGACCCCAAGGGTCGACCCCTGTAACACAGGGTGCTTTTTTATGTTTTCCAGCAACCTGTTGCCCGAGGGTCGACCCCAAGGGACGACCCCTTCCGGACGGGACTTATGAAAGTGGTCAAATCTCACGTAAAACCTTTTCAAACCTTTCTATAATATACCCTAATGGTTCCTAATCATGTTAGGGTGTTTTAAACTCATTGTAGAAGGGGTATATGGGTCATTTGGTCTGTCTCCTATATATATCAATGTGTTGCTCCGAATTTGAAAAAGGATTAACCCTAATGCTCATTTGTTCATTCATATAGGTGAAGAAAAGGGGAGAACATGGTGGAGCTCTTGCAAGGAGGAGATCATCTACTTCCGTGAAGATCTGGAGATCGTGGAAGAAGAAGGAAAGGTGCGGATCAAAGAGAGGATTAAGAGGACGTAAGAATCATCTTCATCCAGCTTCCCTCCAATTCGTGGTTCAAGGAACATCATCAACCGGCCTTGAAATGCAAAGGGGGACTACTTCTATGTCTTCTATCAGTTCTTTGTGATGTGTTCTATGATCTATATTTGGGGCTTGAGCATGCTTGAATATTTGTGTTTATTTTCTGAACACTAGAGATATTTGTGTGTGTGACCGTTTGTGTATACGGTCGTGTTTGATCACCTTCGTGTGATCGTGTTTGTGTCGTTGTGTTGCGGTTGTTGCAGCGTGTGTGTGTGTGTGTTGTGATACGGTCGTCGGATCGTGTGTGTGTTTGTGATCCGGTCGTCGGATCGTGTGGCAGACTTCTTCTCCGTCTGTGTGTGTGTTGGGGCATGTCCCCGTGTGTGTGCGGGCGTCGTCCCGTGTATGTTTGGAGCGTCGTCTCCGTTTGGGGATTTATCCCCGAGTGAAATCTCACCGGGTTTGGTGAGGGGTGGACGTAGGGAGCCCGTCGTGGTCCCGAACCACCTTAAAAATCTATTTGTCTTGTGGTTTGATCTTTGTGTTTGTGTGCTTCGCTATCTTATCTGTTTATGTAATCATGTGAGCTCGGTGAGATTGAGTGAATTAAGTTTAAATCTGTTTAGATTAAATTCCTCAATCTTATCAATCTTGTTAATTCCGCTGTGCGCTAGTTTATGTTTTTAGTCGGACATAGTTTATAGTAGTAGGATCTATTCACCCCCCCTCTAGATCCGTGTTCTTGCACTACGGGACCCAACAAAGATCCTCTTGGTCATCCACCCATTGGTTGTCAATCTTTAGTTTCTGAATGAAATTTCTTTGTCTTTTGGTCTTGGTATAATGCTGAAAGAATTGAGTGTTTCTGTCTCCACAGGTTAACTATTGAACTCTAGATTTTTGAAACCAAAATATCTCCTCCCGAGAAAGGATGATGCGCATATCAGCATTGGCTTTATTTAGCTTCATTCTGTTGTCAGCAGTAGGATTAGCATCATAAGTTGTTTGAGCCTGCTCAACCAGAAGTTCTGCTTTCTCTTTGGCCTTATGGATGTTGCCAAAGACTTCTTTGTTCCAACTCCTTAAAGCTGCTTTCAAGTTTTTTAACTTTCTTTGAAGATTGTAAAAAGGATGGGTATCGTTCTGAGTGTTATTAGTCCACTGAACTCTCACAAATTCAAGGAAGCCATTGTGAGTGTGCCACATATGTTGGTATATAAATCTCCCCGGTAAAATAGGAGTGGAGTTAGTTGATAGCAACAACGGGGCATGGTCGGATGGACCTCTAACAAGGTGCCTTACAGCTAAATTCTGGTTAGAGTTCAGCCAGTGGAGATTGTAAAAGACCCTGTCTAGTCTGGCCTTTATGTGAGAGGAACCAGTTTGGTTATTAGACCAAGTAAACTTGGAACCTGAATATCTTGCATCAACAAAACCAGTGGCAGCTAGGAATCCTTGGAAATCAGTCATTGCAACAGTTGAAGAAAAGTTACCACCAGACTTTTCCTCTGGAGATAGGATGCAGTTAAAATCTCCTCCAATTATCCATGGAATATGTACACCATTGCTAAATTCCATCAATGAATCAAACATGTCCCTGCGATGATTATAGCTGCAAGATGCATATATAGCAGTGAAATACAAAACAACAGAATTATTATCCTTCAAAGCTACTGTCAAGTATTGAGGATGAAGCTCAATGATGACAAGGTTAATACTAGGCTTGTAAAATATCCATATTTTGGAGGAATCACCATTATTGCCAATAACAGAAGGGAGGTTTATTCGATAAGCCACTCCCTGAGCATGAGTAAAATCAATGCGGGGTTCAGAGATTGCAGCTATATTGACATCATGAGCTTGTATGTGCTGAGCAAGGCCTCTAACAGTGGCATTGTTTCCTATACCTCTGACATTCCAAATCAGTAATGACTTAATCATGGTCTGAGGAAGTAAGAGAGTGAGCAGCCAAGACCTTGGCTTTGGCCCGTGCCAATCTAGCATCACTAAACAATACACCCGGCAGACCAGATACTTCATTTGATTCAAGTTCTTGAGAGTGTTTAACTGTGTTTTCACATTCTTGACACATCATTCTAGAATTCTCAGAGGCAGATAGCATAGAAATAGCATCTGAGCTTGTTATTTTAAAGGTTTTTAAATATAATTTATGGTAACTAGATAATGAAGCTAGATTATTGTCCTCAAGAGCCAGGGAATTACAGTGGATTGAAGGAAGCTCTTCTGATTCTGAAGTTTCCTCTATTGTGGACAGACCTGTGGAGGTCATTTTAATTGAGTCATTGTTGCAAGCATCTAAGAGAACTCCATCTATCTCCTGCATCTCTGAAGTTCTAGAAGAAGATGCAATGAACTGAGGATGATTGGTGCATCAAAAATTTCAATTTCTCCAGGAACCATTTTATCTTGATCATTACCTTCTTTAAAATCTGTGTCATCAGATAATATGCTCAACGTAGTAGATCTATTTGCAACATTCTCTGTTAACATTGAGTTGAAAGGTTGAGCCGTGCTTGACTTCTGCTCCTCATTCCCTATATTCTTAGGGATAAAAGTTTGAGCCATTTTTGACTTGTATTCCTGATGAATTTTATTTGGAGCTACAGGAGGGATGTAAGGATGAGCAGAGGACTGCCAGGATTTAGCTTTTCCCTGTTTCTTCTTGCACTCATTTTCCATGTGTCCAATTTTGTGATAGTGAGCGCATAGATGAGGCACTCTATGATAACTTATCGATTGCCAGAACCCCCCTCCTGCAATACCAATCCAAATTCGTTCCTGTTTCTGCTTGTTCAGATCAATCTCAACACAGACCAATGCTTCTGAGGTTTCAGTCATGGCAATAGTTGCGTCGTGAATACGCAGTACATGACCAATATTACCAGCAATAGATCGAAGCATATCTTCTTGATAAAGATTCACAGGTAAAGAGGGAAATCCGATCCAAACTGGAACAACCGAAGGATCAGCATCAAAGTCAAAATCGTGCGTCCATCTAAAAAATCTGAACAGAAACCCCTTAATATATAAATTCTTTTGAAGAATCAGTTTAAGAAAATCCGCTTCACTGCCGAGCCGAATCAAAATATGCCTAGGGTTCATTCAGCTGATGATAAATTCTGAGCTAAGATGTAATCGCTGCGACAGACATGTTTTGATCTCCAGAATTGAAGGTCGACCATATGAGCATTTTGCTATGACAGCATTCTGGAGATACAAGCAAGATATCTGAATTTCCTCCTGAGAGAAGAAGACTGCAGGCTCACCTTTGTCTGTGAACGCCGGAGGTTTCACCTGGAAGGAAGCTCGAGGTTGGTTCTGTGACTCCATCAGAGTTTGTGCATAAGATTTCCGGGGAGCTGCAGCCACCACACCCGAGCATCCAGCTACATTGTCCTTCAAGGATGACAGAGCCTCCCCCACCGCGCCAGCCATGGCCGGCGAGGAGGGGCATACAGCAGCGAAAAGACGAAAGATAGAGGCGGGAAGAAGAAAATCAGAGTTTCTTACTCTAGATTTTTAGAGAGAGAGGGTTGATTTCTCATGACTCTTATTAAAGCATTCATTCATTGAATTATTGTTATCAAGAGCTTGTTGAAATTATACATTTTTGGCCATACTTTATTGTTACATGCGTGGAAAAAGCTTGATTTATACTTAAAGATGTGATCGAGCACTGATTGTGTTCAAGGGCTCTATACTAATCTCCTCGGCTGATTGTCGGAAACATACTATTATAAACCATGGGGTATGATGCTACTGGCGTCGCATTGTATCGGGAGTACTTTCTTTATAAATAAGTGAAAATCCACAACACGATACAGCATGATTGATACTTATACATGACTTTCTTGATATTCCACAGAAATTCATGAAGTACTTGCTCATAAGCAAAAGATATTGGAGTGATGATTATGTGGCTTGCTAGTACATTCTCGTTACATTCTTCTTCATGAAAGGCCATATCATGTTCTTATAACATTCTTGCTAATTCATACTTGCTCTCATTCTATCTTACATACTTTGGTTTAATCGCATGATTGATCGCATTCGCATGATTTTACCTTATTCTTCTAGAGCAAAAATTAAAATTACTTTAATGATGCCTTCATGATGATGCGAAGATACCTACTGGGCAAGTGTGCCCATTACCTATTTCCATTCTTTTTCAGGAAATAGAAGTGAGTCGGGTTCGGATTCGGAATGTTCAAGTAGCGGATCCGAGAGTGAATAAAGAATGAGCGAAGACTTAGGAAGTTTACATTGTTTAGATCGAGTCTATGTAATTTCTTATTTCTTGAGTCTAGCTTGATGGAAGTTGAATTAGTGGTTGTATTTGAATATTAGATTTAATTATTAATGAAAGTTGAAGTTGAGTAAATATTGTGCGATTGTATTCTTATGTGTGATTGCCTTGCGCTCTGATCATTTTTGCTTGCAAGAGGCTTACCATGCCGACTGTTCGCGTTCCTCGAGCGAGTCTTCTGCTGTAATAAAGGCTCGGGGCGTGACAGTTAAGTTGGTATCAGAGCCTAAGTCTCATGACTTAGGGAGAAGAGTTATGTCATAGGATAACTCCAAGGTTTAAGGATCCCTACCTATGAAATAAGGAAGAAATTTCCACACCCATGTGAGAATTGGGTAGAACCCGGGATAAGATAGTTAATTAGCTTTAAGATTGATTTTCCTTCCAATTCCACGAGAAATAACAAGTTGTTATTTTTCTTTTAGGTACCCTATCATTACCATGGCTCATCGCGTAAATTGGGATGGCATGCAGCAAATAGTTGCTGGCCTCACTCAGGCATTACAAACCATGGCGCAAGCTGGCGCAGGAGCAAGGGCTGGTGATTTACATCGCAACTTTCGGAGCTTAAACCCTTCGTGTTTCTATGGTTCTTCTAATCCGGACGAAGCAGAGAACTGGATAGACGAAATGAATCGTATCTTTGATGTTATTCAATGTACCGATCAAGAGAAGGTGCGTCTCGCAACCTTTCAACTCAATAAAGATGCCCGTACATGGTGGAAGTCGGTTCCGGCACCTTCGGCCGATGCACCTCATACATGGGATGGTTTTCTTACCCTATTCCGTGCCAAGTACTTTTCTGAGCACGTAAAAGAGAGAAAGGCTATGGAGTTCACTGCTCTTCGGCAAGGAATGATGACGGTTGCCGAATATGAACTGTAATTTTCAAGGCTTGCACCTTACGCACCGCATCTTATCAGCACCGATTTATTGAAGGCAAATCGGTTCATGGACGGGTTACGGCCCGGTTTCATTCAGCAGCTCGGGACCCAAAACATCTGTACTTATGCAAAAATGGTTCAACGAGCATATTTGTGTGAAAGGACCTTAGTGAAGGTCGAGAAATTAAAAGGGAAAGGAGAAGAGTCTAAGCGACGCTCAGATCGGTGTTATAAGAAGGAAAAGTTCAGCATCACGGAGCCCTACAAGAGCCATGATAGTAAGAAGAGATCCAGGAATGGGAATGGTTGAAGTTCCCATAAGCAAAAGAAAATCAAGGAGGAGAAGGAGCAAGTTACCACGGCTTGCACATTTTGTGAAAAATTCGGCCATTCGGCTGAGGAATGCTGGAAGCGCCTCGGCGCTTGTTTACGTTGTGGAAGCAGAGAGCATCGCATGCTAGATTGCCCCCTTATGAAAGACCAATCATCTGGTGGAGGACGTAGGAGGCAGGCTCGCCTCAATGCCGTCTTAGAAGAAGAGAAAGCGCCTAGGGATGGTGGGCTTATGGAAGGTACTCTTCAAATTTGTTCTCGTCCTGCATTTGTGCTATTTGACACTGGTGCCTCTCATTCTTTTATCTCCACTACTTTTACAAAAACATTATCAATTGCATCGATCTCCTTACCTTCAGATCTCGCTATTTTCACACCCTTAGGTTCTGGAACAAAGCTTACCGACTATTATCCTAATAGTGAAGTGATAGTAGAAGGTCATAATCCCCCCGCAAACTTAGTATGTCTTGACATGAAAGGTTATGATGCCATTTTAGGGGTAGATTGGCTTGTAGATCATGACGCTTATATCAATTGCCGAAATATGATTATATCCTTTCGAAAACCCGATCTTCCAAGATTTTCCTTCCTTGGCATTAAGTACAAGAAGCATCCTACTATCATATCTTCTCTTCACACTTGCAAACTTATCTCGCAAGGATGTGAAGCTTTTCTTGCTTCTATCATTATTATCGAATCTAAGGAGATTATCTTAGTGGACATTCCTATTGTAAATGAGTTCCCAGACGTGTTTCCATCCGAATTACCCAATTTACCGCCTGAGAGGGAAGTGAACTTCACTATTGAACTCATCCCAGGACCAGCACCTGTTTCTATAGCCCCTTACAGGATGTCCCCCATAGAACTCAAGGAATTAAAAAGGTAGTTGTAGGAATTACTAGACAAAGGCTTCATCAGACCTAGCACATCCCCTTGGGGTGCGCCGATTCTATTTGTCAAGAAAAATAATGATTCTCTCAGGCTATGCATCGATTACCGGCGACTGAATCAACTCACAATTAAAAATAAGTATCTATTGCCGCCTATTGATGAGCTCTTCGATCAGCTTTTAGGAGCAGAATATTTCTCTAAGATTGACCTCAGATCAGGTTATCATCAGCTTAAAATTAAAGAAGATGACATTTATAAATCAGCTTTTTGAAGTCGTTATGGCGACTATGAATTCGTAGTAATGCCATTCGGATTAACTAATGCCCTGATAGTATTCATGCAACTTATGAACAGTATCTTCCAGTCATATCTGGACCAGTTTATCGTCATCTTCATTAATGATATCTTGATATATTCCAAGATAAAGGCGGAACATGAAGAACATTTGAAAATAACTTTGCAAACACTTAAAGAACATAAACTCTATGCCAAGCTAAATAAATGTGAATTCTGGCTCAAGGAAGTTTCATTCCTAGGCCACATTATTTCAAAAGGAGGTATTGTAGTGGATCCTTCTAAAGTCGAAGCTGTCAGAAATTGGTGCCGGCCAACGACTGTATCAGAAGTAAGAAGCTTTCTAGGTCTAGCTGATTATTATAGGAGATTCATGAAGGACTTCTCAAAGATTGCAGTTCCTTTAACTAGACTCACGAGAAAAGAAAATCCTTTTGTCTGGTCAGAAGAATGTGAGAAGAGTTTCCAAACTCTTAAGAATCATCTTACTATAGCTCCTATTCTATCACTACCGATGGAAGGTGGTGGATTCGAAGTATATACAGATGCATCTGGCATTGGCTTAGGGTGTGTCCTCATGCAAAATAGAAAAGTAATCTGTTATTCTTCAAGACAATTGAAACGTCACGATGAAAATTATCCTGTGCATGATTTAGAGTTAGCAGCTGTCATTTTCGCCTTAAAAATTTGGCGTCATTATCTCTATGGAGAAAAGTTTACGGTCTACTCGGACCACAAGAGCTTGAAATATTTATTTTCTCAAAAAGAGCTAAATATGAGGCAGAGAAGATGGTTGGAATATCTCAAGGATTTTAAATTTTCTATTCAATATCATCCTGGCAAGGCTAATACTGTTACGGATGCACTCAGCAGAAAACCAATGGGTATGCTATCAAGTCTTATGATTAGTATGACTAATCTTATTCCTCAATTTGCTCAGTTGAACTTAGATATTGATAGGAAGGAATAAGATTGCTTCATGGCTAATATCCAAGCTCAACCTACCTTAATAGAGGATCTAGTCAAGTTGTAAAATGATGATCTCGTGTTACTAGAAATTAAAGCTAATATTGAACAACGGTCGGATTTCTCTATTACGGAGGATGGAAGATTGCTACTCAAAGGCCGAGTGTGTATACCGGATCATGAGGATACGAAGAAATTGATTCTAGAAGAAGCACATAAATCTAGGTATACCATTCATTGTACTTATACAAAAATGTATCAGAATCTCAAAAGAAATTTCTGGTGGCCTAGCATGAAGAGAGAAATAGCTAATTTCGTGTCTCGCTGTCTCACTTGTCAACAAGTAAAGGCAGAACATTTTAGACCTGCAGGTAAACTGCATCCCTTGAAAATTCCCGAATAGAAATGAGAGAGTATAGGCATGGATTTTATTATGGGGTTACCTAAGACAAGAGGTGGACACGATGGTATATCGGTAATCATAGAACGATTAACTAAATCTGCACATTTCATACCAATCAAAAGTCGATGGTCTGTGGATATCCTGGCAGCATTATACATAAGGGAAATTGTTAAATTACATGGTGTCCCAGTCACTATTATATCTGATAGAGATCCTTGATTCACATCATAGTTTTGGAAGGGTCTACAACAGTCACTAGGGACTAGATTAAATTTCAGCACAGCCTTTCATCCACAAACTGATGGTCAGACAGAAAGAACGAATCAGGTGGTAGAAGACATGCTCAGGGCTTGTGTTATTGATTTTGGAGGTAGTTGGCATGATCACTTGCCTCTGGTAGAATTTGCATATAACAACAGTTACCAGGCCAGCATACAAATGGCACCTTTTGAAGCTCTATATGAAAAAAGTTGTCGATCACTAATATGTTGGAGTGAAATAGGGGAAAGACAATTCCTAGGCCCCGATATTATCAGAGATTCCATAGAGAAGATCAAGCTTATTCAAGAGAGAATAAAGATGGCACAAGATAGGCAAAAGTCTTATGCTGATAATCGTAGACGCGACTTGGAATTTAAAGTAGGAGACCATGTGTATCTCAAGGTTTCTCCAGGTCGTGGTTGTTGACACCCGTTTTATACCGATAATTCGAGCCGTTTCTCTTACTCCCATTAGTTGATGCCTCGAGTTGTTCATCGTTCATTGGGCCATTTCTTGTGGCATGTCTTGGGCTCATTTTATGGGTCGTCTCCCTCCTTGGTGCAATCTGTGGTGATTCAGGGCTTAATGGGCCTTGGCTTTGGTCAATTGAACGTATTTTTATGAGAATCAAGTGCCTAAGGGCATGAACGGCTTAACCTCAGCCGTTCAGCCTATGGGCGGTTGCATATTGACCGTTCATACATTTTGGCTAATTTCTGAGGATTTTCTGAATAATCACCGACAGGCTTTTGTGCGGTGTGATTAGAACCGTTCAAGCTAATGGACGGGCCTATTCCAACCGCCTATATCTCAGAGTCCTACGCGCGCCCATTTTCTCATATAATTATCCAAATGATTCGAATTATCACCGACAGGGTGAAACGGTCGGTTTAGTGCCGCCCTAAACTAAAACGGTCTCAATACAACCGTTCATATGTTCAGGGTCCAACGGCGGACGTTTCGGTCTGTTCGAGCGATAATTGGGCTAATTATCTGATTTAATTCCATTTCCACCGACAGGTTGAACGGTCTGAGCATAACCGTTCAAGTTGTGCGCGGTCTATCGTTAGACCGTTCATCCCTTCGATGGAGGTTTTTTAATAGATTTTTATCCTTTTATGCATGGTTTTATCCCTGATTTGTTTTAACGATTTCTCCTTGGATAATCAGCCATTTTTGATGCTGTTTCGACTGGATAAGAGATCATGATAATATCTATGATTTATCTTTTATAATCTCGACCTAAAAATATCTAAAAAACCCCAATTTCGATGCTGGCCTTTCAGGCTCTATAAATAGACCCTATGGCCGGACGTCGAAAGGGGGGGAGATTTTGGTCGACTGTGAAGCCCTGCCGCATTTTTGAGCGACCTAGCACCAAGGAGGGAGGCTCTCTATGTCCGCACGAGCCTCCGGTTCAGGGAGTAGCCCAATTTTCGTAGTTCTTTCGTTCCGTGGTTTTCGCTGCTTTCCTTCATTGCATGCATCGTTTCTTCCCCACGTACCCTCTCCTTCTCATTATCATGCACACAACCACCCAGTTTTTGTCGCCCTAGGGGTTTAAAACCCCCAGGTATTCCCCTTTTCATTTGTTTATGCTTAATTCTTCTCGTCTGAACGCATACTACGTTATTTAGTTCTAATCTGGGTGTTTCTTCTGTGTCTTCACATTGTTTTGCAGGTCAGCACTTCGTCAGCACGAGGCCCATCCCCTCTGGCCGGCCGGAGAGGGTGGAGGTCGAACCCTTTTCAACTTGCTACGTGAAGGTATTGAGCGGCTACTCTCTGGCCGTTCAACGGTACGTGCGGTGCACCAACGACCGTTCTTCCTCGGAGCGCGGTCCCCATAGTGCCGTCCATCCCACTGCAGCAGTTCCTCCCGCGTCCTTCGCAGCATCCCAGGGCGGTCTACCGTGAGACCGCTCAACATCCGGCGGTCCTAAGGGAACCGTTCATCCCTCAGCGCTGCACTAAGGCGAGTGTCTCCCCACTTTCCAAGGTACGGCGTGTCTATCACGTACGGCATCTTGGTGACGATCACGGTACTCTTCGTTGTTCCCTGTCTTCTTTTCTTTCTCTCACTCTCGTGGTTTGCCCGTCTCACGTTGTTCCACGCACTTGATGCACTTTGACCCTTTGTGAAGGGAGAGAGAAGGAAAATATATGTCTACATCCCTTTTGTGGCGATCACGGTGGGACACCTAATGCCCATCGTGCTTTTGAGTTGCTGACCCTTCTTAGTTGTTGTCCAGGTTTTCTTCTTGGAGTGATTTACAGGTTGGATGCGGTTTCTGTCCTCTGGCGTATACACGGTTCGTCCAGAACCGCCTACCCAGACGCAGGGTCGATACTCCACCGTCCATCCGCTGCCATCAGAGTTAGCTACCCCGACCTTTCCTGTCACAGACGGCGCCCTGGACGCCGTCCATCTGTTTGAGCGGCTTTCACATAGCCGTCCCGCTCCCAGGCACAGGTACGCTGTACTTTTCTGGGTGGCAGATATGCGGCTGTGACGCGGCGGTTCAAGTACGTGAGCGGTTGACTATCGGCCGTCTGTCTGGTATTTCCCTTGCTTTCTTCCCGTCAACTACGGCTGGATATTAACCGTCTGTGTACTTAGAGCGGTCAGAGGAGGACCGCACATCTCCTGTCACAGTGCATTTATTTCATCTTGATTAGTTTTTGCATGATATATATTGCTCCTGGTGCTGTTCATTGACTCCCCCCTGCTCCCTTATTATCACTGCATCACCCTGCTCTTTATTACTCATGTGTATACTTGCTCATTGATTGATAGCTGCTAGGCTAGTTTGTGCATGCACTCCGGTGCGCATAGGAGCATCGACATCTTCCCATATTAGTTGCATTCCTACCGAGGTAGGGTTTCCTCTCGTCTCCATATTCCTTGGAGCCGACTAGGGACCTTGCTGAGGACCTCCGTAAGCCCCCGTGAGCCGTGGATTCCCACACGGACGCCAGGCAGGTTGTACCGTATCCACCCTAGGCTAGGGTTGCATCAGCGAGTGAGAAGTCCCGATAGAGTCACACAGTTCCTCATTTCTCATCCCAATCAGGCAACTAGTGGTCGAGAGAATTTATATTTTCATTAATCCACTAAAACTCAAACCTAAAGATATAAGGAACTGACGAGCATCATTTTAAGAACTTGATTGTATTACTGAGTGATTCTGCTCTCATCTCGCTCCATTGTATGCTTATTACTTGCCTGGTAGATCTGATTGATTAGTGTTGCTTGTTCTAGTCGTAGGTGTCTTGGTGTATGTGGGGTTGCCTTCTGCCCCCACGATCACCTCCTAGGGTTGACTCTTATTTCCATTCCTACTCCAACCCCTTGTTCGATTCTTCTTCTCCCATGTCGTCGTACGACTTCTCTTCGGCCCACGAGGACTCCCTTCCTCGGGGTCTCCTTGAGGACCCACCTAGGGTCACCCATTTGCAGGGAGGAGAGGGGACGGCCCCTTCACTCCCGACCACTCTTGGCGAGGGTCCCCGACCCTCTTTTTCAAACCCGCCCAATCAGAATTCAGCCAGTATGATCATCGATATGATGGCCCAGTTGGACCCCACCCAACTCCATCTCATCAGACAAGCTCTGCAAGGGGGTGATGCCCCGGCCTCAATTCCGGCTCATGCCACGGCCAGTGTTTCCACTTCATCTCCTGTGGTCGGGACCACCTCTGTGGCTCCCATTGACCTTACTCCTGTCCGCCCTCAGACCCTTCGCTATCCCAATATAGAAATGGGCCAGGCTTCCACATCGGTCCATCAATAACTTGATAAAGGAAAATCCCCGATCCCCTCTGTTGCTTATCTCGAGCCGTACCCTACAATTTCTCCATCACCTCAGGCCCTCATAGCCCCGGCGGACTTCGCTAGGTTACAGTCAGGGGCGGCCCAGTTGGCTCATACGGATATGGGCCCTTCCTCAGCCCATTATCCCTCTTACGGGCCGCCTCCTTCGTCAGCTTATCCTTTGGCCGCCTATCCAGGTACTGCTCCTCTTGCTCCTTCTCCTCCTTCCCGGGAGCGGGAAATTCTCGACAAATGGGCTGCTATGCAGCAACAAATTGATCTCCTCCACAAGCGGGTCGGCCCGCAATCTCTTGCCGATGTCCCTATCCCTAACTTCAGGGACATTCGTTTTCCCTCCCAGTCGGAGCTCACCGTGTACCGTAAGTACGATGGGAATGGCAACTCGTTCATCCATGTCCGGGAGTTCTTATACGAATCGGCACAGTTCCAGCAAGACGATCATTTGATGGCCTATTTGTTCCGTCGGTCTCTGGAAGGGATCGCTCTGGAATGGTTCTACACCTTGCCAATGGAGGAGGCCGAGAATTTCAAGACAGTCAAGGAGAGGTTCATACATAGATTTCAGGATCGGGTTGGACCCGAATACTCTTTCACTGATCTAGTGGCGGAAAAGATGAAGCCGGAAGAAGACTTCGCAACCTATGCAGACCACTGGAGGCAGATGGCCTCACGTGTGCCCGAGCAGATCCCGGAAGAGGAAAAAGTGAAGCTGTTAATTTCCAATGCTACACCAACTTTCAGAAATATTCTGGCAATGAATGATATCGCAAACATGCACCAGCTATACAGCAGAGCTAGGTTTATTCAAACCCAATTCAAGGACTCCCCCATCCATTCTTTATTCGAGGCCCAGAAGCCCAAAGCCACCAAAAGAACCCAAGGCCCCGTCACTGAGGGAGTACAAATTAATGAGCAAGTCCAGGCCGTTCAATTCCCCCAACAAGCCACGCCACCCCGCTTCCCACCGCCTCAGCGCAACCCCTAGTATGTCGCTCCGCAAGTTCCCCAGCCCACCTTCCAAGTCCCGCAATACCCTCAACAAGCACCTCCGCCACCCCAACAGCCTCAGCGGCCCCCGCAGTACAATAATGTTCCTCCACCCACCGCCTATGGCTCTGCTCGACCAGCTCCAAAAAGGGCTCATTACCCCCCTCTTCCGGAGACCTTGCCAGATATCTTCTCCGCTCTAATGTATACTGGTGACCTTCAGTTGCCTCCTGAACGCCGGAACTGGAATCCGGCTACCGACCAATCCCGATATTGTATATTCCATTGGTAACCCGGGCACACGATAGAGCGATGCTACCAGTTCAGAGACCTGGTGTATGATTTGCATGAGGGCCAGAGGATTGATTGGGCCCAGATGCACCAGCTAGTTTAGGATATCAAGCAGAGGCAGAGACAGGCCAGGCCGCAGTAGGCGGCGCCCCAACAGCAGCAGCAACAACAACCCCAGCAGCAACAGCAACCTCAACCGCAGCAGCAAGACCTTGGGATCCATCAAAATCCCATGCCAATACATCAGCCCGCTCCTCAGCAACAACAGCCGCCGCCGGCACCGGCCCCAGCACAAGTGAATATGGTCCAGCGCCCAGCCCCCAACGCTGGGTGGACGTTTGATGATGAGACCCCCGCCCATCTCTTGGCCTTACACCACCACTACTCTGCCACGCCTGCCATCCCCTCCATTCTTAGACCCGACATTCCGGCGGCCACACCACTCGTCACTTCCTCCGCGTCGCCTCTTAGGCCCGCTACATTCCCCTCTGCTCCGTCCGTCCTTTCACCACCACCCACCATACCTCCCATCATTTCCCCTAAGCTTAACCCTTCACCCATTTCCCCTCCACCAGGGCCTACTAAACCCACTACAGTCATCCTCACCTCCGTTTCCACGCCATTCACCTACCCCACCAGGCCAAGCGGGGGTCCAGTCCAGGCCGTGCCAGCATCACAATGCGCCCTTCGGAGCGGGCGTCCCTTCCAAAGAATTTTTCCTTCTTCAGGTGCATCTGCACCGAATCCTACAGTTTCCTCCCCTACAGTGAGCCAGAAGAGATGGACCCTGTGCCAGGCACAAGATATGACTTATTGCAGCACTTAGACCGGATGCCGGCCAAAATCTCAGTGTTAGAGCTGATCAAGAGGTCGCCGCTCCATCAAGATGCCCTGAAGACCTTCCTGCAGAAAGTTATGGTGAGTGAAGATGTGGCAGTGGATAGCCTGCCCTCCGTCTTGGCCACAATCACAAAGGGGCCCTCTATTGCATTTGCTGAGTCAGAGCTAGCACCTCCTGAGGCACGGCAGATGCCGTTATGTATCACCATCTCTCTAAACAAAACAGCCGTAGAATCTGCCCTTGTGGACACAGGGGCGTCAATAAATGTCTGCCCATTGAGTACCCTTCGTGCTTGTAATATATCAGAGGACATGCTCAAGCCGACACCAACTACGATAGCCGCATATGATAACTCCAGACGTGCTTGTCACGGGGTGGTAACTGAGCAGGCTGAGCTAGGGCCCTTAGTGATGGATGTAGAATTATATGTGTTGGACATAGACCTAATGTTCAAAGCCATTCTGGGTCGTCCATGGTTGAACAGTTTGAACGTCGTCCCCTCGACAGCCCACCAGTGTCTGAAGTTCCCATTCCAAGGGCGAGTAGTCAGGGTGAAAAGTGTTTCCACAGTTCAAAACGTTGACACCATAGCGGCCAAGATTCTGCCCACACTGTGGCCGAGTAACAGGCATGTTCTATCTGTCATGGACTTAAACTATTCGTGGGCATATGCGTCACGCAAGCCCACTGCTGCACCAATCAATGTGAAGGTTAAGCCCAAAATGAGAGACTCCAAAGGGTGGCACCTAATTCTAAAATTGGGCTATCAGCCAGGCCGAGGACTCGGCGTACAATTGCAGGGCCGAACCAACCCCGTTCCCAAGGGAAGAAAGATGGGCCGCCGGGGCCTCGGCTACCATGAATCCTCCATGTCGATGCTTGGGGACTCTGGGCCGTTGACCTGGGATTACCGGCAACATTTTGTGAAGGGTCCGTCGCAGCCCGGCACCTTGAAGACCTCGCCATCCAGCCTTGAAGAAAAGATAGACGAAGCATGTGCTGTTGCCGATCCGCCACCATCACCGCAAGGGCTAGCCGGTGACTTGGAAGACCTTTCTGACTGCTTTACAAGGATGTTTTATGAAAAAGAGGGTGACCCAAAGAAGAAGGAGACGCAGCTGGTAAAGCGCCCTCCGATGCCATTGGCCCGCCAGGGGCCACGGAAGACGGGAAGCTCCGTCACTACCTATTCTATGTCCCCGTCCCGTCTCGCTTCCTGGTTTCAACAGTTGGATTCTGTTCCCCGTTCCCCTCCACTCCTGGTCAACCCGTGTTTTGCGGAGAGACCCAAAATTCTATTCGTTCCATGTGCTTGCGGGCGCTGCCCGCCATTGATCTATCAACTCTGTTCACTCCTCCTCCCCCAGGAGCTCAGCTCCATAAAATGTGGTTTAAGTCTTCTGATCCTTTCTTTGACTGCATCTTCCCAGAATTGTTCCCCATGCAGCTTCCTCCTCCTCCGTCTTCTTCCTCCTGTTGCGTGATCACCTCCGGCCTCCAAAAAAATAAACGCCAATTTCAAAACGGAGGTCTCCATGGAAGATTACGCTATGTTCTACCCAGATTCCCAGGGGCACGAGACCCCTATTTCTTTTCCGGTAGATTTCTTCTCCCCTAGGTTAGATGTACAGTGTACAGAGTCTTCTAGGATGGTCGAGTTAGTCAGGGTAGAGTCTGGTTCAAGTTCTGTCAGCCCATCCACGTCTGCGGCACCCGCCGTAACGTGCCCTCCCAAAACCGTCCCCGATAGGTTTATGCAAGATTTGGCTGGGAGATGCCATGCTCTGTTGAAGTGTCCGGAATTTGTGGAGACCGCGATTATCCTGGAAGATGATGAGGGAATTGAGGAGGTATGGAGCAATGATGGATTAGGAGTATATGAAATTGTGAATGAGAAAGACCCAGCTGATGATGAGGAAGATGAAATGGATGACACTGCCGACCTATATGCCCAAGGCTTGAAGAGGTTCGACGAGCCTTCCGTAGCAGTGGATGAATCCACTAAGGAAATTAACCTCGGAACAGAAGAGGACCCCAGGCCCATACTTATTTCCGCCAATCTCCCTCCTCAAGTCGAAGAGGAACTTGTCCAAGTCTTGAGGGAGTACAGCGATTCTTTCGCCTGGTCCTACGAAGACATGCCGGGCCTTGACCCCGCCTTGGTCGAACACAGGCTGATTCTCAAACCATGGGCAACGCCCGTTAAATAGAAAGCAAGGAGATTCCACCCACAAATGGCCTTGAGGATTAAGGAAGAAGTCGATAAATTGCATAAGGCCAGGTTCATTAGAGTTGTGCTGTACCCACAGTGGGTGGCAAACATAGTCCCGGTAATGAAGAAGGATGGTAAAATTTGAATTTGTATTGACTTCAGGGACTTAAACAAGGCATGTCCGAAAGATGATTTTCCACTTCCTCACATCGATGTCTTGGTCGATAATACAGCTGGGTACGAAGCCCTCTCCTTCATGGATGGTTACTCGGGGTATAACCAAATCCTTCTGGCTCCGGAGGATCAAGAAAAGACCTCGTTCACCACACCTTGGGGCACATACTGCTACGTCGTTATGCCATTTGGGTTGAAAAATGCAGGTGCCACCTACCAAAGAGCGATGATGGCTATCTTCCACGATATGATGCACGTTTATTTAGAAGCTTATGTGGATGATATTTTAGTCAAATCGAGGTCACAAGAAGAGCACCCCGCCATTCTAGCCAAGGTGTTGCAAAGGGCTAGGGAATACGAGTTAAAGATGAATCCAAAGAAATGTGTGTTCGGAGTTGCATCAGGGACATTGCTCGGGTTTATAGTTAGTAAAAGGGGGATTGAGATCGATCCAAACAAGGCAAAGGCCGTCATGGAAATGCCGCCGCCGAAGAATATCACTGAGCTTCGAGGTTTGATCGGGCGTTTGCAATTTATCAGGAGATTCATATCTCAACATTCGCAAAGATGCCGCCCGTTTTATGAACTACTAAAGGCAGGCATGAAATTTGAATGGAATGAACAATGTCAGAAGGCCTATGAGGAACTCAAGGTTTACCTCTCTAATCCCCCGGTTCTACAACCACCTGTCCCCGGGAAACCCCTGATCCTGTACATTTCTGTAATTGAGGACTCCCTAGGGGCTGTTCTGGCATAGGTAGACGATGAAGGAAAGGAAAGGGCGGCGTACTATCTCTCAAGGTTATTTAATCCCGCCGAATCCAAGTACACTACTATGGAGAAGACCTGTGCAGCACTAGTATGGGTAGCGCAGAAGCTTAAACACTATTTTCTTGCCCACGAGGTTAGGCTCATCTCTAGAATGGAGCCCATTCGTTATCTGTTGGAAAAGCCGGTCCTTTCTAATCGGCTAGCTCGCTGGCAAAGCTTTCTTTCCCAGTTCGACATCACCTTCATCGTGCAGAAAGCAATCAAGGGATATGCTATTGCCGAGCACCTGGCTCATTCTCCTATCCCTCGCACTGATTCCATCCAGGACGAATTCCCCGATGAACACCTGGCAGTGATCACTCATCTTCCTTTCTGGTCTCTTCATTTCGACGGTGCCCTTAATTCCCAGGGCAGCGGAGTCGGCACCGTTCTCCTTACTCCAGAAGGGGTAACCATCCCCGTGGCATATCAACTCTCATTTCCCGCCACCAACAATATAGCCGAGTATGAGGCTCTCCTTGCCGGTCTGAAGCACGCCTACATCTTGGGCGCGCAATACCTTAATATCATAGGAGACTCTCAGCTGGTGCTGCGGCAAGTTTTGGCGACTTACCGCACCCGCGACCCTAAGCTCAAACCCTACCAGGATCTGGTCACGCTCTTGGCCAGGCAATTCAGGAAACTCGTCTATATTCACACTTCTCGTTCTCAGAATATCTTGGCCGATGCCCTTGCATCGCTCGCCTCTTCCCTATCACTTCCCCTGAGTCGCGCCACTGAGACCATTGTGGTCCAAAGGCTAGATGTTCCTTCTCTTCAGGATCCCTGGTTCAACAATCTTAGAATGTCCGTAGAGAAGAAAATAGAAAGGGAGGAGACAAAAGAAGTTTCATTGACTGAGCTCAAGGAGATCATTGAAGAAGAAGAGCTGCCGTGGTTTTATGAGATAGAACAATACTGCAAGGATGGTACATTTCCGGAAACGGCCAATGCTGAGCAGTGAAGAGCCATTAGAAGAGTCGCCGCAAGATACACGATCATCGCAGGTGAATTGTATAGGCGGGCTCTGAATGGAGTTCTAATGAGATGCCTAGATGACGAAGAAGCTTGGAAAGTTGTGGAAGCAGCCCACTCCAGCGAGTGTGGAGGGCATGTGAACGGACAAGCGTTGGCAAAGAAGATTCTTAGGCAGGGCTATTACTGGCCAACCCTAGAAGAAGATTGCTCCACCTATGTCCGTAGGTGTCTTCAGTGCCAAATCCATGCCGAAAAAATCCACGCTCCGGCCTCTTCTCTTCATCCTATTACGGCTCCCTGGCCATTTCCTATGTGGGCATTTGATATCATCGGACCCCTCGGTGATCCGAATTCTGCTGTTAAACAGAAATCCTTCATTCTGACGGCTACGGAGTACTTTACCAAGTGGGCTGAAGTTGAAGCTTATGCAGAAATCAAAGCCACCACAGTATGCCGCTTCATCATGAAGAACATTATCTCGCGGTTCGGGGTGCCAAGCGACATCGTCACCGACAACGGGCCTCAGTTCATCTCACAAGAACTCCAGGACCTCTGTAAGAAATTCAATATAGTTTTGCATCATTCATCACCATACTACCCCCAAGGTAATGGCCAGGCTGAGGCCACGAATAAAACCCTTCTTAAAATTATCAAGAAAACATGTGAATCCCATAAATTTGCTGATTGGGCCGACAAATTGATAGAAGCTCTATGGGCCTACCGCACCTCCGTCCGCACTCCCACAGGGCAGACTCCCTTTGCCCTCACCTATGGAATGGAAGCGGTGCTCCCGTATGAAATTATGATCCCTTCCCTAAGGGTGCCGCTGGATAAGGAACTTAATCTTGACGAACGTCGAGAGGCATTGCTAGTTCAACTGGAACTCTTAGACGAGAAGAGGTTGAATGCGGCCAATCATGTTTCAGTATATCAAAAGCGTGTCTCGCGATATTTTCAAAAGAAGGTCATTGAAAGGAAATTTCAAGTGGGTAATATGGTTTTGAAACGCAAATTCATCAGGTCAGCAGGCCCCAGGTCTAAGCTGCAACCCAACTGGGAAGGGCCCTTCGTAATCAAAGAAGCTTATCCGGGCAATGCGTATCGTCTAATTAACGCGGAGGGTGAAGAATTGCCGAACCCGTGGAATGGGCTGTATTTAAAACGTTTTTATCCTTAAAAATCAAAATCCAGCGAACGACTCAATGGCAGGGAATACCCCACCGTATGGCAAAAGGAGGACCCAGGTCCAGCACTTCACACACTACACGGTCGCCCGTGGTTCTGTAGTCTCTCGTGCTGCCTGACACCGTTTCTCCTTGGCCATGCTCAGGATGGATGAAAATCCTTGTATTTCCTCTCTCTCGGCTGAGGATAGGGGCAAGTGGTGAATAAGGGGGAGAGAACTGACCTACACTCCCCAATGAAAAGAGGTCTTAAATAGGGGCAGTCCGTTAAGACCTGACTCCGCAAAGCATGAAAAAAAAAAGAGAGAAAAGGGGAAACACAAGAAAGGAAAGGGCAAAAATCGAAAAATAAGGCCGAAAGTGCAAAGCTCGAAGCTCCCAAAAATTCCCCCGAAAGCATACAACTAGGCATGGCAAGAGTGGCAGTACAGTTTCCCCGCGGGATGTTATGAGTCCGGCCGTATGCGTGCCTAAGGCGGATAAAGGTTCGATGACGGACGCAAAGCCCCGGCGCAACAGACCATATTCTTTAAAAAGGGGAGTGTCCCGGGAAAGAACTCAAGCCCTAAAAACCCCGATACCCATCGTCAGCCTCCCTACATGATCTTTTTTTACTTTCCCAAGGAATGAATCCCACCCCGGGTATGGCCTCAGCAGAAGCACCGTCAAGCAAAGTTGACTCCGATCACGGGCGGACCCCCCTTCCTGCACGCGCTGAGCCTTGGAAGTCCATAGCAAGACGAGAAGGTCCCTGCTATTGAGACACGAGCTGGTTTCAAAACCCAAAAAATAAAAGCAAATATTTCAAAACCAAAAAAAATCGAATATTCCAAAAAACCCAAAAAAAAATCGAATATTTCAAAATCCAAAAAAAATCGAATATTTTAAAAACCCCAAAAAATCGAATATGTCAAAACCAAAAAGATCGAATATTTTCAAAATCCAACAAAAAAATCAAATATTCCAAAAAGAAAAAAATGCACATGCATTTCTCACATTTTGGTATTTGCCTATTTAATAAGGCTCAACCCCTTGACCAAAAATCAAGAAACGGTCATCCCCTAACTTGCTATAGGCAGGGGGCTAAGCCTAAAATAGATTTAATCTGTTTCATGTTTGCATGTGTACAGGGGCAGGTTGGAAGGGCAGTTGGCTCGAGACCACGTGACTATTCAATCCTCGTTTTGGCCTATGCAATCACATCACATCACCATCACATCACAAAGCTCAAACTCAATCTCATCAAATCTTATTCATTTCATATGTCAAGCTATCTGGATACAAAGTCTCATGCCATATCATCATAAAAACAAAAGGAAAATCACTCAGTCCGCCGCTGGGCATCCCCGCGAGGACGTATCTCTCTCAACTCCCTAAGGTAAGCCTGTCGCATCTCTGGAGCCTCCTCAACCGCTGCTGGTACGGTATGCACCCTACTCACCTCCCACATAATCAGCGCACTCCTGACCGCCTGCTCGTCCTCCTCTGTCCCGATCCTCCGCGCATGTAGCATGGGAAGGTGGGGTGGCGTAGGTAGCATCGTCCGGGGTAGTCCAATCTGCAGGTAGCATCTGTGTGGGCTGTACATCGCTAAGGCAGTGTCGCTCACGAGCCTCAAGTCCAAGCCGGCTCTCCTCGGTAGCATGATGGTGGTGTCGTGGAGGAAGTCCGGGCACATCACAAACCTATCCAAGGGCAGCCTGTTGATGTACGGGCGCCACTCGTCCCTGGTCCTCAGCTCAGCCGTCCTGCACTCAACCTGTGGAGAAAACCTGAAAGCGCCTCCTATGAAGTAAAGGGGATGGCTCCCAAAGATCCGGCTGACTGAAGTGATATCCTCCCTCGGGGTGAACTTCATCCTAACTCCCATCCAGCACTCCAATAGGATCATCGAACCAAAGAGAGGACCTCCTAAGGTTGCTGAAGTAAGACCCTCGTACAAATAAGCTAAGACGGCCTGAGAAATGGAAAGTCCCCGCCAAAGGCCACTGATGGTGCTGAGTAAGGGGATCTCCAGGACGTGGTCGGCTGAAGGGAAAAGGATGGCCCCGCAGAGACAGATGGATGCAGCTTTGGCTATTGCCTCAACCCACCCACACTTATTCTTGCAATGCTCCACTACCCACTGGCTCAGAGGAAGGAGGTGAATGTGGCGGGGGCCTACAAAGGTACGAACATCCCCGCTATTAGGTATGAACCCCCCTTGGATGAGTTTTGGATCTATAGGGGCAACGGTGTGGCATATCAAGTCTTCCTCCCCCACCTTGGACCTAGGAAGCCCGAAATACGTCTCCACCTCCTCTAACAGGATAGTGGCCTCAAAAGATGGGAAGAAGAAAGTATGGGTCTGAGGGTGCCAAGTCTCCATCAGAGCAGAAATACTATGCCAATCTAAAGAAAGCTTAGGGTAGTTCTGACCTAGAACTAAGAGGGAGTGTAGGTGCCAGGATTTGAGGAGGTAAGTCACCCCGAGGGGCAATGCACGAACCATGGGAGCCACCCACTTTAAACTAGAAAAGCGTCTCGGGCCGGGGAGAAGCTGAGAAGAAGTGATGAGGACATCAAGAGCTTATGGGTTGTATTGTATGTATTGGCTTGTATAGGTGTGTAGTATGGGTTGTATTGGCTTGAAAGTGTGTAATTTTTGATTTCTTTCATTTGGGCTCTCTTTGTAAGGCTTAATTAAGCCATTGGGCCACATTTCTAGGAAGAGTCCATTACTAGGTATCATGGTTTAGATCCACTTAAGGGTGCTACTTCATATTGGGTCATTTGGTTTTAAATGGGTCATTAAGGCACTTAAGGCCCAAATTGGGTTCCACTCTCCCATGGGCCATCTAAGTGGGAATGGCCCATGACTAGCATGATATATTGGGTGGCTCTTGGCCCAAGAATGGCCTTGGCCCATGAAGGGGGGCGCCCCCTCCTTTGGCCTTATTAGGCTTCGTTGGTGTGTATTAGGTGAAGTTGGAATGGAATTAGTCTAAGGTTGAATGGAGATGGTCAAGTTAGATTAAAAAATGGTATTTGGTGTGTTATTCACACTTCATCTCAGCCATTCAATCCCCAACCCTTGATCCAAGGGTCCACATTAGATTTGAGTGGAGTCATATATAATGTTGTATTTTCATGAGAAATTCAATGGAAAAATCAGAAAATTTGTGAGTCTCTTGGAGCTTGGTGCGCCCCCTTCCTCTCTCCCCCTGGTTTCCTCTTCCCCAACCCCAGATCTAGAGTGTATCCCCCTTATATCATCCCCTCTCAACCTCCGGTGATCGTTTGTGCCACCACCGCCGCCGTTCGTGCCGCCTTCGAGCCGCCACGGGATCGTCTTCAGTTTTCTGTCCTGCTGGACAGAGGTGCAGTTCGTGAATTCCTGAAGCCAGCCACGAGCTCAGATCGATTTGAAAATTTGAGAGTTGGTTCCTATCTTCTATCCCATTCTCCACAAAAAAAATCCAGGTCCAAAAGCCACCGTTTCATATTTTTACCATTTCGTTCAACTCTTAATCTCAGATCCGTTCTGTCACTGTCTACAGTGACAGTAGCCCGGAGTTCTCCACCTTCGACCACCCTTTTGATTTATTTTAGACCTCCCAATTTAACTGGGTGTTCTGTCCATCGTCCCCTACCACCAAAATTGTTCTTAAATTTTTATTATCCTTCTACCTATTTTTAAAAATTCATGTTCTACCAGAGCTACAGTACTTTCAGTCAGATCCTAGATCCGACCTTCGTTCAGTAAACAAATCACAGAAAATCATAAACACATCCAAACGTGTCCAAACCAATTTTTCTGTCTTTCCAACTCCATTTCCAACAACTTCTCTGAAGAAGACATCCCCAGATTCGGACGTCTACCTTGCGGTCAAAGGCAATCCACAGTCAAGTTCTCTGTAGGCCTGAGTCTTCAGTTACTGTACAACAGGAGATTGAAAATTCCATAAGTCAAGATCCGAGCAAATCCAGGCCCGATCTTTGGGCCTAGGTTGAAGAACATCAAGCTAGCTTTCCAACGGCGCCAGTCTCGTGTCGATCCGACATCGGGGCTGATCGCAGCGCCCACTCTCGCCGGAGCGCGCGTCGAAATACAGAACCGGCAGATTTCCAATCGGGTTTTTCGACCGGTGCCGAACGGAGCCGCCGGGCCTCCGGCCGGCGAACCAGCGTGCCGCCATCCCAAGGAGCGACCCTCCGGGCATCCACCACTACAGCGGTGCCACCGGGTCCCACACGGCCCCTCCGGACAACACGTGGGCCCCACCGTCATGTGTTCGGGTGTTGCCGAATCAACGCGAGAAGCTGCCCGTCAACCCGAATTCGGTCCTACTTTACCTCCCTGCGTGGAGTGGGCAGCGAGTTGCATTTCTATAATATCCGTGTATAATTGTTCCGGGAGTACGACTTCGACCGGGTCCGTCGTCCCCACGCCAAACGCGTGGAGGTATCGTCTTCGCTCCTACACTTGGCATTTCACTTATTTCATATATGCTTGTTTATGCCACTGCTAGAGAGCATGATAGGGTAATTAGCTCACTTTCTATGTATGTCACCGCTGCTGCGAGAGAGAGCGTTACCGTCCCGTGACCCGATCCGGGCACAAGTGAGAGCCGACCACCCTAGCTCTTGCCGGTTTCTCAACCGCGCACGTCCGACGCTTCTCTCGTTAAGGGACGATCGCGAGCTTGTCGTGTCCGTGGTCTCGTCCCGCATCAATTTGGTATCAGAGCGAGTTTGAGTCTAGGGTGTCCAAAAGAAAAAAAAAGGAGTGTCACGTACGTCTAGTCATTAGTCATTGTCTAAGTCGTGTTTAGGGTCATCATTGTTTTAAAACAAACAAAAAAAGTATCTTTTCGCATTTGCATCCCTTTACTCGGTATATCAAAAGGTGTTTTCCGAACGTTAGGCTACGCCTATCGGGAAGACCGCACACTTGCGCGAGTGATCTTCGGATCAATTAACTCCGCCACGTGCCGAGTTTTGTTTACGTCTAGGTGCATCATATTAGTGTGTGTTTGCTTTAGTCGGCGTCGTCTAGTCGGTGTGTTTGCATGCCCACTCGTCGAGGTACTCAATACTCACCCCCACCACCACCAATGGCGGAATCCCGAGTCTATAGTTCCGATGAGGTGGCCACTATGTTCCGAACACTTATGGGAAAAATGGATGGGTTGAGTGAGCGCATGGATGAGTTAAGCACTCGAGTGGATAGGATGGAAGAAGCGAGTACTCGAGTGAATGGCCTAGGCACCCGCCTAGAAGAGAGGATGAAAGTTGTAGAGGATAGGGCCGCTGGGTCGAACCAGTCCGTTCAAGGATTGGTCGGGAGAGTCACCGCACT
Source organism: Amorphophallus konjac (assembly GCA_022559845.1). NCBI lineage: Eukaryota > Viridiplantae > Streptophyta > Magnoliopsida > Alismatales > Araceae > Amorphophallus > Amorphophallus konjac. Next base: position 110,485,997 of record CM040128.1, on the reverse strand, counting down.
AGAGAAAGGACCAGCCGAGACACACCCGATTGCCCCAGTCCAGGCACCCGCCCCACCTACACAAGGTCAACCGGAGCCGGTTCATCAAACCGCGACTCCAAGGGTTCAAGGGGTAGCTACTAGGAGGCACGAAGTCCCCGAGGTGCATGACTACGAGTCTGATAATGAGCATCGGGGACATGGTCGTGATTATCGCCATACACGGCGTACCCACGACCAAGATATGGATGAACGGGCCATTCGGACCGTTCGGGCCGACCCTCCCACCTTTGACGGGTCCTTGGACCCAAAGGTCTACCTTGATTGGGAGGCTGGTATGGACCGATATTTTGAGTGGTTCGAGATGTCGGACCAACAAAAAGTCAAGTATGCCAGGATGAAACTGTTAGGCCAAGCCCAAACCTATTGGAGAAACATGGAGAACCTATTGTTTCATCGTCAAGAACCCCCGATCGATACATGGACCGATATGAGAGAGAAGCTTAGGAAGAAGTACCTCCCTACCTCCTATCGCCAGCGTCTTATAGAGAGGTGGCAAAGTCTCACCCAAGGAGACCGGTCCGTCTCGGATTACATCACTGAATTTGATGAGTACTACTTGCGATGCGATGCCACGGAGGAGGATTCCCTTACCGTCTCCCGGTTTCGGCGTGGTCTACGCCCACACCTACGGTATGAGCTTCTCCGCCGCAAGGTGGACATGCTGGAGGATGCATACCAAGTTGCTCTCGAGATGGAGCAATTCGAGGGTGAGTTCGAGTCTATTCCCCGGTGGAGCCCCGCTCCTCCCCGTAGTGACTCCCGTGGCTCCTTAGGTTCATACCCGAGGGGACCCATGACTCGTCCACAGGAGCCCGCCCGTCAGGAGCACTTTGCTCCTAGACCTCGACCTCCCCCACCACGGGATCTACCTCCACCCCATCCACCGGCACCCGTTGCCCGTCCCCCAGCTCCTATAGCCCGTCCTCTAGCACCGGCACCCCCTCCACTATTGTCCAAGGCACCTACACCTCCCCCATTGCTGCCTACACCCCCTACCCGACGGGATGATAAGGGTAAGGCCCCTCTTTTCGGGGAGAGTAGTCGATCGCGAGTGCAGTGTTTCCACTGTCATGGATTTGGCCACATTGCCAGCGAGTGTCCCGCTCGCGCCACCCTAGCCTTAGGTGTTGGAGGATCCGTACCTCCCGAGCCTGAGTGTGTTGATTACAAGGCCGATGAGGCACTAGCCGAGGAGTACTATGCCTTGGGAGGGGAAGAGTGGGAGAGCTCTCCTGCCGCTCAGGATGCAGCCACCTAGTGGGCTTGATGCTACCACCTTCGTCTAGAGTCATGCATAAGTCGGTGTGTTTTCCTTGTGTGGTTTGTTTTGAGTGGTGTGTTTTGAGTCGATTGTTTGTGTGGTTTGCATACGTGTGTTAGTGCATGGTGAGTCTGCATGTGTCTTGTGCAAGCTCGTTGTCGTTCTCTTATGAGTAAGAGGTGATTGGACTCACTTGATGAGTATGGGATCGGTTCTACTTCTATACCCGGATCAGTCACCTATAGGGACTCAGCGGTGATTCCTAGTGAGTCTTCGAGCTGTTTTCTTCCCTTTTGAGAGTGCCCCTTCGGAGTGACCACCTTTAGCCCATAGCAGTTCGCATATCAAGTATATATGGAATGAGCAGGTGACGATCACTTGGAGCGGAGCATACCCGCGCTACTTGGCACGGTGACGGATCCGCCGGAGTACTCGAGCATCCCTACCCCTACTCGACGGGGTCGAGTTCCTCCCACCCGGGGAGAATTGATGAGGACATCAAGAGCTTATAGGTTGTATTGTATGTATTGGCTTGTATAGGTGTGTAGTATGGGTTGTATTGGCTTGAAAGTGTATAATTTTTGATTTCTTTCATTTGGGCTCTCTTTGTAAGGCTTAATTAAGCCATTGGGCCACATTTCTAGGAAGAGTCCATTACTAGGTATCATGGTTTAGGTCCACTTAAGGGTGCTACTTCATATTGGGTCATTTGGTTTTAAATGGGTCATTAAGGCACTTAAGGCCCAAATTGGGTTCCACTCTCCCATGGGCCATCTAAGTGGGAATGGCCCATGACTAGAATGATATATTGGGTGGCTCTTGGCCCATGAATGGCCTTGGCCCATGAAGGGGGGCGCCCCCTCTTTTGGCCTTATTAGGCTTGGTTGGTGTGTATTAGGTGAAGTTGGAATGGAATTAGTCTAAGGTTGAATGGAGATGGTCAAGTTAGATTAAAAAATGGTATTTGATGTGTTATTCACACTTCATCTCAGCCATTCAATCCCCAACCCTTGATCCAAGGGTCCACATTAGATTTGAGTGGAGTCATATATAATGTTGTATTTTCATGAGAAATTCAATGAAAAAATCAGAAAATTTGTGAGTCTCTTGGAGCTTGGTGCGCCCCCTTCCTCTCTCCCCCTGGTTTCCTCTTCCCCAACCCCAGATCTAGAGTGTATCCCCCTTCTATCATCCCCTCTCAACCTCCGGTGATCGTTTGTGCCGCCGCCGCCGCCGTTCGTGCCGCCTTCGAGCCGCCACGGGATCATCTTCGGTTTTCAGTCCTGCTGGACAGAGGTGCAGTTCATGAATTCCTGAAGCCAGCCACGAGCTCAGATCGATTTGAAATTTTGAGAGTTGGTTCCTATATTCTATCCCATTCTCCAAAAAAAAATCTAGGTTCAAAAGCCACCTTTTCATATTTTTACCATTTCGTTCAACTCTCAATCTCAGATCTGTTCTGACACTATCTACAGTTATAGTAGCCCGGAGTTCTCCACCTTCGACCACCCTTTTAATTTATTTTAGACCTCCCAATTTAACTGGGTGTTCTGTCCGTCATCCCCTACCACCACAATTTTTATTAAATGTTTATCATCCTTCTACCTATTTTTAAAAATTCATGTTCTACCGGAGCTACAGTACTTTTAGTCAGATCCCAGATCCGACCTTTGTCCCGTAAACAAATCACAGAAAATCATAGACACATCCAAACGTGTCCAAACCAATTTTGCTGTCTTCCCAACTCCATTTCCAACACCTTCTCTGAAGAATACAACCCCCGATGCGGACGTCTACCTTGCGGTCAAAGGCAATCCACAGTCAAGTTCTCTGCAGGCCTGAGTCTTCAGTTACTGTACAACAGGAGATTGAAAATTCCATAAGTCAAGATCCGAGCAGATCCAGGCGAGATCTTTGGGCCTAGGTTGAAGAACTTCAAGCTAGCTTTCCAACGGCGTCAGTCTCGTGTCGATCCGACATTGGGGCTGATCGCAGCGCCCACTCTCGCCGGAGCGCGCGCCGAAATATAGAACCGGCAGATTTCCGATCGGGTTTTCCGATCGGTGCCGAACGGAGCCGCCGGGCCTCCGGCCGGTGAACCAGCGTGCCGCCATCCCAAGGAGCAACCCTCCGGGTATCCACCACTACAGCGGTGTCACCGGGTCCCACACGGCCCCTCCGGACAACACGTGGGCCCCACCGTCACGTGTTCGGGTGTTGCCGAATCAACACGAGAAGCCGCCCGTCAACCCGAATTCGATCCTCCCGGACCACATTGTGTAGCCCTTTACCTCCCTACGTGGAGTGGGCAGCGAGTTGCATTTCTGTAATATCCGTGTATAATTGTTCCGGGAGTACGACTTCGGCCGGGTCCGTCGTCCCCACGCCGAACGCGTGGAGGTATCGTCTTCGCTCCTACACTTGGCATTTCGCTTATTTCATATATGCTTGTTTATGCCACTGCTAGAGAGCATGATAGGGTAATTAGCTCGCTTTCTATTTATATCACCGCTGTTGCGAGAGAGAGCGTTACCGTCCCGTGACCCGATCCGGGCACAAGTGAGAGCCGACCACCCTAGCTCTTGCCGATTTCTCAATCGCGCACGTCTGACGCTTCCCTCGTTAAGGGACGATCGCGAGCTTGTTGTGATAGGGGCATCTCTCACCCTTCATATTTACCGATTGTTCACCAGCATGGTTCCATTATGCCCGTCACATTTTTCTGATTCAGTTCATGTAATTTTCATATTTTCTTTGAGTCATAATTATGTAATTTTCATTTTATTTGAGTCATGTCCCTACGTCTTGCAATTATTTTCCTAAGTTTGAGTGTCATTAGATTGTTTAGTGTGCTATTGGGCCCAATTCATTGGGCTTGGCCCATGAGCCCCCCCTACCCATTTGGCTATTTGTTATTAAGTCTTTTGTCAGGGTCTTATTGTAAAATGTGGGTTTCCTATATATAGGGCCCCATTTCCTTCATTTGAAGGGAATGAATCAATGAATGAAAATGTGCCATTTTGTGAGTTCTATCTTCATTTTTATGGTGGAGTGAATCCATTAGTGAGGTGAGAAGCCTTAGGGAGAGAATCCCACCCATCCCTTTCTTAATCTCTCTCTTTCACTCCCCTTTCTCTCTCCTCCACACCCAATTTCAAAAATTTTCTCTCTCCTCCCTTCCCAACCACCACTCTCCCACCTACCCCCATTAAAGGCCACTCCCCTTCCCCACACATCCCATTACTCCACACCCTAGTCCCAAGGGAGCATCCCCAATCACTAAGCCACCCTCCAACCACCTCATCCCTTTCCCAAGCGCCCTTCCCTCTCCCCCATGCAACCCTCCACTTCCCTAGACCATTTGAATTCAAAAATCCCCTTCCCTCCATAGCCCTAGGGCGCCCAAGACCCCTCCCCTTTGGTTAGGGTCGCCCCCCTCTCATCCTCTCCATCTTCCCTTGTTCACCTCCATCACCCCACCTTCTACCATCTAGAGTAAGAGGACCTGCAAAAGACCTGAAGCTTGCAGCAGCGACCCCGACCTCCTCCAGATGTTCCTGGAAGCCCAAGAGTAGTCCATAGAAGCGGCTGCCTGTCCTCTTCGCAACGGCAGTGGTCTCGTCCCCTTCCGAGCTCTGAGCTCACCGGGAGATCCGTTCTCCCTCAACTGCACAGAGCTGCCCCTGCTGAGTACCAGAACCGGATTAGAAGCTCTACCACGACGAACCTCGGAGGAATCAGCCCACAAGCTCTTCTACAAAGTTCTTCTTCTTCCTGTCTACTTTCAGAATCAGGAAGCAGAATTCCGTTCGGCATCCTGTGGCAGGAGTTATCATTTTGCTCCCTCAGCTCCGTCGTCCTGATACCCATAGTCTGCATCGACCAGTCATCAGTGTTCAGAGCTCCCTGGTCTTCTCCGACATCAGCTGACCTCCCCGTTAGTTTTGCTGCGAAGAGGACTTGTCCACAATTCCAACGACTCCAACGGTACTCGATTCCGAGTTCGGGAGCTGTCAAGGCATCCTCTGCAACCAGCTGTTAGAAACAAGGAGCTAGCTCTACAGAGATCCTAATCCGGAGAGAAAGCTTCACCACGGCAAACCCCCGAGGAATCAGGCCACAAGCTCTTCTACAAAGTTCTTCGTCTTCCTGTCTACTTTCAGAATCAAGAAGTGGAACTCCGTTCGGCATCACGTGGAAGGAGTTATCCTTTTTCTCCCTCAGTTACACGGTCCTGCTGCCCATAGTCTTCATCGACCAGTCGCCATTGTTCTGCGTCCCCGGATCTTCTCCGACATCGGTTGGCTTCCCCGTCAGTTTTTATGCACAGAATACTCATCCACGGTTCCAGCGACTCCAACGGTGCTTGATTCTGAGTCCGGGAGCTGTCGGGGCACTCTCTGCAACCTACTGCTAGAAATCAGAAGCTGCCAGTCCGAGGGTCTACCTCCCTGTTCGGGCCTCCATCCAGATCAGCCTCGACACCAGAAGAATTCAGAAAAAATTGGACGACTTCCCTGGCCTCCTACGAAGCTTTTCCAGGTGGTTTCGTCCCCAACAAAAATCGGTAGCAGTCGCAGCAGTCGGTTCTTCACTCGGCTGTCAGCACCCACAGAACGCGGGCAGAATCGGCAATCTCCATCTTCGGTGTTCCTTGCTCATTTTCCCCTCCCCGCTTGGCCGGATGAAGGCCCCTCCCTACGTGGAGGTAATTTTGATTGTAATATCCATTAACCCCCACCCCAAGATCCCCCTCCTGCGAGAGGTGTAGTGTTGTAACTTCTCTTGGGCAGGTCAAGCTTCCCCGGCGCGGCGTGTGGGGAACACACACTTCCCCGCTCGCCCATGTCTCCGACTCGGGGCCGGTGTCCTCACACCGGTCAGGTATATGCTGAACCCTCCCTGGATATTTGTGTTTTCTTAGTATCATTTCTAAGTTCAGCCGGCAAGGAAGAGAGTGCCCGGTCCCGTGATTCCCAACACTACCAAAAAAAGCGGGATTTCAGACGGATGTTTCAGACGGAAAGTTTTCTGTCTTAAAATCCGTCTGTATTTGTGACGGATTAGTTTCCGTCACAAATTTCGTTGTTATTAAGGACACACCAGACTCCCTCTGAAGATCCGTCTATAATTATAGACGGAATATATTCCGTCTTTATATACGTCGCAAATTTGGGACGGATATTCCGACGGAAATAATCCGTCTGAAATTTCAGACGGCATTGAGTTCCGTTCGTATTTCCGTCGGAAAATTCCGCCTTTCCCGCCTCTTCCACCCGGCCCCATTTCCACCCCCCCACTCTCCCTCTCACTCTCTCCTTCCTCTGCCCTCTGCTTGCGGTCGTAGCCGCAGGAGCCGTCTTCGCCGCCGGAGCCGCCGTCCTCGCTGTAGCCGGAGGCCCCGCCATCCTCGCCGTCACCGGAGACCCCGCCGTCCTCGCCGTCCTCGCCGTCGCCGCCATTCGCCAACCTCCCTCCCTCTCACGGTCGTGGTCGTGGTCGCCGTCGCCGCCATCATCCTCTTCCCACGGTCGCCGTCGCCGCCGGCCGGTAAGTGGCCTCCCTCTCCCTCTCTCTCTCCCGATCATGTTCCCCTCCCTCAATCCCTCTCCCTCTCCCCTGTCCGGCTCCCTCACTCCCTCTCCCTCTCCCCTCTCGCGCTCCCTCACTCCCTCTGGCCGCCCTCCCCCACCCCCTCCACTGCCCTCTCTCCCCTGTCCGGCTCCCTCACTCCCTCTCCCTCTCCCCTCTCGCGCTCCCTCACTCCCTCTGGCCGCCCTCCTCACTCCCTCTCCCTCTCCCCTCTCGCGCTCCCTCACTCCCTCTGGCCGCCCTGCCCCACCCCCTCCACTGCCCTCTCTCCCCTGTCCGGCTCCCTCACTCCCTCTCCCTCTCCCCTCTCGCGCTCCCTCACTCCCTCTGGCCGCCCTCCCCCACCCCCTCCACTGCCCTCTCTTCCCCTGTCCGTGGCCCCTCTCCCCCTCGCATTATGATGCTGTTCTTGTAAAATCTAGTTTGAACATTAGGTGGATGTATTTTAATTTGTAGAATCTATCTAAAAACTTGTTGGAGTGAGATATCGCAAATTTCGAAAATAGTCTCAGTTTGAACATGTCTTATTCTCCTCCAAAAATCTATCAGGGCGCATAAGTCAAGATCTTAATACTACATTTGATTAAAATGATAGAGATGTCAGATATTTTAATGAGTAGAATTTTAAAACTCATCCCCACAAATCCAGCCAAACTCCACCTAACGGAGTCATAGATAATTTGGACCCGTGGCCTAAGTGACCGTCTCACTCCCTGCCCAAATTGGCCACTGTGAACAATTTCACATCACTTGGGATCTCCCTGGGTAGCTTCTTCCTGATTAATTTGGACTGAATTAGACTGGGGAGACTCGTCGGACCCACGGAGACTGATTTGGACTGAACAACCATGGGTTTAGTTTAACGATACACAGGTTATTTTTTTTAAAAAAATAAATCGCTTGTGTGAAATGCTACACATGTTCCTAGTCTTGCCCCGGACAGAACTTGATGATAGCTGCATTTTTCCTTTCCCGGGCATGTGACATTCTAAACGCAATAAATAGCCAGAGTTTACAAGAACACCATCAAAGAACCTTCATTCAATCAACAATCATTAATTTTTAGTTCAGATGGTATGCAGGAAAGTGAAGTTCCAACTTCTGATCCGAGAAACAATGTCCTTTTTGGAGTTGACATTGATAACCCTCTTGGGATACCAATGCCTAGTGATCCTTTACTAGCAAAAAATATAAGCTCTGGCAAAGACTATCAGACTAATCTCACTTCAAACAACATTATTTCCAATTCCAGTGGCTCCAAGGAAACTCAAGCAGAATTCTCAACATCAATTGTTTCTCAATCTTTTGGGGTTCCAGATGTGGCATTTAATTCTAGTGACTCCACTAATGATAGCAGCTTTTTGATTGGTAGATCAATAGATATCACTCGGTCTCGGGCAATGATGAGTTGAAGCAGGATCTTGCTCGACTGTTCAGCATACAGAGGAGAGGGGGGAGCTCTGTGGGAGGGGGGTGGAACTTGGTGGGACGGGGAGCTCCGTGGGAGGGGGGAGGGGCATCCGAGAGGGTTCCAGTGGGGGGGAGCTCATTGGGAGGGGGGAGGGGCATCCGAGAGGGTTCCAGTGGGGGGGGAGCTCTGTGGGAGGGGGGGGAGCTCTGTGGGACGGGGAGCTCGGTGGGAGGGGGGAGGGGCATCCGAGAGGGTTCCAGTGGGGGGGAGCTCAGTGGGAGCAGGAGGGCGGGTGGGAGGAGGGGGAGCTTTGTGGGAGGGGGGTGTCATGTCTCGAGTGGCTCGACAGGCCGAGTCGCAGACCGTTGAACCAGCTCGGAAGCTATAACTCAGTTCTGAGCGGGGTTAGTTAAATTAGATATCCCTGTTGCATTTTATTAGTTAGTGGCTGATGGATTAGTTGTTAGTTAGTGGTTGATGGATTAGCTGGAGTCATGTCTAATCGGATGCAATCTTTGGAGTCCAACTTCGAGAAATTTGAATCCCAAAATTCTCTGTCTGCTGTGGCTTATATTCCTGGTTATTTTCGCCATAAGTTGCACGAGTTCCCTAAATTTGATGGGAGTTATGACCCAGCTGAATGGCGATTCAAAGCTAATCGCTATTTTTACTGTAATAATGTTCCGGATACGCAACGAGTTACTATAGCATCTTATTATTTGGATGGAGAGGCCTTACAGTGGTTTTGGCATTTCTCTAGCTCTAAAGAATCTGTTTCTTGGCATGACTTTTTAGCTGGGTTAGAGTCACGGTTTGGTGCAGTTTCTTCTGTGGATTCTCATGGGCAACTGAGTAAACTCAGACAAGTGGGTACAGTAGCTGCGTATCAATGGCAATTTGAGACCATGTACAATAGAATAACTGGACTTTCTGAGAAGCATTTGCTGGGTGTTTTTCTGAGTGGTTTACGAGAGGATCTTGCCTGTGAAGTTCGCTCCTTCATGCCCCATTCCTTATCACATGCTATGGAGTTGGCAAGAATTCAAGAACAAATGTTTACTGCCAGACGCCGAGCTTCACCACACTTTATCTTCTCAGCACCGCAGACACTGAAACCTTTTACTCCAAACTCTCAGCCAGCATTCTCCCCTAAAGGAGTAAACCCACCAGTTAAAAAGTTATCTACACAACAGTTGCAGGAACGAAAGGCTAAAGGCCTATGTTATAATTGTGATGATAAATGGCTTCCAGGCCACACATGCCAACCTCATAAACTTTTTTTACTGTATCTTATTCCGGATGATAGTGATTTTGCTCCTTTAGACAGTGTGGATCCAGAACCCTTCATTGAATTCTCTCCTGTCATACAACCCTCTCTGTCAGCTCAATATGTTACTCACTTAGCATCACCGGGCACATTGAAAGTATTAGGGAAAATGGGTACCATGTCTGTCCTGGTTTTGATTGACAATGGGAGCACCCATAATTTTTTGGACCCCCATGTTGTAAAGAAGTTGGGATTATCTGTGACAAACTTTGATTCCCACCCTGTCAAAATAGCTGCAGGTCTCCAAATCTCTTCACAGGGTTGGTGTCCTGGAGTTAACCTTAAGATGCCTGGCATGTAATTTACTTTAGACTTTTTAATTCTTCCTCTTGGCAGTGTTGATGTGATCTTGGGGAATACTTGGCTCTAGTTACTTGGATATATAACCCTAAACGTTTCTCAAATGTCCATGAAGTTTTCCTTGAATGGTCAGGATTTCATATTACAAGGGCTTCTTAACCCTTCCACAAGTATTGTTTCTGCTAAAACAATATCTGCTGACCTTCCTAAATCCCAAAGCATCTATTCTTTACACTTGTTTTCCTTGGAAGCTTCGGATATTTCATCTACTTCTTGTGGGTTTACTGGGACTTCTTATTCTCAAGACATTTCCAGCATTCTAGAATAGTATTCAGCAGTTTTTTCTGAACCTCATGGCTTACCCCCATCCAGACCTTATGACCATCGGATTCAACTACTAGATGAAACAAAGCCAGTTTGTCAACCTTCTTATAGACATTCACCTCTACAGAAGACGATTATTGAGCATCAAGTCAAGGACCTACTCTCCCTCTCTCATGTGCAATCAAGCACATGCCCTTTTTCTGCTCCAGTGTTATTAGTTCAGAAAAGGGATAGCTCATGGAGAATGTGTGTAGACTACCGAGCTCTGAATCAAAACACTGTTAAAGACAAATATCCCATACCCTTAGTAGACGATTTGTTGGATGAATTACATGGGTCCAAGTACTTTTCCAAGCTGGATTTGAGATCGGGTTATCATCAAATTAGAATGCATCCTGATGATGTTTACAAAACTGCCTTTAGAACACATGAGGGACACTATGAGTAGACAACCAATTGTATGCTAAAATGTCTAAATGTGTGTTTGGGGTCAGAGAAATTGAGTATCTTGGCCACATTATTTCAGAAAAAGGGGTTGCTATGGACATGTCTAAACTACAAGCCATTTGTACTTGGCCTGTACCCTGGTCTGTGAGGGCTTTGAGAGGATTCTTAGGGCTTACAGGATACTACAGAAAATTTATTAAAAACTATGGTCTTATTGCTGCACCTCTGACCAGTCTTCTTAAGAAGGACAGTTATAGTTGGAGCCCATCTTCTCATCAAGCCTTCTTATAGCTTAAAGAGGCTATGTCAACTGCCCCAGTTCTTGCCTTGCCTGATTTTTCAGAAACTTTTGTAGTCGAGTGTGATGCTAGTGGAACTGGCATGGGAGCAATTCTCATGCAAAAAGGACGTCCTACCATTCTTGAGGCCGTACATGCTCCACTGAGGTTGAAAGTGATCCCATTTGAACCTTGTGTTATGATGATAAGAAGATATAGAGAAATGGAATGACCACATATCTTAAGTAGTACATATATACAAAGATGTGGATAAATGCAAAGAAATCAGAATTCTCTATAGCAATAGGTAAATACCCAAAAAATTCGTTTTGTGATTTAAAACTTTGTGGATTTTAATTGCATGTAAATATAATTTTAAATCTGATTTTAATAGAATTTTGATGTTAATTTAGCTCAAAAATGTAGATTGTTTTGCTTCGATGTTATTCATTTGAAAATTTTTGTAATTTGGGTATTATTTAATTTGATATGTGCATAATGATAATTGCGTTGTTATTTAATTTTATGTTATATAAATGCATGGGGTATTCCCTGTGAGTTGAGGTGCGTGGGTGCGACCTAACATTACACGCACCTCAGGAGAGCGCGTTAAAACCGTGTCAATGTGCCTTCCCGTTCAAGACTTTGGGATTGATATGTATGTTCTCATTTATTTATGAGAATGTATATATCTACCTCAAAGTCTTGAATTGTCCCGTTTGGACAGTCTGTGAATGTTTGATCGCACTTAGGCAGTCATTTACTATATATGTTTATATGGTTTGTTGAGAATTTCGGTTGCGTCTCCTCACTCTTCTCTGATATACCATTATTGATTTTGAGTGTTTTCTTAACCACTTACTTGTAAGTGTTTAAGAAAATTTCAAAATCAATAAATATATTTGGTATATCGGAGAAGTGTGGGGAGATGATGCCGAAATTTTTAGCAAATCGTGCAGCACATATAGTAAGTGATTGTGCGATCAAACCTTCATGGATGGGTTAAAAAGTGATAATCTAATCAATATTCCTCTTCCAACTGCAAATGGTCTATGATGAACGATGTGAGGAAAGGGTCGGGTGTAATATTATGAGTAATGATTTGAAAGTTAGGATGTGTATTGTCATTTATTGGGTGCAGGCAAAATGTCGACAGATCGTTCATGGATGTATCGTAGAATAGTTGACCGGGTGGTGTCAGATGACTTTAAGCTTGGGGTTGAGAGTTTCATTCAATTTGCATTGGGGAATCCAAATGCAGCAATAGATCGCGACGGTCACATTCGTTGCCCTTGTTCAAGTTGTAGAAACTTGAGGTGGTGTTCAACATGGGATGTGCAACATCATTTGTACACGAAAGGGTTCGTGGATGGTTATACGAATTGGACGTGTCATGGTGAGCAATTCGGGAGGTATGATCCCGACAATATTGCAGGCACAAGTGGGTACGTGGATATGGTTGTAGATGCTGCTGGTCCTAGTTTTAATATTCACGATGAAGTGCCGAATAAGATAGCCGGAAGATTTTATGAACTACTTAGGGATGCTGATGAGCCGCTGTGGGATGGTTGTGAAAATCACACTCGATTGTCTGCAGTGTCACAGTTGTTGAACTTGAAATCTGAATTTCACATCAGTGAGACTTGTTTTGACCGTCTCCTCCTCTTGATCAAGAGTATGTTACCTCGAGACGAGAAGTTGCCAGAAACTTTTTACCGTGCAAAAAAGATGGTCAATGACTTAGGACTTGGATATGTGAAAATAGATGCATGTCCGAATCATTGTATGTTATATTACAAAGATGATGCAGATAAGATATCATGTTCAGTTTGTGGCCATGACAGATTCAAACCTAAGGGGGGGGTCAATTCAAAGGCAAAAGATGTACCTTACAAGGCGTTGCGATACTTCCCTCTTGTGCCTAGGCTGCAGCGACTGTATATGTCCTCAAAGACGGCTCGGCATATGACATGGCACACCGAAAGAGTACGTCGTGCTGATGATATAATCAGTCATCCTGCCGATGGTGAAGCTTGGACTCACTTTAGTCGTACTCATCTTGCCTTTTCAAGGGAGTCACGTAATGTTCGATTGGGTTTATGCACAGATGGCTTTAATCCATTCGGTGGTTCAGTGGCAGCTTATTCTTGTTGGCCAGTGTTCATGACACCGTACAACCTTCCGCCGCACATGTGCATGAAGCGAGAAAATCTGTTTTTGTCCCTAGTAATTCCTGGTCCAAAAAGTCCCGGAAAAAATTTGGACATATATCTCAGGCCGTTGATTGATGAGCTCAAAGTTTTATGGACTGATGGAGTTGTTACTTATGATGCATATAGGAAGAAAAATTTTATTATGAAGGCTGCACTGATGTGGACAATAAGTGACTTCCCTGCATATGGAATGCTATCTGGTTGGAGCACACATGGGAGGCTAGCATGTCCTTACTGTATGGAAGATACCAAATCATTTGTATTGAAACATGGGGGGAAAAGCTGCTGGTTTGATTGCCATCGGCGGTTGCTACCAAGTGACCATCCTTTTCGAAGGCAAAAAGACTCGTTTAAAAAAAATACTGTTGAAATGGATGAAGCTGACTTGCAACGGGTGTCGGGTCTACATATGGCGTCACGGGTGCACAATTTACCAGATGTAGTTCAATTGTCTGGTAGCACACGGCAACTCCCTAATTTTGGAAAGGATCACAACTGGGTCAAGAAAAGCATTTTTTGGGAATTACCTTATTGGTCAACTCTTCTTGTACGACACAATCTGGATGTCATGCATACCGAGAAGAATTTTTTTGATAATGTGTTCAATACGATCATGAATGTTAAAGGGAAAACAAAGGACAACGCCAAAGCACGTATGGATTTAAAGATGCTTTGTAGACGTCCAGAATTGGAACTACAAAGTGTCAATGGCAAAACTGTGCAGCCTAAAGCAACTTATATGCTTCATGATACACAGATCAAGGAAGTATGCCAGTGGTTGAAACAACTGAGATTCCCAGATGGATATGCATCCAACATAGCCCGTTGTGTGAATGTTAATGAGGGGAAAATAAATGGTATGAAAAGTCACGACTGTCATGTGTTCATGGAGAGGCTACTGCCCATTGCATTTCGTGATTTGTTGCCAAAGCAGATATGGGGAGCACTAGCTGAGATGAGTCAATTTTTCAAGATTTTATGTGCATCTGAACTCAGACTTCGGGATGTACAAACTATCGAACAAGATGTTGTCACAACCATTTGCAAGCTAGAGAAGATATTTCCTCCGGCATTCTTTGATTCGATGGAGCACCTGGTAGTTCATTTGCCATATGAGGCTATCGTCGGAGGTCCAGTACAATTTCGATGGATGTATCCATTTGAGAGGTATGTGACAATTTTTGTTAACTTATAAGTCGTCCATAGCCGCTACATTTTGTTGCCATCTGACTTGTTGTTGTAGGTGCATGCATGAATTAAAAATGAAAGTTCGCAACAAGGCACAGGTGGAGGGTTCGATTGCTGAGGCATACATTCTTGAAGAAATTTCGAACTTCTGTTCTATGTACTTTGAGCCAGAGATTCAAACTCGTCGTACTCGACCTCCACGTAATGATGATGGGGGAGTGGATGAATCGTCCGATCGGCTCTCCATATTTAAACATCCTGGACGTGCGTTCGGACGTTGCTTGACTCGCACGCTCGAAGATAGAGAGTTGCACGCCGCTGAGATATATATTCTTTTGAATTGCCTCGAGATTGAACCTTATGTTGAGTAAGATATTAATTCACATTTCCAGCAACTCCATAAGTCTATACATCCTCAAAGTCTATACAACATTGACTTCACAAAGTCTATACATTGGCTTCCTCAAAGTCTATACATTGGCTTCCTCAAAGTCTATACAACATTGACTTCACAAAGTCTATACATTGGCTTTATCAATTTTTTTAATCATTTTTTTTACGGGGTGCTACATTTATATTGCAGACAATTTGATTCAGAATTAGCTGAAAAATGTCCAAATATCCAGGATGTGGAGATTGAAAAAGAACGCGACAAGTTTTTTTCCAAATGGCTAAGAAACCGAGTTAGTGTGAACTCTGAATATATATGTTTGTATTTACGTATGTTGAGGTAATTGTTATTATTTTAACTACTCTAATTTGAATATAGGTTGAACAAGGTCTCATTACTGATCAAAGAGTACAACAGATAAGTTATGGCCCCTCGAACCAGACACGTGCCTATCCGGGATATATTGTGAATGGATACAAATTTCATACAAGGGATTATGGGCGAAATAAGTCTACGATGAACAGCGGCGTATGTGTGAAGGGAAATTTATATAATGAAATGGAATTGGACTACTATGGTATTATTGAAGAAGTCTTAGAACTTCAGTATTTGGGACAAGACAATCATGTATATATATTTAAGTGTCAATGGTTTGATCCTAATTCTGTTCTACATGACACAAATTATGGGATTGTCAATGTCAAGCATAGGTTTAAACTTAAGACCTATGAACCGTTCATTTTAGCCGCACAAGCCCAGCAAGTGTACTATTCAAGCTATCCATCATCCAAGAATAGAGATTGGTGGGCAGTTTGCAGGGTTAACTCAAAACTCTTTCCCACTTATGAGTTAACTATGAGTGGAGATGTCTCAGAGGTTGCTCGTGCTGAATATTATCAATCAGACGAAGTTGGCGTTGTCGGTTCCTCTAGGTTTAATATGGACGAATCTGATGAGCCACTGTCATTACGTACGTGAGATGGCGTGGAAGAAGTCGATCCGACGGAGCTAAATGTTGATGTTAGAGGGGAGGAAGAATCAGATGAAGATGAAGATTTTGAATCTCATGAGACTACTATGGATGACGAAGATGATGAAGTTGAGCTAGATATATCAACATGAGGGAGGCATGTTTTGATAATTTAGTAAGAAGATTCTTACTTTTAAGCATAATTTTAAATAACATTTGTCTAGCCTTATATAATTGTGGATTAATATGTATTAATTGTTTTGTTATTAATAAGGAAATGGTGCGAGGAGGTCGTAGTAGGGGTGGGAGGAGATCTAGCAGTGAGAGGGGCACTACTATCTCCTCGCTACCATCTTCTTCAGACACAGGTATATTTGATCAATAAGTTAGCTATATAAATATTTTATTTATTTACAAACTTAAAAGAATTTATTTATAGGTGCAAGTGTCGGCTCACCACCACTTGTACATACGCCACCACCTCCCGCTACAGGTATGTATATTTTAATTTAAATTCTTGAACATTTGTTCTACTTATGAAAATAAGTTCTTGCAGGTCTCAGTGGCCTCCCACCTGTTGTGCATACGCCACTCCCACCACCTTCCGCTGCAGGTATGTATATTTTAATTATATGTTCGCAATATTTGTATCACTCCACATGACAATAAATTCTTGCAGGTCTCAGTGGTAAAAAGACTCGAGGATCATGTATGTATATTTTAATTTAAATTCTTCAATATTTGTTCTACTTATGACAATAAATTCTTGCAGGTCTCAGTGGCCTCCCACCTGTTGTGCATACGCCACCCCCACCACCTCCCGCTGCAGGTATGTATATTTTAATTATATGTTCGCATTATATGTATCACTCCACATGACAATAAATTCTTGCAGGTCTCTGTGGCCTCCCACCTGTTGTGCATACGCCACCCCCACCACCTCCCGCTGCAGGTATGTATATTTTAATTATATGTTCGCATTATATGTATCACTCCACATGACAATAAATTCTTGCAGGTCTCAGTGGCCTCCCACATGTTGTGCATACGCCAACCCCACCACCTCCCGCTGCAGGTATGTATATTTTAATTATATGTTCGCAGTATATGTATCACTCCACATGACAATAAATTCTTGCAGGTCTCAGTGGCCTCCCACATCTTGTGCATACGCCAACCCCACCACCTCCCGCTGCAGGTATGTATATTTTAATTATATGTTCGCAGTATATGTATCACTCCACATGACAATAAATTCTTGCAGGTCTCAGTGCCGTCCCACCACCTCCCACTTGTACAGGGCCCACCCCCACCAGTCAGCCCCTTGACGATGTCGGCAGTTGTGACGAGGGAGGCACGACCCATGATAGACGTCGCCCGTGTTGGGTATCCGGGTAAATCTATAAGGTTATATTACATTAATTAGCCCTCAACTGTGTAATATGAATATTTTGACATTTGCAATTGCAGTATGAAATTTGAACCCCACGGTGCTGTCCATCATTCCACCGAACTCATGTTGGCACATGTGCCCGGGGCAGCTTCCACTTTCAGAGATTTTCCGATGTCCGTCCGCGATTCATTGTACAACATGTTCTTAGTAAGTAATTACGTCATTTAATTCAAGTATTTCCCAAAGTCTATTTACAACTTTATACTAAGTGTGAAAAGCAATTGATTTACAGCGGTCTTTTCAATTCACATGTGGACATGACGCGGCGAGATGTCGTCGTGCCTGGGAGTCTACTATGCTCTCAAGTTACAAGAGGAAAATACATGAGGCCCGAGCACACGCTAAAAAATTGAGTGGGGGGAGTGAAGACCGACAATTGTGGAAGGCGCATCGCCCTCTATGGATGAGGCAGGAGGATTGGGAGATATCTTGTGACCATTTTGCCGACCCCAAGTGGATAGAAAAGTCCGAAAAAGCCAAAGCAAACAGGGCGTCAAAACCAGGTTCAAATTTGCATACGAGTGGGTCCATCTCTTATGCGGCTCATAAACAAAAATTGGTAAGTAATATACCAATTTATCTTCTTACAATTTATCCCAATATTTGACTTTTTTTTACTATGAATTGTATAACAGGCTGTGGAGCTTAATCGACCTCCGTCGTTCCTCGAGGTGTTCGACAGAACACACAAAAAGAAGGGGACTAATGATTTTGTGAGTGACACAGCTAAGTCAGCAGCGGTAAGTTTATCTACATATGTAACTTGTACCGTTCATTTAAATCGGCATGTAATTCATATGAAATTGACTAGTTATTTTATTCAATTTGTAGGAAACATATAGCAAAGCAGTGACAGAGAAGTACGGGGAGGGAGACACGCAGCAGCCGGAGTTCGATCCGGTGGAGTGGGTGGCAGCAGCTGGCGTACCGAAGAAAGGCCGAATATATGGTTTTGGGGAGAGCCTAGACGCAAGCGCGGTGACATCAGCGTGTGCGAGTTCTAGCTATACTTCTTCCAGTGGCAGTGCCTTCACTATACCTTCCGTTGCCCCCAGCGCTTCTGCCAGCGACATGATGGACATGGTCCGATCGCAGATTTCTGATATGCAGCGGCAGCAGCAGCATTTCCAGCAAGAGATCTCTAGCCAAGTGTCAGTATTCTTGCAGGCAATTAGTGGCCTCCTCTCCCAGAGCGGAATGGTCCCTCAGAAATCAACAACCACCACAGCACAGCCCGCACAGGTGAGTCTCTAGCCAAGTTTTTATTTTGATGGAATTACTCAATTATGTTCATTATTAATTTTAAAACTCATTTACTTCAGAATAATTGAGAAAATCCGGGGGTCTAAAATTTGAAATACCGGTCGGACGGCCGTGCCAATCATTCCAACGCGACCGGGGAGATGAAAGTGACTTGACAGAACTGACGGAATCCAAATCGGATGCCCAGTTTGATCTCGGCGCTAAAAGTTCAGTTTTAAAATACACTTAGTTTAAATGAACTACCAGGTCGGGTCCGGGGGTCTAAAATTAGAAATACAAGTCGGACGGCCATGCCGATCATTCCAACGCGACCGGGGAGATGAAAGTGACTTGTCAGAACTGACGGAATCCAAATCGGATGCCCGGTTTGAGCTCGGCACTCAAAGTTCAGTTTTAAAATAAACTTAGCTTAAATGAACTCCCAGGTCAGGTCCGGGGGTCAAAAACTTGAAATACAAGTCGGACGGCCATGCCGATCATTCCAACGCGACCGGGGAGATGAAAGTGACTTGTCAGAACTGACGGAATCCAAATCGGATGCCCGGTTTGAGCTCGGCGCTCAAAGTTCAGTTTTAAAATACACTTAGTTTAAATGAACTACCAGGTCGGGTCCGGGGGTCTAAAATTGGAAATACAAGTCGGACGGCCGTGCCGATCATTCCAACGCGACCGGGGAGATGAAAGTGACTTGTCAGAACTGACGGAATCCAAATCGGATGTCCGGTTTGAGCTCGGCACTCAAAGTTCAGTTTTAAAATAAACTTAGCTTAAATAAACTCCCAGGTCAGGTCCGGGGGTCAAAAACTTGAAATACAAGTCGGACGGCCATGCCGATCATTCCAACGCGACCGGGGAGATGAAAGTGACTTGTCAGAACTGACGGAATCCAAATCGGATGCCCGGTTTGAGCTCGGCGCTCAAAGTTCAGTTTTAAAATAAACTTAGTTTAAATGAACTACCAGGTCGGGTCCGGGGGTCTAAAATTGGAAATACCGGTCGGACGGCCGGGCCGATCATTCCAACGCGACCGGGGAGATGAAAGTGACTTGTCAGAACTGACGAAATCTAAATCGGATGTCCGGTTTGAGCTCGGCGCTCAAAGTTCAGTTTAAAATACACTTAGTTTAAATGAACTACCAGGTCGGGTCCGGGGGTCTAAATATTGTTTCAAGCTAGTAGTTGATCTATAAAATCTGCAGTTATCAATTTGATATGTTTGATTTATATTTATGCTCATTTCTTCGCACTAATTTTTTTATCTATGAATGAATGTTATTATTTTTTTAATGTAGGGGGATCCTTCTGCGGGCAACGACAGAGGAGATGAGCAGGGCAGTGACGATATGGATGATGAGGATATTGACGATGTACCAGATATTTCTTGATGTTTAATGATATTTGTTTTATGTTATTCAGACGGATCAGCAGGGTTAATGTGTTTTTCTTTGTATTTATTTTGTCAGCATGGTGTTGAGTTTTTTTATTGGTGGTGTTTATTTATTTGAACATCTATGTTATGTTGAGATTTTTTCGGTGGTGTTTATTTATTTGGGTATGTTGATGTTGAGTTTTTTTTTGTGGTTAGTTCCAATAATTTTTTTAACAGGTTTATTAGATAAATAAACTTAAATTTTAAAAAAAATATATTTTTTTTCAGACGGATTTATAATCCGTCTGAAATGACGTTTGTAATAGAGACGGTAATTTCAGACGGAATTTATATCCGTCGTGAATTACGTTTTAAACACCGACGGATTTAGGACGAACAACATATAGAACCGTCGTTGGAAGTTACGACGACAAAATAATCCGTCGTAATATCCGGCAGAAATAGAGACGGATTTCAGACAATATTTCAGACGGATTACGGACGGTATTTACAACGGATAATAAATCCGTCTTAAAAACCGTATGAAATACAGACGGAAATTTCAGACTGATATTTACATACGGATATTTTATCGTGTGAGATTTAGACGGAATTTATGACCGAAATTATTTGTGTCTTAATTTCAGACGGAATTTCAGACCGAATGGTCAACTGTCACAAATTTGTGACTAAGAATTTCAGACGGTCGAGTTCGGTCTTAAATCCGTCGGAAATCCGTTACAAATATGTGTTGCGACGGATTTTCAGACGGATTTGAGACGGATAACGTCCGTCTGAAATCCCGCTTTTTCTGGTTGTGCAATCATGAGTGGCCACCGCGGTTTGAGTGAGGAGAGATCCCCGTACCCTCAAGGCACGGCGTCCGCCCCACTGATGTGGGTGCTCCAATTCAAGGGAGGGGAACTCATTGGCCAAGTCATCACCCTAAGCAGCGTGGTTTAGGCTCTCGAATTTACCCTACCATCACTTAGTCACCACGGGGAAAGGGTTGTGCTGCGATATCGGTCCGCCAACATCGAGTCCGCTAATTTGTAAGTGGGCTTGCAAGTCTAGGTCCGAGGTTCATTTGGTTGATACCATTGCACCCTTAGGTCGTGTCACATCAAGTGGTATCAGAGCAAGTCTTTGACTTGTTCTCACAAGTCAAGTCCATGGGCACGCTTGCATTAGAGTTCTCATCGGATCGTTCCATGCATTATCCACCTCCCATTGTCATTGAGTCTACAGACCAAAAGGCCCAAATTCCCATCATATCCCAAGCATACCTACCTAATGGGAGCCCCACAGAAATTGACTTCATCTACATGGTAGAAGATAATTGGGTATCCCCTGAAATTGTAGCCACCCTCTCTACGACCGGATAAATTGTGCACAACGGAGACCTAGTCTTCGTTGAATTCCATAAATGGTTTGGAGAGATCAAATACTTTGATGGAGCATGGTGTCAAATTGGTACTTTGGAAGGCCCTTGCATAATCCTAGGGAAACAATGGCTTGATGAACGGAATACCACCTTCCACCCATTGCGTTGGTCTTGCCTAGTTCATCCCCCACATCTCTCGGGAGCCTATGGTTTCAACAACCTTTTGTTCCCTCACCCACCGGAGCCCCATACCCGGCCACCATGCCCTCTCAACCCACTTCAAAGAATGAATGAGGTCATGAGTGAACATAAGGAGAACCCGGCCCACAAGACCAAATCCCCGGGATTGGACACCAACCCAAATCCCTTCCCCACATTCAAGGAAATTCATACTCCTATCAATAAGGAAGAAGGACATCAACTCATCCCCGTCCAAACAAACACATACCTCCCCAAACCACTCAATCTCACGCAAAAGGTGGTGACCGTAGGAGAACTCATCATCAAATGGCTCAAGCAAAATCCCATCCCTCATGCCTTGTACTTTCAAACCCCAACCATGGAGCACCCTTTCCAATTAGCACCCATTAACTCCTATCACACCACATTCCAATCCTACTATGAGGTAAATGGTTGGGATGATCTCCTCAAGGGTTTAGAATGGCAACTAAAGTTGACTTGCTTATTGACCATAGGAGCGGCCCACCCAAGAAGGCTTAGTCTCATCCACCCATGTGATGGTTCTATCACCTCAGTCTTCACCATTGGTTGCTACACTAGTGACCTCCTTCTCATTCTCCCCATGGATGAAGAACCCATCATGGTCCACTCCACTACCATTAAGATCCCAAGTACCTTGATCGACTGGCCCACTAAAGACCTTGTTCCAGTTACCTTGGGGAAGGATGACCCACCATGCGTAGACCATGTGGACAGAGAGTTCCTTCCTCTAGGAAGCCCAGTCCATTACCCCTTTGATCCCTTCCAATGGGAGCCTAGTTACCCATGTGATACACCCATCTTACCCACAACTCACCTTTCCCTACCCCAACCAACCATGTTGGATCAAGATCACCTCTTCCAAGACTTGGGCCACACAAAGGGAACCATCGCCATAGACAACATATGCCTAGGAAGCAAGGAAGAGCCCCTCTCCATAATGCCCACCTTCCTAGATCCTTTTGACCCTTTCACATGGAAGTTCAAAGGCCATCCCACACCCATACACATGGAAATCATCTTTGAGATAGGAATGCATAAGTCTTGGCACAACACATCACTTGGCATGATTCATAAGACGGGTCCATTCATTCACATCACCCACATGTCAAGTAGGAAGCATGAGTGGACCATTTTCGGATGTAATGGTCCACCTCCATTCATCATGAGTCTTAAGCATGATAGGTGCATTCTTGGATGTCCGGGTCCCCCGGCATTTGCCACCCCTTTGCATGATAGAGCTACATTTGGAGGTCCAAGCCCTCCTATCCTCACTAATCTTCATAGGGAGTCTAGACATGCTAGGTCCACATTTGGGTGCCCGGGACCCCCAACATCCAATAGAGTGCTAGCATTCACCAACTATGTCTCAGGATTGCATACTTGCAGGCCCATCATCAAAGGTAAAAGGATTTGTCAAAGGCGAATTGATACCCGCAAAAGAAACCAAGACTTCCAAGAGGGTGACTATCTGATGGTCAGGATGAAGAGGCTCTTCCCTAGAGTCGCCTCTACGCTCAGGGATCGAGAGACTAGACCCTTTAAGGTCTTGGGGCGATTGAGCATAAATGCCAATGAGTTGGTCCTTCTGAAGGAATATGGGGTCAACCCTCATTGTAGTGTGGTGGACCTTGTGCCCTGCAAGGGCCCCGCGGTGGCACCTAGCGAGGATATTGAGCCCATACCCCCTTTTAAGAGTGACCCCACCAATAAGAATCCCCTTCTAACCTTGAGAGCCCGGCATGAGCACAAAGATTTGATACTAGTTAAACATAATGACACCATCAGGAGCAGGGCAATCCAGCAGTATCTTGTGAGGTGGAAGGGCCGGCCACGATGCCGGACACATGGGCGAGCTGGGAAAGACTCTTACTCGAAGGAGTCGAGCTCTTCGCACCCCGGGAGTATGATAGGGGCATCTCTCACCCTTCATATTTACCGGTTGTTCACCAGCATGGTTCCATTATGCCCGTCACATTTTTCTGATTCAGTTCATGTAATTTTCATATTTTCTTTGAGTCATATTTATGTAATTTTCATTTTATTTGAGTCATGTCCCTAGGTCTTGTAATTATTTTCCAAAGTTTGTGTGTCATTAGATTGTTTAGTGTGCTATTGGGCCCAATTCATTGGGCTTGGCCCATGAGCCCCCCCTACCCCTTCGGTTATTTGTTATTAAGTCTTTTGTCAGGGTCTTATTGTAAAATGTGGGTTTCCTATATATAGGGCCCCATTTCCTTCATTTGAAGGGAATGAATCAATGAATGAAAAATGTGCCATTTTGTGAGTTCTATCTTCATTTTTATGGTGGAGTGAATCCATTAGTGAGGTGAGAAGCCTTAGGGAGAGAATCCCACCCATCCCTTTCTTAATCTCTCTCTTTCACTCCCCTTTCTCTCTCCTCCACACCCAATTTCGAAAATTTTCTCTCTCCTCCCTTCCCAACCACCACTCTCCCACCTACCCCCATTAAAGGCCACTCCCCTTCCCCACACATCCCATTACTCCACCCCCTAGTCCCAAGGGAGCATCCCCAATCACTAAGCCACCCTCCAACCACCTCATCCCTTTCCCAAGCACCCTTCCCTCTCCCCCATGCAACCCTCCACTTCCCTAGACCATTTGAATTCAAAAATCCCATTCCCTCCATAGCCCTAGGGCGCCCAAGACCCCTCCCCTTTGGTTAGGGTCGCCCCCCTCTCATCCTCTCCATCTTCCCTTGTTCACCTCCATCACCCCACCTTCTACCATCTAGAGTAAGAGGACCTGCAGAAGACCTGAATCTTGCAGCAGCGACCCCGACCTCCTCCAGACGTTCCTGGAAGCCCAAGAGTAGTCCATAGAAGCGGCTGCCTGTCCTCTTTGCAACGGCGGTGGTCTCGTCCCCTTCCGAGCTCCGAGCTGACCGCGAGATCCGTTCTCCCTCAACTGCACAGAGCTGCCCCTGCTGAGTACCAGAACCGGATTAGAAGCTCTGCCACGACGAACCTCGGAGGAATCAGCCCACAAGCTCTTCTACAAAGTTCTTCTTATTTCTGTCTACTTTCAGAATCAGGAAGCGGAATTCCATTCGGCATCTTGTGGCAGGAGTTATCATTTTTCTCCCTCATCTCCGTCATCCTGATACCCACAGTCTGCATTGACCAGTCATCAGTGTTCAGAGCTCCCTGGTCTTCTCCGGCATCGGCTGACCTCCCAGTTAGTTTTGCTGCGAAGATGACTTATCCACGATTCCAACGACTCCAACGGTGCTCGATTCCGAGTTCGGGAGCGGTCGGGGCATTCTCTGCAACCAGCTGTTGGAAACAAGGAGCTAGCTCTGCAGAGATCCTAATCCGGAGAGAAAGCTTCACCACGGCAAACCCCCGAGGAATCAGGCCACAAGCTCTTCTACAAAGTTCTTATTCTTCCTGTCTACTTTCAGAATGAAGAAGCGGAACTCCGTTCGGCATCCTGTGGAAGGAGTTATCCTTTTTCTCCCTCAGTTACACGGTCCTGCTGCCCACAGTCTTCATCGACCAGTCGCCATTGTTCTGCATCCCCTGATCTTCTCCGACATCGGTTGGCTTCCCCGTCAGTTTTTATGCACAGAAGACTCATCCACGGTTCCAGGGACTCCAACGGTGCTTGATTCTGAGTCAGGGAGCTGTCGAGGCACCCTCTGCAACCTACTGCTAGAAATCAAAAGCTGCCAGTCCGAGGGTCTGCCTCCCTGTTCGGGCCTCCATCCAGATCAGCCTCGACACCAGAAGAATTCAGAAAAAAATGGACGACTTCCCTGGCCTCCTACGAATCTTTTCCAGGTGGTTTCGTCCCCAACAAAAATCGGTAGCAGTCGTAGCAGTCGGTTCTCCACTCGGCTGTCAGCACCCATAGAACGTGGGTAGAATCGGCAATCTCCATCTTCGGTGTTCCTTGCTCATTTTCCCCTCCCCGCTTGGCCGGATGAAGGCCCCTCCCTGCGTGGAGGTAATTTTGGTTGTAATATCCATTAACCCCCACCCCAAGATCCCCCTCCTGCGAGAGGTGTAGTGTTGTAACTTCTCTTGGGCATGTCAAGCTTCCCCGGCGCGGCGTGTGGGGAACACACGCTTCCCCGCTCGCCCACGTCTCCGACTCTGGGCCGGTGTCCTCACACCGGTCAGGTATATGCTGAACCCTCCCTGGATATTTGTGTTTTCTTAGTATCATTTCTAAGTTCAGCCGGCGAGGAAGAGAGTGCCCGGTCCCGTGATTCCCAATCACGAGTGGCCACGGCGGTTTGAGTGAGGAGAGATCCCCGTACCCTCAAGGCACGGCGTCCGCCCCACTGATGTGGATGCTCCAATCTAAGGGAGGGGAACTCATTGGCCAAGTCATCACCCTAAGCAGCGTGGTTTAGGCTCTCGAATCCACCCTACCATCACTTAGTCACCACGGGGAAAGGGTTGTGCTGCGATATCGGTCCGCCAACATCGAGTCCGCTAATTTGTAAGTGGGCTTGCAAGTCTAGGTCCGAGGTTCATTTGGTTGATACCATTGCACCCTTAGGTCATGTCACATCATGTCGTGTCCGTGGTCTCGTCCCGCATCAAGAAGGAGAAGGCAAAGGGTGTAAGGAGATATAAGAGGAAGTTGAGAGATGAAAATCTGAACATATTCTGATCAAACTCTCCTCTCTCATAGGGGTGGCACTGAGATGTCGAGGAATCAAGCTTAGCCGTTGAATCGCTTCTCGCTCCTTTCTAGCCGGCTGCGGTCCTTCAAACGACGCACCCTCCGCAGGACTTCCATCAAAGGCCCTCTTCATGATGAGGTGATGAGAATCAAATGTTTTAGGCCTCGGGAAAGGGAGGATGTGTGAGTTGAGAGTTCAGGCCTCCCTACTACTTATAGGGTTCATTAGGGAGCCTAAACCTCTTAGAATTAGGCCCAGATAAGTCTAGGACGGGTTTAGATAGGGTTGTGATAAGTGCAAAGCGCCTTACCCTCGGGCTGGGGACTCTCCAGGGAGTCCCCTTTCGAGCAAATAGGATCTTAGCTTGGACGGTCTTACGATAGACCGTCCATATCATATACGGCCCATCATCAACCATTCTTCCCCTAAGGAAGCCCGAGCCCAATGACTTGTGCAGCCCAAAATCTACCATTCAAATATTCTTACGGTTCATATTGAACCGTTCCAACTCAATTTAAGCGATCTTTAGCAAACCGCTCTTCTCTACGGACGGCTTTGGGAGAACCGCCGATATACTCTGCCCCCAATCAACCTACTGCCTCAGTCATTTGGCGCACTCATCTTACTCAAGTCGGCGTGTGCGCACTCATCTCACTCAGGTCGGCGTGAGCGTCACTCATCTCACTCAAGTCGGCGCGTGCGTCACTCATCTCACTCAGGTCGGCGTGAGCGTCACTCATCTCACTCAAGTCGGCGCGTGCGTCACTCATCTCACTCAAGTCAGCACGTGCGTCACTCATCTCACTCAAGTCGGCGTGTGCGTCACTCATCTCACTCAAGTCGGTGTGTGCGTCACTCATCTCTCTCGGGCTAGGCACACTCCTCAAACTCAATTCACTCATGCATGCATACATACATTCGTCCACAAAGCAAGCGAGAAAAAAAAGAATAGGCACATCACTATCATGCCACACCATGTACAAAAGACGGGCCCAGTACAACAAGTCAAGCAGCTCCCTCTCCCTGGCCCCCATCGCTGTCCCCCTCACCCTCATGCCTCTTTGGAGGAGGCATCGCTGAGGTCACCTCGTCACACTGACGTCGTCGGCGCCGCTCATCCTCCTCGTTCCTCCGCTGGCTGGAGGAACCTGTGAAAAAACTCCTCACAGAGCCGTGGGTGCCGTGGCTGCCGCTCGGAGTCCCGCTGCGCGATCGTCGGCTCATCTCTCTAAAAACCCGCAACTCTCCGTTCAGCACGGACATCTCAATCAGAGCACGATCCCGCTCCGCTCGAACTCACACCAACTCCACCGCATCCGCTCGGAGTCGCTCTAGCTCATGCCGAAGGAGTGCCATCTCCACCGTGCCCGCTGGCTGGCTCAGTGCCACCTCCTCCCGCACACGGGCTACCTCCTCCCTAGCCGCTACTCGGCTCTGCTCCAACTCCGCCCGTAGGCGGGACAGCTCGGACGTCTGCATTCACACGTCATTGTCAGTGGTTTACATTTCATACATTTCATGAAGCATAAATAAGCAAAGGGGAAGTTTAGAGTTGCGTACCCTCTCCACAAGTGCCACCTCGGCCGCCTTGGCCCGCTCTACCATCCGAGTGAAGTCTGCATCCCGCTCGGCTCGGTCTGCTGGAGTTTGGACGGAGTAGGAAGAAGGAGCGTCTGGTCTCGCCCTCTGAGCACCCTCGACGCGCTGCATCCAAATACTCCAGGTCAGTCATAGGCACAATCATAATCATATAGAACTGCATAATTTAAAGAGTCTAAGGTTTAGAAAACTCACCAGTAGGGCCAGGGCCTGCCGGGCCTCGTCTCTCTCTCGGATGGTGGAGTGCAGGAGTCCCTGCAACTCTGCCACTTGTCCTGCAGGGTCGACCTACATTTAAAATTCATGTGTCATTGCATCATTCATAAGGATAATAGACAAGGTTTAAGTTTAGAAGTCGTACCGGTCGGTGGGCGCCTCGGAACACCTGGTCCCGGTAGTGCCGAGCGTACGCAGTGTAGTACGCGCTGTCGCTCTCTGCCCGGGCAGTCACCACTCGCCCTCGCGCAGCCCAGTCGGCAACCTGCTCAGCGTTCCTCGCTGTCCAGTCGTACGCCTCGCGGAGTCCCCGGGTCGTCCTCGTCACCCGTTCCCCCGCCTTCTCAGGCGCAGGGAACCCTACGGCCGGCTGATGGACCCCGATGGTCCTCATAACCAACCTGAAGTACAGTGGCTCCACCACATTCATGCAGTGAAGCCACACGTCCCGGCCAGAGAAGGCCAAGGCCTCGGTCACCCACGGCTGGCCCTCCAGGCTCTCCTCCGTGTAAGGAGTCCACCGTACCTGTAAAGAATAGGAAACTGCATCAGCATCATTATCATCATATAAGAATAGCACGTAATTAAAGAGTCTAAGTCTAGAAGCATACCGAGGTGTACAGTAGAGTGTCCAAGTCATCCTGCAGCTCCTGGACCTGCCGTCTCAAGGCCATCATTTCCCGAGGTACTGTCCACCTCCGTGCAATCGGCAGGAGCCCAGGCCGGGTCTCTTCGCCTCTGCCTAGCCCACGTAGGCGCACGTAGGCCCATACCTACATTATAAGTCGTGTCAGCATTATAGCAAGCATATAGGGTTGCATGATTAAATTATAATTAAGTCTAGAGTAGAGAGTAGTACTTGGAGTAAGGGGGAGAAGCCCCCAAGCATCGTCCGACGTGCCGTCGAACTGAGAGTGTCAAAGAGGAAGGCGAGGACCGCCGCTCCCCAAGCATAGTCACCTACGTGCTCGAGCTCCTGGAGGAAAGGGAGGAAGCGACAGCTCATCACGTCCGCCCGAGTGGAGAAGAGAAGCCGCCCAAACATCAGCATCAGAAACTGTCTCAGCACTCTGTCCGCCTCAGGTCCCGGTCCCGCAGCAACCCTCGGTCTCGCCAGCCCCACGAGCCGCTCCAAGTGCTCCTCTGGTCGCTCCCTGACCGCAACTCCCGCTCGTCGTAGACCCAGGCTGTCCTGGAGAGCAGCCCAGGGAAGGAGGGTCGACTGCCTCTCGGGGCGCCGCAGCTGTAGGCCGAGCAGCTCCCGAGCCATCCCCCGGTAGCCGTTTCTCTTACTCCCATTAGTTGATGCCTCGAGTTGTTCATCGTTCATTGGGCCATTTCTTGTGGCATGTCTTGGGCTCATTTTATGGGTCGTCTCCCTCCTTGGTGCAATCTGTGGTGATTCAGGGCTTAATGGGCCTTGGCTTTGGTCAATTGAAAGTATTTTTACGAGAATCAAGTGCCTAAGGGCATGAACGGCTTAACCTCAGCCGTTCAGCCTATGGGCGATTGCATATTGACCGTTCATACATTTTGGCTAATTTCTGAGGATTTTCTGAATAATCACCGACAGGCTTTTGTGCGGTGTGATTAGAACCGTTCAAGCTCATGGACGGGCCTATTCCAACCGCCTATATCTCAGAGTCCTACGCGCGCCCATTTTCTTAGATAATTATCCAAATGATTCGAATTATCACCGATAGGGTGAAACGGTCGGTTTAGTGCCGCCCTAAACTAAAACGGTCTCAATACAACCGTTCATATGTCCAGGGTCCAACGGTGGATGTTTCGGTCTGTTCGAGCGATAATTGGGCTAATTATCTGATTTAATTCCATTTCCACCGATAGGTTGAACGGTCTGAGCATAACCGTTCAAGTTGTGCACGGTCTATCGTTAGACCGTTCATCCCTTCGATGGAGATTTTTTAACAGATTTTTATCCTTTTATGCATGGTTTTATCCCTGATTTGTTTTAACGATTTCTCTGTGGATAATCAGCCATTTTTGATGCCGTTTCAACTGGATAAGAGATCATGATAATATCTATGATTTATCTTTTATAATCTCGACCTAAAAATATCTAAAAAACCCCAATTTCGAGGCTGGCCTTCCAGGCTCTATAAATAGACCCTATGGCCGGATGTCGAAAGGGGGGAGATTTTGGTCGACGGTGAAGCCCTGCCACATTTTTGAGCGACCTAGCACCAAGGAGGGAGGCTCTCTACGTCCGCACGAGCCTCCGGTTCAGGAAGTAGCCCAGTTTTCGTAGTTCTTTCGTTCCGTGGTTTTCGCCGCTTTCCTTCATTGCATGCATCGTTTCTTCCCCACGTACCCTCTCTTTCTCATTATCATGCACACAACCACCCAGTTTTTGTCGCCCTAGGGTTTAAAACCCCCCAGGTATTCCCCTTTTCATTTGTTTATGCTTAATTCTTCTCGTCTGAACGCATACTACGTTATTTAGTTCTAATCTGGGTGTTTCTTCTGTGTCTTCACATTGTTTTGCAGGTCAGCACTTCGTCAGCACGAGGCCCATCCCCTCTGGCCGGCCGGAGAGGGTGGAGGTCGAACCCTTTTCAACTTGCTGCGTGAAGGTATTGAGCGGCTACTCTCTGGCCGTTCAACGGTACGTGCGGTGCACCAACGACCGTTCTTCCTCGGAGCGCGGTCCCCATAGTGCCGTCCATCCCACTGCAGTAGTTCCTCCCGCGTCCTTCGCAGCGTCCCAGGGTGGTCTATCGTGAGACCGCTCAACATCCGGCGGTCCTAAGGGAACCGTTCATCCCTCAGCGCTGCACTAAGGCGAGTGTCTCCCCACTTTCCAAGGTACGGCGTGTCTATCACGTACGGCATCTTGGTGGCGATCATGGTACTCTTCGTTGTTCCCTGTCTTCTTTTCTTTCTCTCACTCTCGTGGTTTGCCCGTCTCACGTTGTTCCACGCACTTGATGCACTTTGACCCTTAGTGAAGGGAGAGAGAAGGAAAATATATGTCTACAGTGGTATTCGGAGATTTGGCATTAAGGGCAAACTAACTACAAGGTTCATTGGTCCGTTTGAAATTCTTAAAAGGGTCAGTGAAGTGGCTTACAAACTGGCTTTACCTCCACAATTAGCAGGAGTTCATGACGTATTTCACGTCTCTATGCTAAATAAATATGTATATGATATTGACCATAATATCACTTATGACAATTTGGAGATTCAGAAGGATATGACGTACGAGCAAACGCCAATAAAGATTCTGGAATGAGAAGTGCATCAACTAAAAATTAAAATTATTCCTATGGTCAAGATTCAATGGAAAAAATATGGCCATATGAAGCAATATGGGAAACCGAAGCAGCCATGCGAAAAAGATTTCTAGAATTATTCAACTGTAAGTACACTCTCCATAACCCATGTATTGAATTTGAAGACCAAATTCTTCTAAGTGAGAGAGGGTGTAGTGCCCCAGAATTTATGTAATAATTTCTGAGTTATTTATAGAACTTTCTGGAATTTATAAGGGCTAAATAGATTAATAAAAGGATTATTGGATTAATAAGTCATTATAAGGCTCAATTATGTTAAATAATTAACCTAGCTTATTTAAATAAAATCTAAAAGGTTTAAGGACCAAGCCCATTAAGTTTGGCCCATATTCTAGAAGGTTATTTAGCCTATTTATGTATTTTAAGGATAAATATCATTTTTATGGATAATAATATAGATAATTAACAAAAGAGTTTGATTGATGTTGAACTATGTGCACGTTGGATGTAGCGGTCTATCGTGCGACCGCCACAGCCATGTAACGCACTAGTCTTGATGTGTTACATTCTGTCAGTTCCGTGACTGAAAGAATGAGCAAAAGATTAGAACTTTGGGATCTTATCTACAAGAGATCGACTTGGGAAAGTTTATAACATTACTAAGGACTCTTAGGGATTAGGTTCTGATAAATTAAGAACTCTAGAATCGATCTAATCTTCAAAACCCTATAAATAGGACCTAGTTCTGAACTGAGCGACCCTTACTTTTGGCTCGTAAAGAATCAAGGTAAGGAGATAGAATTTCAGGTAAGTTCTTTAAAAGATTTTGTTTAATATACTTTAGACTAATAGTTCTCAAAATTTCATGTTAGGAGATCAAGCAACCAAGGAGATTGAAGCTTCCAAAGTTGTTGGTTCGACCATAGTAACTCAGGATTCAGAGCAAAGGACCCCTGAAGATCTAGAGATTAGGACGTCAAATGAGGTAATTAGATTTCAATCCTTTAGAACTTTTTGATCATCTTAGTTTTATATTCTTACCTTAAAATTTCACATCTTTAGGGTAAGAGGTTGGAGAGATAGAGCAGCAGGAAGTTGCTGGAAAATTGCTGGGAAAGGAGAGCTAGGGCTCGATTTTCAGATTCAAATTAGAAGCTTAAAGCCTAGTTAAGAGGTAGGTTATCTCATGATTGGTAAAAACATCTTGTTAGGGATAAAATCTCTCTGATCGTACTTGATTTCATGCATTATAGACTATGAATTTCATGTTTTAGTAGGGTCAGGCATGCAGAATTATCCTTAGCCTTAATCAAAGATAAAACATATGATCTTGCTAATTCACTGCAACCTATGCATCTAGAAATACTCTTACTTCATTTATCATGACTAGGATAGTTAGATCTTTCTCAAAAATATGACATGTTTTCAAATCATAGTCTTTTAAATTCTTTGTATTATCAGCAGAGACTCTGACGCATCAGATTTAGACCGTCACATTACTATAACGGCCTTACGATAAGCCATCACACTCTCTGTTGTATTTAGATTACTCTGTTGTCTCTGACGGACCATAGATGGGGCGTTACACTACTGTGACAGCCCCTCGATAGACCATCACAATCACTGTGATGCCCCTATCCTCGACCGTCAGGGTGATCGTAGATAGAATTGAAAATCAGTCAACTTGACTTATAAGTGTGCTTTGTTATCTAAGTCTTGACCTGATTTCAAATATTTAAGATTATTTACTGATTCATGATAGAAATTCCATAATTTAGGTATCTTAAGTTATTTTAAGTTATGTTAATTTTATGTGCCAAAATTCTATAGTTTTGTATCTAAATCATGATTTTTCAAAGAGGTATTGACGGAGTTTTATCATAATTTCCCATTGTCACACATCCTCTCTATCAATAGAGTCATTTTCTTTAATTACATGACATATATTCCGGTATATGGCCATTAGTTCACACTTTGCACTATAGGAACACTATCTTGAACATGAGGACCTCTCTATTGGATATTCCTTCCAATAGACTAGGAAATCTTGTTTCAAGGTCTCCGTAATTCTCTGCGAGCCTGGGATTCTCACTAGGACGTCGAGTTGGTTGTACTATTAAAACCCAAGTGATTAGATTACACTATCGATGTTTCTGGTTATCAGTAGTGTAACGGATCTATATTGGACCGTCAGGCACATGTAACGGCCCAATATACGACCGTCACATCCAACTGAGTCCGATTTCTTGGTTCTGGATTCAGACTAATGTAACGGCCCAATACTGGAGCATCACATCATTTAACGACCCAATACACGACCGTCACACTGCTTGAGTATTTTAACCCGAGGTTTGACCAAGGGTTGATATTCCAAGGTTTCTAGATGGACTATTGATGATCTAGAACTTATCATATTGATCAAGAAACCTAATATAAATGAATGAAAAATAAAGAACGTACCGTTATGATGCCGATTTATTTCCATAAGTATAACATAGTATAAGTCATTCTTGATTTCTCATGACTCTTATTAAAGCATTCCTTCATTGAATTGTTGTTATCAAGAGCTTGTTAGAATTGTACATTCTTGTCCATACTTTGTTATTACATGCGTGGAAGTAGCTTGATTTATACTTGAAGATGCGATCGAGCCCTGATTGTGTTCAAGGGCTCTATGCTAGTCCCCTCGGTTGATTGTCGAAAATGTACTATTATAAACCATGGGGTATGATACTACTGACATCGCATTGCGCTGGGAGTACTTTCTCTATAAATAAGTGAAAATCCACAATATGATATAGCATGATTGATACTTGTACATGACTTTCTTGATATTCCACAGAAATTCACGAAGTACTTGCTCATAAGTAAAAGATACTGGAGTGATGATTACATGGCATTACTATTACATTCTCGTTACATTCTTGTTCATGAAAGGCTATATCATGTTCTTATAAAATTCTTGCTAGTTCATACTTGCTCTCATTCTATCTTACATACTTTGGTTTAATCGCATGATTGATCGCATTCGCATGATTTTACCTTATTTCTCTAGAGTAAAAATATTAATTACTTTAATGATGCCTTCATGTTGATGTGAAGATACCTACTGGGCAAGTGTGCTCATTACCTATTTCCATTCTTTTTCAGGAAATGGAAGTGAGTCGGGTTCGGATTCGGAATGTTCAAGTAGTGGATCCGAGAGTGAATAAAGAATGAGCGAAGACTTAGGAAGTTTACATTGTTTAGATCGAGTCTATGTAATTTCTTATTTCTTGAGTCTAGCATGATGGAAGTTGAATTAGTGGTTGTATTCGAATATTGGATTTAATTATTAATGAAAGTTCAAGTTGAGTAAATATTGTGTGATTGCATTCTTATGTGTGATTGCCTTGCGCTCTGGTCGTTCTTACTTGCAAGAGGCTTACCATGCCGACTATTCGCGTTCCTCGAGAGAGTCTTCCACTGTAATAAAGGCTCGGGGAGTGACACCAGATGTTATGTTAAGATTAAATCCACTTAAAAACCCAAGCCCATTTAGGTTGGGCCATATTCTAGAAGCTTAATTTCGGGTAATTATAGAATTAAGTTGATAAAGGGATAAATACATGGATAATAAGGGAAGAAGAGTTTGAATTTATTTCAAATTCAATGCCAGATTAGAAAATGGTCTATCGTAAGACCGCATGAGACCATAAACGGTCTATCTCGAGACCGCATGCGTGAATAAAACGGTCTACCTAATGACCGCTAAGCTCTGTAGATTCCGTGAACGGAAGAAGGTGTGAAAAGATCAGAACTTTGGCATCCTAATCATCTAGGATAGATGCTATCCCTTAGTTAGAAGGGTCTAGAATGCAAGATCATCGGATTAGAACCCAAAATAGGACTCTAGGTTCGTACTAATCTCCAATACCCTAGCTAACCCTATAAATAGGTCCCAGAACTAGCCTATGCGACCCTTACATTTAGCTCGCGTGGAACTAAGGTAAAGAGTTGGTATTTCAGGTAAGTTCCTTAGAATGTTTTGTTTATAATACTAAGTTCTAACTTCTCTCCAAATTTCATCTTAGGAGGTCAAGCCATCAGGGAGATAGAAGCTTGCAAAGTCGCTGGTTTAGCACGAGTAACACAGGAACCTGTGCAAAGGACCCAGAAAGATCTACGAATTAGAAGCCCTAAACGAGGTAATTAGATAAAGGTTCTTTGGACTTATTTGTTCACCTTAGTATCTTCTTCTTACCCTCCTAATCTCGTTGTCGTAGGTGAAGGGAATAAGGAATTAGAGGGTCGTGAAGTTGCTGTTTCAGTTCAGGACAAGCAGGATCTAAGGTCAACTTCCAATCCAAAATTCAAAGTTTAAAGCCTAGCCCAGAGGTAGGTTATCTCTTGAAAGGCTTAAACTTTATGTCAAGGATAAAAGCCCTCTGATTTCAGTTGATTTCATGCATTGTACACCAAGAATTTTATGATTTATTAGGGACTATGCATCTAGTATACTCCTCATGCACAATTCTTATCCCCAATTGAAGTTAAGAGGGGAATTTTCTTGTTTATTACACAAACCCACGCATATTGTTGGCCTATACTCATTCTATCATGCTGTGGGAGTTTATACATGTTGATTTTCAGGTATGTTATGTCTTATATTAATATTTTTATGAAGTTTTCTGTAACACAGGAAGAAACGGTCTTCCTGTAGACCGCCAGAAACCCTAACAGTCGCACGATAGACCGTTTGGCCAGTGAAACGGTCCTCTACTAGACCGTTTGAGTTTCTGATTTTTGTATTTATGTTAACCCGAAACTTAATGCAAAATGGCCCTAATAAATGTATGATAAGCCTAGTTAAGTAAGTTTTATTCCGGTTTCAAGTGCTATTTTCATATGTCTAGTTATGTTAACAGAGCGTTCTAATAAATTTCATGATTCCTTATGCACTTTGAACTCTTTTTACACTTATGTTATTTTCATGACCAAATCATATACTTTATTAATTAACTTGTATTTATATGATTTATGGACTAGTCATGGTTTAATCGATGTTTTACCATGGTATCTCTCTTCTAAGAGTCATTTTCTTAAGCATATGGCACATATCCCGATATGTTGTCATTAGTTACACTCTTTGCACTTATAGGCACACCATCTTGGACTTAAAAGCCTCTCCATTGGATATTCCTTTTATCGGACTAGGTGATCTTGTTTCAAGGCCTCCGTAAGACTCTGTGAGCCTTGGATTCCCAATAGGATGCCAAACTGGTTGTACCATTAAAACTCATTGTCTAGAAAAGCACTTACCGGTGTTTTATGTATTTTGGACCTTAGCGGCCCTCTAGAAAACCGTTTGATTTCCGTAAGCGGCCCTTCACTAGACCACTAAGGGATACTAAACGGCCATCCGCTAGACCGCTAAAGCTCCAGATGGTTTTACTGCATTGATATCTTTATTCTATGAAACGGTCCATGAATAGACCATCAGGCGTGCTAAACAGTCCCGTAATAAACCGCTTAGTTCCTGATTTAGTCTAACCCAAGGTTTGACCTTAGGGGTTGGTTTTCTTGAGTACCTAGATGATCTTAGGATTATCTAGAGTCTCAACCTACATTAAGTAAGTCAATATTAAAGGTATGGAACGTAATGAAAGTACCGTTGTGCTGCTGAATTTATTCTATAGCATGATGTCCATTTAAGTCATCCTTGAAATCTCTTGTTCTTAATTGAAGCATTCTTGCCTTGGTTACCTTATTATGGAATTATTGTTGAACTTGTACATTATTGGCCACATTATTGTTATAATCGTGGAAGTAGCTTGATTTATACTTGAAGATGTACTTCGAGCACTGATTATGTTCAAGGACTCTATGTTAGTCCCCTCGGCTGATTGTCGGAAACATAATGTAAACCATGGGGTATGATGCTACTGGCGTCGCATTGCGCTGGGAGTACTTTCTTTATAAATAAGTGAAATCCTCGAGAATCTACATGCTTGAATTACATGGCATTCTAGTGCGTAGCCTTTATGGTTATGAAAAGTGAAAAGTGAAAAGTGAAAGTGCGTTATCGTTACATGCAAGCATATTCTTGTTCGTGAATGGTCAAGTTACATTCTTATTATATTTTTACTTGATCTTGCTCATATATCATCTCATATCCTGTATCGTTACCTTATTGTGATATTGTGTTACTTTGGTTTTATTCGCGTGTTTTATCGCATTTTCATTATCTTGCACTCTAGAGCTAAAATGTTAATTACTTAAACATTACCTTCATGTTGATACGAAGATACCTACTGGGCATGTGTGCTCATTACCCTACTTTTCCAATCTTTTTTAGGAATTACTAGTGGATCGAGTTCAGAGTATTCAAGTGATGGATCCGGGAGTGATTGATGGTTCGAGAGAAGCCATAGATAGTCTAGTCAAGAGTAAATTATGTAATTTTCACTTTATTGAGTCCAGTTAGTCAGTGAGTCATTATCATGTACTTGATTATTATCAATAAAAGTTAGATTTATGATCAATTATTGTGTCCATTCATCTTATGTGTGAATGATTTGTGCTCTGATTATATTACTTGCTTGAGGCTTCTCTTGCCGGTTGTTCACGTTCTCGAAGGTCTTCCGCTGTACATATGTCTCGGGACGTGACAGTTAAGGTGGTATCAGAGCATAGGTCTTGGGATTTACTTTTGTCATAGGTTAAGTCAAAGGCTTAGGGACCCGTACCTATGAAATTAGGAAGGAAGTTTCCCAGCCCATGAGAGTTTGGGTAGAACCCGGGGTGAGATATAGAAATTATCCTAGGATAAATCTTCTCGATTCCAAGGAATTAAACTAAAATGTTTACCTTCTTAGGTACCTTGATAATCGATGGCTCATCGTGTGAACTGGGACGAGATGCAGCAAACCGTTATCAGTCTTACTCAATCCCTGCAAACCATGGCCCAAGCCGGCACAAGGGCTGGCGCGGGTAGCTTGCATAGCAATTTATGACGTTTAAATCTCCCACGGTTCTCTGGATCTTCTAACCTAGATGAAGCGGATAACTGGATCGACGAGATGAACCGCATATTTGACGTCATGCAATGCACTAGTAAGGAAAAGGTTCGTCTTGCTACGTTCCAACTTAACAAGGATGCACGTACATGGTGGAAGTCAATCCCGGCAGTGCCTCAAGATGCACCACATACTTGGGAGGGGTTCCTTACACTCTTCCGAGCAAAATACTTCTCCGAATATGTTAAGGAGAGGAAGGCTATGGAATTCGCTTCTTTGTGCTAGGGCATGATGTCAGTGGCGGAGTACGAACTCCAGTTTTCTCGAATGGCACCTTATGCTCCTCACTTGAATAGTACAGAGTTATTAAAAGCCAATCGATTTATGGATAGTTTAAGGCCCGACTTTATTCAGCAACTTGGGACTCAAAATATCCGTACATATGTGGAGATGGTCCAACGGGCGCATCTATGTGAAAGGACTTTATAGAAGATCGAGAAATTTAGAGGCGGAAAGGAAGAGTCGAGCCGGAAGCATTATAGGGAATCGGATGATAACGAACCCCATCATAATAAGATGTCTCGCAATGAAAATGGTAATTGTAAACTAAGCCATAATGGTAACGGAAAAAGGAAAGAGAATGGCAATGGCAATTAAAAGAGTAGAAGAGCCAAGGAGGAGGACGAAAAGTAGGCCATGACAACTTGCTTATTTTGTGAAAAGTTCGGACACTCGGCCGAAGAATGCAGGAAACATCTTGGTGCTGGTCTTAAATGTGGAAGTGGGGAACATCGCTTACCCATGTGTCCTCTTATAAAGGAGCAATCTTCGAAGGATAATAATGCACGCAGGCGACGAGGCCGATTAAATGCCATCTTGGACGGGGAAGGTAAGGCGATTGAAGGTATCACCTTGATTTGTTTACATTGCATTAATTCTTAGTGTAGTCAATTAACTAACACTCTCCTTAAAATCTATGTATTGAATTTGGGGACCAAATTCTCTTAAGTGGGGGAGGGTGTAACACCCCTAAATTTTCTAGAAATGATTTAGGAATTTTTTGGGATTAATTAGAAACTTTCTCAAATTAAAATGAATTAATAAGCCCTTAAATGGACTTAATGAATTATTTAAGGAAATAGGTCTATTTAATAATTATTTAAAGGCCCAGATGTTATGTTAAGATTAAATCCACTTAAAAACCCAAGCCCATTTAGGTTGGGCCATATTCTAGAAGGTTAATTTCGGGTAATTATAGAATTAAGTTGATAAAGGGATAAATACATGGATAATAAGGGAAGAAGAGTTTGAATTTATTTCAAAATCGGCCCCAGATTAGAAAACGGTCTATCGTAAGACCGCATGAGACCATAAACGGTCAATCGCAAGACCGCATGCGTGAATAAAACGGTCAACTTAATGATCGCTAAGCTCTGCAAATTTCGTGAACGGAAGAAGGTGTGAAAAGATGGGAACTTTGGCATTCTAATCATCTAGGATCGATGCTATCCCTTAGTTAGAAGGGTCTAGAATGCAAGAGGATCGAATTGGAACCCGAAATAGGACTCTAGGTTCGTACTAATCTCCAATACCCTAGCTAACCCTAAAAATATGTCCCAGAACTAGCCTGTGCGACCCTTACATTTGGCTCGCGTGGAACTAAGGTAAGGAGTTGATATTTCGGGTAAGTTCCTGAGAATGTTTTGTTCATAATACTAAGGTATAACTTCTCTCCAAATTTCATCTTAGGAGGTCAAGCCATCAGGGAGATAGAAGCTTGCAAAGTCGCTGGTTTAGCACGAGTAACCCAGGAACCTGTGCAAAGGACCCAGGAAGATCTACGAATTAAAAGCCCTAAACGAGGTAATTAGATAAAGGTTCTTTAGACTTATTTGTTCACCTTAGTATCTTCTTTTTACCCTCCAAATCTTGTGGTCATAGGTGAAGGGAATAAGGAATTAGAGGGTCGTGAAGTTGTTGTTTCGCTTCAGGACGAGCAGGAACTAAGGTTAACTTCCAGCCCAAAATTCAAAGTTTAAAGCCTAACCCAGAGGTAGGTTATCTCATGAAAGGCTTAAACTTTATGTCAGGGATAAAAGCCCTCTCATTTCATTTGATTTCATGCAATGTACACCGAGAATTTTATGATTTATTAGGGACTATGTATCTAGTATACTCCTCATGCACAATTCTTAGCCCTAATTGAAGTTAAGAGGAGAATTTTCTTGTTTATTACACAAACCCACGCATATTGTTGGCCTATACTCATTCTATCATGCTGTGGGAGTTTATACATGTTGATTTTCAGGTATGATATGTCTTAGATTAATATTTTTATTAAGTTTTCTGCAACACAGGAAGAAACGGTCTTCCTATAGACCGCCGGAAACTCTAGTGGTCGCACGATAGACCGTTTGGCCAGTGAAATGGTCCTCCACTAGACCGTTTGAGTTTCTAATTTTTGTATTTAAGTTAACCCAAAACTTAATATAGAATGGCCCTAATTAATGTATGATAAGCCTAGTTAAGTAAGTTTTATTACTGTTTCAAGTGCTATTATCATATGTCTAGTTATATTAACAGAGCGTTCTAATAGATTTCATGATTCCTTATGCACTTCAAACTATTTTTACACTTATGTTATTTTCATGACCAAATCATATACTTTTTTAATTAACTTGAATTTATATGATTTATTGACTAGTCATGGTTTAATCACTATTTTACCATGGTATCTCTCTTCTAAGAGTCTTTTTCTGAAGTATATGGCACATATCACGATATGTTGTCATTAGTTACACTCTTTACACTTATAGGCACACCATCTAGGACTTGAAAGCCTCTCCATTGGATATTCCTTTTATCGAACTAGGTGATCTTATTTCAAGGCCTCCGTAAGACTCCGCGAGCCTGGGATTCCCACTAGGACGCCGAGCTGGTTATACCATTAAAACTCATTGTCTAGAAAAGCAC
This sequence comes from Amorphophallus konjac, assembly GCA_022559845.1. Classification (NCBI taxonomy): domain Eukaryota; kingdom Viridiplantae; phylum Streptophyta; class Magnoliopsida; order Alismatales; family Araceae; genus Amorphophallus; species Amorphophallus konjac. Next base: position 110,444,868 of record CM040128.1, on the reverse strand, counting down.
TTACCGGTGTTTTATGTATTCTGGACCTTAGCGGCCCTCTGGACGACCGTCTGATTTTCGTAAGCGGCCCTTCACGAGACCGCTCAGGGATACTAAACGGCCATCCGCTAGGCCGCTAAAGCTCTAGATGGTTTTACGGCATCGATGTCTCTATTCTATGAAACGGTCCATGAATAGACCGCCAGGCGTGCTAAATGGTCCAGTAATAGACCGCTTAGTTCCTGATTTAGTCTAACCCAAGGTTTGACCTTTGGGGTTGGTTTTCTAGAGTTCTTAGATGATCTTAGGATTATCTGGAGTCTAAACCTACGTTAAGTAAGTCAATATTAAAGGTATGGAACGTAATGAAGGTACCGTTGTGCTGCTGAATTTCTTCCATAGCATGATGTCCATTTAAGTCATCCTTGAAATCTCTTGTTCTTAATTGAAACATTCTTGCCTTGGTTACCTTATCATGGAATTATTGTTGAACTTATACATTATTGGCCACATTATTGTTATAATCGTGGAAGTAGCTTGATTTATACTTGAAGATGTAGTTCGAGTACTGATTGTGTTCAAGGGCTCTATGCTAGTCCCATCGACTGATTGTCGAAAACATATTGTAAACCATAGGGTATGATGCTACTAGCGTCGCATTGCACTGGGAGTACTTTCTTTATAAATAAGTGAAATCCATGAGAATCTACATGCTTGAATTATATGGCATTCTAGTGCGTAGCCTTTATGGTTATGAAAAGTGAAAAGTGAAAGTGTGTTCTCGTTACATGCAAGCATATTCTTGTTCGTGAAAGGCCAAGTTACATTATTGTTATATTCTTACTTGATCTTGCTCATAAATCATCTCAGATCATGTATCGTGACCTTATCGTGATATTGTGTTACTTTGGTTTTATTCGCGTGTTTTATCGGATTTTCATTATCTTGCACTCTAGAGCTAAAATATTAATTACTTAAACATTGTCTTAGTGTTGATATGAAGATACCTACTGGGCATGTGTGCTCATTACCCTACTTTTCCAATCTTTTTTAGGAATTACTAGTGGATCGGGTTCAGAGTATTCAAGTGATGGATCCGGGAGTGATTGATGGTTTGAGAGAAGCCATATGTAGTCTAGTCAAGAGTCAATTATGTAATTTTCACTTTATTGAATCCAGTTAGTCAATGGGTCATTATCATGTACTTGATTATTATCAATAAAAGTCATATTTGTGATCAATTATTCTGTCCATTCATCTTATGTGTGAATGATTTGCGCTCTGATTATATTACTTGCTAGAGGCTTCTCTTGCCGACTGTTCACGTTCTCGAAGGTCTTCCGCTATACATATGTCTCAGGACGTGACAAAATCTTTGCTGTGACTAAATTTTTACCATTGTACCAGGAGTTACAGAACTTGGCCAGGACATCTTCCCCATGCCCTGAGCATGGAGGTACACTCGCCTCTCTACTTTTGTCTTATTTGCTTAGCTAGTATAAGTTCTAGATGCCACTGCATGTGAGTAGTTTAATTCCTAGGTAGTTAAATTTAATCATCGCTATGAGTTGTGAGTGCGAGACCCGTCCCGTGACTCATTCTGGGCACGAGAGTGAGCTGACCACCCGAGACTCAATGTCGATTTCTCAACCATGCAGTCTGACACGTTTCCCTCGCTGGGGACGACCGTGAGCGAGTACTTCTTGTTTGGGGCACGCTTGCCTCTTCAGGAACCACGTAAGGTGCCAAACCAATTGTGTCGTTGCTGGTCGCGTCGTCTTTGGGTCACGTCGTCACCTAGAGTCCCAAGTTCGGAACAAGTCCGAGTCGAGTCTCATTGTCGTCCCGCATCATAAATCCTTCCAGATTAATTCCCGCATTGGGCACTTGTCCGCCCCCGACTACCGAAGCATTGATATCCCCATCATTCACCATATTGGGGTTGTCCACCCCTGATCCTCTCTCATCAGCCTGAGGAAGATCTCTTTGCCTTCTCGGCGGCATAGCTCTGAGAAGGCAACAATTATTGAATGTGAAGGTTTGTTCTAAATGGGTTCTAATTATACTCTACCCTTTTTCACTCTAGCCAATCACGTCTTTTACTATTTGGACAATTGGAATGGTTGTAACCATGGTTTGTCTCTCGTGCTCTAATGCCACTCTGTAACACCCCGAGATCCGATTCCCAATTTATGGGCATATTTATTTTTTTTCTTCCATTGGACCTCGAGACATTACATCGTACGTATCACGGAAGCACAAACATATAAACACGCATACATTCGCATGAGAGAGAGAGAGAAACCATATATACATGAAGTGTAATTAACATCTCAACCATTCATAATCCAAAATTACATGTCCATTGTTCAAAACATATAGTCCATACATGTTCACCAATCCACAAATTAGCTATATAATGAAATATGAATATCCATAATCTACCCTGATGAATGGGGAAAACAGAACTACTCCCCGGCCACAGCCTCCTCCTCGACCTCTTCTACAACGTCCCCTGAAAATATGTGCCACAAGGGGGGGTGAGTGTGACGCTCGGTAGGTAGCCTAGTCAAATCGGGGTTAACCCGCATTCATATATCCAATCAACATACATAATTCAAGTGTTAACAATATCATAATCCATTCATTCACATTTGCTTAAAAGTAATTTTACGTGAAAATACACATTTATCATCTATCATGTAAAATACCCATGCATGCGCTAGATGAACAGTTGCACATTTTGACATTTTCATGTGTTACACAATTAATCTTATTCATGGAACTAAATAGATGCCGCAAATACAGGAGGCCCACACACAAACGAATGAAAGAGTACTGTGCAGACTCGAGAGCAAACTCCCACCTAGACTCATACCGCACGGGGCGTTACGTATCACCGTCCCACAGAACAAACCAGCTGAATCATAGGATTTTAACCAGGGTGTTATGTATCTCCGTCCCCTGAGATCTTTTACTTCCTTGGCATTACGTATCGCCATCTTGCAGAAGGGACCGAGGTCCTACCTCGCAGAATGCTGATGTTTTCCAGTCATAACATTCACATCGTATTTGCATTCACATTCGTACTCATTTTTTCAAATATTAGTTTGATACTTTATCATAACAAGCATGCTTCCAAATGGTTTAAGTTGATAAATCACAAACATAAGCTTACTTGATGTGGAACAGAGCATGATCAGGTTACTATATATAAGAGGACAGGTTCATTTCTAGGCTACGTATGCAAAGAAAATGACTCATAACAACCAGTGCAGAATTTCTGTGAGCATGAAATCTTTACAGTGAGTTATTAACTTAGTCTTCTATCATTTTCCAATTTTTCAGATTTTTATGAATTAAAATGCCTTTTTAAAATTATCTTTTCTTGAGTTTTTGGAAAATGGGACAGAGCCCCAGGTGCATCGACCTGCACTGACATGTCCAGAGACTGCACCCCAGGTGCATCGACCTATCCAGGGACCTGCACTGACCTGTCCAGGCAAAGACCACAAACTTCGATAGAAACTCAGAGGAACCACATGAAAGCACGTAACTCGATGGAAAAACCAGAAAATAAACATAGTAGTCGATCCCACATACCCTTTAGTCCCTCTTTAATGTATAGAAACTATTTTGAAATCGTTCTAATGCATCGTTGATCCCTAAGATTTGAGGTTAGGTGCCTACCTTTGAAATGTTAGACCGATGATCTGGGGATGAGATCCATACCCCAGATCCACCTAAAGCCTTTCCCCCTCGAGCCCAGGGCGCTGCAAGTTCATCCTCCACATGCCATATCGTCCACCCATGCATCGGATGGTCTCCCCATGAAGAGATGATGTCCCTCACACTCTCCTCACACAAGAAGGGTAGAAGGTGGCAGAGGGTTGATGGGAATGGTTGCTAAAGGCTTACCACCCTTGAAACCCACCTCCTTATATGATTTTCAAGCATCCCAAGGTTCTACCTACGACCTACAAGGTTCCAACCAGCTCCCAAGTGTTGATATTTTTATTTAATGTGTGAAATGTGGATGTAATGAGTGACTTTCATTGAAACATAAAATGAAGCAAGAATGTAATGATACTATCACCTCAAGACTAACAACTAACAAGGAACAAGACTAAAGGAAATGCACGCCGTGGGTGTGGAGCGACTAAGAGGAAATAAATATAGCAAGAGGCGGTGATAAATACCAAGACAAACACGTGATCGCCACTAAGGCTAGCAGTGGAAAAGGGGTGCACCACGTACCTTGGAAAAGAGATGGATAAAGACACTCGCCAACGGTGGACAGCACTGGTGTAGGAAGAAGACGGTCCTCGGTGGGCCGCAACCATGAATATGACAGCCTGATGAAGACCGCTGGCAGCAGGAACACGGTTGAACGATAGGCCGCCACCTACACCAAGACTGAACACGGGTCTGGATCCTCTTAGAACGCAGGCACGGGAATGAGACGGTCCTTGAAGGGCCGCAATCCGAGTGAAATGGCCAGATGGAAGGCCGCTACACAGGAAAACGGTCGAGGGGAAAACCGCTAAGCCGCGTCAAGGCCTGAACGTGAGACTTGAACCTCCACCCCTTCCGGCCGGCCAGGAGGGATGGGCCTCATGTAGCAAGCACTTATGACCTTCAAAACAACGTAGATGAACACAGAAAAACAACCCAAATCAGATCTAGAATGTGCAATATCTAGAAACTCAAACTATGAACAAAATGCATAAATGGAAGGGTGGATACTTGGGGGTGTTGGTTTTTTTAAACCCCTATGGGGCGTGGAAATGATAGGAGAGGTAAATGAATGCAATGAAGATGATAGAAACGTGGAGAAAGAGAGGAAAATTGATGCTATGATGACCAAAAAAAATTGACAAAAGACAATGGGGAAGACGATGCAAAAATGCAAATGAACCGGCTACTGCCTGAACCAAAGGCTTGAAGGACGTGGAAAACTGGTTCTCCCTGGCTGAGACTTGCTCCAGAAACCAGCAGCACCTCAACGTGAGCTCCAAAATCTCCCCCCTCGAGAACATGAGCCAAGGGTTCTATATATAGACCCTTGAAACCCTAGCTTTAATTAAGGGGTTTACAGCAAAAATTCGGCCCTATTTCTTTAATAAAAATTGTAGATAAATCTCCCAGGAGTCCCCAGGATCAAATGGCACCTTCTAAGGCTTAAAATCCATGGAGAAAACAGTGGAGCAAGGACTCTGTTCGACCATGGATAGAGAGAGAAAAAACTAGTCAACGCAGGACTCTCGGCCGTGAAAAGCGGTCGCTCGATAGACCGCCACCTTCATTAAACGGTCTATCGTGCGACCGTTATTCAGGTGGTCGTTGGAAAAAAATAAATAAGAGATAAATATGTGTATTTATCCTAAAGACCAACCCAAATCAAGGCCCATTAAAACAAATTTGAAAAAATACGGGAGCAAGCCCAATCAGGGAGAAAATACTCATAAAATAGGCCTAATAAATCATCTAGAAATGGCCCAATGAGTAACGGACAACTTGAGGCATTATAAATAAGGGTAAGAAAATGACCCAACTCAAAGGCAAAAAATGGGTGTCAACAGATGCCCCTCCTTAACGTCCTCTTTGCAGGGGAGCGAGCGAGATGAAGCGAAGGTGAAATGGAAACATGGAGATGAAGCGGATTGAAAAGTGGGCGTTAAGGTAAATGACACCCATTCCTCACCAACGAGCGATAGGAATATTCCGAAAAATTCCAAACCAATCACAAGGAACGATCGGACCAAAATGACACCAACCTGGAAGAGCTAACTAAATAAACGGAAGGAGAAAACACAACCAACCTCATCAGGGGATACAATCCATGACCAATGAGGGGATCGGAATAAGCAGTAAAGGAAAAATAAAAGGAAGCAGACTAAACTCCAGACAGGGACACTCAGTCAACAAAACCAGGTGAATAGACTAGAGAAAATCTTCCAATTCTAAGTGGAATACTCTCTCTTATCCAAAACCATGGACGCACAATTATCCATCATCAATGAGATATTCTAGACAGATTAGGGACATGAATGCTGAAAGATGCGTATGATGCATGCTTGGCTAAAATAAGAGAAATCATCAAAACGAATGCAAAGAAAGTCAGAAACATAGAAAATACTCGAGAATAGTATTGCTAGACCGGAATAATCAGGGTCAAGACACTATCCGTAACCACGGCATGCAAGATAGAACCATCGTCCCCCAATCCTTCCAACCTAATGGCCTATCCAACGATTAACCATGTGTACCCAGATCATCATTATTTTTGATAAAGGGGAATATCAGATCCTAGAACACATGAATGACCAAATGATTCTCGAGATAATATAACATAAATAGCATATAGTAATGCATAAAGGGATTAGGGACTGAGATACTTACCTGACTTACCTGACGGAGCACAGGCGAAGAGGCGATAGGGCTAAAACTGCAAGAGACTATATAAAATATTTGCAATATCCATAACATGAGATGAACCAATCAAGCTAAACAGATTGTCAACTAAGCACATTGTGTAGCAAACAGGGCTAAAAGACCATTGAATCATTAAGCAAACCATGCCCATCATTTAAATAAAAGGAAGCCAAGAAACAGTCTCATTAAGACTGCAAAAAGAAGAAACGGTCAACCCCAGACCGTAATAACGAGCTGATGTTGAATTTTAAATGGCAACAAGGAACGGTCAACTAGAGACCGTCCATGAACTTACGGCCAGAGAATGACCGCCTCCTTCATCTTGATGGTCTATTGTGTGACCGCTAAATGGAGGTTGGTTTCAAAAAAAAGAAACTGCCCCTCTTCATCTTCCTCACTTCGCACACACTCACATCGAACCCCATCAGCAGGGAAACCACCGAGAGCCCCTCCCCCACACCAAATAACCCACCGAGCTCCCATCCTCCTAGCCCTCGTGCGGGCGCATTTGGATGAGAACCAAGAAGCAGGTGTTGAGGAGATTTGCATGCCGAATGGCCAGAGAAGGAGCCCATGCACCGCCCGCGAACCCAGCGGAGCAAGAAGCTTCGCCATCGGTCAAGGTCGAGGGAGAGGGACCTTCCACGGTCGCCGGAGTGCCCAAGGAGACGGAAACACAGTAGGAAGGCAAGGAAATAATGGCGACGGCCAAGAACCCAGCCAAAGGAACTCCATCGTCTGAGGTAGGCCATGATCCTAAAACCCCCCATTTCCAAATTTTAATCAATGCATGGGGAATAGACAGAGAGAAAGGGGTCACACCAACCCCTAGGACCGAATGTAAGGGACCCTAGGGTAATTTTCAGAGACAGCGAAGGGGGAGAACGCCGTCCGCCATGGTGAGGGAAAGACGGTCCTACCAGGGACCGCAAGACAAGAGGAGAAGGTCCGCTTGTGATCGCAAGGAGTGAAATAGTCCAGAAATGGCTGCTGGGAGATCAAAATGGTCTGTGGGAGACCGTTAGATTTGATAGAAACGACCCTGAAGGAGCCGCTACCCAAGCAGGATACTCTTTTATATTTTTGTTGTTTTGTTTTGTTTTGTTATGAATATGCATGCATGCACTAATTTACCTGAATTATTGACATAAATGCTCAATGCTTGTAGGGAAAACGTTGGACAAGGATCTCGTGGCTCCAAGTCCGAGCGCTGTACCTGGCATTGCAATACTTTCAGCGAGAGAGACTAGCTGCCATGGGATTCATTGAGTTCCTTGACATGGAGGTGACGAGATTAGACACCGCCCTACTCTACGCTCTACATGACCGGTAGGATCCGGTGAGCCAGGCGCTCGTGTTCTTGTGGGGGCACATGATCCCTACATTAGATCACGTGGCGAGGATCATCGGGCTGCGAGTGCACGGTGCGCCAGTTAGCGGGAGGACCTACATAGACTATCGGGAGCAGGCCTAGAGGCTATTGGGACTTGAGCTGCCGAGACCAGAGTGACACTCTTTGGTGTTGCCGAGAGCGGGCCTTCAAGAGAGCTTAGGCCTACAAGGAGCTGGGATCGCCGTCGGAGAGCTACCAGAGTAGAACTTGGAGTGTTTGACGGATAGAGCACGATAGCAGGTACCAACGGGACCAGGACCCGAGGTGGACGTGGTCCTTCGACAGTTCCTGATGCTATTCTTTGGGAAGCTGCTATTCCCGACAAGAGCTGATGAAGTGAGCTGCAGGCTCCTGCCCCTACTTGAGGAGGTGAATAGAGTAGGCGAGTACGCATGAGTGCTAGCATTCTTGTTGGACACACTCAGTGCCACCAGTCGACGGATGATGCTCAGCAGGTTTTCCCCACTACTTCAGGTAAGACTCGACTCCAAAATGCTATGCAATTGCTATAACTGCTACTTGCTGACACTTGATGCGTGAAATGCAGGTATGGGCCTATATGTACCTACCTGGGGAGAGTGACAGAGGTGCACCCCGACGTAGTGCCCATCGCGAGGGGATGGATGGCGGAATGGGAGACATGCTCACTGATATGCCAGGTGTGGACGATCCAAGACGACATCGATGCACTACCATATGCATCGGTAAGACCTAAATTTGAACTTTTGCAAATGCAACTATATGCTTGGACACTAATGCAATCTACCACCACTTTGCATGTCCTGTGGACTCGATACCAGGGTGAGGGACAAGAGAGCCAGCCATGGGTGGTGGCAGCCCTAGCCTATGCGGGACGTGACATCTGGCTTCATTGCATGAAAGTGGTCGAGCCACTGCACTACCGGTTGATCATGAGGACCGTGGGTGTCAACCAGCCAGAGGTGAAGTTCCCTAAACGAGAGAGACCGGAGGAGCACGTTGGATGACACTCACGCGAACTGGCTGTGGAGATCGACTGGATCACCCGAGCGGCGGACTAGATCCGAGAATGGACCAAGCGAGGGTGAGTGGTACGAGCCCGAGCCACCAGCGACGAGGCTTACTTGACTACCTATGCACGACGCTACGGAGACCAGGTCTTTTGTGGCATACGACGACCGGTACGACTCTTGAACTTATGCTCTCTAATATGCTCGTGATTACAACGCACTAATGCTTGACATTCTACATGCAGCTCGAACCCCAAGGACTGATCGCAGAGCTCCAAGGGTTACTCCACTCCACGGTCCAACAGAGGGATGGGCTCCAGCGCTCCTTGGACCTCCTGGTAAGCTTTATTCAACCTCAGAACTAAAATGCCATGCTATGCTTATGAGACTGACGTGCCCTTGTCTATAGCGTGCCGAGGGAGTTCAGCGCCAGGGACCCGATGCACCATCCTCTTCCTCCCAGCCACCAACAGATCATGTTGTGTGGGAATGGCTGATCTAGAGGGGAGGGGTGAATAGATATGCCCCTCTTTTTCCAGATACAAATGGATTTCAATGGAATAAAAGAAACTTGTTCGAAAGGCAAGAACCAAAAATGCAGAATGCAAGGATAAGGATGAGTAGCGACCTAAACAAGCATCTAGCGCAAAGGAATCACACAATCAAACCATTTGAACAAGGGTTTTTAGGTGGTTCAGACTCAAACCTGAGTCCTACGTCCACCCCCCACTTAAACCAAGTGAAGCTTCACTAGTGCCACCGCACTAAACCACTGTAAACATAGCAAACGGCACAACTGGCCAACCACAGACAAGAGAAGCCCTCTGTCTGTCTTCCTACAGTACCAGGTAGGGACTGAAACAACACAGACTAGAGAACACCTCCGTCTATCTTCCTACCCACACGAGTAGGGATGGTTTAAGGTTTCTTGAATAAGAATAAACAAAAAACAAGACTAAAAAACTCAAACAGGAAGAGTGATGTTCAGTGTAAGATATAAAAAGTTCTTTGTCTAAGATGAGGAGTGCTTGAGTTGCTGTGAGCAGATCTGTTACTTTTCTTTGACTATGACTTTATCTTCACAAAGCAACGAGTAAGAGGAAGAAAGCTTCAGGTAAGCTCCTTGATCTTCTTCTTCTCCTTCTTCTTCCTCACTTGCTAGGTTACACAACTGCTGGCTTCTATTTTTTCTCCAAGGATGCCCTCCCCTCAATCACACCAGCCACACCTTCTTGTGCCTCTTTGCCCTTTCTTTTATACTGTTGAAGCAAACCACTTCGTGTAGCACTTTGCACGGATGTGTGTGCCTAGTATAGGAGATTTTCCCCTCCAAAATTCTATCCTTCAATTTATCCAGTAGGGACAAGGAAGAGTGTTTTGGACTCCATCTAATTTGACAACAGACAGAAAGTGTTTGACAAAGACATTCTTGATCTTCAAAATCTTGAGCAATTAATGACCCTCAGAGAAGGATAACTTGCACTCTGCATTCCTGTTGGCTCTGGTCAACTTTTTGTACACAGTACCATTCTGTGATCATATCTCTTTTAATGATAGCACAAAGTGGTCCTGGAAGGAGTCTGTCCCAGGTACGGATTCTGACAGAAACAGCCACCAAACAATGTTGTTCTGGTAGGGTAATGATGACTAGAACAGAAGTCAAACCTGGGTACTCAATCCAGACCTCAAAATCCGTGTATTTGGACACTTGCGGTACCTATTTTCTCTCTCTAGATGGCCCACTTGATCTGACAGAAAATTGGCTTGAAATGCTTCTGGGAGGATAAAGGTAGACCTTCTTCTTCATTGAGGCATTTCATCAAACACTTCATTCTTCTTATGCTGAAGGCAAACATGCACAGACCTTAGTTCGGAATATGCTCAGACCTTGTAAAGTTGGGGGCAAAACATGCACATGCCTTTCTTCTTAATTGAGGCATTTCATCAAACATGCACAGACCTTGGTTCTTTCATTTGCACAGAGTTGGACATATGCGTAGACCTTGAAATCCAAAAGTGCACAGACTTTGATGTTGCATGTGCGTAGACCCTAGACATGCACAGACTTACATGTGCACAGACCCTAAGTATGCTTAGACTTATATGCATAGACTTACATGTACACAGACCTGAAGTATGCTTAGACCTCTATGTACAGACTTGGACGCTACATGTGCGTAGACCCTAGAAAGCAGACTGGAAAAAGTTGCACAGATCTTTCTTCTGAAATGGCTAAGGTGCATCGACCTTCCTAGCAGTTTAGAAGAAGTTGCACAGACCTTTCATACAAATGTGCATCGACCTTGGACATGTGCGTTGACCTTTGTTGAGCATAAAGTCTTCATGTGCATTGACCTTGGACATGTGCATCGACCTTTCCTCTTGAATTTGCTTAAGGTGCATCGACCTTACTGGCAGTTTAGAAAAGTTGCACAGACCTTCAAAACATGCATCGACCTTAGCTGGGTCACTAGCATCGACCTTTATTCTGCTTTGGCATGATATGCATCGACTTTCAAAACATGCATCGACCTTAGCCCTGTGCTAGCAAAATGTGCTCCGACCATGGCTGCGTGCTAGCAAAATGTGCACCGACCTTCTTTCTGCATTAGACTGAAATGTGCATCGACCTTATATGCAATGGTCAGAAATGTGCATCGACCTTATATGAAGGAACAATAATGTGCACAGACCTTCTAAGACTTATACTTGCATTGACCTTACCTGTCAAGGAGCTGACTCACAATTTGAACAATTGACCTGTTGTTAGTTCTTGAACAGTGGCGTTGACTTGCATTGACCTTGCGTGGACCCTTTATTTTTCATGCTTCTATATATGTGATGAGATCATTAATTCATGCATCAAGGTTAAATATAATGTGACATAATAATTGACATCATCAAAATCACAGAGGCACAACAATCTCCTTTTTGATGATGGCAATATTATGAGTCATAGCAATAAATTCATCATGATGATCACATTGACCCAGCAGGGCATGCAACACAATGCAACATAATATTTGACAAAATTAATAACTCACATACACATGTATTCTCCCCCTTTGACAACATCAAAAAGGAAGGAAGTAAGGATCAGAGCCAGAGTGGAGGTTGTAGAGGTAGAAATTTAGAAGCTTCACAGACTTATACAAATATCATAAGAGAGAGAATATTCATGTTTAGAATCTACCATTATGCAGTCCTCATGATGGGTTCCTGTTGGCACTCAAAATATGCTCGATGGTGATCAAGCCTAAATGGCAAGAATGATACGGTCCACAGAAGCAGAGAAGCCGAAGGAAACCAATACACCAGGGCCTTCTCGAGCTGCCTTAACCTTAGGTTACCCGGAATGAACACCAGGGACTTCACCTCAGGAGAGTCGAGAAAAATTCACAACAAACCGGCAGTGTCGTCGGGCCTGCCCAATGAACCGGTATCGACTCGGTCGTGCCGCATAAACAATATCCGTCGTCCAACCTGTTGGGTCCCACAGTGTAGTGGCACGGATCTAGAGGGGGGTGAATAGATCCCCTCTCTAAAAATTAAGACCAATTAAAAAGACTTGATGGCTTCTCAATCAAACCTCACCGAACATGCAAGTGACAAGATCACACACGGAGAGATGGCAATTTGAACTAGCAGTGTACGATAACAAATTTAGCATCAATGTGCAAGATAATCAATAATCCATCCTGTGAATGGGGGTAGAAGATAAGGAACAAACACTCAACCAATCACACATGCACAAAGATTTTTTAGGTGGTTCGAGACCACGACAGGTACCCTACGTCCACCCCTCACCACCTCAGTGAGGCTTCACTAAAATGCTACACGAGGTAGCACACGGGGACGAACCCCAATACACCACACGCTGCACGACGGCAGCAAGCCACACACACACGAGCTCGACGCTCAACACACTGCAGAGTAGAATAGACTCGAGGGTGAACCCTCAACACGGTGCTCAGCACCATACACACACACACACACCAAGATGGGGAACGCACCCCAATAATCAATCCACACTCGGAGACACCACTCCGAACACACACATAGATTTCTTCAGTTTAAGAGATGGACACAGAGGTACATTTGCAAGCTCAATAAGCACAAATCTTCAAAGCAATCTCATTAAACATCAACTAAGTACTAGACTGCAGCAAGTAAGAACTAGGATGGGTTGAGAGAACTCCTGTCTGGAGGACGATGGCCTTGGCTTCTTTAGTGACTGAGGCGGATTGGACTTTGGAAAGAGGATGAAAGATGATGCTTCAACAGGTTCATTTCTGAAGGATGGAAGAGGATGAACATCAGACCCTTTCTTCTTCACCTTGAATCACTTTCTGCGCATTGGGTAACTTGGAGAAGGTACAACCTTCTTCTTCAACAGGATGGCTTCTAAAAGGTGGAAGACGATAGTCTTCAACCTTGAATCGAGCTCAGCACAACCTGGGAAGAAGCTTCAACACCGCTCCGGCCTCTCTCCCTGCAAAAACCCAAAAATTGAATATCTCATTAGATGCTCTCCTCTTATTTTTGGAAACCCTATCACATATGATATATACCCAAGAGGAATGGGCGGCCACGTGGAGGATTTTATCCCCCAAGGACCAATCACAATAGGGCACACAAAGAGGGGAATGGGCTAGGGCACCGGCCGTCGCGCGAACCGGCGAATTTCCCGGTCGCCGGAAAGTGTCAACCCCATGGGTCGACATTCGCGTTCGGGCAAGACAGAATCAAAGCCCAAATAGAACCCAGCATAGAAAGTGTCGACCCATGGGGTCGACACTTTCCACCTGTGGCAATAATAAAAGCCCACGGTAGAAAGTCCCGGAATAAGTGTCGACCTTGTGGGTCGACACTTATGTCCAAGGTTCTGAAAAATGAACCCAGACAGAACCTAGTGATGAAAAGGTAGACCTTTTGGGTCGACTTTTTATCCCTACGTTCAAAGACATAAGAGGGCCAGCTGAAAACAGCTTACCCCTGGACAATGTGTCGACCCATGGGGTCGACACTTTTCCTGACATAAGCAAATTATAACACAGCACATGATGGGGTTATTCAAAAGACATGAGACAACAAAGATGAATACCTGTAAGAGAGAAATGGGTATTAAGTACCCCAAATCATAGATATACCAAGTACAGATTGTTAGGGAATTACCTTGAGAGATGTCCATCCATTTTTCACAATAAACCTCCTCCTACCATTCAACAAAACCAATTTACCATTTTGTTGGTCCACATGCATGTGAAGATCCAATTGGAAGATATCCAATGTGGTCTATATGTTCATTCCCATTCTTTACACCTGTCACATTACATACTGGAAGTTAGTCTTCCATAACATTCAAATTCTAGAAGTTGAAACCTATCTCTCATAAATCACTCAATATTTAGACTAAGTCTCTTCAAACCACATGTTAGCTATCACAATAGCTTGAATCCTATCCAAATCAACTAAGGAAGAGTTAGAAGAATTTCATCCAAATTGTTCGAAGACTTTCCTTTCTCACTAACTCCTGTAAACATTTCAAAACACACGTCAGTTAATTTCATCAAATCAGTTGACCATGTCATACACTAGCCATTCAATCAAATGGAGTTTGCTCAATTCATTTCAAATCCAAAAACTACATATGTAAAATGTTTACATGGAGAACAATCACATGGTATATACTTCATCATCAAAATTCCTTAATATACTATTGTGCACGGGGTTCAACAATCTTCCCCTTTTTGATGATGACAAATACTATGTGCAATTAGACAAAAAGGTGTTGACAGATAAACAGGTTTCAATGAACGACTTCTCACATTTAGCATTCTAGGCGTGAAGCCATGCTAAGCAATCGAATGGCATCCTGTTGACCATTTGATAACACAATCAAGAATATGATGCATTCTAACCACAAATTAAAATATCATGCAGCATGAATGATGAATCATCCATCAAACATAACATCCACCAATAAGACATGTTCTTTAAGCATAAGTGATCATCCCACAAAATGAACACAAGTCCACAAAATATTTCATTCACAAAATCAAAAAATCTCATAACTTCAGCATTGTTCATCAGGCAATCACAACTACTATCCACATCTGGACAACCATGTCAACAAAATAAACACAAACCACAAAATGTCCACATAACAAGACACGCAACCATAACATCAACCATAACATCCACACATAGCATATAGCACATTTCATCTCCCCCTTTGTCATCAACAAAAAGGAGTGGTAAAGTCCATCAGCTTGTCCATTAGAAGGAGGGTGCTAAAGCTTCCAGGAGAGTCAGGAGGTGTCCGAGGATGCCTGAGAAAATCAGAGAGATCGTCAAACTTGGAGTTTTGAATGCCAATGGCAGTATGGAGTGAGTCAATGGAGTCGGCCATGGCAGCGAACATCTGAAGATAAGTATCATGATGAAGCTTGAGTTCTTTGACTTCTCGTGTGAGGGCATCCACTGATTCTTTGACATTGCAAACTTCATCAGCTAATTCGTCAAATTTAGTGTTCATTGATGTATCTGCTGAAGATGTAGCATGTGACACTCTGGTTCTAGCAGTTCTGCTGATGGGTTCTTCATGATCTTCACCTTCATTTTGCCTATACCCTGCTGCCGGGGCTTTACCTTTCTTTGACGGAAGTGTGCGAACAAGAACACAATTTATCAATTCATATCCCATGTTGGTGCAGATGGATGGGATAGTAGAGATGTCGGCATCCTTAATTGGATGACTGACCTGCTGACTAAAGTCAATATGCAAGGACTGAAAAATTGGTGTTAAAGCAGCTCCATAATGTTCGGTTCTTGGACTTCCTGCAGCTGGTTATGTACTCCATCATCACCACTGGGAAGTTAACCGATTCTCCACTCATGATTTGTACAAATAAGAATTTGTGCATGTCAGTTACTTGTTCTCTAGACCCTGATCTTGGCAATAGAATAGTGGTCATCATGTGATGCAGAATTCTCTGAAGGGATGTGAATTCATTTGCATTGAGCTTCGGTATACACCCTGGTGTTGCTACCTTATCCGTCATTAGTTCATATGCAAGTTCTTCAGAATAAATGGCTTCTTCATAAATCACCCCACTATCCCAAGGCAAATTTAGAGCTTTTCCTATCAACTGAGGAGTTAAAGGAACATAACACCCATTTATCTCAGTGTATAGTTCATCATTTTTTACAATCATATTTGCATAGAATTGATGAACTAGGGAATGATAAACTCTCCGGTGATATGACATGAAAGAAATTAAATTTGGCTGCTTCCTTAAGAGTTCGACTAACCTTCGCAGATTCTTTTCTATGCTCCTGAAATCAACCGCACGAGGTCGCAACACTTTCCTTTCAGCCAACATCTTCGTCTCAGAGGCTCTTTTCCTTCTTTCAACCTGGGCTTCCTTGTCTTTACGCCTTAGCTCAGTTTGGATGTGGTCTTCCTCTCATTCTAGCACATATCTTTTCTTGGGTGCCATGGATGCAGTTCGTATAGCTTCAAATAGATGCTGACACTGTCCGGTCTTCACTGAATTAGGTGGATGAACTCTTGAGCAAGTGGAAGGTGACCGGTAGTGATACCCTCGAGTTCCCGCTGAGGTACACCTCCTTTAGGTGGTTGGAGTTCACCCCACAAGCAGCACCTTCTCCAACCGGATGAGCTTCGAGGGAGGGCGCTGCGATAGCTTCAAGAGGAAGAAGGAGGGGCGAATGCCTCCGCTCGCCGGAGGATTCTCTTGGAAGAGATGGGGTGGACAGAGAGAAACGAGGGCTGGAGGAGGAGTGGAGAGGAGGAGCCACGGAGGCTTGGGAAGTGGAGGATCATCCGTGGGGTGTTGCGGATGGAACGTTAGGGCAGGAGAGAATGGGCGATGAAAGGGTTTAAGGAGAAGAGAGGGGGGTTTAAGGAAGAGGGTTCGATCAGGTTCGGCCAAAAGAGAGACCAAAGTGACCTTGGGTTCGAACCAAGAGAGCAACCAGTATGAGGAGTGAACCCTGCGGTCCGGTTCATAAACCGGGTTCCGAAACAAAAGTGTCGACCTTGTGGGTCGACACATTTTGGAGACAATTCTGTCTCGCGAGAAAAAAAGAAGAAGCACGGGTAAAAGGTCGACCTTAGGGGTCGACACTTCTTCTGCACTTTGAAGAATCAAGAGGAATGCAGTGAAATGAAGACCAAATGAATCAAACTTGGCATCCACGAAATGATAAACACAAATTGGGCAATATGTGGGTTGTTCAACTGAAAAGATTGATCTTGGACACAAGAAATCAAATAACCACACTAAGATGATCAATTCAATTAAACATGCAAGCTTTCATTTCTAATAATCAACATAAATCATTGAAACTGGATTGTTGCATATAATAGACCAAATTTCAATTGAGCACACTTCATCCTCGTGAATAGCAGTAAAGCCAGGATTGCTTACCTTATCTCCTTCCTTCTGAGCAGTTCACTGAACTGAAGATTAAAACATGTTAGGGTCACCAAATGCAATCTAAAAACCATGTGCATCAGAACTCGTGGTCAATGAATTATGAGACAAATTCTGAGGAATGGACACAATGTCAGAGTAGTAACTGAACGCACAAAAAGATTTCAATCAGAATTTGTATTCCTTTTACCCATCACAATTTTTAGTTGGTCACATGGGAGTGTTTCTAACCGACTCAGTTCAACAATCAAACAGACATGGTTTTCTCTTCAGCAAAATCCATTTTAGAGGAAATTCAGGGAATATGAGTGGGATTGTAGATTCAAAGTGAATTATGTACTTCAATTGTGGGGGGTTCAACAATTGAGTTCTTATAATGCATTTTGAGCATGTAGGCAGACAAGCAAGCATACATAGTTATAAAATCAAGCATAAAGGTCCCTTAGGGACAGGTATAAGAAGAATGCAATAGATTTGAGCAATTATGTCCATGAACCATATTAACATGGTTGTGCTTACAAGTAGACGTACTGCTTAACCATTGATGATCAACTAATTCAGGAAATACATTCAAACAATCAAGCTCAGATTCAACATGTGAACGATGAAGAATGACTTTAAAAACAATATGGATAATCATATGTTCTAAGTAACACTAACAAGAATCTCTCCTCCCTACATTTCAATACAAAATGCTCGGCTTTTGGTAGCTTCGCACAGTCCCATACAATTTTGTATTTATTTTAAATAGCAACATGACTAACCTTTTGACACGAGGCATGCCCTTTGTCTTAGAGGCAGTTCCCAGTTACTCGGTATCGTCATTTATGATAATGTGGATAAGATACTTTTTGATGCGAGTTTCCTCCTTTATTTCAGGGGGGATTCTCGATGTACTCGATGTCAAATCACACTTATTTAATTTTTGGAGGGACTGACAGCTTTTTCCTCATGAGTCACTTGACTTTAATGTATGGGTTTAAGAATCCTTAAAAGTCTTTAGTGGAATAACAGAGATCCTTATTGAATGAAGTCAGTTGTATCAAGGTTCCATATGAAGTGAGTGATTGAACAGATAGTAGAACATGAATTAGCCTTA
The DNA here is from genome assembly GCA_022559845.1 of Amorphophallus konjac. Classification (NCBI taxonomy): domain Eukaryota; kingdom Viridiplantae; phylum Streptophyta; class Magnoliopsida; order Alismatales; family Araceae; genus Amorphophallus; species Amorphophallus konjac. The sequence goes on along the minus strand of CM040128.1, from coordinate 110,426,511 downwards.
TCAAGGTTTTGTCTCCCCCTAAGTGTATGCACGGTTGACAAACCAAAATGACCTTGTTAAGATGAGTCATGAGGCATTCATGCCTGAATCAATGCAAGTTTATTTAACAAGGTTGTTTGGTCGTAGAAGAGCTCAAAAAGAGACGGATGTAAATTATATACATTCAAGCACGTCAAAATGATGTATTCAAGCAAGTTGATTGCCGGTACGTGGCAAAGTACGTAGGTCCGATGACCACACTCACGCATGATGAAAGCTTCCAGGTGGACTTAATCTACCTTTCCACTGACACCATTTTATATACCGGCTAATCATGGCATTCATGCACACGAATATGAAGTATATGCAAGTCTGTACATCAAGGTGACAGATGACTAATTTTTATTTGTATTCACAAGTGTTCAAAAAAATGTGATGTGTATGGATGTAAGAGTGTGTGTGCTCTATGTGTAAAGTTCAACTTGTATCCATAAAAAGAGACGAGTGAACAATAGACAACTCTGTGAACAACTACAAAATTATAGTTATTAACACAAGAAAACATGAGTGAAATCTAATAAACTCTATGAACAATTGCAAAGGATTGTTATTCAAATGTGGAAGTAAAAGTGGAATGTATTACCACAATAGCTCATCAAATTTCTTGCCTTGGAGGAATTTTATTCTATTGACAGCTTCTTCCATCACAAGGCATTCCTGCAAGACAAAATCTTCACTTTGATGTTTTGGGAACCCAAGCCATCTTGGGTCCCTGGGGGTTAGGTGCACCACGATTTGTGGCTCTCCACAATTTCCTTGCATTCATATCATCAAGGTGCAATAAAGAGCAATCATCCATAAGATGTCGCACATGACCACAGTAATAACAATACACACGTTAATTCAATTTCTTTGATTGGACATAAGCATTGGGCTTTTGAGCATGTCTGGGGGGTCTATGATTTTGAGTGTGAAATTTAGGTTCGACATTTAACAACCAACAGAATTTCATAGTATGACCCATTTTTCCACAACGAAAGCATTCAACCTTCTTTTCTGATGAACTTGAAATTTACTGTCATGCATCCTACAAGCATTCAAATCATCCTCTTTCATCAAACTACAGTCATGCATTAGATGTCCAAGCTCACCACAATAGTGACATGAAGCATTGTTTTGTTTTGGAGCTTGGTGTTCCATATTAGATTTCTTTGCATGCATGTTTGGCTTTTGTTTGACATGGGTAGGAATGTTTGATGTACTGGAGGAGCAGGAAGCATGCACAAAGGAGGTCTTGGTTTTCAGATTAAAGGCTTCCTTTTTGCTAGGATTGTATCCTAGACCTTCCCGTTGGAAATTAACCTTAGTTCCTAGAAGTTTGTTCAAGTTCTCCTCCCCACATACAAATTTACCCAATGACTTGTTCAAGTCAACAATTTCGTTCTGGAGTGAAGCAATTTGAAGTTCACAAGTTAGAATTTCATTTTCACAAGAAATCACTTTCTCATTCAGAGTGGAGTTTATGGTTTTGTGAGATTCTATTTCCTGTTTTAGAAGACTCACATCATCACTTTCTTGTCTAATCATTGACTTGTCCTTTTCAAAAGTCAGAAGTCTTTTTGACATGGTCATATTCAATTGCTTTAGTTTTTCAAGTTCGGATTTCAGTAAATCATTTTCTTTCTCAAATTTCTCATTTTTGTCCAGAAGGGACTTGGCATCAATTTCAGAGTCAAGTAGTTTATCAAACATTTTTTCATCATCTGACAATGAATCTAACTTGTTCTTTAGAGTTCTTTCACTTTTCTCAAGCAAGGTCACTTTACATGCCAAGAGTTCATTTTCTTTTTCCAGTTCTTCAGTTTTTGAACTTAGATCAATGCATTTCACACAAGAGAAATTATCATGGATATTTTCATTAGACTTCTTTTTCAAAGCATTGTTTTCACATTTTACCTTTTTATATTTCTCTGATAATTCTTCATAAGCATCTACCAAATCTTCAAACGACAATTCATCTTCATCGGATTTAGAGCTTACCTCCTCAGCACTTTCATCACAAGTCTGATAAATATCATCAGCCATTAATCCCCTCAGTCCTTGCTTCTCTTGAGCTAGCAATAACTTGTCCACAAGTTCTTTGGCAGTTCTGCAAGAGGAGACGAACGTGAACTTGTTAGTATTGACAGAATTTTTTAGCAATCTCAAAATTGTAGCATTTTCATGACTCTTTAGTCTGTCTTGGTTGGACCACTTGGTCTCATCCCAAGGCAACTTATGAGGACCATCATTAACTAATTTCCACAAATTTGGATCAATTGAATTTATGGTCCTACACATTCTGCCCAGCCATGAGTTGAAGTCATCACCATTATAAAAGGGTAAGGAAGTCAAAGAAGCAATATCTGAAGAAGCATTCATCATTCAAAACTACACTAGGATCCCTCTGAAGATCGTTTGATCTAATATAACAGAGTCGGGCTCTGATACCAATTGTTGGGTCCCACAGTGTAGTGGCACGGATCTAGAGGGGGGTGAATAGATCCCCTCTCTAAAAATTAAGACCAATTAAAAAGACTTGATGGCTTCTCAATCAAACCTCATCGAACATGCAAGTGACAAGATCACACACGGAGAGATGGCAATTTGAACTAGCAGTGTACGATAACAAATTTAGCATCAATGTCCAAGATAATCAAAAATCCATCCTGTGAATGGGGGTAGAAGATAAGGAACAAACACTCAACCAATCACACATGCACAAAGATTTTTTAGGTGGTTCGGGACCACGACGGGTACCCTACGTCCACCCCTCACCACGTCGGTGAGGCTTCACTAAAACGCTACACGAGGTAGCACACGGGGATGAACCCTAATACACCACACGCTGCACAACGGTAGCAAACCACACACACACGAGCTCGACGCTCAACACGCTGTAGAGCAGCACAGACTAAAGGGTGAACCCTCAACACGGTGCTCAGCACCACACACACACACACTAAGATAGGGAACGCACCCCAACAATCAATCCACACTCGGAGACACCGCTCCGAACACACACATAGATTTCTTCATTTTAAGAGATGGACACAAATGTACATTTGCAAGCTCAATAAGCACAAATCTTCAAAGCAATTTCACTAAACATCAACTAAGTACTAGACTACAGCAAGTAAGAACTAGGACAGGTTGAGAGAACTCCTGTCTGGAGGACGATGGCCTTGGCTTCTTTAATGACTGAGGCGGACTGGACTTTGGAAGGAGGATGAAAGATGATGCTTCAACAGGTTCATTTCTGAATGATGGAAGAGGATGAACATCAGACCCTTTCTTCTTCACCTTGAATCACTTTCTGTGCATTGGGTAACTTGGAGAAGGTACAGCCTTCTTCATCAACAGGATGGCTTCTGGAAGGTGGAAGATGATAGTCTTCAACCTTGAATCGAGCTCAGCACGACCTGGGAAGAAGCTTCAACACCGCTCCGGCCTCTCTCCCTGCAAAAACCCAAAAATCAAATATCTCATTAGATGCTCTCCTCTTCTTTTTGGAAACCCTATCACATATAATATATACTCAAGATGAATAGGCGGCCACGTGGAGGATTTTATCCTCCAAGGACCAATCACAATAGGGCACACAAAGAGGGGAATGGGCTAGGGCACCGACCGCCGTGCGAATCGGCGAATTTCCCAGTAGCCGGAAAGTGTCGACCCCATGGGTCGACACTCGCGTTCGGGCAAGACAGAATCAAAGCCCAAATAGAAACCAACGTAGAAAGTGTCAACCCATGGGGTCGACACTTTCCACCTGTGGTAATAATAAAAGGCCACGGCAGAAAGTCCCAGAATAAGTGTCGACCTTGTGGGTCGACACTTATGTCCAGTGAAGAGGCGTGATCTCGTGCTGATCCTAAGCGGGCTGAGGATCACCAGATCGTGAACTATAAGACAGGGAAACGGATCAGAGGGCCCAGGGGGAATCCCTGGGGCAAACCCTCCGATGCTTAAGTCAGTGGAGCTATGGTGGGAGCAATAGGAGGGAGGAGAGAGCTTGTGCGCGAGATCCCTCTCCACCAGAAGGGTGAAGCGGTTCTTGCTCAGGAGTTTTGGGCGTATGATTGCCTTTCTTGGCTTACCTTTAGCCAGAGGGTATCCATGGTTTAAATAGTACGCCATCTCTTGGAGTCCTGCCAGCCGAAGGGTTTCAGGTGGGGGTTACGTCCTCATCGTGGGCTTTTATGGCCTTATCGTGGGAGCGTTATCATTGTGGGGAAGAAGAAGTCCCTTGCCTTCCTGAATTCCTGCCTGCTGCGGACTCTTAACAGATGCAAAGATAAGCATTCGTCGATCGTTTCGAGCTCAGAGGGGCCAGCCCTATCCGGGCGATAGGCTTAGCTCGGTAAAAGATGGGTCGGATAGGCTAGCCTATGCCTCCTTCTCCCGAGCGGAGAGATGGCTCGGGCGCGGGCCTTTCTTGTGACCTGACCGATGCTCGGGCCCTCCGAGCCTTGAGGCCGCCTAGGAGGGTTGTTTCCTCGAGTGCTATTTATTGGGCTTTCTTCCCTAAGTGGTACCTGTGGGCTATCACTTGGGTGAGCCTGGCCTCATTGGGCCCTGCCTGGCCTAGTTGGGCTGCTGTTTGAATGGGTTGCAGAAATCCCCCTCTCCACTTGTCCCCCTCCTACTCCCGAGCCAAAGGAGGCTCGGTTGAGTAGTTTATGAGGGCGTCGGACCGGCGTGGCTCGGGTGGGTGGAGATCTGACAGTGTTAAGTAGCCACGTGCCGTGGTCACCTGGGCCCGTAATTATAGTGATCCTGACGGATTTGAAAGGAAGGGGCCCCCTTTTTCTCGGAGGTCGGAACGACGCGCCACCTCCCGTGAGGGTTTATAGGCATTGGGCGCTGTTTGTCATCCCAGACTCTCTAGGGTTTTTGGCTTTTCTTCATTCCTCTGCTTTTGGGGCTCCTTGATGCGCCGTGAAGTCATGACGGAGGAGCATAACCTTGCGACGGCGTTTGAGGAGTTGGCGCGCATAACCACAGAGGCAGTCCGGTAGCTTCCTTCTCCCCCGGAGTCTTCGGGTTCTCTCGAGAGCTCTGCTTTCAGTTCCTCCTTGAGTTCCATGGCGGGCCAGCGTTCGGGCGAGGTGTTGGAGGTAAGGGCGCCGGTCCCGAATCGCAGCGAGCTGGGGGAAGCCGAGGTGAAGAAGCTGGAGCACCGGTTTCGCTTGCCTCTCAGATACAGCTTTGCCGTCGCTGCCCCGTACGAGACTAGCCTGGATGATCGCACGGGTCATATCTGCACTTTTCTTCTGGCTTGGAAGAGCGGGATTCGCCTCCCCTTCGAGCCTTTCGTCCTTCAGCTCCTCGATTTTTTCCAGTTGGTGCCTATTCAGTTGGTTGCCAACTCATACCTTCTTCTTTCCGCTTTTCGAATCCTCTGCCGCCAGCATGGGATTCTTCCTTCCTTGGACCTCTTTCATTATTTCTTTGAGTTGAAAGCGCATCCGTCGGCGGGGAAGGGCTTTTACTTCATTCTGGCGCGGAGGAACAGGAGTTGTATTCCGCTGGCGGCGAAGGATTTCACGCACAAAGGGTGGAAGACCCATTTCTTCTAGGTGAAGGCGGAGGCGGTGGACGAAACCTGGAGGTGCCAGGTGATGCCCAACTTTCATCCGAACATTCCTCCCCGGCAGGAGGAGTTCCCTCCTCACGTGGAGAAAAATGCCGCTCGTCTGCTGAAGAATCGCCAGTCGACCGAGGAATTGGTGACGCCGGAGAATGTCGAACGGTGCCTCCTTTCGCGACTGAAACCGTCAGGTACCACCACTCGGATTTTTCTTCAGGGGTGGGAATCATCTCGCTTTTCCTGACCATGCCTTCTTCTCTGTTGTAGGCATCAGGCGGGAGCTTCTGGAGGAGGCTGCTGAGGTCGTCGATCTTGGAGATGACTCGGCGACAGATGAGCTTGACGCTCTTGTGGGTCGCTCCCAAGCCCGGGATAAGGGCAAGGGGGCGGCATCTGAGGGAACTTCATGACCGGGCAGTGCAAAGCGCAAGGATCCCATGGAGGGAAGCTTGCGGGAAGCCGCGAAGGCCAAGAAGCGGGCCAAGAAGGCCAGCCTTCTCGCCACTGCCGGGGGTGACTCTAGCTCGGCGGTGCTCCCCTCTCAGGGGCAAGATGGGCCCGACCCTACCGGGCCGGCTCCCCCATCCACTGGGCGAGAGGGGGCTGAGGAGAGCAGGGGCCCCTCAGAGGGTGGTGATGGTGGGTCGGCTCTCCACTCGGTGGGAACAGAGGGGGCCGGAGCTGAAGTAGACGAGGCGGAGACTGGGGGGCCGGTCGAGGTTGGCGATGTCTCGGGCAGTGAAACGCGGGCTGAGACAATTGAGGTTGGGGGTTCGCCTGCGAGGGCGTCGCAACCCCAAAGATCGGTGGCGCCCGGAGCCACCGGGCTTGCTGCGTCGGTCGAGGTTGGGGGTTCGCCTACGGAGGCGTCGCAACCCCAAACCTCGGTGGCGCCCGAGGTGACCGGGCTTGCTGCATCGGTCGAGGTTGGGGGTTCGCCTACGGAGGCGTCATAACCCCAACCGACCGTAGTGCGTGGGGAGGCCATTTCAGCAGCTCGGTCGGGGCCTTCCGGCGCGGGGCCAGGGGCGGATCGGGTGTCCATGCCAGAGGCCTTGGAGAGCCTCGGTATCTTGAGCAATCTGTACAAGCTCTGCCACGAGGTGTCCACAAGGATGAGAGGATGAGATAGGCACCATTCTCCTTCCAGGGTCCTCGACGTCATCATGGAGGGAGGTTTGATCATGGCCCAGATGGGGGCCACCATGGCGGAGTCCTACGCCCGGACGGAGTCAGAGTGGTCGAATCTCACCTGGACTCTCGGAGGGTGCGAGAGGAAGCTAGCCCGACTCAATGAGGCGCACGAGGGGCTTCAACGGGAGTTCTCCGTGATCAGGGATTTGGCACGGTCGAGCCGACTGGAAGTCGGAGCGTTGACCGAGCAACTGGCCAAGGCTCGGGAGTCGCTCGAGAGGAAAAACAAACTCCTTGAGGAGGAGCGCCTTCACCATCTCGAGCTGGACGGCCATTGGGAGGCTGAGCACGCTGAGTTGTTGGACCGGGCGGAGGCAGCGGAGCGCCGTCGTTCGGAGGCCGAGGTGCACCGAGCTGAGGCGGAGAAACGATCGGTCGAGGCCAAACAGAAGTCGATCGAGCTCGAGGAGCGGGTGACCGAGGCCAAGTGGAAGTCGATCGAGCTCGAGGAGCAGGCGGCCAAGGCCGAGCGGAAGTCGATCGAGGCAGAGAGATAGATGACGGAGGCAGAGGAGCAAGCATCCAAGGTGGAGCGGAAGTCGGCCGAACTTGCTGAAAGGATGGGGTAGGTCTGGGCGGAGGCGATCGAGCAGTACAGGGGCTCAGAGGCCTATCGAGCCGACCTTCAGGAAGCTGCCCTTCCATACTATGAGATAGCGCTTCGCCGAGGCGCCCGCAAGGGGTTCAAGCAAGGTTATCACCGGGCAGTGGATTACGCCGATGAGCAAGACTCTAGGATCGATTTCCCCTCGGGCCAGTGCTATGACTCGGAGGAGTCGACTTCTAGCTCTTCTGCGTCGGGCGGGGAAGATCCAGAGGGCTCTCCTCCGGCGGGGTCACCAACTCCGGCTGCCTTGGGAGGGCTCGCGACCGAGGCAGTTCTCGCACGGGCGAGGTTAGTGCCTGGGTCGGTCGTCACCGAGGGTGCCGGGGGTGAAATACCCACACCTGACGTTCCCGAGCTTCAAAGTGGGCCCGAGGCCTGATGTATTTTGCCTTGTTTTACCTCTTTCTCCGTTTGCCTCTTTTCCTTTTCTGAAAAAAAAGAAATATTTTCCTTTTGTAAGGCAATAAATGACTTACTTGCTTCTTGCGTTCCTTACCATAATTTGGTTAGCGTATCGGTAGTAGTTGGAAAGTGTTGATACGTCCTACGTGGTTTTTGCATGCTGGTTGGGTGGACTCCTGACAGGGTGTCCTTCCGTTTTCTCACACTTTGAATGCCAGGCCGCTTCGTGTATCCCGTAGAGGCGGAAAATGAGGGATTTGAGGTGACCGTTCAGAGGGAAAAAATCCTTTGGCGTGTTTTCGAGGGGGGAGTCATTTAAGGCAAGTAGCCTCCCTTAACCTTGTAAAAGACCGAAGGGCGTCCCTTCCTCTCCACCGCTTAGGATTTTCACTAATAGTCTTTCCTCGCCCCTACTCCACGTTGTGCCGTGCCGTTGCATTCGGAGCATGGAGGATTCTTCGGAAGACGACGCTGCCGGTGATGGAGGAGCAGAGAGTTCTTGCTGCCTTGGGCTATTGAGCAGGTCCGATGGTCGTCGCGTGGGGTTGAAACGGGTCCGATGGTCATCGCGCGGATCTGGAGACGGTTCGACGTGCGGAGGCACGTTGTTTACCCTCTATCAGTTGCGACGACGCTTCTAGGGGGGCGAGATGGAGGACGGATGGGGGCATCCGTGATGCCCATCCCCTCCGGGCCTTCCCCTGCCTCCTCATCCAGCTCTGCTGGTTTCATTTTCTTTCTAGCAGCGTCTTTTTCCCTCTTCTGCTCTTCCTTTCTTTCAGTATTCGGAGGGTGCCTGCACTCTCCGTGCGCTCCAAAGAGTTGGCAGGTTGGAAAGGAGGAGGCCTTCATAGGCGTTCCTTCCCTCTTCCTCTTCCAAGTTCAACTTGGAAGGTAGCCTTCCTTCTTTTTAATCCCTCTGTCACCTTTGTCACGGGCCACCCGAGCCAACTGGGTCGATCGCCCTTTGACCGAGCTAGTTTCTGCGCGAGGCAGAGTCAATGGCTGGACGCAAGGAGATCAAGACCGAGTCGGCCGAGTGATGGCCTCTTGCAGTGGTGCTAGATGGATTTTTTTGCTTTTTGCTATGTAATGTACTGGCTTTTGCCTTTCTGATGTACCATCAATTGAATGAAAAGAAGAGAGTTTTATTTCCCTCAAATTGTTTGCACAACTTTAAAAGTAGAATTTGCGTAGTGCGGCTGCGTTCCACGTCTAAGGGATGGGTTCCCCTTCCGCTGTAGCTAGCCTGTATGCACCTTTCCCGAGCGTCTCGACCACTCGGTAGGGGCCTTCCCAGTCAGGGGATAGCTTGCCCGTCGCCACTAGTGGTCGAGAGGCTTCGGCTTTCCTGAGGACGAAGTCTCCCGGTTGAAAGTGTCTGTTTCGGGCTTTGGCGTTGTAGTATCGCGTGAGGCGGCGTTGGTACTCCGTAGCTCGGATACTGGCGATCTCTCGGAGTTCATCAATCAGGTCGAGGTTCTCGAGTAACTTTTGTTCGTTTGCCTCGAGCGAGTAGCGGATGACTTGGAGAGACGGGTTGGCAACCTCTAACGGAATGACGGCCTCAGTGCCACACACCAGCTGGAATGGACTTTCACCGGTTGCCGTTCTGGGAGTCGTTCAATGTGACCAAAGTACGTTGGGCAGTTCTTCGAGCCAGCTACCCTTGGCCTTGCTGAGTCTGGTCTTTATGCCTTTTAAGATAGTCTTATTGGCATTTTTGACCAGCCCGTTGGCCTGAGGGTGGGCGACCGAAGTGAAGTGGTTACGAATGTTTAGGTCGGCACATCTGTCACGGAAATAACAAGAATCGAATTGCCGACCGTTGTCGCTCACTATCACCCGGGGGATGTCGAAGCAACAAATGATCGACTTCCATACGAAACTCCAGACGACTGTCTCGGTGATCCTCGTCGTGGCTTCGGCCTCGATCCATTTGGTGAAGTAGTCGATGGCGACGATGATGAACTTCTTCTGGGACTGAGCCGTAGGGAACGGTCCGAGAATGTCGATCCCCCACCGAGCGAAGGGATAGGGCTCGGTAAGGGTGATGAGCTCCGTAGCCGGCTGATGGACCAAGTGGTCGAATCGCTGGCATCGGTCGCACTGCTGTACGTGAGTCGTGCAGTCGCGCGGCAAGGTTGGCCACCAGTACCCCTGCCGTAGCAGGATCCTGGCTAGAGACCTTCCTCCTGAATGCGCTCCGCACAGGCCTTCATGAGTCTCTTGGATGGCTCAGTTGGTCTCGTCGGGGCCGAGACACTTCAAGAGGGGACCAGAGAAGGACCTCCGGTAGAGAGTGTCATCGAGGATGATGAAGCGCCGGGCTTGATACTTCATTCGGCGTGCCTCCCGAGGGTCGGAGGGCTCGCGGGAGTTCTGGAGCCAAGACAGGTAGGGGGAGCGCAAGTCGCTTGGAAGGGCCGAGTCAACGGCCAAGAGCTCCGAGTCAATGCTCGGGTGCTCTAGCTATTCAAGGAGGACTGATCGGGTACCTTCAGGGTCGAGAGAGGAGGCTAATCGAGAGAGGGCGTCCGCTCGGGAGTTTTCCTCCTGAGCTATTCGGACTACCTCGAATCCCTAGAACTGTTGGGCCAGGTCTCTGACCAGCTGGAGGTATTTGACCATTGGGGCCTCTCGAGCTTCGTATTCACCGTTGACTTAACTAGCGACCAGCTGGGAGTCGATGTGGATTTTGACTCACTCAGCCCCCAACCGTCGAGCCATGCGAGCTCCCGAGATAACGGCCCTGTACTTGAAAGCGTTGTTGGACGCCTAAAAGCTGAATTTCAAGGCGTATTGTAGTTCTACTCCTTCGGGGGACCTCAGGAGGATCCTTGCACCACTACCCACCGAGTTGAAAGATCCGTCGATGAACAGTTCCCAGGTCGGCCAGGGCGCGGACGGATATCTCTCTTCAGTCGGGATGGTGCTCTCGGCGATGAAGTCGGCGAGCGCTTGGCCTTTCATAGCCGAGCGCGGGCGGTACGGGATATCGTAGGCCCCAAGCATGATTGCCCATTTGACGAGTCACCCTGAAGCTTCGGGGTGGGCTAGAATCTTCTTCAATGGTTCACCGGTTAGCACGGTGATGGGGTGCCCTTAGAAATTGGGTCGGAGGCGCTTGGCGGAGGTAACCAATGCTAGCACGAGTTTCTCAGTTGCGGGGTACCTCCTTTTAGCCTTGTTGAGCACCTTGCTGGTGTAGTAGACCGGCCTCTGGATTCCCAAGTCATTTCTGACCAAGACTGAGCTGACTGTGGATGGTGTTACCGAGAGATAGAGTAGCAAGACTTCGCCCGGAACGGGCTTGGAGAGCACCGGGGGCGAGGCCAAGAACTCCTTGAGCTCGACGAACGCTCTCTGGCATTCCTCATCCCATGCGAACGTAGCAGATGCCAATTTGGGCCCCCTCAAAAGTTTGAAGAAGGGCAAGCATTGTTCGGCTGCACGGGACAGGAAGCGGCTGAGAGTAGCGACACGCCCAGTTAGGCGCTGGACGTCCTTGATGCAAGTGGGCGGGCGCATGTCCAGGATGGTCTGGACCTTGTCGGGGTTGGCATTGATCCTGCGTTGAGTGACCAGGAAACACAAGAACTTCCCAGATCTTACTCCGAAGGCGCACTTGGCAGGATTGAGCTTCATGTTGTATTTCAGGAGGGTGCCGAAGGTTTCGGCGAGGTCGGTGAAGTGATCTTGGGCCTTGGGGGTCTTGACGAGCATGTCGTCAATGTAAGCCTCGACGTTCTGACCTAACTGCTCCTCGAGCATGTGATTGACCAGCCTTTGATACATAGCTCCAGCATTCTTCACCCCGAAAGGCATCCGAGTGTAGCAGTATACGCCGTAGTCAGTGATGAAGGTGGTCTTCTCGATATCTTCTGGATCCGTTTTGATCTGATGATAACCTGAATAGGCATCTAGGAAGCTGAGTATCTCGTTGCCCGAGGTTGAGTCAACCAATTGGTCGATGCTCGATAATGGATAGCAGTCCTTAGGAGTGGCCTTATTCAGATCGGTGAAGTCCATGCACATCCGCCATTTGCCCGAAGCTTTAGGTACCAGGACGACGTTGGCTAGCCACGTCGGGTACAGGACCGGTCTAAAAAGGCCAGTCTCTTATCCCTTGGTGACCTGTGCCTTGATGATCATCTGTTTCTCTGGTGCATGCTTCCTTCTGCACTGCTGTACGGGCTTCACGGCGGGGTCTAGGTTGAGCTTGTGCATCACGGTCTCCTCTGAGGCTCACTCGGTGGGGCCTTGGGGGGCTCTATGGCTCAGCTCACCCGCTCGGCATGTTGCTTCCTTCCTCGACTACTGTCGCCTCCTGATGCTGTCCCTCCGGAGATGACGTTGATGTGGACCCTTCGGGGGGCATTGTCGATCTCCGCTGCGGCGCCTCGATCTTCTTTGCTCTCGGCTGTGAACCGAGCCAGGTGCCCCTGACGGATGAGGTGCTCGATCTCGTCCTGGAGCTGGTGGCAGTCACCGGTATGGTGCCCGTGATCGCTGTGGAACAAGCAATGCCTGTCGCAATTGTGGTTCTTCGACCTCATCGGCTCGGGCTAGCAGAGGAGTCCCGAGTCTTTGATGTCTTCATAAATTTCATAGACCGGGGTAGCTAGTGGGGTGTAACGCTCGTACTTCCGCTTGCGCTCCCCATCACGGTCTCGCTTCTTTCCCGAGCTTGAATTTGGCTCGGAAGCTCGCTTCTTGTCCCCCTTCCGACCTGAGCCGGTTGCGTCTCGGCAAGCGCTGAGCACTTCTTCGCACTCGGCATGGCGCAGTGCCAGAGTCACTAGCTCGGCAAGGGTCGAGGGAGGGTAGAGGACAAGTTCACGGCGGAGATTCTCGTCCCGGGTGCCCCCAGTCAGTGCGGTTGTGGCTGAGGCCACGTCTAGGCGGGGGATTCTCAGGGCTTCCGATTTGAATCGGTGAATATAAGCCCGTAGTCTTTCCCCTTGCGCCTGTTTGAGGGCCAGGAGCCCCGCTACCGACCTTGGGGGGGCACTTCCGATGAAACTCTCTTTGAAGACTCGCCCAAATTGCTTGAAGTCTCGGATGGACCCGGGGGCGAGGGCCCGGAACCATGCTTGAGCGCCTTGGACCAGGGTGGTCACGAAGGCTCGGCACTTGATGGCATCGGACACTCCGTGCAGGGTCATCAGAGTGTCGAAGCTGTCGTAATGATCGGCCGGGTCACCCTGGCCGTCGTAGAGCTTGAAGGTCGAAATGGAGGTTCTGGGAGATACCTCTGCCTTCAAGATGTACTCGGAGAATGGGGATTTCTCCTCGTCCTCCGGGAAAGAGGTTTTCTGCAGGGCGCGGAGGGCGAGCTCCTGTTCTGCGAAGCGTCTCTCGAAATCTCGTAGCCTGAGGGATAGTTCGGTTGCTGTCGTGCCGTGGGGCTGGGGGGAGCGTCTTGGCGATCTCCGAGAATGTTAGCTTCCGGGTTTGGACGCCGCGCCCCCAGTTTTCCCCTTCTTGGCGTGGAGGAAGCCTCTTGCTCTGGAGGCGGAGCCTGGGAGGGTCCTCCAATCCTGTTGCGGATGAGCTGTTGGCCGCGGAGAGTGAAGCGACCTCCAGCGGTGTGCTGGGACGTATTTTCACGGGGAGGGCTCCCTGACGGAGCGCAGGACCTTCCATCCCTAGCCGCCTAGTTCTTCATGAGTTCCACAAGGATATCGAGTTTCGCGTTGAGGGCTTCGAAGGCTTCGGCGCCACCGTTGGGGGGTAGCCCTACCGCCGCAGGAGGGGGTGGCGGTCCGTCGGCGGGGACGCTGGGGTTGGAGGGGGGGTTCTGTGAGGCCCTAAAAGGGCCATCTCCCGCCGCTACCACGGCCTTACCCCTGTCACCGGCGGACCTCCTCCCTGAGCTCCTTCGCACCATACTGGCTTTTCGTGCATTTCCCACAGACGGCGCAAGATGAAGAGGCGTGATCTCGCGCTGGTCCTGAGCGGGCTGAGGATCACCAGATCGTGAACTGCAAGACAGGGAAATGGATCAGAGGGCCCAGGGGGAATCCCTGGGGCTAACCCTCCGATGCTTAAGTCAGTGGAGCTATGGTGGGAGCAATAGGAGGGAGGAGAGAGCTTGTGCGCAAGATCCCTCTCCACCAGAAAGGTGAAGCGGTTCTTGCTCAGGAGTTTTGGGTGTATGATTGCCTCTCTTGGCTTACCTTTAGCCAGAGGGTATCCCTGGTTTAAATAGTACACCGTCTCTTGGAGTCCTGCCAGCCGAGGGGTTTCAGGTGGGGGTTACGTCCTCATCGTGGGCTTTTATGGCCTTATCGTGGGAGCGTTATCATCGTGGGGAAGAAGAAGTCCCTTGCCTTCCTGAATTCCTGCCTGCTGCGGACTCTTAACGGCTGCAAAGATAAGCATTCATCGGTCGTTCTGAGCTCAGAGGGGCCAGCCCTATCCGGGCGATAGGCTTAGCTCGGTAAAAGATGGGTCGGATAGGCTAGCCTACGCCTCCTTCTCCCGAGCGGAGAGATGGCTCCAGCGCGGGCCTTTCTCGTGACCTAACCGATGCTCGGGCCCTACGAGCCTTGAGGCCGCCTAGGAGGGTTGTTTCCTCGAGCGCTGTTTATTGGGCTTTCTTCCCTAAGTGGGCCCTGTGGGCTGTCACTTGGGTGAGCTTGGCCTCATTGGGCCCTACTGGGCCTAGTTGGGCTGCTCTTTGAATGGGCTGCAGAAATCCCCCTCTCCATCTAGGGTTCCGAAAAATGAACCCAGACAGAACCTAGTGATAAAAAGGTCGACCTTTTGGCTCGACTTTTTATCCCTATGTTCAAAGACATAAGAGGGCCAGCTGAAAATAGCTTACCCCTGGACAAAGTGTCGACCCATGAGGTCGACACTTTTCCTGACATAAGCAAATTATAACACAGCACATAATGGGGTTATTCAAAAGACATGAGACAACAAAGATGAATACATGTAAGAGAGAAATGGGTATTAAGTATCCCAAATCATCGATATACCAAGTAGAGATTGTTAGGGAATTACCTTGAGAGATGTCCATCCATTTTTCACAATAAACCTCCTCCTACCATTCAACCAAACCAACTTACCATTTTGTTGGTCCACATACAGGTGAAGATCCAATTGGAAGATATCCAATGTGTTCTATATGTTCATTCCCATTCTTTACACCTGTCACATTACATACTGGAGGTTAGTCTTCCATATCATTCAGATGTTGAAACCTATCTCTCATAAATCACTCAATATTTAGACTAAGTCTCTTCAAACCACATGTTAGCTATCACAATAGCTTGAATCCTATCCAAATCAACTAAGGAAGAGTTAGAAGAATTTCATCCAAATTGTTCGAAGACTTTCCTTTCTCACTAACTCCTGTAAACATTTCAAAACACACGTCAGTTAATTTCATCAAATCAGTTGACCATGTCATACACTAGCCATTCAATCAAATGGAGTTTGCTCAATTCATTTCAAATCCAAAAACTACATATGTAAAATGTTTACATGGAGAACAATCACATGGTATATAGTTCATCATCAAAATTCCTTAATACACTATTGTGCACGGGGTTCAACACAACCAAGGATGAGAATGTACCTGGTGGTCCGCCACTTGACAAGAGACCCTCCTGAGGTGATAGAATGTCTCTGGCCCTTTAGAACAGGGAACCGGAGGCTCTATCCATAGAAGTCCCAGATAACCCGGCACGGGTACGGCTTCTCAGCAAATTAGGTCCGTTAGTGACCAAATGACCGCCCAGTCGAGGCGAAAGCACCCCCGGGTAGTGTCCCACTCCCCGAGAAAGCTACCAATGCAGGTTAAGTCGAGCCAACAGTACAAACCACTGTGCCGAAGGCCACGTCAGCGAAAAACCCACGTGTCCGAACTGAAGATGCACGAGGTTCCGAAAGTAGCCGTTCAAGTGGACTGAAAGCTTTGTCAACACTACCCGCCGTGGTTTTGCAAGACCAGGGCGAGAAGAAGGATCACAGTAACTCCCGAAGCCTGTCTGGGGCCCACTGTCTGCCTCGTGTCGGACGAACATGATGAATGGGCTTAATCCGGCGCCCCCCCCCCCCCTTTCCGGCGCGCCCCCTCCAGGGGTGCAAACAAAATTCTGATGCTTTCTATGGGGTGCTCACCCCGCGCCAGGGAGGAACCACGCATCGGGCGTGCTATATATGAGCTAATCCTCGGCCAACAGAGGAAGAGAGAGGAGATACGCTGAAAGGGGATCGAATAGAATCAAAGAAAAAGAGAGGAGTGGATTGGGGAAGAAGAAAGGAGGTATATTCCTGAGAGCAAGCCAGAGAGCCACCATCTTCCCGTGCATCTGTCTGAAGAAACCTGGGGCCGGAAAAGAAGCTCCATCCGATACTCTGTTTCTGTGGTGAAGCTTAGGTGGGTTCCGACGATCTCTCCCAACCACCCCCCCTACTGTTTTCCCTTTAGTGTAATATGAGCGGTGCGGGAGGGACGATGATATGAGCCCACATCCCTCTCACCGTCCCTCTACCTCTTCCCCTTCTATAACTTCTCTACGATTGGGTGTTATTCCGGTCTCTGTAACCAGTGGGCGGCCTCTGGCCGACAACACCGTACCGTGCCGAATGTGTATAGCATCGGGTTTTCTTCCGCTAATGTAATGAATGATATTGAGCATGGCAATACGTCTATATATATTTCCTCTCCCCCTTTCTAGATCTATATGTTCTACTGTCTCCTGTGTGTGGTCTTCGGGTTTTGCTTCGTGACATCGAACACGCCCTGGAATGGCCATGGGCTATAGAAACGGTAGCCCCTCCCCGGGGTTCTCTTCTAATATGATGGTTATGCCGGATATGCAACATGTCAGTTGTGGGTTTTATTATCGGAGGCACATTCGTATGTGTATCTCCGTCTTTCCCCTTCGGGATTGGTCTGATGGGGGCATCTCTCACCCTTCACATTTTTCCACAGTTCCGATTACTCACCGGCATGGTTCCATTGTGTCCATCACATTTTTTTGAGTCAAGTCATGTAATTTTTATATTTTTTTGAGTCATATCATTGTAATTCCTCTTTTATTTGAGTCATGTACCTTGGTTAATGAGTCATTTACCTAAGTTATGTGTCATTAGGTTGATTAAAGTTAGTTAATGGGCCCAATTCATTGGGCTAGGCCCAAGGGCACCCCCCTTCCCCTTGGTTATTTGTCATTAGTACTAAAGTCAGGGACTTATTGTAAATTATGGGATCCCTATAAATAAGACCCCCATGTCCCCATTTGAAGTTAATGAATGAATGAATATTTGAATTTTCTAGTGTCAAACTTAAATCTTATTCTTTTGGTGAGAAACCAATTGAGTGGGTGAGAAGCCCCTATCCTCCCCTCTCTCTCTAGGAAGCCATTTTCTCTCTCCTCCACTTTCTTTCTCTAAAACCTACACCCCTTTCTCTCTCCTCACCCCTCCACAACATCCTCCACCTCATCCATCACCCTCCACCTCATCTAGAGACCCTTCACTTCCCTAGGAGCATTAATTACCCCCTCTGCCAACTACCACCAAATCTCCTCCCTCCCTAGAAGAATATTGGCTCTCCCAACACAATCTCACTCTCCCCAACACAATCTCCCTCTCCCCACACAATCCGACAACTCCCAAGAGAGATTTGAATATTCTCCCTCCACTCTCTCCTCCCCATGCCCTAGACTCCCCAAGGGAGAGAGATCTGAAGTCCCGCGATCATTGACACCCAAGAGGGGGTGAATTGGGTGTTTACCAATTTTAAGGAAAACTTTTAGCTTTTTACAAAATATGTGGTAAACAATAATTAGCAATTGAAAACTAATTAACCAATTCTCTCAAACTCACCATTCCCACACGACCATACAACGAAAGTAATCAAACCACACAAATAACACACAATGCACAACGGTTTTTAAGGTGGTTCGGATGCAACGGCGGCAATCCTACATCCACCCCTCACCAAATCCGGTGAGGCTTCACTTGGGAATGAATCCCCAAACGAAGATGATACTCCAAACACACACATAAGACAACACCTGCACACACACACGGGGACGCGCCCCAAACTACACATGGAGACAAGCTCCAACACACACACACACACACACACACACACGGAGATGAACTCCAACACGATCCGACAACCGGATCACTACCACACACACAGACACACGCTGCAACAAACGTAGCACAATCACACATACGATCACACGCAGGCGATTAACCACGACCGTATACACAAACGGTCACACACACAAAATGTATTTTCAGGTTTGAAAGTAAACACAAGTAACAATATAAGCTCAGATCAAAGTAGAACTCATGGCAACCATCTCAAAATAGCAACTAAAGGATGTAGAGATTGTTCCCAATTTGATTTCCAAGATGAATAGAAGTGGTAGCTTGGAGCTCCAGTCGGATGGTGATGATTTCAATGTCTTCTTGATCCTCTCCTTGATCTGCTGCACTTTTCCTTCTTCTGCAATCTTCAAAACCTCTTGGATGAAGATCAAAACCCCTTGGCTTGAGCTCTTCTTTTTTTTTCTTCCCTCTCTTCACCTACAAGATAGAAAACAAGGAATACATTAGAGTTCCACTTGCTAAATTTGTAGCTTACACATATGCCTATGTAGAAGACATGAAAAGACCATGATCACCCTTCTAGAACCATCCAAAAAGACCCCCAATATGTCTATTATGAACTCAAGGGTATAATGGGGGTTTATGACTTCACAAATATATTTTTATAACCCCTTGAATGGTCCAAGGACAAGTCCCAGACCAGATCCACGTTTTGTGGATGATTGGGTGTCATTAGGATTAAATAAATGGGGTGAAAGCCCTTTCCACGCGCTTGAAAATCAAAGTCAACAAAAGTGGCTTCGGGGCTGGCGGTCGACCGGAACCTTCTGGCGGTCGACCGTTACTGATAGACCTGTAGAAATATCAGTTCTGGGATTTTCGGTCGACTGCTACTGGGCTGGCGGTCGACCGCTACTGAGAGAACTGATGCCAGTTGGTTTCTGGGATTTTCGGTCGACCGCTAGCTCCTGGCGGTCGACCGCTAGCTAAAGTATTTTTAGGTCAACCTAAACTGTCCTTTAGGTCGACCTAAACCTGCAGAAAAAATACAGAAAAAATAAAAATATTAGTAAACATGTAGGAAAACATGCCCAATGATCCCAAGTGATGAATGCATGAAGTACATACATGAAATCATTAACAAGGAGGATGAAAACATTTGGAAAACTGAATCAACCATAGCATAACATTAAGATCATATGGCTATCCAATTTGTGCAATAAGATAGCATCATTGAACCAAATTTCATATATCATGAGGATGCCATTCAACAAGGTGATTGGGTCTCATTTGTCAAGTGTATATGCAATGTGAGAACACATATCAACCATATATCCTATCAAGATCAAAAAAACTCCAAATGGAAACCTACCATTTTCTCCCAAAAATATACACATGCAAGGTGCCAAGTTCTCACCATGAATCTTGATACATTTGCATATGGGATTGGCATTCCATTTTAAACCTGCATAAGAGAGTAAATGAAGTTAAGACAATGCAAGTTCAATCACTTCGATACCATCTACCACTTTCAACCAAGATTCTCATGAAGCCTTCATTTTGTGAATCGAAATGATCTATATATGCATCCCATTGACATCAAACATTTAACCAAATATTATATACAAACCAAGGATCAAGACCATGTAATCGTTGCCATTTGCCATCCGAACCATGTAAGTTTAGTTATCATCACACATTAAGTTTAGTTATCATCAAAATCATAACTATCATGAACAATAATCACAACAATCATCAAAATCATAACTCAACAATCTCCCCCTTTTTGATGATGACAAACTTAGTGATGATGATAAATTTAATGATAAACTTAGGATGATATAATAGAATGGCACAAATGTTCTTTTCCCCCTGTCAACAATAGTCATCAACTTCTCCCCCTGTCAACAACAATCATCAAATTTTCTCCCCCTTTGACATAATCAAAAAGTGGGATAATGCAAATCTTTCTCCCACAACAACAGTATCAAACGAGTTGGAAGAAACTAATGAAGTAAGAGCAATTCTTTCTCCCTCTTGAGGAGACCAAGATGTGATTATTCTCACACATTAATATGATACCATTTGAGGCAAATTAAGTCAAGCATGCATGGATACCAATGGAAGGTAATGATTGGCCTCATATCAGATTTTCACAAGCTGAGATAGTCAGCATGATAGCATGCAAATAAGAGAACCCATATCAGATGTTCACAACATGCAAGAGCACATCAAAAGATTTTCTTTTATTTTCAATTTTTTTGAGTTTTATATTTTCTGGAAATACGTAAGAACTCAATGCAAGCATGTGATGACACTATGAATGCAAGCATGATACCAATGGAAAGCAAAAACCCCATATGGCAAGTGTAAGCAAATTGAAGTCCGATTTTTGTGAGATTTTCAGTGATTTTCAAATTTTTAATTTTCTTATAAAATGTATGAGGCTATATACATGCAACTTATGACACATGATGAGCACACAATGCAATCAGGCAGATACGTATATATAGACATGCAAGCATAACTCCCCCTTACTTATATAAGAGGGTATATGTATAGGAAGGGTGCATGAGGGTCATGATAATCGGAATGCACATTTGTAGCACACGGGAGGTTGTGCAATCATATAGGAGAATTATGCAATTGCTAATGCAGTCAATCAACTTTCTGAATATATATTAAATCAAATTTCCAGATGTGTAAGTGAGTAACATGAAAAATCATAGTTGCAATATGGATATTCAGATTTTCAGATCAACACAAGGAGACATTTTACAGACTGCACTTCAATTTTGAGAATAGCGTATTGGAGGCTACGCTTTACCACAATGAGTTTCACCAATATTATTCAACTCAACTAATATCACATGATAGTCAGAATTTTTCAAGAGTGATCAGGTTCAAATGATTCCTTTTTACGCGAGTAGACGCATGGAGCTCATGCCAGAATCCCCGGTTACTCAGAATACTAAACCATTTCACCTCATTTTGAATAGAGATACTAGTCAATACTTTTCAGATATGAACCACATCATGTCTCAGGTGACATGTGCCTAGTTTACTCAGTGAGACCGAGCATTGCTCTATCTTTCATTTTCATCTTAAATTTTTAAATAGGATAGGTAGGCAGCTTTTCCCTCAACTGTCTCTTCAACATACATGCAGCAAGTTTAACATCTCGAGAGTGTTGAAAAGAAATTCATATATCCTTATCTTTAACACTCATTTTCACATTTTATGCAGGAAGTGTGCGAATTTGATTCAGCATGTATACCAAAAATATCATGAATACATAACAGTGCAGCTCCCCCTAAATAGATGCACTTATGAAATATAAACTCTCCCAGAGTGTACGATATGAAACACTCCAATAATGACTCAAATGCAGCATTATTAAGCAAGAAAGGATAAGGCTATAGAAGTGTCAAAGGATGGGGTTGAATAGCATATAATAGCACACAAACACATATTGGGAGTTTATGTAAATGCACTATGACATGCATGCCAGCAATGCGATGTCAATTTGAGACCAATTGAATGGACAATTTGATACCAATTGAATGGATGCCAACTAAATGAACTAAATACGACTAATGCATGAGTTCCAATGCAATACAACATATGAGCATATGAGAATGTGATGCAATGTGCAAAGTTATTCGGACTTGATTTTCATTTGCATGATCTAAAAACACCTTATGCATTGAATTATGATGCATGCAACCTATAACTATGTGAGAGTGGAATGCATGTTGTTTTGGTAAGTTGAGAGCTTTGATTTTGCAGCCAGTGTGATAAAATTCTCATTGAAATCATCCACATTCTATTCATGAATCAACAAATATTTTTCATGACATGACCTTTATGAATAAGGCTGCATACATGATCATAATTAAACACTGCAACCCAATGTTCAGAATTGTTCAAAAATAGATTTTCAGAAATCTTTCACAAGTTTTAAAATTAGAAATCATTCACAAGCTAAATGTTTGAATTATGAGCAAAAACATATTTTCAATTGAAATAACTCAGTTTAAAGATTCATTTATAGATCAACCATTTGACTTCTTTGAGTTCTAATACGAGGCGGAGAATATTGATCCAAAGACCAACTCACGCATAGTAAGAGTTCCCAGGTGAATATAACCCACCTTTTCACTACTCAGTATTTGATATACTAGATACTCAATTGAGCTCAGATGTCATCATGTAATTCAAATTAAGAGATATTCAATAGCCAATCACCTCATACATATTTCTCAAGATTTTCAATTTGGTTCTAGTAATTTGATAAAATCATCACATCATACTAGGGCAACAACATGTCAGGTTTTCAGAATATTTACCTGAGTTTAGCAGACCTGTTGAGAGGTGCATTCCATAATCTCCCACATGCAAATGTCAAGATTCATCAACAATATTTATGCATGAAAATGGATATGCATTCTAATAAAAAAACTAATTTTTTTTTATCTTCATTCATGGAAATAAGGTTAAAACAACTATGAGTTTTTCAAACAGAGCTCAGAAGTTAATTTCCCAATACTTGTGCCTTAAGCATCTGTCATCTTCCAAGTCTTCCACCTGCAATTCAAAGAAGGTACAAATCAGTTCATCCATAATGCTCATTTCAAAATCTTCTTGTATAATCCGTGCAAAATAATCATATAAAACATTATTAGTAGTTCCAGAGATGATAATAATCACATATGCATGAACCACTAAAAGGACTTTACCTGATTTTCTCATGAACAATAATTGATTAACTTTACCTGTTGTGGGCCTTTTATACCATGCCTTGGGTACTTATTTAGATCACTTTTCTATCTCCTGATGACGGATTGAGGATATTTTTATCATTTTCATCCTCAAGGTATTCCTCAGTTGATTCAAGCTTGGTCATGACTAGCCCATTATCATTTAAATTTTTTGGAGTATAATCTGCATCCTGGGACAAGAGGACTTGAGTTGTCAATTTCGATTCAAATTTATTGGCAATGGCATGACAAATTATTTTAACAACCAACATCCCCTAGACAGCTCTAGATGCAATGCATGACTCATGTGTGAACCTAAACATTAATCCCATATAACGAATGCGGTTGCTTCCCCTTAGTGTGTGCATGAATGCAAGATGTTCAGTTACCATCCAATGCCATATGCAGCCTGTAACTAATTGACTCATAGTACCGGGCGGAGAACTTAGATCCGAAGATCACCTTACGCGTAGTGATAGCTTTCAGACAGGTGAAACCTGCCCTTCCACATGTCACCATTTGATATACTATATACTCAAGGGTGGTGGAGGTAGGAGGATTGCTATGCATTATCACATGAATTCACAATATTCAACTTATGCATGACAGTACGTGAAAGTGTATGCAAACTCAATATATGTAGTGAAATCATGATCTGAAGAATCTTCAAGCTCTCCTACAACAAGATGCTATATGACAAGTGATGTACACATAGATATGCAAACAACTATGGATGGAATGCATGTACAGACATGTGCATTATCACAAGACTATTCAGCACAAGATGAATCAAACCAATGACACAATTACTGAAGAAGGTTAGAGGGATATCACATGAGTTTCCAAATTTCAGTTTTGATTTTTCTTTTAAGCTGACTTATGTCACTAGCCCCGTGTGCCTTACCTTCTTGATGAAAATAGATTTCATGCTTTTCATTCCTAAGTCACACCTGTAAAATAGATTTCTCATTTGGCCTTCTTAGGTACCCAAATCCTTTTGGGTCCT
Source organism: Amorphophallus konjac (assembly GCA_022559845.1). Classification (NCBI taxonomy): domain Eukaryota; kingdom Viridiplantae; phylum Streptophyta; class Magnoliopsida; order Alismatales; family Araceae; genus Amorphophallus; species Amorphophallus konjac. Next base: position 110,402,845 of record CM040128.1, on the reverse strand, counting down.
TGTGGGTTAGCAGTAACTTTGGCATGCAATTTCTAATTTTTAACAACATTCAAGTCATAATTTTTCATGAGAAAATAATCATACTTAACATTCCCAAATTTGCCAAAGTGGTGGGGGGAAGCATGTGGCATCACATTTTTCTTTCTCATTGGCTCTACTGGTTTATATATGTGAGCATGATATATTGAGTGAAGGCTCTCTTTCTTCATGAGTAACCAGCAGTATGACTTGGTGTGACCTCTTTTACCACAGCGATTACAATGCATGGAAGGTTTTTTGGTGAAGACTTCCTTTACATTTTTCAAAACAGCTTGGTTCCTACATGCTCTCAAGTCATCATTCTTCATAATGAAGTAATTATACATAGCATGTCCATATTTTCCATAATAAAAGCATATGAGTTTCTTTCTAGTTAGTTGTCTGTGTGTGGCAGAAGAATGTTCAACATGCATGGGTGTGCTAGCAGTATTTTTGGATTTTTGATGTAAATTAATTTTCTTTCTGGATGCATGTGTGTGTGCAACATGATTTTCCTTTTTCCAATTTTCATTTGATGTGCTGGCTATATTTGAATTGTGCACAAAGGATGTATAAACTTTGTTTTCAAACTTCTTTTTGTTTACAGGATTATAGTCCAGCCCTTTCCTTTGAAAATTCACTTTCATCCCAAGCAATTTGTTCAAGTTTTCTTTACCATTTACAAATCTAGACAGCGAATCATTCAAGTCAAGAATTTCAGATTGAAGAGATGAAATTTGTAATTCAGAATTGGAAAGTTCTTCTTCACAAGTGGAAAGACTAACATTCAACATGGCATTGGTAGTCTTAAGGCATTCTACTTCTTGCCTAAGTTCATCCACATTTTCACGTTCTCTAACAACCATAGATTTTCCTTTTTCAAGAGTTAACAATCTTTCAGAAATGGCCTTGTTCAATTCCTTTAGTTTCTCATTTTCTTTAACAAGCTTTTCATCATGAATCAGTTCATTTATCAAGGTTTGATCATCGGCCATAGAATTCAGTTTTGCAGTCATCTCCTTGTTTTCATTTCTTAAAGAAAATATTTGATCTTTGTGAAATTCAATGTCAAACACATGAGCCTCAATCATTTTCTCTAGATGCATGTATTTTTGACAAGAGGAATTACACTTATTTTGTTCGACATCCTTTTTCAATTTTTTGTTTTCATCTTTTAGCTTCTTGTATTTTTCAGCAAGATCATCATATGCAATCAACAAATCTTCATAAGTAACTTCATCTTCATTATCAGAATCAGAATTTACCTTTGAGCGTGATTCAATTTGCTGATCACTCCCTTGATCGCTCATACCTGCCACAAGGCCTTGGTCTTCATACTCTTTCCGGACTTTGGTTAAGCCATCCAAGATATCCTTCGCAGACCTGTAATGGGAGACAAAAGGGAAATAGTTAGAATCAACTGCAGCAATAAGCAATTTCAAAACCAAGCAATTTTGATCATGTTTGTACTTTTGATTTTCAGTCCAGACATGTTTGTCTTTAGGCAATTCACGAGGACCATGTGAAATAAGCTTCCATAGCTTAGGGTCATATGAATTGACTAGACTAAACATTCTACCTAACCACAAATCAAAATTGTAACCATCAAATATCGGTGGAGAATTCAAAGTGTACATAATGGTAGTCATTGACCTAGATCTCTCTAGATCGTTAGATCTATGAAATTAGAGTCTTTGCTCTGATACCAATTGAAGTCCCGCGATCAATGACACCCAAGAGGGGGGTGAATTGGGTGTTTACCAATATTAAGGAAAACTTTTACCTTTTTACAAAATATATGGTAAACAATAATTAGCAATTGAAAACTAATTAACCAATTCTCTCAAACTCACCGTTCCCACACAACCATACAACGAAAGCAATCAAACCACACAAATAACACACAATGCACAGCGGTTTTTAAGGTGGTTCGGATGCAACGACGGCAATCCTACATCCACCCCTCACCAAATCCGGTGAGGCTTCACTTGGGAATGAATCCCCAAACGGAGATGATGCTCCAAACACACACATAGGACGACACCTGCACACACACACGGGGACGCGCCCCAAACTACACACGGAGACAAGCTCCAACACACACACACACACACACGGAGATAAACTCCAACACGTTCCGACAACCGGATCACTACAACACACACAGACACACGCTGCAACAAACGCAGCACAATCACACATACGACCACACGCAGGCGATTAACCACGACCGTATACACAAACGGTCACACACAAAAAATGTATTTTCAGGTTTGAAAGTAAACATAAGTAACAATATAAGCTTAGATCAAAGTAGAACTCATGGCAACCATCTCAAAACAGCAACTAAAGGATGTAGAGATTGTTCTCCCTTTGATTTCCAAGATGAATAGAAGTGGTAGCTTGGAGCTCCAGTCGGATGGTGATGATTTCAATGTCTTCTTGATCCTCTCCTTGATCTGCTGCACTTTTCCTTCTTCTGTAATCTTCAAAACCTCTTGGATGAAGATCACAACCCCTTGGCTTGAGCTCTTCTTTTTTTTTCTTCCCTCTCTTCACCTACAAGATAGAAAACAAGGAATACATTAGAGTTCCACTTGCTAAATTCATAGCTTACACATATGCCTATGTAGAAGACATGAAAAGACCATGATCACCCTTCTAGAACCATCCAAAAAGACCCCCAATAGGTCTATTATGAAATCAAGGGCAAAATGGGGGTTTATGACTTCACAAATATATTTTTATAACCCCTTGAATGGTCCAAGGACAAGTCCCATACCAGATCCACGTTTTGTGGATGATTGGGTGTCATTAGGATTAAACAAATGGGGTGAAAGCCCTCTCCACGCGCTTGAGAAACAAAGTCAACAAAAGTGGCTTCGGGGCTGGCGGTCGACCGGAACCTTCTGGCGGTCGACCGTTACTGATAGACCTGTAGAAATATCAGTTATGGGATTTTCGGTCGACCGCTACTGGGCTGGCGGTCGACCGCTACTGAGAGAACTACAGCCCGTTAGTTTCTAGGATTTTCGGTCGACTGCTAGCTCCTGGCGGTCGACCGCTAGCTACAGTATTTTTAGGTCGACCTAAACTATCCTTTAGGTCGACCTAAACCTGCAGAAAAAATACAGAAAAAATAAAAACATTAGTAAACATGTAGGAAAACATGCCCAATGATTCCAAGTGATGAATGCATGAAGTACATACATGAAATCATTAACAAGGAGGATGAAAACACTTGGAAAACTTAATCAACCATAGCATAACATTAAGATCATATGGCTATCCAATTTGTGCAATAAGATAGCATCATTGAACCAAATTTCATATATCATGAGGATGCCATTCAACAAGGTGATTGGGTCTCATTTGTCAAGTGTATATGCAATGTGAGAACACATATCAACCATATATCCTATCAAGATCAAAAAACTCCAAATGGAAACCTACCATTTTCTCCCAAAAATATACACATGTAAGGTGCCAAGTTCTCACCATGAATCTTGATACCTTTGCATATGAGATTGGCATTCCATTTTAAACCTGCATAAGAGAGTAAATGAAGTTAAGACAATACAAGTTCAATCACTTTGATGCCATCTACCACTTTCAACCAAGATTCTCATGAAGCCTTCATTTTGTGAAACCAAATGATCTATATATGCATCCCATTGACATCAAAGATTCAACCAAATATTATATACAAACCAAGGATCAAGACCATGTAATCGTTGCCATTTGCCATCCGAACCATGTAAGTTTAGTTATTATCACGTAATCACACATTAAGTTTAGTTATCATCAAAAACATAACTGTCATGAACAATAATCATAACAATCATCAAAACCATAACACAACAAGATCTCCCTCTCCCTTTCCCTCCCAACACCAAATTCACAGCTCTCCCTCCCACCACCTGCTAGACCCCCTTCCAGCCCCCATTCTCCCCCTTCCTCACCTTTGTTTACCCCCTCCTAGACCCCCTCACAGCCTAGGGTCGCCCCCACACCCATCCACCCCATTTCCCCTCTCATCTACCCCATTTCTCACCTATCATCTTCAACCAGCCTGTTCAAGCTCGCAAGCCGCAGTGTTCCATCGACTTGCAGAGGCTCCCACAATGTCACCGTGAAGCTCCTTGAGGCATATCATATACCGTTGGATTTGTCTTCTTGTCATCTTTGCAACGGTGGTGGTTTTGTCTCCGTCTGAGTTTGTGACTGCCAGGGAGAGCCATTCTTCTCTGACTACACAGGATAGGTCCGGTCAGCAACCTAAAGTAACTTCTAGAAGCTCCCACGGCCACATTCCTATGCTTCTTGTGGCTCCAATTGGCTGAGAGCTTCTACAACAAGTCTTCTTTCATTACCAAGAAGCAGCACCCCGTTCGGCATCCGGAGCAGCGATTTCTCAATTTTCTCCCTCGGGTGCACTGTTCTGTCCACTCTGAGATTGAACAGACATCTGATCACTGTTCGGGCTGTCCCTGTCTACTCTAACCTCTTCCGGTGTCCCGGTGGGTCTCATTTCTAAGAGGGCTTGACAAAGAATCCAGGGACTCCAGCCAAGCCTGAATCAGAGCCCAGGAGCACCCGTGGCGACCTCGTCTTCCTGCGGAAGTGGTGCTGAAGCAGACAGAACCAGAGAACAAAGACCTTGCTCACGGCCCTTCCCCGACCAACGCCGACAACCAGAAGTCCTCCCAAAAATCTGACGTCCTCCTGGGCCAACCCAAGAGGTTTTGCCGCTAGTTTCGTAGCAAACGGAGTCCGGGAGTGGCCGCAGAGGTGCCGACATCGACTGCCTGTCCCCTGTTCCAGAGAGCAGATAGAACCGGCAACCGCCTTCCAATTAGTTCCTAGCTCAACTTTTTCCCTCCCTACCTGGCCGACTGAGCGCCCCTCCCTACGTGAAGGTACATTTTGGTTGTAATTCTACTCCCACACCCCTAGTCCAACCCCCTTACAAGGGGCGTAGTGCATGTATTAACAGGTCGCCATCCAAAGCTACACCGACGCGGCGTGCGGGTGCATGCCCACGCCTCCCCGCTCGTCATCGTCTCCGGCCGGGATCGGCGTATTCATGCTGATCAGGTGAGCTCCTGACCACACTCCTATGCTGGATTATTTGTACTTGATTAGTATTGCTTCTAGTGTGCCATCGGTCGGTGAGGAGTGCGCGAACTCAAATTGCTACTATGTGAGTGCCCACCGCGGGTGAGTTGTGAGCGAGAACAATTTACCCACGCCCTCGGCGTGCTGACCGCCAGTGAATTTGGGCAACCCCAGGCCCTTAGGGGTCCTCCCCAAGTCAGCCATACCCTTGGAAACCTTTGGGTCCAGCCTCGGACCCTCACCCCATCGCCGGTCCACCTACAGAACTGAGTGTGCCAAATGCGAGTGAGTCCGCTTGTGTGACATTGCCGTGTCCATTGCGTTGCTTGCACTCTAAGTCTAAGGGGTTGTGTCACATCATGGTCTCCTTAACACCTCTCAACACTCACTTATGAGCTAGAGAGAACAAGACCATCCCTATAAGCTATATGTTGGGCTGCCGGGGACGGCCACTTACTGCCTGCCAATCGTTCGAGTGTTTGCTCCCTCTGTTTCGATCCTCCCCTAATCTGCATGCTAACTCATCAACTCCGTGAGTGCTAACCCATTAACTCTGTGAGCACTAACCTGCTAACCCTGTGAGTGTTAATTCACCAACTCCCTGAATGTTATGCTACTGTACTCCTCCTACTCTCTTCAAGAGCTACAATACCACGCTTTATTATTTCGAGAATGGCAGCTTCAATGCTCCGGGGAGGGGAATATCCCTTGTTGAAACATCTAAATCACCCTGGGGTCAAAGGGTTCTGTCTGTTTATGGCAAGCATCCCTAAGGACCGCCAGAGGGTGAACATTAAGGGGCTCTTAGCCCAACACTAAACCCACTATCCCGAAGGGAATGGTGGTGGCCATGGGTTTTGTGCCCCTCGTAGGCTAGCCATCGGGGTTTCCTTCCTTATTGATCGTCCCTTTTTTAATCATACTTCGGCCCATGGAATATTGGTGCTCCTCGTAGGCTAGCCCTCGGGATCTTCCATCTATTCGGGTCTGCCGGCCGCTGTTGTGCCACCCGGTATTAAGGAGCTTACTCCATTATGTGGGTATGCCTCCGCTTTCCCCCCGCAACCCTCCAGATGGGGAGGTGCGGCCAAAATTTTGCCAGACTTGTTTGACTAATTGCCCTCATAATTTGGGCTTAATAAGACATGTTTTCAAAACAGTGAACTTTCGTGCTCGAGTATGAACCTCGCACGAGTCTCAACCCTATCTCAAGGACATCCTGGACCTTAATTCATTCACTAAACAACCCAATACATGTTCATGGTTTAAATAAACTAAAAAATACCCAAATATTATCTAATCCGACGCGGCCCTAATCTGGCGTGCCCTAATACGGCGCGGTACCCCACCGCGCCGGTTTAACCTTACACTCAAACTCTCAAAAAACCAATTGGCCACCACCCGATGCGCCCTAATTCAGTGCGCACCGGGCGGGGCGTGCCACTTAAGGCCACTCGCCACCCCGCGCCGTTTTAACCCTTATTCTACCCCGTGCCGTATAACCCTATACCTACGCTAACCCACGCTGGTTTTGAACAAAAATGCGTCTTTCGCGCCATTTTAACTCCTCTCATTCTCGAGTCAACCCCCACCTTCCGCGGCTTGTGTCAGTCAACGTAATCAATCATAAACCAAATAAAAGAAACTTTTTTTAAGTTGGAATCATCTGTCATTATGCATTTGCTAATTTATGCATTAGATATAAATATGCATTCTTATATGCCTCGTTAATGCATGTTTGCTTGAACGAGACTTCAGTATATCACATGGCATCGACGGAAGGCCGGGTCACGCTCGACCAGAAGCCTTAGCTATGCGCGATGGTGGTCTTTGGACCTATGTCCTCCGCCTCGTACCGAGTGCTCAGATTTAATGAAACATGCCTGCTCTGTATGATTAAGAGAATGATAAATGAATCATTGCATGCAGCCTTAAAGATCTCATCATCACATGCATTTTCCTGTACTCTATTTCAGCCTCGGGCTACTCCTTATCTCGGCAATTAATCAGAGGTTTTCCTCCTTATTGAATGATGTAATTAACTTCATAGCCTTTATGGTATGGCAGACTTTTGGTCTCGACACGCATCTCATTTTCGCCTGACCCGGGTTAGATTGAGCGCATAATAAACTCGTCATCTAGTGACTGGCACGCCCTATGCAAATAAACAGTTGATAAATAAATCAAATAAATAATAATAATAATATAACTTAATTTATAAAAAAAATCCATTCCCATAGTCTGGCACGCCAGGTGGGACCGAGTTCTCCTCTCATTTCTTTGCCGAAATAAACGGGCCCCGAGGCCCCCCCAAAGAATGTTGATCGTTTGCTTATTCTATTTTTTAAGAGAAAGTGACGATGGCCGTTGGATTCGCTGTGCTAACCTTTGGCCCCGAGATCGTGGCCAGCCATGCTACCGATGGGTACTTGGCGGTGCCGACAATTTTTGGTTCCTTCCCACCAGTCGTCGGCTTCCCCAACTTCTTGGGGGTAGCCTTCGCTGACATGCTGGAGGTCGAGCTTCCGGAGTCGATCAAGTAGGAAGCTGATATGAAGACAAGGGCCCACAACGCCCGAAGCTGCAAGAGTCTGGCAACAGGACGGACTCAGTTGATTAGTTGCATGGTGCATCATGTGGCTCAAGGGGCTCGCTTCGCTGATAAGTGCACAGTTTTACATGTTAATTAATGTTATAGCATGCTTTTATGAGCTTTAATATGCATCACTATGCATTTATCACACTTAATCATAACTTAGAGTAAAACATTTAGTTTTATGGAATTAAGTAATTTTAATGAATAAATTTACTTATTTTGCAGGCACAAAGGAGGGGCCAAAGTCTGTTATGGCTAGAGAGAGAGAGAGAGAGAGAGAGAGAGAGAGAGAGAAGAGTATAAATGGGCCAAGGGCCCATGGGCTTGTTTAAAAAGAAAAAAAGAAAAAAGAAGAAAAAAATAAAGCTTATACTTATATATATATATATATCATATATATAACATATATATATATATATGGTATTGAAGAGGGGCGATCTCGCACTACTCCTGAGCGGGGAAGAGGATAACCACGTAGCCTTGACATATGAACTACAAGAGGAGAAACAGGTCACGGGTGCCTAGGGATGGATTCCCGGGGAAAACACTCCGATGCTTAAGTCAGCAAGTGTAGTAGAGCACAAGTGCAAAGGGAGGAGTTAGGAGGAAGATGGGAGCACGAGATTCCTCTCCACCGAAGGGTGAAGTGGTTCCTACTCAGGGTTTTTGGCTTCCCTCTGCACAATATGGCTCTTCCGATTTAAATAATGGCTCGTTGAGTGCATGATCCCTGTAAGCTGAGGAGATTCGAGGGGGGGCGGGTTACGTCATCCTTGCGGGCTCTTTATAGCATACGGACTCTTGGTTTCCCCTATCCCCTTGAGCTCCCAGCTTTTAAGGGACGCGTAACGGCCATACAGATAAGCTTCCATCAGTTGGCCCGAGCATATGGTGCTCGCCCAGGTGGTGCCTCCCGAGCGATATATGCACGGTTTAGGCAAGGAATATGGGGCTCTGAAGGAGCTCTCCCGATCAACTGATGCTCGGACATCCCAACCCGAAGGCCGCCTAGGAAGCGCTTGTTTCAAGTGAGTTATTGGGATTATATTGAGTGGGCCTAGGGGCAACCACTTCAAGGAGTTGGGCCTCGTTGGGTCGGGTCGGACCTCATTTGGCCACTCCGTACGGGCGGCTAGATTTCACCTCTCCGCTTGTCCCCCTCCTACTCCCGAGCCAAAATTAGGCTCGGTCGAGTAGCATTTTGGGCTAGGCTTTTCATGGCTCTAGTTGGGTGGAGATCTCTCTCTGGTAGGGGCCACATGATGCGGTTTGCCCTAAAAATATGCCCGTCAAGATGAATAAAAGAATGCCCCTCCTTGGGAGATCGAATCACCGCGCCGCCTCCGGCTAGGGGTTATAGGCATTACGCGTTGTTTGCGTCCCTTTATCTTCGGGGGTTTAGGGTTTTGTCATCCTTTGCATTTATATAGGGGGGGGCTCAGGCACCGTGTGAGTAGTTCGGAGGAGTGGGGAATCGCAGCGGCCTTTACGGAGCAAGAAGATTTTTCCGCGGCGGCGATCCGTTAGCTTCTTTCCCCTCCGGAGTCCTCTGGCCTAGAGCTTTCCCCTTCTTCTTCCAGTTCCTCCATATGTTCAATAGCAGACCAAAATCTTGAGGCCGGGGGGCGGCAGAAAGAACAGACCCTAAGGGTTTTCATGGTACAGTTGGAGCCTCTCTGTAGCGAGTTGGGGGAGGCTGAGGTGAAACAACTGGAGAACCAGTATGGGCTGCCTTGGCGATTCCAATTTTTCGCGCCTGAGCCTCATGAGTCTAGCCTGGCCACTCGTTCTGGCCTCTTCTGTTCCTTCCTCTTGGCCTGGAAGTGTGGCTTTCTCCTCCCCCTCCATTCCTTTGTCGCTAAGTTGCTTCGGTTCTACTGGCTGGCTCCTGTCCAGCTAGTCTCCAATTCTTATACCTTCATCTTCTCCTTCTTTTTCCTTTGTGGCCAGTGTGGGGTGAGGACCTCGCTGGACCTCTTCCATTATTTTTTAGAGCTGAAGGATAATCTTCATGCGGGGAAGGACTTCTTCTTCATCCAGGCGAAGCGGAACAGGAGTTGCGTGTCCCTTTCCGTGAAAGACTCATCTCACAAGGGGTGGAAGACCCAATATTTCTGGGTGGGTGGTGTGGTCTGGAATTTCCCGACGGCACCCATCTTTCACCTGAACATTCCACCAAAGCAAACAGAGGTCTCCCCGAGGTGGAGAGAGATGCTGCCATCCTTCTGCAGAGTCACTGGCCGACTGTTGAGCTGGTGACCTCATACAACATCGAGGAGTACCTTTCTTGAGCACTGCTGCCGATAGGTAAGGATCTCAGGGGCTTGTTCTCTTTCTGTTCGAGTAAGTGCCTTTCTTCTTTTAATTTGCTCTTCTTCGTTCAGACTAGAGGCGAGCGATTGAGGATGAGGCACCACTAGCCGAGTTGGGGATCGTCAACGAGGATGATACACTGGCTCCGAGCGATCTCCAAGCTTCGAAGGGTTCCTCCCGTGCCTGAGATAAGGGCAAGCGGGTCACCTGGGATGACGCTTCCGAAATGTGGGGGGTCAAGCGCAAGGATCCCATGGCAAAATTGCTAAGGTCTTCGATGCAGGATCAGTTTGTCGAGAGAAAATGGGAGAGGAAGGCGGCGGTCGCCCACCCGGCCGAAGAGGTTTCCCTGCAGGCTCTCCCCTCTACAGAGCAAGAAGGGGCAGACAATGAAGGGGTCATGGCTGATGTCGCGACGCTGAGTGAAGTAGAGGGGGCGCCAGACAAAGGAGCCAGGTCCTAGCTGGTTGAGGCTGGAGGGTCGTAGGCTGAAGCGACTCAATCACAGTCGACCGAGGCCGGGGAGGTATGCGGCGGGGCCGTTCATCCCGAGCCAACCGGTGGGGCCCCCGAGGCGGGATTACTCGGCAGAGGTGCCCCGATCCCGGCCACTTCGGAGAAGACTTTCCTTCCCTCTTTTTTTTATTATCCTTCCAATCCCTCTGGCACCTTTCCTCCGAGCTTCTCAAACCAACGGGGCCGGCTATCCTTTAGCCGAGCCAGTTTCTGCACTAGGCAGAGTTAGTGGCTGGACGCAGGAGTGCTTACCGAGTTGGCCGAGCGATCTGCTCGCGTCATAGTACCAGTGGGTGTAACTTTTTGTTTTTTGGCATGTAATGCATCGACTGTATTTGTATGAGAATCATTAATGGAAGGAAAAGCTTTGCCATTTGTTGCTTACATGCTGTTGAAAAAGCTCAAAAATAGAACTTTCATAACGTTGTCGCATTCCACGTCCGAGGGATAGGAGTTCTTTCCATAGTAGACAATTGATATGCTCCTTTCCCGAGTGTCTCGACCACTCGGTAGGGACCTTCCCAGTTAGGGGCTAGCTTCCCCGCCGCTTCGAGTGGTTGAAAGGCTTCGGCCTTTCTCAGGATGAAGTCCCCTGGCTGGAATTGTATGTTTCAGACTCTGGAGTTGTAGTATCGAGTGACGTGCCATTGATATTCCATTGCTCGGATACCTGTAATCTCTCGGATCTCGTCCACTAGGTCAAGGTTTTCCAGCAATTTTTGCTCGTTCACCTCGGGTTTGAAGTGGATGACTCGGAGAGAGGGATTGCCGACCTCCAATGGAATCACGGCTTCCGTGCCATACACCACCTGGAAGGGTGTTTCACCGGTAGGCGTTCTAGGAGTAGTTCGGTGTGACCATAGTATGCTCGGTAATTCCTTGAGCCAGCTTCTCTTGGCCTTGTCGAGTCTGGTTTTGATGCCTTTTAAAATAGTTTTGTTGGCATTTTTCACCAGTCCATTAGCCCGAGGGTGGGCTACCAAAGTGAAATGATTGCGAATGTTTAGGTCGATGCATCTGTCTCTGAAGTAATGAGAATCAAACTACCGACCATTATCACTCACGATCACTCGGGGTACACCGTAACGACAAATGATCGACTTCCAAACAAAACTCCACACGACTGATTCGGTGATCCTAGTGGTAACCTCGGCCTGGATCCACTTGGTGAAGTAGTTGATGGCGACGATGATGAACTTCTTCTGAGCCTGGGCCATGGGGAATGGCCCCAAGATATCGATCCCCCACCGAGCAAAGGGTATGGCTCAACAAGGGTGACGAGCTCCGCCGTAGGTTGGTGGATCAAATGGTCGAAGCGCTGACATCGGTCACACTTCTATACATAGGTCGTGTAGTTGCGCTGGAGAGTGGGCCACCAGTAACCTTGCCATAGCAAGATCCTAGCAAGTAGATCTACCTCTCTGGTGCGTGCCGCGGATGCCTTCGTGTACTTCGTGAACCGCTCGGCTGGCTTCATCGATGCTGATGCACTTGAGAAGGGGACCGGAGAAAGATCTGAGGTACAAGTCATCATCTAGCATGACAAAATGCCGAGCTTGGTACTTGAGTTTCCAAGCCTCTCGAGGGTCGGCGGGCTCTTGAGAATCCCGAAGCCAGAATATGTAGGGGGTCCGCCAGTCGCTCGGGGGTGCCGGGTCAATGGTCATAAGCTCAGATTTTATGCTCGGTCGCTCGAGCTATTTGAGGAAGATCGATATTATACCTTCGGGGTCAAGGGGGGAGGCCAGACGAGAGAGGGCGTCCGCTCGGGAGTTTTCCTCCCGGGCTATCCGGACTACCTCAAAGCTCTCGAAGAGTTGGGCCATCCTCTTGACCACATGGAGGTACTTGATAATTTGTCCTTCCCGAGCTTCGTAATCACCATTGACCTGGCTAGCGACCAATTGGGAGTCGGTGTGGATCCTAACTCGCTCGGCCCCTAGTTGTCGAGCCATCTTGGCCCCTGAGATAAGGGCTTCGTACTCGGAGATGTTGTTGGATGCCTGGAAATAGAACTTCAAGGCGTACCGCAGCTCCGCTCCTTCGGGGGACTTGAGAAGGACACCGGTGCCACATCCAGCTGAGTTGGAGGACCCGTCGACGAACAGGTCCCAAGTGGGGCCGGGCACTGGTGGAAGTGCTTCTTAAATCGGGACCGTGCTTTCGGCGATGAAGTCCGCGAGGGCCTATCCTTTGATGGCCGAGCGGGGGCAATACGAGATATCGTAGGGCCTGAGCATGATGGCCCATTTGACGAGGCGTCCCGAGGCTTCAGGGTGAAAGAGAATCTTCTTCAGGGGTTCGGCGGTCAATACGATGATGGAGTGCCCTTGAAAGTAGGGTCGGAGGCGCTTGGCTAAGGTAAGCAATGTTAGCACGAGTTTCTCGATTGTGGGGTACCTTCTATTAGCCTCATTAAGCACCTTGATAGTATAGTAGACTGGTCTCTCGACCCCCGCGTCATTCCTGACCAGGACCGAGTTTACTGTGGAAGGGGTCGCCGAGAGGTAGAGGTGTAAAGCTTCGCCCCGGACCGGCTTGGATAGCACCGGGGGCGAGGCCAAGAATTCCTTGAGTTCGGTGAATGCCTTATGACATTCCTCATCCCAAGCGAACATAGACCATGCCATTTTGGGTCTCCTCAACAGTTTGAAGAAGGGTAGGCATCGTTCGGCAGCCCGGGATAGGAATCGGTTGAGCGCAGAAATGCGCCCCGTAAGGCGTTGGACGTCCTTGATGCAGGTGGGTGGCCGCATGTTCAGGATGGCCTGAACCTTGTCGGGGTTGGCTTTGATCCCATGCTGAGTTACTAGAAAGCCTAGGAACTTCTCGGATCTGACTCCGAAGGTGCATTTAGCAGGATTGAGCTTCATGCTGCACCTCAGGAGGGTGTCGAGGGTCTCGGCTAAGTCGACAAGGTGGTCTTCGGCCTTCGGTGTTTTGATGAGCATATCATCAATGTAGACCTCAACGTTCCGACCGAGTTATCCTTCGAAGATGTGGTTGATCAGTCTCTAATATGTTGCTCCAGTGTTCTTCAACCCAAACATCATTCGGGTGTAGCAGTGTACGCCGAAGTCGGTGATGAAGGCCGTCTTCTCGATGTCTTCCGGGTCCATCCTGATCTAATGGTAACCAGAGTAGGAGTCTAGGAAGCTGAGCAGCTCGTTGCCAGAGGTTGAGTCGACCAGTTGATCAATGCTTGGCAGCGGGTAGCAATCCTTCGGGGCTAGCCTTATTGAGGTCGGTGAAGTCTACGCACATTCGCCACTTTCCCGAAGCATTCGGTACCAGGATGACGTTGGTTAGCCACGTAGGGTACAGGACCGGACAGAAGAGACCAGTCTTTTGCCCCTTGGTGATGTTGTGTGCTGTGATACCACTTGTTGGGTAGTGGCTGACTGATCTAGAGGGGGGGTGAATAGATATGCACCTCTTTTCGCAATTCAACCCTCTATAAAGCTAGACAGCAAGAATCGCAGCGGAATAAAAACTAGTTTAATGAAGAACACAATGAGTTGCTTAGCAAGATGAATAAGTAATGTGAATATTAAACCTAAGCATGCATCTAGCACAAGCAATCATACAAACAAACCATGAACACAATGGATTTTAAGGTGGTTCGGACTGAATCCTCAGCCCTACGTCCACCCCTCACCAAACCCGGTGAGGCTCCACTAGTGCAGCGCACCAAACCGTAAATCGGAAACCACCGATTGCCTTCCTACTAACCAACGGTAGGGACGTCAACACCGCAGATCGGAAACACCTCCGATTGCCTTCCTACTAACCACCTGGTAGGGACGTCAACCGCAAATTGGAACACCCTCCAATTGCCTTCCTACTAACCACCGGTAGGGACGAATCACAACTTCAATGTTTAACAATATTGAAAGTAAAACAAATGTGAAGGAACTAAAACAAGAGATTGAGTAAGAAGGAATTGGCCCTTGAATGGAAATGATTTGTTGATCAGCAACAAAGATCTCTTCTTCTTGCAAATCAATCTTCTTGATTCACCCTTGAATGGATGAATGTTCTTCATGGAGTACTGTTCATGTGAACAGTAACTGTTCTTCCAATCCTCCTCTTTTGATCTTCTTTTTGATCTCTTTGAATGGATGAAGAAGTGAATAGATGCTTCCTTGATCCTTGCTTCCTTCTTCACAGATCTTGGAAGATGATTGCTTATATTCTTGTCCCCAATTTTGACCTATCCCTCCTTTTTACTGTTGTCACAGGGGGAGAATGTCTGATAGGGGAAGAAGAACGAGAGGTACATGTCAACTTGTGAGCAAGGGGTTGCATAGCATGTGTTCATTCATTGTCATTGCATAGCATCTATTCACTTCTTCATCCATTCAAAGCGATCAAAAAGAAGATCAAAAGAGGAGGATTGGAAGAACAGTTACTGTTCACATGAACAGTACTCCATGAAGAACATTCATGGCAGACCGTGCAGAAGAGTCAAGCAAACCATCCTCATCAAAGGTAAATTCTGATTCCGAGGAATTCACTTTTGAAGAACTTATGGAATCCTATGATGAGTTGTTTACACAATACAAAAAGGTAATATCAGAAAATAAAAAGTTGAAAAAGGATCTCAAGAAAAATAACCAACATGAAAGCTTTATTTGTAAAAAGTGTTCTGTGTTTGAAGAGCTCTCTTTTGATCTAGACACACATAAAAAAAGCATTACATGTCTAAGAGATGAAAATGAAAATCTTCATGATGAAATCACTAGGTTGGAAGAAATTGTAATAAAACTTCAAAACCAACCTAAGGCAATATCTAATGATCAAACTATGGCCGATGGGCTTATTCATGATGAGAGGTTGATTGAAGAAAATAAAAATTCTGTTTCATGCTCTGCTAATTTTGCATGTGAAAAATGTTCATTATTGAGAAACATAAATGCTGGTCTCCATGATGATCTTGAATGGCAACAAAATTTGATTGATTCTCTAAAGGAAGAGAATAAAGAGTTATTGGAAAAGAAAATTGAATGTGAAAAAGTTGAAGAAGAATTGCATGAAAAATTGGCTGCACATGAAAAAGGCAAATCTATCATTGATGATCACTCCGAAACATTGCATGCTTTAGAACAACAAAGTCAAAATCTTAAAGCTGTAAATGACATGCTCAATGAGCAATTGGCAGCATGTGAAGAGGGTCTTAATGAGTCTAAACAGCATATTTCTTCACTTGAAAATGAAATTCAAGGTTTGAATGATTTCCTGTCAATGTTTGCCCAAATCCAAGATTTTGGCTCACCGGAAGCCACCACTTCATGTGGTCACCAAAAAGGGCATACTGCTCGAAAGAAAAGTAAAATTCAGCATTCTCATCCAAACATGCACCATAACATGCTCAATGCTAAATATCATGTTTTCCATAAAAAGAATGTCCATTGTTATTATTGTGGTAGACATGGTCACACTGTGCATGATTGTTTTATCTTGAGAAATAATGAGCTTAGAGCAGGACAGCAAGTGAAAGAACAAGGAAAGAAAGAAAGGCACCACCCTCATACCATGAAAGGTAAGAATCATGCTCGTCCACAAAAGTATAATTCACATGCACATGAACATAAAAAGGATAATCAATCCTTTGTGCGTTGTTTCTACTGTGGTAAAAATGGGCATGAGATGTATGGTTACCATACAATGAGGGAAGATGATTTGATTGCCTTGAAAAAGATGAGTCAAGATGCTAAACCTGTTGCTAACCCACAAGGACCCAAGCAAGCTTGGGTACCTAAAAATTCCAAATAAGAATTTTGGGTGCAGGATGCCTTGGAGCTGAACAAATGAATGGTCAGGTAAATAAAAGCTCAAGGCACATGTATGTACATAAACTTTTTAATTTCAATCATCTTACATGTTTAGTCCTAACATGTAGATAGTGCATCATAAGTCTGCCAAATGTCATTAAATTCTGCAAACTGAATTGCTATTTGAAATGCTTTACCCCCATGGTGTGAGATGACCTTTTGAGCTAGATTTCTTGCTCATACCATGCTGGACCACAGCTGCTTAGTTCATGAAATACTTATTTTGCTGATGTTGCTGATATAATGATGAGTTGTTTAATTCTTGCTACCAACCATGTGAAATTCCTAGATTTTGGTTTTGATGGTGTATACCATGGTTGTAATTTTCAACTCATTAATTCATGATTAGCATTGTTCAAAGGGGAGTCTAGCAATTGGCATCATCATGTTGCATTCAGTTCAAAATAACTTGCGAATGATTTGTGTTTGCATCATCTTGTGATCTTATATACTTTAATGCAAATCATGTTTAGAAAAATAAAACAAAACAAAAAAAAAATGTGTGCAATCATCCATGCAGCATCTGCATTACATTGTGTAATTCATATAGTTCATAGGCTGCACATTTCACAGCAAACCCTTGCATAGATCTAGGGGGAGTCAACATCAAAACTCTGTTTGCATCATTCTACACATTGTTGACATCCTTGCATAGAATGCATAACCTCAGGAGGAGTGTTCCTTCATTCATTCCTGTTTATCATTCATGCAACACTCTCTCTCATTCATACCAACTAACTGCATTTTATTGATACACTAAATCAGATTGCTAAACCTCAGGCTAATGGAAATTGAAATAATGATCTTCTACAATTTGATTGTGTGTTTTTGCAAATTGGTTTCCATGCATTGTTCATCTGTAAAAATGTCATTTGCATATGGTGTAGCATTGCATGTGGTTGCATAATAAAATTGAATTGCTTGTTTGAGAATGATTTAAACTTGTATTGCACCCGGTATATAAAAAGGTGTCGCCCGACCGTTAGGTTACGCCTATCGGAGAGGTGATTCACTTGCGTGAGGGGATCCTTGGATTCTGTAACTCCGCCGAGTACCGGATAGGTCTAGGTGCATCATATTGCATAGTCCGTGCTTGTCTAGATGCACTCACCATGCGTGAAAATTCTCCTCCGCTATGTACCATGTGTCATTCTTGCATATAGGCCATGTCGTTAGGGGGAGTTGTCTCCTTGACGCATTCATGCACATGCTAAATACCATGAGTCGGGTCATAGCATTCATGCATATTTCTTTTTGCCCATCTCATGAGTGATTTAGCTATTCCATGCACATCCTAAGGGGGAGTGTTGCAATCTGAACTTTCTTGGGTAATTGTCTGATAATGGTGTAAGAGCTTTCTATTATATGCACTAATGATTGTCCATCAAATAACAATGGTTCAGATTTAATGATTTCTTTGAAATTCAGATAAATATGTTTTTGAAATCATCTATGTCACGTAGTCTTTAATAGACTTTAACTAGAGGTTGCATGTTGTGTTTTGAATGATCTTTCTGAAATCTGAAAATTCAAATGTCATAGTCAAGTTGGTTGAGTTGCTACAGTCTCATATTATTTTTAAACAACTTGACATATTGGAATTCATAAAGAAAAAATTTGGCAAAGTAATGACATTAGGTCACTGAGAAACATGTCTTCTCATCTAGGAAATGAGGCTAGATATGTCATGAAGTACCCTTGTTATCTTTGTTATCAATAGCTTGGACTCAAGGTAGAGCAATGGCTAAATTGCTGAGAAATATATCTCCTCATCAAAGATATGAGATCAGATATGTCATGAGGTGATTTCAGCTATCTCTGTTCACTATGAAGCATAACAGTCAGTTTTACCAAATACCTAGGAATACGGGCGTCTAAACAACGTGTATTCTTACGGCTAGGAGGAATGACTTAGACTCGATTGCTCGTAATATATGAGTCTAATGATATGACTTTCATTGCAGAAGATTATGAAAAATATGTTGAATCAAAGCATTCCTTATAATTATCATGGTTGTTTAACCTCAATACAAGTTGTGCTTTTCCCGATGACGATTATGAATATGGCTGTGTAAGACAATGGAGGATTATCATTGCTAGAGCATGCACTTTTGGTTCACTTCTATTAAACCATGTATTTAGCTATTTTTCAAATTCTCTTGTTAATTCAGAATTCATTAGCTTTGAACCATACATATTCATCACGGCATGTTTCTAGTTGCTTATAATGGTTTGCTCTATACTCCTCTTTCCCTCAGCTTCCTACATAATTTGTTCATTCATTTAGATAGGAGGAGAAAGTTTGCATTCATTTCTATAGGGGGAGAAGGCTTGGTGACTTGATGAGTCATTCATCATACAAGGGGAGAATGTTTCTTGTTTGTGTTTGCATATGTGGTTTGGTGAGCGTCATATATAGGGGGAGAAGACCATGTCATATTGTGAGCATTTCATTGTCAAAGGGGTAGCATGTTTTCATGATTCATGTCATAGCATAACATGTTCATATGTCATTGCATAGCATGTGTAAAGCATGTTTTCATAATTCATTACAAAGTATTTGTTGAAACTTTAAAATTCATTGACATTGCATAGCATGGTTTCATTCATTTTAGAGCATATCATACATTGAACTCTTTGCATTCACATGCTCTACTTCATCTATGCATATCTGTGTTCACTTCATGCATACATAATTGGGAGAAATCATTTTGTGCTCATGCATACATATTTGCATTCACATGTTTTGATCATCTTTGCATTGCACATATGTCTTGCATCTTGCCTTCCCATGCATTGCATAGAAAATCCTGAAAACCATAAAAAGCTAAAATCTTGAAAACCTCTAAAAATTGAAAAATCTGAAATCAAAATTGCTTTCTGGCTGTCTTATCTATCTTTTCTGTTGGACCATGTTGGCATACTTCATCTCATTCATTGGTCTCACAAATACAAAAGGGGAAAAGATTTGATCCCTTCTTGCTGATGGCAAAGGGGGAGAAGATTTGATGAGCCATTTCAAAGATTTTGGTATTCTTTGTGTGGAGTCGATTTGGTTGAGTCATATGAATGGTTTTAATGAGCCATAGTGTTCTTGAATGTTCTTGAATCTTTTTATGACTCATACTTGCCATCATCAAAAAGGGGGAGAATGTTGGGGAGAATGTTGTGCTAAAGTTGGGTATGTGTGGAACGTGAGTGTTTCTATTATTTTGATGATGTCCAACTATGACTCAACTAATGATTGGTTCTATTGTTTTGATGTGATTCCAACTATGACTCAACTATGACTCATTTCTAGTGTTTTGATGATGTATGTCTTTAGAGTCATTTTGCTATTCATTATGCATTTGCTATGCATTTGATAAAATCAATTTGATATGCATTTTACTTTTGCTATGCATTTGATAAAAACCATTTGCATACATGCATTTGATAAAATCAATTTGATATGCATTTTACTTTTGCTATGCATTTGATAAAAACCATTTGCATACAATTCAGGTCATTATATTGCCGATTCAACATATCAAGAATGGCTTGCAACGCTTAACCAATTGGCCGCACAGAAATCAAGATCAATCCAAAGGAGCAAGCCATCCCAGGAGGACGATCAAAAGTCACTCATGATGCCAAGTGCATGATGCCAAGTACACTTTGATTGGAGTGGAAATATCTACTGTGCAAGCTCAACAGAATGCAACCAAAGAATGGAATGGGGGTGGCGAAATGAAAGTGAAATGAACACGTCCAAGCAAGGCTAAGCAAGGAAGAAAAGGCTCTAGCTAAGCAACGCCAAGCAAGAAAGAAAAGGCCCAAGCAATGAAGCAAAGCTTCTACAAAGGACTGAGCATTCATACAAGATAATCCAAGGAATGGAGTGGAGTTGGCAAATGTGAAAGCTCAATGTTGCGCCTTCGCACGCGGATCGACCTACGCGGTCAGGTCGCGGGGGTCAAGGGGGCAGCGCCCCTTGCGGGGGTTTCCGGGGACGGAGCCCCCGGAACAAAAATTTGATTGAAGACTCAATAATGAAATCTTCAAGACTGTCAAGGGCGATGCCACAAACATGCACGGGCTGCTAATGGAGTTGAACGACGAAGCTGAAGCGGACAACGGACCGACCCGGGCAAGCCCGGGTTCTGCCCAGCTGGCGGTCGACCGCCAGCACAGGGACGGTCGACCGCCCCAGCCAGGGAAGGCCAGCTTGAAATTCTTTCAGTGACGGTCGACCGCCAGCCAGTGGCGGTCGACCGGAAATCCCAGGGGCCATTCTTCTACAGCATTTCACAGTAGCGGTCGACCGCCAGGAGCTGCAGGTCGACCGCCAGCCCCGAGCCAACCATGTTTGACTTCGAATTCCACCTCGTGGGCTGCCTAATTCTCATGATTTCTTTAATCCCAAAGAACCCCAAAGTCTCCCAATCACCCACAAATTGTGGATCTGGTCTAGGGCTTCTCCAAGGACCATTCAAGGTCTATAAAACCAACACATTGGTGGAGGCAAACCCTAATGCTTCATTTGGGATTAAGGGTGGCTGCAAGAGGGGTTTTCAAGAGAGAGGAGACGAAGTACTGTTCATATGAACAATAGTTCGTGAATTAGTTCTTCATCCACTCAAGAGTTTCAAGTAAAGATCTGAAGCAATCCTGAAGCAATCACCTTCTACTCTTCAATCAACTTCCAAGAAGGAGAAGAAGCAAAGCTTTCAAGGCGATCCAAAATGCTCATTTCTCAAAGTGATTTTCTTCATCCTTTCAAGTTCATCCAAGGTGATTTTTGAAGCAATCAATCTCCTACAAGCTATTGAAGAAACAAGATTCAAGGTAGAATCAATTACTCTCTTCATCCACTTCAAGAAGATACAAAGAGGAGATTGAAGAAAGAGTTACTGTTCACGTGAACAGTACTCCGTGAAGAACATCTTCATCCAATCCAAGGTATTCAAGTTCATATCAAAGCAATCATCTTCCAAGATCTGTGAAGAAGGAAGCAAGGATCAAGGTAGCATCTATTCACTTCTTCATCCATTCAAAGAGATCAAAAAGAAGATCAAAAGAGGAGGATTGGAAGAACAGTTACTGTTCACATGAACAGTACACCGTGAAGAACATTCATCCATTCAAGGGTGAATCAAGAAGATTGATTTGCAAGAAGAAGAGATCCATGTTGCTGATCAACAAATCATTTCCATTCAAGGGCCAATTCTTTCTTACTCAATCTCTTGTTTTAGTTCCTTCACATTTGTTTTACTTTCAATATTGTTAAACATTGAAGTTGTGATTCGTCCCTACCGGTGGTTAGTAGGAAGGCAATTGAAGGGTGTTCCAATTTGTGGTTGACGTCCCTACCAGGTGGTTAGTATGAAGGCAATCGGAGGTGTTTCTGATCTGCGGTGTTGATGTCCCTACCGTTGGTTAGTAGGAAGGCAATCGGTGGTTTCCGATTTGCGGTTTGGTGCGCTGCACTAGTGGAGCCTCACCGGGTTTAGTGAGGGGTGGACGTAGGGCTGAGGATTCAGTCCGAACCACCTTAAAATCTATTGTGTTATGGTGTGTTTGTGTGATTGCTTGTGCTAGATGCATGCTTAGGTTTAATATTCATATTACTTGTTCATCCTGCTAAGCAAATCATTGTCTTCTTCGTTAAGCTAGTTATATTCCGCTGCGATTCTCGTTGTCTGGCTTTAAAGAGGATTGAATTGCGAAAAGAGGGGCAGATCTATTCACCCCCCCCTTCTAGATCAGCCATCCACTACCCATCAAGTGGTATCACAGCACACAACAGGTGACTTGCTCCTTGATGACCATTTGCTTCTCTGGGGCGTGCTTTCTCCTACGTTGTTGGACAAGCTTCATCGTTGGGTCGAGGTTGAGCTTGTGCATCACCACGTCTCCCGGGATCCCAGGAAGGTGCTCATCTGACCATGCAAAGATTCGGATGTACTGGGCAAGGAAATCCTTATATTTTTCTTATTCATCAAGTGGTAGATCGGCTCCGATCTTGACTCTTAGAGTCGGGTTACCGTTGAGAAAGACCGTTAGCAACTCGCCGCCAGGCTCAGATGTTGCTAGTCCCTCATCGGCTCCCTTTACTCCTTTTTTTTCCCTTCCGGCCTAGTGGCTTCAACCGAGATTATATAGCACCATCTAGCCCATGCCTGGTTGCCCCGGACCTCGCCCACGCCATACTTGATAGGGAACTTCATTTTTTGGTGAAAGGTAGAGGGCACCGCTTTCTTTTGGCTGAGGATACCTCGGTCGAAGATGGTGTTATATGCCGTCACCCCCTAAATCATGATGAAGTCTACCATAACCATAGCAGTTTTGGGCGGGGTGCTGATAGTAACTGGCAGGCTCAGGGCTACCTCGGGATAAGTTGCCTGGCCGTTGAACCCACACAGGGGGGTTCGGATCGAGCGGAGTTTAGATGGATTCTCTCCCATCTTGAGGAAACATTCATAGGATAATACATCAAGGGCACTGCCATTGTCAACTAAGATCTTATCTACGTTACAATGGTTTATCATGGCCGATACAACGAGAGCGTCATCATGCGGGGTGGTTAACCCTTCCAGGTCCTGGTCAGAGAATACCTGGGCCAGCGGTTCGCTCGCCTGCGGGGCCTTAGGGAGCTCAACAGAGGCTCGGCTCGCCCGCTCGGCGTGATGCTTTCTTCCTCGGTAGCTGTCTCTTCCTGATGTCGCACCGCCCATGATGACATTGATGTGGACTCCGCAGGGGGGCATTGTCGATTGCGCCTCGGTCTTCCTTCTACTCGGACACATACCGGGATAGGTGTCCCTGGCGGACGAGGTGCTCGATCTCATCTTGGAGCTGATGGCAATCGCTGGTGTGATGCCCATGATCATTTTGGAAGAGGCAATGCTTGTGGCGATTGCGGTGCTTGGCCTTCATAGGCTCGGGCTGGTGGAGGAGACCCGAGCCTTTGATGTCTTCGTAGATTTCGTCGATGGGAGCAGTAAGGGGAGTATACCGCTTGTACTTTCGGGACGGCTCCTTACGATCTCCATCCTGGTTCCGCCTCTTTTCTTGTCCCGTCCCTTGCTCAGATGGTCACTTCTTATCCCCCTCCCGACCCGAGCCTGTCGTGCCTCGGCAGGCGCTGAGGACTTCTTCACACTCTGCATGGCGCAAGGCCAGGTTCACTAGCTCGGAGAGGGAGGTGGGCGGATGAAGCACTAGCTCGCGCCGTAGGTTTTCATCGCGGGTACCCCCGGCTAACGCGGTGATGGCCGAGGCAACATCCAGGCAGGGGATGCGCAGGGATTCATATTTAAATCGATTGATATAAGCCCGCAACTTCTCCCCATGTTCCTGATTGAGTGCTAGTAATCCTGCCACCGACCGGGGTGGACCGCTGCCGGCGAAGCTTTCCTTGAACACTCACCCGAATTGCTTGAAGCTGTGGATGCTGTCGGGGGCGAGGGCCCTGAACAAAGCCTGAGCGCCCTGAACCAGAGTGGTCATGAATGCTCAGCACTTGATTACGTCGGATGCCCCATGCAGGGTCATTAGGGCGTCGAAGCTATCGTAGTGATCGGTCGGGTCTCCCTAGCCGTCATACGACTTGAAGGTTGGAAGTGAGATCCTGGGGGAAATCTCGGCCTTTAAGATATAGTCGAAGAATGAGGATCGCTCCTCGTCCTTTATGAGAGAGGTCTTCTGCAAGGCACAGAGGGCGCGCTCTTGCTCTGCAAAATGCCTCTCAAAGTCTCGCAGCAGGAGGGACAGCTCTGTTGTTGTTGGCCAGAGGGACTGGGGGGATGCAATTGCCTACTGTCCCGATGTTCCTCAGGGGCCTCGGTCTCCGGGAACGGTCGGCGCGCTCTGGACTTCTCCCTCCTCGAGGTGGAGGAGGCTTCCTGCTTCGGGGGAGGGGCATGCGATGGTCCTCTTGATAGGTTGCGGATGAGCCGTCGCCCCCGAAGGGTAAAACGGCCTCTAGTGGTTTGCTGGGAGGCATCTCCGTGAGGGGGGCTCTTCCGGGGTAGATGTGACTTCTCCTCCCTGGTCGCCTAGGCCCTCATGAGATCAATGAGGAAATCTAGTTTTGCGTTAAGGGTTTGGAGGGCGTCGGTACTCCTGCCGGGAAGTTGTTCCCCCGCCACCGACGGAGGTATCTTGTTGGCGTGGTTGCCTGACGGAGAATTCTCCATGGGGAGGGAAGGTGCGCCTTCTTTCGTCACAAGGGCCTTTCCCATGTCACCGGTAGTCCTTCGGCTAGAATTCCTTCGCACCATGATGGCTCTGTGTTTGTTTCCCACAGACGACGCCAGATGAAGAGGGGCGATCTCGCACTACTCCTGAGCGGGGAAGAGGATAACCACAAGCCTTGAAGTATGAATTGCAAGTGGGGAAACAGGTTAAGGGTGCCCAAGGATGGACCCCCGGGGAAAACCCTCTGATGCTTAAGTCAGCAAGTGTAGTAGAGCACAAGTGCAAACAGAGGAGTTATGATGAAGATGGGAGCGCGAGATCCCTCTCCACCGAACGGTGAAGTGGTTCATGCTAAGGGTTTTTGGCTTACCTCAACACAATAGGGCTCTTCCAGTTTAAATAATGGCTCGTTGAGTGCATGATCCCTGTAAGCTGAGGAGATTCGGGGGGGGTTACTGTTGACACCCATTTTATGACCAATGAGTTGGGTCATCTTCTTACTTATCTTTATGATGCTCTGAGTTATACGCCATTTTTGGGCCATCTTAGTCAATTTTTGGGGCTTATTTCATGGGTCATTCTCCTTGATTGGGTCTCGGTCCTTATTTGTTTCCCGTGGGTTGAAGCTTAGTGGGATTTCAATGGTTTTGTAGCAATCTGGCACCTAGCGGTCTATAACACGGCCGTTAGACATTGTTGGCTGTCTATTCTTTGACCGTTTTCAGCACATGTGCACCGATCTGATCCACTGTTGCACCGACCTGGTTTTGTTCTTGCACCGACCCGATCTTTTCTTATGTCGACATGCATTGTCTCTGGCGGTCTATTGAATGGGCGTTTACCGACATTTGGCGGTCTATCTATGAAGCATTTACTGACGTTAGAGTCCAGAGCCAACGTCTTTCCTTCCGTCTTTCCTTCCGTCTTATCCGTTGAGCTCTGGCGGTTTATCGTATGGCCGTTAGAGGCATTGTGGTGCTCCTCCCTTCGATCGCTAGATGAGGTCAGAGTCCAAAGCCAACGTCTTTCCTACCGTCTTATCCTTTCTTATCCGTTGTGCTGTAGCGGGTTATCGTGGGACCGTAAGAGCCTTCTGGCGCATGAACCTTGGACCGCCAACTTCTTGCAGAGTCCTTATTTCGAAAACTTCTCCTATTGGCTGATGCGGGACGAGACACGGACACGACAAGCTCGCGATCGTCCCTTAACGAGGGAAGCGTCGGACGTGCGCGGTTGAGAAACCGGCAAGAGCTAGGGTGGTCGGCTCTCTCTTTCGTGCCCGGATCGGGTCACGGGACGGTAATGCTCACTCTCGCAGCAGCGGTGATACAAATAGAAAGCGAGCTAGTTACCCTATCATGCTCTCTAGCAGCGGCATAAACAAGTATATATGAAAATAAGCAAATACCGAGTGTAGGGAGCGAGAACGATACCTCCACGCACTCGGCGTGGGGACGACGGACCCGGCCGAAACTCGTACTCCCGGGGAACTTAACACATAATAATTATAGCAATGGGAATATGCCCACTCCACGCAGGGAGGTAAAGGGCGACACAAATGGGCTCGGGAGGACCGAATTCGGGATGACGGGCAGCTTCGTGTGTTGATTCGGCAACACGCGTAATCACGACCGTGGGGCCCACGCGCTGTCCGGAGGGGCCGTGTGGGACCCGGTGTCACCGCTGTGGTGGGGACACTGGTAGAAGCGATCCCCGGGCCGGCGGCACGCTGGAACGGCGATCGGAGGCCGGGCGGCTCCGTTCGGTACCCGTCGGAATTACTGCCCACGGGCTGGCTGCTGCTGTTTTGCAGCGCGCGCTCGGACGAAAATGGCCGCTGTGATCAGCCCTGTTGCCGGAATGCGACGAAACCAGTGCCGTTGGAAAGAGGCCTCAAAATGCTTCGACGTAGAGATCTTCAGAAAAAATAATCAGCTCTGTATTTCTGATCATGTATTTTACAAACTTGCTGGAATCTGGCCAGAACTGCAGGGGTAGGTTCTGACTTCTCTGAAGATCGACGTTGACCGAGGCGAAGACCTCTGAATCTGGCAATGATTTCTTCAGCAAAGTTGAAGGTCTCTGAGAGAGGAATCCAGGACTATTTTTGGCTTTTTTATTGGAGAAGAAAGGGATTTTCTGGGATTTTTTTACTAGACCTGGGTCGGATCTGGGAAACTGTGGGCAGACTGTTCTTGGGAACTTGGACGAAATTTAAAAATACCTAGAGACCTTATCAAAAATTAAGAAAATTCCTGGTGGTAGATATATGTGGACAGAACTCCCAGTAATTTTGGACGTCCCAACAAAAATCAAAAGATGGTTCGAATGGGGTAGACTCAGAGCTGATGAACAGTAAACGGAACCAGGACAGATCTGGAACTTGGACTTGGACGAAAATCAAAAAATAGCTAAAGGATGAATTTTGACGTGATTTTTTTTGTGGGGATAAGGGTTCTAGAGGGGAACCAACCCTGAAATTTTGAGCTTCAGAAGACGAAGGGAGTGATAGCAGGAATTCGGAGAAGAAGATTTTATCCTGAGTGGACAGAACACCGAAACCGTTGGCAACGACGCGTCGGCGGCGATCACCGGAGTTGCTTCAGATGCTGGAGGGGATCAAGGGGGAAGGGATTACACTCTAGAAGGGGGCTGGAGGTGGAGGAACCAGAGAGAAGGAGGGGGAGGGGTGCAAGATCCAATGGGGGGCAAATGCCTATTTTCTCTTCATTAATTGCTTCAATATGAAAAATACAACCTTATATAGGATGCCAACCAAACTCAAACTCAACCTCAACCCTTGGATCTAGGGGTTTGGATTGAAGGGCTGGGATACAATGTGAATCACACATTAAATACATTAGTTTAATCTAATTTGACCATGCTTATTCTACCTTGGACTAGATCCATTCAAACACCACCTAATACACACCAACCATGCCTAATAAGGCCAAAAGAGGGGGCGCCCCCTTCATGGGCCTCTCTTGGGCCTAGGCTGGTCCAAGGCCAGCCAACCCAATCCACACCCATGCTTGGTCCATGGGTTCTCCCATCTAGATAGCCCATGAGAGGGAGTGGCCCAATTGGGCCTTAAATGGCTCTTATGGTCCATAAGGGTGGCATAAGGTCCAATATGATAATCACTCCTAATGGACTCTACTAAGGTAACCTAGTAATGGACTTGACATAACAAATGGCCCATTGGCTTGATATAAGCCTTACAAGGAGCCCAAAAGAAAGAAATTACACAATTACAACCTTATACAAGCCATAACACACAAATACACTTCACCCGTGTATGGAAATTGCCTTTGATGCCCCATCAATTCTCCCCGGGTGGGAGGAACTCGACCCCGTCGAGTAGGGGTATGGCTGCTCCGGTCCTCCGGCGGATCCGTCACCGTGCTAAGTAGCGCGGGTATGCTCCACTCCAAGTGATCGGCACTTGCTCATTCCATATATACTCGATATGCGCACTGCTATGGCTAAAGGTGGTCACTCCGAAGGGGCACTCTCAAAAGGAAGGAGACAGCTCGAAGACTCACTAGGAATCACCGCTGAGTCCCTATAGGTGACTGATCCGGATATAGAAGTAAAACCGATCCCATACTCATCAAGTGAGTCCACTCGCCTCTTACTCGTAAGAGAACGACAACGAGCTTGCACAAGACACATGCAGACTCACCATGCACAGACATACGAATGCAAACCACGCAAACAATCGACTCAAAATCACCACACAAACAAACCACACAAAGAAAGCACACTGACTTATGCACGACTCTAGACTAAGGTGGTAGCATCAAACCCACTAGGTGGCGACATCCTGGGCGGCCGAAGGGTCGCCCAGCTCTTCCCCCATGGCATAGTATTCATCGGCCAGTGCCTCATCGGCCTCGTAATCGACATGCTCAAGCTCGGGAGGTGCGGATCCGCCAACACCTAAGGCTAGGGTGGTGCGAGCGGGACACTCACTAGCAATGTGGCCATACCCGTGACAGTGGAAACATTGTATTCGCGATCGACTACTCTCCCCGATAAGAGGGGCCTTACCCTTATCATCCCGTCGGGTAGGGGGTGTAGGCAACAATGGGGGAGGTGTAGGTGCCTTGGATAAGAGTGGAGGGGGTGCGGGTACGAGAGGACGGGCTATAGGAGCTGGGGGACGGGCAAAGGGTGCCAGTGGTTGGGATGGAAATAGATCCCGGGGTGGAGGAGGGCGAGGCCGTGGAGCGAAGTGCTCCTGACGGGTGGGCTCCTGAGGTCGAGCCATGGGAGGCCGCTGATGTGGGCCTATAGAGTGACGGGGCTCGGTACTACGGAGAGGGGTGGGGCCCAACCGATGGCTAGACTCGAACTCTCCCTCAAATTGCTTCATCTCGAGAGCAACCTGATATGCCTCTTCCAACGTCTTGGCATTGCGGCGGAAAAGCTCATACTGGTAGTGTGGCCGCAAACCACGTCGAAAGCGGGACACGGGCATGGTACTCTCCTCCGTGACACCACATCGTAGAAAGTACTCATCAAACTCCGCGATGTATTCGGAGACGGACAGGTCTCCCTGGCTAAGACTTTGCCATCTATCGATGAGTCGCTGGCAGTATGTGGGAGGAAGGTACTTTTGCCGAAGTTTATTCTTCATCTCGGCCCATGTGTCGATCGGGGGTTCTAGCCGCTGAAGTAGCAGGCTCTCCACATTCTTCCAATAGGTTTGTGCCTGCCCCATGAGTTTCATGGTGGCAAATCGGACCCTTCGACGCTCCGACATATCATACCATTCAAAATAACGGTCCATGCCAAACTCCCAATCTAGGTAGACTTTCGGATCCAAAGACCCGTAAAAAGCGGGAGGATCCGCTCGCACGGTCTTAAGGACCCGATCATCATCCTCATCTCGTTGTGGCTGAAAACCACGACGGCGTTGACCATACCCCTCGTAGGCATTGTCGGACCCATAGTCCTCGAGACCAAGGTCACGGTGTGGTAGTTGGGGAACCCGAGGAGGGGCGGGTGGAGGAACCAGTGGTGGCTGATTTTGGGCCACGGGAGCGGCCTGGACTTGGGGCATGGGAGCGGGTTGGACTTGGGCCCCCGTGGGAGGAGGTGCGGGTGGACCTTGGGCTGCCCCAAGAGGGTCCCCGTGTGACATCCTATCTAACCGCCCAACGAGGTCTTGGACCGACCTATCGGAGTTCTCCATGCGTCCCTCCATGGCCCTAAGGCGACCATCCATATTCTCGGAGAAGGTCCGAAAGTTAGCATCGGATTGGTCCAACCTAGCCATAATGGCCATCATCGCCTCTTGTAGGGAGTGGAAGTCTCCCGAGGTATCCCGTGGGTTGGCCATAGGTGGGGGTGGGGGTGAGTACTGAGTACCCCGACGAGTGGACATGCAAACACACCGACTAGAAGACACCGACTAAAGCAAAACACACTAATGCAAAATGATGCACCTAGACTTAACCAAAACTCGGTACGCGGCGGAGACAATCGACCCGAAGGTCACTCGCACAAGTGTGCGGCCTTCCCGATAGGCGTAACCTAAAGGTCGGACAACACCTTTTTATATACCGAGTAAAGGGATGTATGCGACCCAAAAATGACTCTTTTTGTTGTTTTGAAAATATGATGATCCTAGACTCGACTTAGACCGACTAATGACTAGACGTAAATGACACTCTTTTTTTTTTTTTGTTTGACACCCTAGACTCAACCTCGCTCTGATACCAAATTGATGCGGGACGAGACACGGACACGACAAGCTCGCGATCGTCCCTTAACGAGGGAAGCGTCGGACGTGCGCGGTTGAGAAACCGGCAAGAGCTAGGGTGGTCGGCTCTTTCTTTCGTGCCCGGATCGGGTCACGGGACGGTAATGCTCACTCTCGCAGCAGCGGTGATACAAATAGAAAGCGAGCTAGTTACCCTATCATGCTCTCTAGCAGCGGCATAAACAAGTATATATGAAAATAAGCAAATACCGAGTGTAGGGAGCGAGAACGATACCTCCACGCGCTCGGCGTGGGGACGACGGACCCGGCCGAAACTCGTACTCCCGGGGAACTTAACACATAATACTTACAGCAATGGGAATATGCCCACTCCACGCAGGGAGGTAAAGGGCGACACAAATGGGCCCGGGAGGACCGAATTCGGGATGACGGGCAGCTTCGTGTGTTGATTCGGCAACACGCGTAATCACGACCGTGGGGCCCACGCACTGTCCGGAGGGGCCGTGTGGGACCCGGTGTCACCGCTGTGGTGGGGACACTGGTAGAAGTGATCCCCGGGCCGGCGGCACACTGGAACGGCGATCAGAGGCCGGGCGGCTCCGTTCGGTACCCGTCGGAATTGCTGCCCACGGGCTGGTTGCTGCTGTTTTGCAGCGTGCGCTCGGACGAAAATGGCCGCTGTGATCAGCTCCGTCGCCGGAATGCGACGAAACCAGTGCCGTTGGAAAGAGGACTCAAAATGCTTCGACGTAGAGATCTTCAGAAAAAATAATCAGCTCTGTATTTCTGATCATGTATTTTACAAGCTTGCTGGAATCTGGCCAGAACTGCAGGGGCAGGTTCTGACTTCTCTGAAGATCGACGTTGACCGAGGCGAAGACCTCTGAATCTGGCAATGATTTCTTCAGCAAAGTTGAAGGTCTCTGAGAGAGGAATCCGGGAATATTTTTGGCTTTTTGATTGGAGAAGAAATGGATTTTCTGGGATTTTTTTACTAGACCTGGGTCGGATCTGGGAAACTGTGGGCAGACTGTTCTTGGGAACTTGGACGAAATTTGAAAAATACCTAGAGACCTTATCAAAAATTAAGAAAATTCCTGGTCTTAGATATATGTGGACAGAACTCCCAGTAATTTTGGACGTCCCAACAAAAATCAAAAGATGGTTCGAATGGGGTAGACTCAGAGCTGATGAACAGTAAATAGAACCAGGACAGATCTGGAACTTGGACTTGGATGAAAATCAAAAAATAGCTAAAGGATGAATTTTGACGTGTTTTTTTTTGTGGGGATAAGAGTTCGAGAGGGGAACCAACCCTGAAATTTTGAGCTTCAGAAGACGAAGGGAGGGATAGCAGGAATTCGGAGAAGAAGGTTCTGTCCTGAGTGGACAGAACACCGAAACCGTTGGCAACGACGCGTCGGCGGCGAGTCGATGGCGGCGGCGATCACCGGAGTTGCTTCAGATGCTGGAGGGGATCAAGGGGGAAGGGATTACACTCTAGAAGGGGGCTGGAGGTGGAGGAACCAGAGAGAAGGAGGGGGAGGGGTGCAAGATCCAATGGGGGGCAAATGCCTATTTTCTCTTCATTAATTGCTTCAATATGAAAAATACAACCTTATATAGGATGCCAACCAAACTCAAACTCAACCTCAACCCTTGGATCTAGGGGTTTGGATTGAAGGGCTGGGATACAATGTGAATCACACATTAAATACATTAGTTTAATCTAATTTGACCATGCTTATTCTACCTTGGACTAGATCCATTCAAACACCACCTAATACACACCAACCATGCCTAATAAGGCTAAAAGAGGGGGCGCCCCCTTCATGGGCCTCTCTTGGGCCTAGGCTGGTCCAAGGCCAGCCAACCCAATCCACACCCATGCTTGGTCCATGGGTTCTCCCATCTAGATAGCCCATGAGAGGGAGTGGCCCAATTGGGCCTTAAATGGCTCTTATGGTCCATAAGGGTGGCATAAGGTCCAATATGATAATCACTCCTAATGGACTCTACTAAGGTAACCTAGTAATGGACTTGACATAACAAATGGCCCATTGGCTTGATATAAGCCTTACAAGGAGCCCAAAAGAAAGAAATTACACAATTACAACCTTATACAAGCCATAACACACAAATACACTTCACCCGTGTATGGAAATTGCCTTTGATGCCCCATCATTGGCCTTATCTTGTGTTGGATAATGCTGGGTGGCGGTCCATTCTTTGGCCGTTCAATGCTTGTGGCGGTTTATCGTAAGGCCGTTACATCAGACAGAGAGTTCTAGCAGAACTGCTCTTTCTCTGCTACTCCGTGGTTGAATTAAGAGTTTGATCTGATGATTTCTCCTTCGATACTCACCCTTAGAAGCTCCCGTTTGTTTCTATGGACTCTTGGGAGTATTATCTTCAAAGATTATCTTGTGTCAGGCTTGATTTCGAGTCATTGTCTCTCCAACTCGGACCTAGAGTTTGAGGGTCTATAAATAGGACCCTTGACTTCATGGCTTGAAGAGGAGATATCTAGAGTTCGCGTCGAAGTGCTGTCGCATCCTGGAGCTAGAACCAATCAAGGAGAACTGCTTCCCACATCCATCTACTTTCTAAGTCCAGGGAGTATCAAGTTCCAAGGATTTTTTAGTGTTTTCTTGTGTTTTTAGTTCTTATTTCCCCTCATAGCATCAAAGCATCTTCCCTCTTCTTCTCTCACGTTCTTCATCTTCTGCATCATTTTAAAACCTCCTCCCATCTTTTAAAACACCCCACAGGGGTTAAAAAAAAAACAACCTCCCAGGTATTCCCTTTCCAATTGCATGTTTTTAAGTTTTCTTCCATTATAGTTACTACACTCTTCAAAGGGCTAATCTGGGTATGCATTTTTTGCAGGTTTTACAGGTCCATAGCACGAGGCCCCAGTCTTCTGGCTAGCTGGAAGAAGTGGAGATCAAAGTCCCAAAGTTCCTTTTCTGCAGTTCTCTGGCGGTTGTGTATCGGAGTGCTAAAGTCCTCTAGCGGTTTATCGTAAGACCGTCATCTTCATCTGGCGCGCCTGTCTTTGACCGTCATTATTCGCAGAAGTGCAGTCTTCTTTCTCTTGTGGGCGGGTGTTGCATCCACCTATTTCCAAGGTATTTGTCCTAGTTTTGGCTAGTTTAATACTTTGGTGGTGATCACATCTTTTTAGTTTGGGCATTAGTCTTCTCTCTCTCATCATATTTCTTCTTTACTTACTTTTGCTTGCTTGTCCCACACCTACGGTGTGTGTTTTCTTTTATTCCTTTGCTCCACGCCCGGCGTGTGTTTTTCTTTTCATTTGCGTAGTTCTGAAAGGGATGGCATGCTCATGCTTGGAATCCATGCTGATTGCCTAGGTTCATGTTACACATGTTCATAGGTTGATTGCATATTGCACATCGTTCATTTTCATACTTCCATGGTTGATGTTCACATTCATTTGAAAGGAACCAATACAAATCAACAGAATTTTTTGGCGATCAGGGTGGGACATCTAGTGCCAATCGTGCTTCGAATCTCTGTTAAACCTGCTATTCATCTTTTACCTCAGTTGCCTGTGTTTTCCCTGAATTTTCCCTTTATTTCCTGTTGTTTCTGGTTCTCTAGGTATTCTGGCAGTCAGACCTTCAGCCGTTACAAACTTAAGAGCGGTCTATTCTTAGACCGTCTCATCTCTTTGGCGCTCTTATATCAGATCGCCACTCTAGTGACAGGTGCGCATCCCGAGGTGTAGTTTATTTCCGCAGTTTCTACTGTGATTTTTATATTTGGGTGCTATCTGGTCTCCTCCTTAGTTGTTTGGCATATTCATATTATTGTGTTCATATTTGATTGCTAGATTTTAGGCTAGAATTTGCATGCACTCTGGTGCATATAGGTTCATTCATATATTCATACTTTATATTGCATTCTCCTACCTTGATGTGTGAACCTCTCCTCTCCATGTTCCATGGGGCCGACTAGGAGATCACATCAGGGACCTCCGTAAGTCTCCGCAAGCTATAGATTCCCACACGGACGTCGGGCTGGTTGTACCTTTCCCACACCGTGTCTAGGATTACATAAGTGAATGAGTGATTACCCTTAGAGTCAACCAAGCCATATACCCTTTGTCCTATTAGGAACCTATTGTGGAGGGCACATTTTAATCAAGCTACTAAGGTTCTAAAGGAGAAAGCAGTTAAAAATTTTGAGCATCATCTAGACAACTTGGTTGACTTTGAGTGTTTTCTTCTTCTTACTTACATCTTTGTCAAAATCATCTAGTTTAAGTCACTCATTGTGTGTTTGTTTTGTGTTGTTTGCATTCTGTTAAGGTCTCTCATTGCATGTGGAGCTGCTTCTGATCCCTAGAAGCATCATCACCTAGGGGCAATTCCTTTTCCAAGTTCTATTTCAATCCTCTCTTCAAGTCCACCATGGCTTCTTTTGATCTTCCTCGTTCCCAAGAGGAGTCGATTCCTCAAGGGCTTCTACAGGGTTCTCCTTGGGTTATCTCCTTCCATTCTGGAGAGGGGGTCCATCCCTCCCCCGTCCTCCATCCCTATGGAGGGCGTCCAACCCATTCAATCCTTTCCTCCTCCTTCCGCCAATTCCATTCTTCAAATGATGGCCCAATTGGATCCGGCCCAACTTCAGGCTGTTTATCTGGCCATGTACCCCACCTCCCACGATTACGCAAGGCCTATCTAATACTTCCGTTGTTCAGCCTCGAGTTGATGGGCCCACTATTCAGCCCATTCCAATTGATCTCACTCCGGTCCGGTCTAGGGCCATTCAATTCTCTAGTCTCGAAACAGGCCAGTCTTCTGGTTCGGCCCAACAAACTCTCGATAAAGGAAAGACTGTCCTTCCTTCTCCTGTCCAAGCGGATTCTTATCAGGCTATTCCATCAGTGTCGCAAGTCCTGGTCAGCCCATCTGATTTCATGCACCCTCAGCAAGGGGCGGCCCAAGCGCATACCAATATGGGTCTTCCTTCGGCCCAATATCCTTCTTATGGGCCTCCTCCTCCTCTTCCTTCTATTTATCCTTCTGCTCCTCAGATTCAACCTCCTTCCTTCACTATCCCTACTCCATCTAGGGAGCAGGACTTGTTGGATAAATGGGCCGCCATGCAACAACAACTTGACTTCCTCCAGAAGCGGGTTGGCCCACAATCCCTGGCCGACGTTCTAGTCCCAAGCTTTCAAAATATCCGATTCCCACCGCAATCCGAGCTCCCTAATTACCGCAAGTATGACAGGAACGACAATCCCTCCATCCATGTAAGGGACTTTCTATATGAATCGACCCAGTTTCAGTATGATGATCGCCTTATGGCGTACTTATTCCACCGGTCATTAGACGGGGTCACACTCGAAGGGTTTTACTCTCTGCCACTAGAAGATGCCGAGAGTTTCAAGATAGTAAAAGACAAATTCATTCAGAGGTTTCAAGACAGGGTCAGCCCAGAATACTCTTTTACAGACTTGGTGGTCGAGAAATTGAAACCAGACAAGGAGTTTGCTACTTATGCCGATAGATGGAGGCAGATGGCCGCCAGGGTGCCAAGCCACATTCCGGAGGAAGAGAAGGTCAAACTGTTGATTTCCAATGCTACTCCGACCTTCCGTAACATTCTGGCAATGAATGACATAGCAAATATGCACCAACTGTATAGCCGGGCGCGATTCATTCAAACACAATTCAAGGATTCCCCCATCCACTCGCTCTTTGTGGCCCAAAAGCCCAAATACCATAAGAAACCTCAAGGGCCTATCACTGAGGGGGTCCAAACAAATGAACAGGTGCAATCCGTTACTTTCCCCTTCCAGTCCGTGCCATTCCGCTTTCCGCAAAACCCCCGCACTCCCCAACTCTCCACTCCACAAAACACTCAACCCGCTCCACCAAACCCTACCTTCGCTGCTCCATAAAATGCCTTCCCCGCTCCGCAACAACCTTCACAGCCTTCGCAATACCATAATGTCCATCCATCCAACGGCTACACCAACAACAACAACAAGCACCCGGGGCCCAAGAGAGCCCAATACACTCCTTTGCGCGAGTCCCTCACGGACATATTCTCGGCTCTTATCTCAGTTAGTGCGATCCAACTTCCTCCGGAACGGCCCGTCTGGAACCCGGCTGTTGATCAAACAAAGTATTATATGTTCCACAAGCAGTCGGGGCATACCATTGAAGGGTGTTTTCAGTTTAGAGATTTGGTCTATGACCTACACGAAGGACACCGCATTGATTGGGCCGAGATGCACAGGGCCATTATGGAGATTAAAGAGAAGAGAAGGCCGCCGCAGAGGCAGCAAGTGCAGCAACAACAGGCACCGCCGCCACAGCAGCAGCCATTACTATAACAACCGCAGCCGGTTCAAGACTTGGGGATCTATCAGAACCCCATGCTGAATCATCCTCCCGCTCCACAACCTCAGCCACCAGCACCAGCTCAAGTTAACCTTGTTCAACCCCCGGCTCCTAATGCTGGGTGGTCTTATGATGACGACGGTTCAATACACTAAATCTCGGCCCTCCACCACAACTACCACACTTCTTCCACTCCCACCATCCTTACGCCTACATATCAAAACTCTCCTCCGCCGACTAGATGACTTGTTCTTCCATCCACCACCCCTTTCACCTCCACTCCATCACCAACCTCTCGCCCATTGCTCGTCACCCCCCGGTACCATCACTACGACTAGCCCTCCGCCCTCGCCTCCGCTTACACCTCCACCTCCGCATGCGCCCACCATCACCGTACCCACAACTAACCCTCCGCCCATTGTCCTTTCACCACAACCCATCGTCTCCACTCCCACTCCTATTACTTCCCCCACACCCTCTTCCACGCCACTCATCCATCCCATCGAGCCCATTATACCATCATCAGACGCAGTGCCGGCACGGAATTTTGCCCTACGGAGCGGGCGTCTGTTTCATCGCAATTATGCTCCTACTTCCAATCCCCAGTCCTTGCAATCGGTTGCCGATCAAGAAGAGACTGAGCCACTGCCGGGTACCCAATATGATTTGTTACATCACTTAGATCGGGTGCCCGCCAAAATATCTATGCTGGAGCTTATAAAGAGATCTACCTGAAGAGGCGAAATCTCGCGTTGGTTCCTGAGCGGGCTGGTAATCACCAAGTTAGTGAACTGCAAGACAGGGAAACGGGTCAGAGGGCCCAGGGGGATTCCCTGGGGCGAAACCCTCCGACGCTAAAGTCAGTAGAGCAATGGTGGGAGCAGCGATAAGGAGGAGAAGGTGAAGGCGCGAGATCCCTCTCCACCAATGGGGTGAAGTGATCCGTGCTCAGGAATTGGGGGTGGATCAATGCCCTTTTGGACCTACCTTTCGCCGGAGGGTATCCCACGTTTAAATAGTGCACCGCCCTCTGGAGTCCTGCAAGCCGAGGGGTCTCCGGTGGAGGTTGCGTCCTCGTCGTGGGCGTTTATGGCCTCATCGTGGGGGCGTTATCTTCGCTGGGAAGCCGGAGCTCTTGGACTTCTTGGCGCCCGGCCCGCTGTGGACTCTAACGGCTGCAATGATAAATATTTTATCAGTCGTACCGAGCTTAGAGGGGCCGACCTTACTTGGGCAATAGGCCTAGCTCGGTGGGGAGATGGGTCGTACAGACCGGCTAGCGCTTCCCTCCTTCGTGCGGAGGGATAGCTCGTGCGCGGGTCTTCCTGTGACCTGACCGATGCTCGGGCTCTCCGAGCCTTGGGGCCACCTAGGAGAGTTGTTTCCTCGAGCATTATTTTATTGGGCTTTTCCAAGTGGGCCCTGTGGGCTGTCACTTGGATGAGCTTGCCTCGTCGGGCCCTGTTTGGTCTAGTTGGGTCTGCTCTTTGAGTGGGCTGCAGGAATCCCCCTCTCCACTTGTCCCCCTCCTACTCCCGAGCCAAGGGGGCTCGGTTGAGTAGTTTTTCGAGGCTTTGGACCGGCGTGGCTTGGGTGGGTGGAATCCTGTCGGCATTATGAAGCCACATGTAGTGGTCGCCTGGGCCCGTAGTAATAATGATCCTGACGGATTTGAAATGAAGGGGCCCCCTTTTTCTTGGAGGTTGGAACGGCGCGCCGCCTCCCACGAGGGTTTATAGGCATAGGGCGCCGCTCGTCCTCCCAGCCTTTCTAGGGTTTTTGGCCTTTCCTCCACTTCTTTGCTTCTGGGGCTCCTTGATGTGCCGTAAAGATACAGCGGGGGAGCGAGTTCTTGCGGCGGCATTTGAGGAGCTGGCGCATATAACCGCGGAGGCGATCCGGCAGCTTCCTTCTCCCCCAGAGTCTTTGGGCTCTCGTGAAGGTTCTTCTTCTAGCTCTATGGCGGATCTGCGCTCGGAAATCGAGCAGGTGAGGCGGGAGCCCGTCCCCAATCGCAGCGAGTTGGGGGAGGCTGATGTGAAGAAACTGGAGCATTAGTTTCGCCTGCCTCCCGATATAGCTTTGTAGCCGCTGTCCCATACGAGACGAGCTTGGATAGCCGCACGGGCCATATTTATTCTTTTCTCCTGGCGTGGAAGAGCAGATTCTACCTCCCCTTTGAGCCCTTCGTTCTGAAGCTTCTCAATTTTTTCGTGTTGGCGCCTGTTCAGCTGGTGGCCAACTCGTATCTTCTGCTGTCTGCTTTTCGGATCCTCTGCCGCCTGCAGGGGGTTCCCCCATCCCTGGATCTTTTTCATTATTTCTTCGAGCTGAAGGCACATCCGTCGGTGGGGAAAGGCTTCTACTTTATTCAGGCGCGCAGGAATCGGAGTTGTATTCCGCTGGCGGCGAAGGATTCTTCGCATAAAAGGTGGAAGAGGAAGTTTTTCTGGGTGAAGGCGGAAGCAGTGGATGAACCCTGGAGGTGCCAGGTTATGCCCAACTTCCATCCGAATCTTCCTCCGCGGCAGGAGGAGTTCCCCGCCGATGTGGAGGAATACGTCGTTCGCTTGTTGACAAATCACCGGTCGACCAAGGAGCTGGTGACGCTGGAGAACGTAGAGCAGTATCTGCTTACGCAGCTCAAGCCATCAGGTATCATCCTTCGGATCCTTCTGCGGGGTCGGAGGGTCGCCTTTTCGCTTTTTAACTGAATCTTCTTCTTCATTGCAGACATCCGGCGGGAACCTTTGGAAGAGGTCACCGAGGTCATCGATTTTGGGGATGACTCGGCGGCTGATGAGCCTGTCGTTCCCGCGGGTCGTTTCCAAGCCCGGGATAAGGGCAAGGGGGTGGCATCCGAGGGATCTTCGCGGCCAAGCGGGGTGAAGCGCAAGGATCCCATGGAGGGAAAATTGCGGGAAGCCGTGAAGACCAAGAAAAAGGCCAAGAAGGCTGGCCTTCCTACCGCTGCCGGGGGCGATTCTCGGGACGCTCCCCTCTCGGGGGCAAGATGGGGCCGACCCTTCCGGGCCAGCTCCCCCACCTACCAGGCGAGAGGGGGCCGAGGAGACCAGGGGCCCCTCAGAGGGCGGAGATGGGTCGGTTCTCCCCTTCTCGGGGATGGAGGGGGCCGGTGCTGAAGTAGCCGACGTCGAGACCGGGAGACCGGTCGAGGTCGGCGATGTCTCGGGCGACGAGGCACGGGCCGAGATAGATAGGTTTGGGGGTTCACCTGCAAGGGCGTCGCAGCCCCAAGTGCTCGAAGTTCCCGGTGCGGTCGATCCCATGGCGTCGGTCGAGGTTGGGGGTTCGCCCGGGGAGGCGTCGCAACCCCAACCGACCGCGACGCGCGGGGCAGTCGGCCCCGTTGCTCGAGCCGAACCTTCTGGCGGGGCGTCCGGTGCGGAGCGGATCTCCATGCCGGAGGCCTTGGAAAGGCTCGGTGTTTTGGGCGACCTGTATCGGGTTTGCCGAGAGGTTGCCGCAAGGATGAGGGGGGGAGACAAGCGCCACTCCCCCTCCGGAGTCCTCGACGTCCTCATGGAGGGCGGCCTAGTCATGGCTCCGTCGGCGGCCTTGATGGCGGAGACGTACGCTCGGACGGAGGCGGAGCGGTCGAGTCTCGCCTGGGCCCTCGGGGGGTGCGAGAGGAAACTGGCCCGCCTCAGCGAGGAGCATGAGGGGCTTCGACGGGAGTTCTCTATGATCAGGGATTTGGCACGGGCGAGCCGGCTAGAAACCGAGGCGCTGACTGAGCAGTTGGCTAAGGCCCGAGAGTCGCTCGAGAAGAAGGGCAAACTCTTGGAAGAGGAGCGTCTGCGTCACCTTGAGTTGGACGGTCGCTGGGAGCTCAAACATGCCGAGCTACTGGACCGGGCGGAGGTAGCGGAGCGCCTTCGTTCCGTGGCCGAGGCGGATCGAGCCCGGGCGGAGAGGCGGTCGAGCGAAGCCGAGCGAGGGATGGTCGAGGCAGAGGAACGCCTGGCGGGGGCAGAGGAGCGTGTGGCCGAGGCGGAGCGGGCTTGGGTCGAGCTCATTGGAAGGATGGAGCAGATCGAGGTGGAGGCGATCGAGCGGTATAGGAGCTCGGACGCCTACTCAGCCGACCTGGAGAGAGCCGCCCTACCATATTACGAGGTAGCGCTTCGCCGGGGCGCCCGAAAGGGGTTTAAGCAGGGTTATCGTCGGGCGGTGGACTACGCCGATGAGCAAGACTCCGGGATCGAGTTCCCTTTGGGCTAGAGCTATGACTCGGATAAGTCGGCTTCTAGCTCCTCTACGTCGGGCGGGGAAGATCCAGAGGGGTCTCCTCCGGCGGGGTCACCAACTCCGGACGTCCCGAGAGGGCTCGCGACCGAGACAGTTCTCGTACAGGCGAGGTCAGTGCCCGAGTCGGCCGTCACCGAGGGTGCTGGGGGTGACGCGCCCACTTTCGTCACTCCCGAGCTTCAAAGTGGGCCCGAGGCCTGATGTATTTTGCCTTATTTTGCCCCTTTATCTTGTTTGTCTCTCTTTCCTCCTTTAGAGAGTTTCCTCTTTATGAGATAATAAATAACTTACTTGTTTGATCGCCATCCTTGCCGTGATTTGGTTGGCGTATCTGAAGTAGTTGGAGAGTGCCGATATGTCCTACGTGGTTTTCGCATGCTGATTTGGTAGGCTTCTGACGGGGTGTCTTTCCGTTCCCTCACGCTTTGAATGCCAGGCCGCTTCGTAAATCCCGCTAGGGCGGGAAACGAGGAGTTGGAGGTGACTGTTCAGGGGAGAAATCCTTTGACGTGTTTTCGAGGGGGGAGTCATTTAAGGCGTGTAGCCTCCTTTGTAGTGCGGACACCCGAGCAGTTGAGCGGCGCGACACGCCGAGCCACCGGTACGGCACCCGGAGCATGACTCGAGCCACCTCAGCGTCCATCTGGCTCAGAGACAGCCTGGAGACTCCGCCTTGAGCCTCCCCATTTATCATATTTAGTTAAACTTTATTTGTGTGTAATTTGTGTTTATTTCATTGTATTCGATTTGCTATTTTGATTGTAAGAGGGGCTTATGTACAATTTAGACCCCGTGGGACCCACGGGACCCCAGGCCCCATCCCATTGAGCCACCTCATCCCATGGGCCCCATGTGGGGTCAGTCAACATGTCAAATGGAGGCATCTAGTAGTTTGAATGGTAAAAGGCACATGGGAGACAAGTGGACTTCAAAGTCCAAGGTGGCTACCAACTTGTCCCCCCCTTGCCACCAAAGTCAATAGGGTGCCCCCTTCCCCTTATTTTTTTATTTTAATTTTTGTGGAATGGTCACATGCCATCCCATCCCTCCATCTCACACCCCTAGATCCAACGGTGGAGGATGGATTAGATGGGTGACCTATATATGCTTGTATTTTCCCATTTTCATGAATTAATGCCATAAGAATTGTGAAATTTGTTGGAGCATGGCCTAGGCCGCCCCCTTCTCCTCTCCCTCTTCCCCTTGAAGCTGTGAAGGCTTCCTTCAGGTGGTGAGACTCCACCCTATCAGTTCCGGTCGCCGTCGCCCCCGCCACGAGCCGCCACCGCACCGCCATCGCCATCAACGGAGTTCTGCCCGCGCAGTACCATAACATCTTGTTCAAGAGGGGCTACCAAATTTCGAGGAGTTGTTCCTGGGATGTTCCTCTCCACCCACAAAAATCAGGCCAGCATTCAGATCATGTTTGCTAATTTTTTATTTTCCTCCACTCTTCCATTTCAGTTCTGCCAGAGTTCTATCCAGGTTCACCTCCGTCCTGTGTTTCATGTCTTAGAGCCACTTTTTGATTTCTGTTGGTTCGCCCAATTTTACTCAGGGTTCCATCAATCCACCCATTTTTCCACAATTTTTCTCAATTTTTGATTCGCCCATCTCATATTTTCTAAAAATCGTTCTCATACCCATCTACAGTTCTGTCCACCTGTTCCCAGATCCGACCACCAGTCACCTCGAAAATCCTAACAAATCGTAGCCACCTCCAACTAAAATTCTAAAAATAGTCCCCGTTTCGTGGTTTTATTCCCTACAACTCCTAAGAAGAACTCAAGAGCTGAATCGGAGGTTTACTAGGTGGTCAATGGTGGCTCTCAGACAAGTGCCCTGTAGATATGAGATTTCGGTTACTGTACAACAGGGATTTGTAAATTTATTAAAGTTCTGATCCGCCCAGATCCAACAGATCTCTCTGGGTCTCGATTTAAGCATTTGAAGAGAGCTTTCCAACGATAGCTCATGCGTCCCGATCCGACATCGGGATTGATCGCAGCGGCCGTTTTCACCGGAGCGCGTGCCGGAAAATAGAAATCAAAATCCGTGGGCTGCTAGTTCAACAATTGGGAATCGGGGCCGATCGACCCCCGATCGGTGTTCCCGGCCGACCGCCGTCCGTGGAGGCGCGCCACCAGGGGTCCCCATCACAGTGGGTCCCACCCCCGCAGATCCGGAGGACAACACCATCCGTGGGCCCCACGGGCCCGTAGAAGTCGCCGTTCGGAAAGTCCGAAAACGCGGAATTCGGCACCGCCGGGCGACATCAAGATGCTGCCCGTCAACCCGAGTTGCGTGATTCCCGGATCCCACATGTGATCTTTTACCTCCCTGCGTTGAGTTTGTCGACTTAGTGTATTGCTGTAATCATTGTTAACCGGGAGTCCGTAATTCGGCCGGGGTTGTCTTCGCCACGCCGGGTGCGTGGAGGTAATGGTCCGAACCTCTTGACGTTCATTTGCTTAGCTAGTATATGGTCTGTTGCCGCTGCCGAGAGTGTAGGTACTAGCCCGTGTGTCCATGTCACCGCTGTGAGAGTGAGAGTGACCCGTCCCGCGACTCGATCTGAGTCCGGAAGTTGAGTCGGACTACCCTTGACCTCCGCCGGTTCCTTAACCGCGCACGGTCCGCGCTTTCCCTCGCTTGGGACGACGAGTGAGCTTCCACTTCTGTTAGCGACATTTCACCACTAGGAGCTCGTAGTGTCGGGCTTAGTGTCTCCCTAGTGTATGTTGCTGGTCGTGTCTTCATCTAGAGTCCGAGGGTGGCACCATATAGTGTCGTCTCCCGTGTCCGTCCCGCATCAGTTTGGTATCAGAGCAAGTCGAGTCTATGGTAGTCGTTGCATAAGTCATGCATCATGGTCTAAGTCGAGTCTAGGATCATCCTTATTTTCAAAATAACAAAAAAAAGGTGTTTTCAAATTGCATTTCACCCAATAGCTCGGTATATTAAAAGGTGTTGTCCGAACGTTAGGCTACGCCTATCGGG
This sequence comes from Amorphophallus konjac, assembly GCA_022559845.1. Classification (NCBI taxonomy): domain Eukaryota; kingdom Viridiplantae; phylum Streptophyta; class Magnoliopsida; order Alismatales; family Araceae; genus Amorphophallus; species Amorphophallus konjac. Next base: position 110,358,886 of record CM040128.1, on the reverse strand, counting down.
AGGTCGCACACTTGCGGGAGTGATCTTCGGATCGATTAACTCCGTCCCGTACCGGATATTGGTTTAGGTCTAAGTGCATCATTTAGTGTGTGTTTGCATTAGTCGGTGTCTTCTAGGTCGTGTGTCAGTTGCATGCCCACCCGTAGAGGTACCCAATACTCGCCACTACCACCTATGGCGGATTCCCGGGCCCGTAGCTCCGATGAGTCCTCGACGGCCGAGATGTTCCGAGCCATTATGGAACGTCTTGACACGCGTATGGATGGTCTTAGTACGCGTATGGATGGCATAGGAACGCGTCTGGAGTGGCGGATGAAAGCCCTCGAGGATAGGGCCGAAAGTTCGGATCAGTCCATTCAGGGCCTAGTTGGGAGAATTACCATCCTAGAGAGGGGCCCAGTAGCGACGCAACCCGCGTCGACGAACGGCCCACAAGAGCCGGTGCAGCAACCTGCTGCACCAAGGGCTCAGACGGTAGATGTTCGGAGGCCACAGGTGCAAGTAGTGGATGACTATGCATCTGACAATGATCAAGGGGGTTACGGTCGTCGGAATCATCGATGGAATCGTGATGACGATGATGACGACCGCATTCTGAGGGGCGTGCGTGCAGACCCTCCCACTTTTAGCGGGTCCTTGGACCCAAGGGTGTATCTAGATTGGGAGGCCGGCATGGACCGATACTTCGAGTGGTTTGAGATGACGGACCACCGAAGAGTTCGATACGCAAAGATGAAGCTGCAAGGGCAGGCCCAAACTTATTGGACCAATGTGGAGAGCCTGCTCAACGAGCGACGTCAACCCCAAATCGGTACTTGGGATGACATGAAGTCCAAATTGAGGGAGAAATACCTTCTTGCCTCATATCGCCCACGTCTCATAGACAAGTGGCAAAGCATTTCCCAAGGGAACCGATCTGTGACCGAGTACACCGCCGAGTTCGATGAGTATTACTTGCGGTGCGGGGTCACGAAGAGAGCACCATGACGATATCCCGCTTTCGAAGAGGTTTGCGGCCAAATTATCAATATGAACTCTTTTGCCGCAATGCCACCACTCTGGAGCAGGCATATCAAATAGCTCTCGAATTGGAGCAATTCGAGGCCGAGTTCGAGTCTCCCCATCGGTTGGGCTCTTTCCCCCTTCGTAGTGTCGAGCCCCGTGGCTCATCTGGCACGTATCCGAGGGCCCCCATGGCTCGACCTCAGGACCCCACTCGCCCTGAGCCCTTTGCTCCGAGGCCTCGTCCTCTGCCCCCGAGGGACCTTCCTCATCCCCAGCATCTTACGGCCCCACCCACAGCCCATCCATCGGCACCCGCACCTCCTGCACGTCCTTTGCTACCTACACCTCCTATCCGTCGGGAGGATAAGGGGAAAGGACCCATGATTGGGGAGCCCAGTGGATCACGGCAGCAGTGCTATCGCAGCAATGGGTTTGGCCATTTTGCCAACCAGTGTCCCACCCGTCCATCTCTCATCATTGGGGACACACAGGCCGAGGATACCACCCCCGCGGGCCTCGAGTTAGTCACCTATGTGGCCGATCAGGAGCTAGCTGATGAATACTATGAGATCGAAGGTGACGATCAGGAGGCCCCGCATCCCGATGATACCCATGTGGGGGTCGTCAGGTGTATTCTCACCCAGCCACAGGCCAGTGATGACTGGCGTCGGACCACTATTTTTCATACCTTCTGTAGGCTGTGTAAACATGTGTGCAAGGTAATCATCGATAGCGGGAGTTGCATCAATAAAATCTCCACGGGTGCTGTCTCCCGTCTTGGTCTTACACCCGTGGATAACCCTAGCCCCTATCGTGTATCATGGGTGGATTCCACTTCAATTCTGATCAGGCTGCGGTGCTTGGTCGCACTGCAGTTCTATGCCTACCGTGATGAGGTTTGGTGTGATGTTCTACCCATGGAGGTGGGCAACATTATTCTGGGTAGGCCATGGTTATTTGATCGGGATGCCACACTCCATGGCCGGTCGAACGCCTGTACCTTCGACCATGAGGGCCAACGGTTTACTCTCGAACCCCATCAGCCCAAGAGCCCATCAGTCAGGGGTCGTACTGGCCCTAGTGCTCCGGAGCCTTCCGTTCCCTGGCCTAGTACCCCATCCCCAGCTCGGGATATGACCGTTACCTATGGCCAAGGAGAGCCCTCGAGGAGGAGATTGATGATGATTAGCTCCTGGGAGATGGAGCAGGAGCTTAGTCAGGGCTGTCCGGTGTTTGCCATTACGGTTCGAGAGGTGGAGCGGGACTCCGAGGGTGAGCTCCCACCCAAGGTTGTTCCTATTCTGCAAGAGTTTGCTGATATTTTTCCCGATGAGCTTCCCGAGGGACTCCCACCTATGCGGGATATTCAGCATGCCATCGACCTTGTTCCGGGCTCTTCCTTGCCCAACCTTCCACATTATCGCATGAGTCCCACGGAGCATGCCGAGCTTAAATGGCAGGTCGATGAGTTGGTGCAGAGAGGGTCTGTTCGGGACAGCATGAGTCCATGTGTTGTACCCGCATTACTTGCCCCGAAGAAGAATGGCACGTGGAGAATGTGCATTGATAGTCGTGCCATCAACAAAATCACCGTGAAGTACAGGTTCCCTATTCCCCGCCTTTATGACATGCTGGACATGATGACAGGTGCCACTATCTTTTCGAAGATCGATCTTAAGAGTGGCTACCATCAGGTGAGGATTAGGCCAGGTGATGAGTGGAAGACCGCATTTAAGACCAAGGACGGTCTATATGAGTGGTTGGTCATGCCTTCTGGGTTGACCAATGCCCCTAGCACTTTCATGCGGCTCATGACTCAGGTCCTTCGACCATTCATCGGAGTCTTTATAGTGGTGTATTTTGATGATATCCTTATCTATAGCCGCACCACAGGGGACCACTTAGACCACCTTCGGCAGGTCTGTCTACTTCTTCGCCAAGAGCAGCTGTTTGCGAACCCACAGAAGTGTGCCTTCATGACATCTCAACTTACCTTATTGGGTTTCATTGTGTCTAGTACTGGGGTCTCCGCCGATCCGGAGAAGGTCCGAGCCATTGTTGACTGGCCGGAACCCCAGTACGATTCATGATGTCCACAGCTTTCATGGCCTTGCGACATTCTACCATCACTTCATCCGCGGATTTAGCTCCGTCACCGCCCTGTTAGGGTTCTAGGCCCGGATACAGAGGGGGGTGAATGTATCCCTCTAAAAAATTATGCCCGAATTAAAACACTAAACGCTCACATATGCGGAATAAAAACTAATGAGCTTTCCAAGAGAAGATGATGATCAAACAATTGGACTGCAACAATGCAGCCACCTGATCACACCAGTCTCGCAAGCAGAGCTAATCAACCCAAGCACACTTAGCAGAAGATAATGCACAGAGATTACTCCCAATTAACACAACTAACCAAGCATGCACAACCTGTGAAGGGAAGGTAGAAGGCAAGGAACAATCGCACAAAGCACAATCACTTGCACAGGAGATTTTTTAGGTGGTTCGGTCACCAAGACCTACATCCACCCCTCACTCCCAACTGGAGTGAGGCTTCCACTAGCACAAGCTAGTAACCTACAGACTCAGTCTGCGAACACACGTTGCCAAACAGCTTGACCAGGGGAACATCCTCCCCTCTTCCTCCCAACCGGAGGGAACACCAGTGACACCCAGTCACCAGCAACCAGAGACCCAAGTCTCTCTTCCTCCAACCCGGAGGGTACACCTGGACCTGCTACCAGCAAGACCAGAACCGGAGGGCTAGCCTCCCTTCTCCTGACCCACCAGGAGGAATCCGACCTCAGTCCAGAGGTTCGGAAGAACAATCACAATAGGAGTAACACAATAAAAATAAGAAACACGAAACATGAAAAGCACAGCATCAAAAACTGGAAATGAAACACAATAGTCGTTCTGGATTTGATCCACGAACAGACTGAACAGGTCTTCAATAGACTTCTATCTTCTTCTTCATTTCTTCATCTTCTTTCTTCTTCTCAGCTCACGCACTCTTACTGTTCTCTGCTCTTTTCTTCTTCTACTGTTTCCACTCTCACGATCTTCATCTTTTGCTATCGAATTCTTCTCTGCTGGCCTATCTCTCTCTCCTGTTCTCTTCCTGCTCTCAGATGGCCTCTTTTTCTTCACTTCTTTCTTGGAGTGATTAGCCTCTTCACTGAAGATGAAGAGGGATTTATATACCAATAACAGGGGCTTCGGAGGATAGGGCAGAGACGCCCTAGAGAGCTTCAATTGATTGGTCCACGTGGTGAAGTAGCAGGCCCCAGCTTCAACGTGTCAGCATCCTGGTACCTCGTCCATCCTGGGACTACGAGCCAGGCACCTCGGATCACGTGCCTTGCTTCATAGGGTTGACGCACCCTTCAAGGGCATTCTACCAGCAAGACTCAAGTCTGCTGCGTTGACTCCATCATCCTGCTGCGTTGACGCATCGGTGATCCAGTGATCAGGTCTTCAGCAGATAGACGTGTTGCGTCGACGCTCTCATCGTGCTGCGTTGACGCATTGGTGTGTTCTAGAAGTTGAAATTGGATGGCTTCAGCCTTCTTGCGTCAAGGAGTGCGTTGACGCATTGTGCAGCTGCGTCCACCCTCTGGTCACCTTGTCGATCCATCAAGCTGCTGCGTCAACCCAACGTGCTGCAGCGTCGACGCTGCCAAGGTACTCCAGAGGTTGCAAGGAGATACTTGAACTGCTGCGTCAACGCTGCCAGTGGGTGGCGTTGACTCACGGACATGTACATTAAGGCCTTTCTTGCCTTGAATATTGGCATCTCTTAAGCCGTTGCGTCGACACTGCTTGTTGATGGCGTTGACGCATTGAGCACCCTGCATCCTTTTGTTCCTTGAATATTGGCATCTCTTAAGTCGCTGCGTCGACGCTGCTTGTTGATGGCGTTGACGCATTGAGCACCCTACATCCTTTTGTTCCTGTTAAACATTCATTAAAACTTAAGTGTATATATCACTTATCTTATCGTTGTCATCATCAAAACCAGGAGTACAACAATCTCCCCCTTTTTGATGATGGCAACTCTGGACTGTTTTAAGGATGAGGCATCAAACAAACGCATGGACAGGTATCTAAGATTCATGAAGCTTCATTACATTGTATCACAGATAAATCACAGGTAAACTATATGCTATCATTCATCAATGCGTGTCATTACAAAAAGAAAGGTATCTAAGATTAATGAAGCTTCATTACATTGTATCACAGATAAATCACAGGTAAACTATATGCTATCATTCATCAATGCGTTTGTCATTACAAAAAGAACTCAAGCTGCTTTGAACTCTTCTCTCCCCCTTTGACATCATCATGAAGGGGGCAATACATGATCTGGCCTGAAGCCTCAATTGAAAAATCTGCCATAACTGGAAGAAGATCCGCGAGCTCTTGGTGGTTGACTTGGAGTAGAGTGAGATCGTGGAGTAGTAGATTGATCTCTGCCCAGCAACGTGTGAATGTCTTGAGATATAGCAGCTAAGTCATGTTGCAGTGTGGTCCTCACATGTGCAATAGCAGAGGACATATCATCTTGGACATTTTTGGTGTTCTTCAGTTGATTTCCAAGAGAGTTAAGCGTGTCTGTCACAGTGTCAATCTTGCCTAAAATAGCTTTGATGCATTGGGGAAGAGCATTAACAGGACCCTTGATGGTTTCAACAGCAATCCTCACATCAAAACAAAGATCAGTAATCTTGGCAAGGGATTGACAAAATGAAGATTGATGGCTGTGTATGTCGGCCACCAATGTTGATAGTTTGTCAAGTAGAGATGATAGGTGTTTCAAGACGGACCTTGTAGCTTGGTCAGATAGCATCTTGGAGAGTAAGAATTTTTGCCACTCGGATAAGACAGAGACTTCAAATTGTATAACCCGAGCAGTCAGTTTGTTGAGATGATAATTTGTAAACTCCATTAGCTTGTCCATCTTTGCATCCTGACGCTGCAGCATCATAGACATGTGAGCAAACATCTCTTCAACAGTGGCTGGTGGTGGAGCTGCATCAGAAGTTGGAAAAGGCCTCCTATAAACACCAATTTCCATTGTAGGTGTAGAGCCACTGGGTTCCCCAGTTTCCAACCGAGGGCTTGATGATCTCACAAATGTTTCTTCAACTTCATGCTCTCCTCTTGCTGAACTACCCTCTGGTCTTCCTTCTCTCACCACAGGTGGAATTGGTATCTCTGTCCTGTTCACTTGACTTTCGTCCACAGTGATTGTTCTTGATGCCTGTCCTGTTTCTGATTGAGCTGATTTCTGACTGGGAAGGATTCTAACAGCCTTACCATCAATGATTTTGAAGCCCATAAATCTCTGAACGTAAGACATGGAATATATGTTTCCTTTGGGGATAACATGTTTCTTTTCAGTTCCAAAATCCACTCCTACCTTTTTGAAAATTGATGTGAGGTGTGCTGCATAAGGTAGTGTTCTAGAGTGGTGAAGACAAGTTCCAATTGTCTGAACTACAACATCAGTTAAAGAAATCTTAACTTCCTTTAGCATGCAGTACAACAGGAATCGCTGCATATCTGTGACTCTTTCTCTACCACTGCTTTGCGGTGTGATGATAGAAGTGCATATGTGATGAAGTAGTCTGACAGAAGGTATAAATCTATTACCTTTCAGACTGGACAGGTATGTCTGTTTCACGTCAGAGGGGTCTTTGGTTAACCCAGTCAAAACAGCAAACGCCTCATGTTCATCTAGCTCAAATGAATGAAGCTTTGCTCCTCCCATTGGTATTTTCCAAACTCGAGCAAGCAGGGCACTAGTTAACTCAAAATGAACATTTCTAACAGTGGAGGACAATTTGGGAATCTTCGATTCATATTTCAAATTCTGATAAAATTCCCTAACGAGAGTAGGATAGTAAACAGTGTGCTTCGTCACAAACTTCCACCAGCCTTGAAATTCTAATGCAGGTCGTACCTCAGGAAATGCAGTCAGTAGCTCTTCATCGGAACTTACAATGTACCTGGGGATAAGAACCTTGAGAGGTTCTTCTATATTTATGACAACAAAAGACCTGGATTTCTTTTTCCCCGTTATGCCAGAAGAGGTGCGTGGTTCAGCTGATATCGATTTTGAGGACTTTCTTCTCTTGACCGGCGGACTAGGGCTCCGAGGACGTCTCTCCTTCTCCTTTCCTTTGCGCTTCCTGGAAATAGCTGTAGATGGTGTCACTTCTGGAGGGTTGGCCACTGGAGCATCAAGCGCATCCTCTGTGAGTGAGTCCATCGTCAACTGTGTCGCACTCGAATCCCTCAAGTTCTGCTCCATCAACAGCTTTCCCGACTAAGTACCCTTGCCGAAGATGATCGGAGACAAGAAATGGTGTGGGAGGGTGTTTGGAGAACACGGAAGGTAAACCGTCCAAGGGTTTTGAAAGGAGTGGAGACGAGTGGCGGTCAAGCTACTCTTTCAAAGAGGCTACGAAGACCCTTTTAGTGAACGGTTCAGCCGGTTCAAGTCGGTGAACCGGGATGAAGAAAGTTGTATTAGAGGCAATGCGTGGACGCCAAGGGTGCATTGCGTCTACGCAGTGAGGCATATGTGAACAGAAAACACAAGACAAGTAGTCAGAAAGACACAAGGCGTGGACGCCAAGGGACATTGCGTCTACGCAGTGAGGCTGATGTGAATAGAAGAAGCAAGACAAGTAGCCAAAGAGACATCCGTTCAAGGGATTTTCTTAAGGTACTAAGATAGTGAGATAATCAGGCTTATATTCAAGGAATTTTAAGTGTTGCAGATCAAGTTCCCATGAAAGAGATGTATGTAAATAGGCTCTAATTCATTTAATGATAAAGAGAAGAAATAATCTTAAAACATTGAATTAGAAGCCATGAACCACTAAAGCCACTTGCCTGGAGAAAAAATAGAACTCTTTTCACACTAGAACCATTTTCATTTCTGACCCTTATATCTTTCAATTTTAAGAAGCCTTTCAGATAGAGAGAAATTTAACTGGCATTGAAGATAGACTCAGTTGAATAAGGAGCATCAGATCAACCAAACTCACATGTTTTAATTGTTTTCACATTTTCAGCATTTTCAACTTCTTTTTACATTTTCATTTGCAGTCAAGTGTTGCTAGCATTTTGACACGGGTACACATGTTTATCAGACACCCGAGTCCTCGGTTACTTAGCATAGCAAACTATTCTGCATTGACTAACCAGAGGTGGCAATTGACTTCATGACATGCCTATCAGCACTTCATAAGTGCTTGAAGGTAGTTTCTCAGTTGATAGTTACCATTGCTCTGTAATGATTTGTTTTCCTCTTGAAGACAGAGATAGTAGGGCACCTCATGACTTGCTCTTCAGCACTTCTTTAGTGCATAGGGCTAATTTCTCAGTGAACAACTACCATTGCTCTGCATTATATTACATGTGAATAGATTGCATCTTTAGCATTTATAAACAATTTCTGAGTTCATCATCAATACAATTATTAAATTCCTCTACACACATTGGTTTCTTTACTTTTGAACAATAATGATCGAGAGATGATGAGGTCCTGGTTTTATTAAACTGTTCAGCTTTTGCTCCATACATAGTGCATAATTGGGTTCAAAAGTTCTTGAACTCAAACATCATAAGAATTATGGATCTCCTATCATTAACATATCATAGAACAATTCAGAATATATCTCATATTCCACAGGAATTATCACTGTAACTCCCCCTGAATTTAAGACATCATCTACATATCTCAGTGCTCTAGAGATTTTTCCCATACACGGATGTCAAGGAAGCTTTATTGTGGGATAAGAACGGAAAGGACAGGATATATGGACAGAGCAAGTTGATGTGAGAAGGAAGTTTCCAAAAGAGGAAGATGTAACCCTGAGATTCCAATAAGGCACAGCTGCGTTAACTCACCCTCTTCACTGCGTCAACTCATCCATCTAGACATCACAAACATTTGTTCAATTTCAGAACCCAGTTGCCCACAGCGTTAACTCAGTTTCACCATAGCGTCAACTCACTCCACCACCCACCGACACTCCACATCAAGGTTCTCAAAGAATAAGCTGTCTGGTGCGTTAACTCTATTTCCACACTGCGTTAACTCACTTAACCAGCCAGCAGCAACAACTCTGTACTCTATTCAGCATTTTGTTACCGAGATAATCTTAAGCAAACTCCCCCTCAGACCATGCATGAATGAAATTATAATAGCCAATAAAATGAGTATCAAGCTGAAACAGTATTCATGCTGAGATGATTGTAAGAAAGATAGACACAACAAACAAGGACGACTAAACTCCCCCTTAGAACATGCAATTCTGATTTCCAATCAATTCTCAATCTGAATTATGCACTGATATCTCAACATGTGCTCATGAGAAACAAAGCAGATTTTTAAATGTGAGCATGCATGTATGGATCAATTTTCAGCTTTTCAGATTTTTCAGAATGCAAGTTTATTCTCATTTCAATGTCTAAACAGACAACTAAGTATGAGCATTGAGAGACATGAATGTTCATAGTGTTCAATAGATGACAAGTGTGCAAGAACACATCAAACAAGATATGCAGTGAATTTCATTATAGGAAATGCAGAGAATTTACCTGAAAATTTCAGTCCTAGGGGTTTTCTTCTTGAGTGCCATGGTTTATTACCCCTCTTTATTCTTCAGCTTCCAAGGCACACCTGCAGGTAAGCAAACTAATTTGCACAGATAGGCACCCAAGAAGTCTTGGGTCCTGACATGACAGTATTACTCCTAGCAGGTTTTCTCAGCACATTTCTAGCAGCATGGTCATCAGATTTCATCAAGTAGCAATTATTCATTGAATGACCAATTTGTCCACAGTAATGGCATGAATTAGCAGATTTCAAATTCTTTTTATGCACATTACTGTTGTCATGAAATTTATTGACAGAGAAAAAGGTTTGTTTACTAAAGCCGGCCAGCCAACATTCAGCAACTCTATGACCTGGCTTCCCATAGTGATAGCATGCAAAAGACTTTTTGCTAATGGCAGGGAATTTATCAGTTTTAGAATTGAATTTTCTACCCTGAGCATGCCAACAGTCCTTGACTGTGTGGCCATGCTTTCCATAGTGAGAGCATTTGAGAGAATTTCTTTTAAAAGAACCTGACCAGCATTCAGAGGTCTTGTGACCAATTTTGTTGCAGTTAGAACATATGATATGCTGGTTCATTGAAATAGATTTGTATTTATTAAAAACATGTTGGTTTGCAGGGATTTTAGCATGATATGAATAATAGGTTTTCTTACCACTAGCAAATCAGCAATGAGCAATTGAGTGTCCTAATTTGCCACAATTAGAACATATGACACTCCTTTTCTGACCAGACACAGATTTTCTAGCATGCTTCTTGTCATCTTGTTTCATCACAAAGCAGTTACTTATAAAGTGTCCATGCTTACCACAGTAATGACAGGAGCCATTTGATTTTTTTTCAGCATGGCATTTATCTGATGAATTTTCAGTATGCAAATTGTTCCTTTGAATTTTTGTTGTTTTATGACTTTTATTTTGATTTCCTATTTTCTTAGCCTTGTACTGAGGTGTAGATGAGATAGAAGGCTTTTCCTGTTCAGAAGATTTAACGAAAACAGTTGGTTTTTGGGTTCTCTGAACAGTGGACTGAGAAACAGGTGACTTCTGAGAAGTGTGAGAAGTAGAGCTAGCAACAAAAGATGTATGAATTTTATTTTCAAACTTCTTTTTATTTACAGGATTATAACCTAATCCCTCCTTCTGAAAATTGACTTTTATTCCCAGCAGTTTGTTCAGATTATCTTGCCCACTAACAAATTTAGACAAGGAGTTTTTTAAATCCTGAATTTCATTTTCTTGAGAGGAAATGTGTAGCTCATAACTGGCAATCTCTTGTTCACTGTAATTCACACATTCAGTTAACACCTTGTTAGCAGTTTTATATTTTTCAATTTTATTTTCCAGATTGCTCAGTTTATCAGAATCTTCAACACACACCATTTTTCCTTTTTCTAAGGTTAGAAGTCTCTCAGACATCGCACTGTTTAACAGCTTCAATCTTTCAATTTCTTCTTTAATCTTATCATTTTGAACCATTTCATTTATTAGAAGCTGGTCTTCTGAATTGACTTCATACTTTCTTCCATTTTCAGTTTGTTTCATTTCTCTTTGTTGTGTTTCACAATCTTTCTGTAATTCTCTGTTTACAGATTTTATGGCATTCATTTTTTCAATCAGCAAATCATTCTCTTGTTTGAGTTTCTCAAATTTTTTATCATTTTCTTTAGCAGATTGTTTTAGAGAGTCATTTTCAGATTTTAGCTTGCTTAGTTCTGAGTTAACAGAATCTTGATTCTTTTTCCTTAGCAATTTAACTTGACTCTCAAGCTCACGAATCTCAGAAGTAGAATCATCATTTGTTTGTTTCAATTTTAAACAATTTTTACATGAAAAGGAATTTGCACTGTGTAACCTAGTACCCTTTTTCAGTCTCTTATATTCCCTTTTTAGTTTTTCATATAACCCCAACAAGTCAGCATAAGTATTTTCCCAATCATCCACAGTATAATGTTGGAAAGGGTTTACCTGATCATCATTGTCCTCTTCATCACTTTGATTGTTGCTTTGATTATATCTGTCAGCCATCATGCAGCTGTCCTCATTTGCCCTGTGAATTTTCTTTAGCATATCCAAGATGTCTTTAGCGGACCTGCAATCATGAAAGCAAGACCATAAAGCTCTGTCAGTAGCTGCTTTCATCAGATTAAAGGCTTTCTGATTTTCTCCGTCCTTTGATCTATGTCTGTCGGTCCATTTGGACACTTTAGTAGGTAAGGTGTAAGGACCTTGTGAACTTAATTTCCACATATCAGGATTAACAGCATTAACATAAGCATGGAGAGCAGTGTGCCACTGATTAAAATCAGAACCACTAAAGACGGGTGGAGGAGCCATTGAAACAAATAGAAGGTAGATTCAATGCAACAGGAATAATGATGCACTAGAAACAAATTAGCACCTAAGACAGCAAGATCGGATCTGCAGGTCGCTGGACCTTCTAAGCAGACACCGCTCTGATACCAATTGTTAGGGTGCTAGGCCCAGATACAGAGGGGGGTGAATGTATCCCTCTAAAAAATTATGCCCGAATTAAAACACTAAACGCTCACATATGCGGAATAAAAACTAATGAGATTTCCAAGAGAAGATGATGATCAAACAATTGATCAAACAGTTGGACTGCAACAATGCAGCCACCTGATCACACCAGTCTCGCAAGCAGAGCTAATCAACCCAAGCACACTTAGCAGAAGACAATGCTCAGAGATTACTCCCAATTAACACAATTAACCAAGCATGCACAACCTGTGAAGGGAAGGTAGAAGGCAAGGAACAATCGCACAAAGCACAATCACTTGCACAGGAGATTTTTTAGGTGGTTCGGTCACCAAGACCTACATCCACCCCTCACTCCCAACAGGAGTGAGGCTTCCACTAGCACAAGCTAGTAACCTGCAGACTCAGTCTGCGAACACACGCTGCCAAACAGCTTGACCAGGGGAACATCCTCCCCTCTTCCTCCCAACCGGAGGGAACACCAGTGACACCCAGTCACCAGCAACCAGAGACCCAAGTCTCTCTTCCTCCAACCCGGAGGGTACACCTGGACCTGCTACCAGCAAGACCAGAACCGGAGGGCTAGCCTCCCTTCTCCTGACCCACCAGGAGGAATCCGACCTCAGTCCAGAGGTTCGGAAGAACAATCACAATAGGAGTAACACGATAAAAATAAGAAACACGAAACATGAAAAGCACAGCATCAAAAACTGGAAATGAAACACAATAGTCATTCTGGATTTGATCCACGAACAGACTGAACAGGTCTTCAATAGACTTCTCTCTTCTTCTTCGTTTCTTCCTCTTCTTTCTTCTTCTCAACTCACGCACTCTTACTATTCTCTGCACTTTTCTTCTTCTACTGTTTCCACTCTCACGATCTTCATCTTTTGCTATCGAATTCTTCTCTACTGGCCTATCTCTCTCTCCTGTTCTCTTCCTGCTCTCAGATGGCCTCTTTTTCTTCACTTCTTTCTTGGAGTGATTAGCCTCTTCACTGAAGACGAAGAGGGATTTATATACCAATAACAGGGGCTTCGGAGGATAGGGCAGAGACGCCCTAGAGAGCTTCAATTGATTGGTCCACATGGTGAAGTAGCAGGCCCCAGCTTCAACGTGTCAGCATCCTGGTACCTCGTCCATCCAGGGACTACGAGCCAGGCACCTCGGATCACGTGCCTTGCTTCATAGGGTTGACGCACCCTTCAAGGGCATTCTACCAGCAAGACTCAAGTCTGCTGCGTTGACTCCATCATCCTGCTGCGTTGACGCATCGGTGATCCAGTGATCAGGTCTTCAGCAGATAGACGTGTTGTGTCGATGCTCTCATCGTGCTGCGTTGACGCATTGGTGTGTTCCAGCAGCTGAAATTGGATGGCTTCAGCCTTCTTGCGTCAAGGAGTGCGTTGACGCATTGTGCAGCTGCGTCCACCCTCTGGTCACCTTGTCGATCCATCAAGCTACTGCATCGACCCAACGAGCTGCAGCGTCGACGCTGCCAAGGTACTCCAGAGGTTGCAAGGAGATACTTGAACTGCTGCGTCCACACTGCCAGTGGGTGGCGTTGACGCACGGACATGTACATTAAGGCCTTTCTTGCCTTGAATATTGGCATCTCTTAAGCCGCTGCGTCGACGTTGCTTGTTGATGGCGTTGACGCATTGAGCACCCTGCATCCTTTTGTTCCTTGAATATTGGCATCTCTTAAGCCGCTGCGTCGACGCTGCTTGTTGATGGCGTTGACACATTGAGCACCCTGCATCCTTTTGTTCCTGTTAAACATTCATTAAAACTTAAGTGTCTATATCACTTATCTTATCGTTGTCATCATCAAAACAAGGAGTACAACACGCCCCGATCACGGATTGCATCCGGAAGGGCACATTTGTATGGACGAAGGCCGCATCTGCCGCCTTCAAGGACATCAAGGAGCGCATGACCCAGACACCTATCCTTCGATTTCTTGATTTCTCGAAGGTGTTTGAGGTCTCTTGTGATGCGTCGGGTGTTGGGATTGGAGGAGCTTTGAGTCAGGAGTCCCACCCGATCGCATATTTCAGCGAGAAGCTGAATGATGTGAAACTGTGATATTTCACGTATGATAAAGAATTCTACGCAGTTGTTCAGGCTCTTAGGCATTGGAGGCACTATCTTTTACATCAGGAGTTTATCCTATACTCCGACCACGAGGCATTGAGGTACCTTCATTCACAAAAGAAGCTTAACTCGCGTCATAGTCGTTGGGTCGAGTATCTCCAGCAGTTCACCTTTGTGCTGAAACATAAGGCTGGAGTGGAGAACAAGGTGGCTGATGCCTTGAGCCGGCGAGCATGTTTGCTTACCACCATGAGTGCCGAGGTCATAGGGTTAGAGAAGATGAAGGAGGCCTATGTTGATTGTCCTGACTTTGGTCAGATTTTTACCACCCTCCAGGCCGGACCCTCGAGAGACCTTGATGAGTATGTGCTTCAGGAGGGTTACCTCTTTCGAGGTAGTAGGCTATGTGTTCCCTGAACTTCGGTTCGAGATTTCTTAGTGTGGGAACTACATGCGGGAGGTCTAGCCGGCCACTTTGGTCGGAACAAGACTATTGAGGCAGTGGAGCATCGATTTTATTGGCCGAGCTTGAAGCGCGATGTTGCTAACATCGTGGCTCAGTGCCGTACATGTGCTACGGCCATGATGAAGAAGCAAAGCTCGGGCCTTTATACGCCTCTACCCGTGCCTGATGCCCCGTGGCAGGATGTTAGTATGGACTTTGTTTTGGGATTGCCACGTACCTCCAGGAAGCATGATTCGGTCTATGTGGTGGTTGACCGTTTCTCGAAGATGGCCCTCTTTATTCCTTGCTCTAAGACGTCGGATGCTTCTAGGGTAGCCCGGCTTTTCCTTACGCATGTGGTGTGCAAGTTCGGGTTACCTCGCACTATAGTGTCTGACCGTGATGTTATATTCAGTTCCTACTTTTGGAAGACTGATGGGGACATCCCTTGCCCCTCCACATTTTCTGAAGCTCGGATTGATCGTCGGTGTACGCCATTATGTTCCTCATGTGTTTGTGAGTCGAGTCATGTAATTTTCTTATTTTTATTTGAGTCTTAAACATGTAATTTTCCCTTTATTGAGTCATGTACCTAGGTTAGAAAGTCATTTTCCTAAATCTTGAGTCATTATGTTGGTTTGATAGGTTAATGGGCCCAATTTATTGGGCTAGGCCCAGGGGCGCCCCTCCCTTGGACTGTTTGGTCATTAGTTAGTTTGTCAGGGTCAGTTTGGTCTTAGGAAAAGTGTGGGGTCTATAAATAGCCCCACCCCTCTCTCATTTGTAACAATTATGCTTGAATATTGAATCCAGAAAATTTCCACACCTTCTAGTTCTCTCTCAATATCTCCCTCTCTCTCTCTTTTACTATCACTCTCTCTAAGTGGGTTGTGCCCCCTCTCTCTCTCCTCCCCACCCCAATTTCGAAATTCATTCTCTCTCCTCCCCATTCACCCCTCATTAAGGCCCCTTCCCCTTCCCCATGCACTCATTCAATTCCCCCTCCAACCCCTAGGTGGAAACCCCTTCTCCTAGGCACCTTTCCACTCTCCCAAGCAACCCTCCCTCTCCCCAAGACTGAAAGAGCCCTTCCCTAGGCCAAATTTCAAATTTCCCTCTCCCTTGGGCTGTGCCCTTTCATCTCCCCACCTCCCTAACCACCCAAGGTCGCACCCCACCTTCCCCATCCACCAAATAACCCCTTGTTCATGCCCTTCCCCACACCCTCTCCTCCACCTATTTTGTCCCTGTTGAAGGTTTTAAAAAAGCAGTGACTTGCAGAAGCAGCCACGACCATCTCTCAAAGATTCAGATGGCAAGGCCTACATTGCTGGAATCGTCTGCGAGTTAGCTTTCCAACGGTGGTGGTCTCGCTGGCATCCGAGTTTGGAGCTGTCCGGAGGAATGTCATCTTCAATGACTGCGCAATCTGTCCCAGACTGAAGACCAGAGCGATCTTGGAAGCTATTCTGCGGCCAACCTTGGAGGAATTCAAGCACGCTTCCTTCTAAAAAATTCTTCTTCGTCTAGTCCTCCATCAGTACCAGAAAGAACGATGCCATTCGCCTGTCCGAGCTATTTGTTCTGAAATCTTTCGTCGGAGTGTGCAGTCTGCCACCAGTGGGTCCAGGTTTGACCTATCTTCACTTATCTGGCCACCATTCTCTTCTCCAACATCGGATTGTGGCCCCGTCAACTTCGGGTCGAATCTACTCCGACCACGATCGCGTCACCATCAGTTTCGTTCGATTTGGAGTTCGGGAGCGACCGCAGTGCCTTCTGCAAGTTGCTGCATTAGTTGTGCATCAGTCAGAGGTAGAGTGTTGCTGTCCTGCTCCAGTCGCTGGTCCGATCAGCCCCGAGTTCCAAAGCTTCCCCAAAAATTCAGGCATCATCCTCTGTCAGTTGGGCAACTTTTGCCACCAGTTTCGTCAAGTTTGGAGTTCTGAGGAGCCCGTCGCAGCGTCATCATCAACTCTCTGTCCAGCAAACCTGAAGATTAGCAGAACCGGTGAAGCTTGGAAAGTCGGGTGTCCTCGCCCAATGCCCCCTCCCCGCTTGGCCAGCTGAAGGCCCCTCCCTACGAGGAGGTAGTATTGATTGTAATAAGTTTAATCCCCACCCCAAGTTCACCCCTCCTGCGAGAGGTGTAGTTCATGTAATAATATTCTCGCAGGTTTTGAAGCGACACCGACGCGGCTTGCGGGCGCAAACCCTTGCCTCCCCGCTCGCCCCCGTCTTCGGCCGGAGTCGGCGTCTTCACGCCGGCTAGGTGAGCCTCGGTCCCCCTTTCCTTGCTGGTTAATATCATTTGCTTAGCTTAGTATTGTTGCTTTGCTGCGTCGGACGGAGAGTGAGGGCCCGACCCAAATTGCCGATCACGTGAGTGTCCATCGCGAGCGAGTTGTGAGCGAGCCATTTCAACCCACACCCATGGTGTGACGGCCGCCCGTGAGTGGGCATCCCTGGCCCAATTGGGGTTCTCCCCAAGCTTTCCAAGCACCGGAGCATCATTGTCCCACCCCGGACCCTCTCCATTATTGTTTAGTTGTCCACGGGCACAAGTGTGCACCAAGCGAGTGAGCCGCTCGAGTGGTATCATCGCCAATTTGCTTTCTTGCAACCTTAGGTCCAAGGGTCATATTGTCTTGTGATCATCACCCCAAGGTGGTATCACATCAAGTGGTATCAGAGCAAGTTCACAACTTGTCTCTATCAAGTTGGTCCTAGGGCGTGTCTATGCATTTAGAGTCTTCGGTTGCATCTCTTTTGTCCACTAGCATGGCTACTTCATGTAAGTCACATCTATCTCACTCGGCCCTCCGCAAAGGTCCGATTGACACCCCTTTAGGCATTGTCCTATTTGAGGACCTTATCTTTAATGGATACCACCCTAGTGCATATTTAGAGTGGGAGGAAAACATGGACAAATACTTTAAGAGGAATCCAATGACTGAACCCATGAGAATCTACCTTGCCAAGAGTCGACTTGTGTACCATGCCGAGGATAGGTGGAAGTTCATTGAACAATTTAGGAGGGTTATGAGGCTAGAGCCTATTAACACATGGGAGATCATGAAAGCCGAACTTAGGAAAGTCTACACTCCCCGACCTCCTCCCTCCTACCCGGGTTACCAAAACTCGAGGGGCACTCCCACTCCTCCAACCCCACCCGTCCAAACCCTTACCACTAGAACCCAAGTGTCCAAGGCCTCACCTCCCCACCTAACCCCATGAGGGCCCCCACACCCCAACCAAAACCCCCTTCCCTAACCTACACTAGTCAAGCCCCTTTAGCCCCCACTTCCACCCCAAACGATCCCAAGGGCAAGAGACCCCTAACCGACCCAATTCCCTCCATGATGACCACCACTCATCCAACCCTCACCATTCAAAACCAAGTGGACACCATGTCCACCCCTCCACCTAGGCCCATAATGGCCACCACCCCCAAACCCAAAACCCCTCACCAAACTCGTACCCCACAAGCCCCCTTGACCACCACCCCAAACCCACCATCGTCCCCAAAAAGGGACACATCTCCCAAAACAAATCAACCCAAAACCCCTCACCCAACCCACCTCCCGCTTCCTACACCAATCTTTCCCCAACCTAGGCCTCCTCTACTTCCCCTTCCTATCCCAACCCAAGCCCATGCTTGTTCACCACCCCGGGTGTGTCATACGCTAGCTATCACCAAACCACCCACCATAGATCCCCCTACTCCATTAGCAATAGAAGTTGCAACCCACACACCCACCCAAGTGGAGAAGGATGCCCATCCGAATCCACCTCCCGACAAAGAGGAAATCCAAAGGCCAAACAACTCACACACCTCTAGCCTAGCTCCTTTAGAGACACCCAACCTCACCATAGATAAGTCCATACTCCAATGGCTCAAGAAAGGTCTCACCATTCCTAGTTCACAACCATGCCACCTACCCATGGGATATCAATCCCAAATCATTCCCATTCAGCCACATGTCACTTATCAAACTTCCTATTGTGTGGAAGATTTGGGAGACTTAGTGAACTACCTACATTGGCAAATTCACTTGACCAATATGTTAGCCATGAGGTCGTCCGAGACTAACACCATTAGCCTAGCATATCCCACCATTGGCTCCATCACTTCCATCTACACTAATGGCCAAGTTACTAGTGAGATCATCCTCCTTCTTCCCATGGAGGAAGAACCTATCCTAGTCCACTCCCCAACCATTGAGATCCCAAGTGCTTTGATCGGCCAACCCATTAGCAACCTTGGCCCAATTATTGAGGAGGATGACTCACCATTCAAGGACCTTGAAAGCATAGAGTACCCCTACCAAGGTGACCCTTACTATGATCCCTTTGACCCTTTTCTATGGGAGCCTAGATCTCCATGTAACCCACTCACCTTATTCACCACCCACCTTACCCTACCCTTATCACCCATGATAACCCAAACCCCTCTCTTCCTAGAATCAGGTTACACCAAGGAAGCCTTGACCATAGGCAACATACACAATGGGATTGATAGACGGCCCCACTTTATGATGTTCCCCTTCTTAGATCCCTTTGACTCATACGAATGGAAGCTCAAGGGCCACCCCACACCTATGCACATAGAAGTCATCACTAGGATTGAAATGCATGTGCTTAGGCATACCACCCCACTTGACATGATTAGAAAGTTGGGTCCATTCATTCATATCACCCATATGTCAAGTAGAAAACATGAGTGGTCAATATTTGGTTGTAATGGTCCACCATCATTCATCATAAATCTCAAGCATGTTAGGAGCATTCATAGATGTCCGGGTCCTCCAACATTCATCACACTCACTCACAAGAGGGACACCTATGGATGCCCCGGTCCTCCCAAATCCTTCAAAGTCTTCATAACATCAATGCATGATAGGTCTACATGTGGTTGCCCTGGAGCACCTTTACATACCATGCACTACTCACTCACACCGCATCTTAGTACATGGTATATGCATCAAGCAAACTCACTCACACCGCATCTTAGTACATGGCATATGCATCAAAACATGCATCAAGCAAAAAGCGGTGAGAATTACAAAAAGTGGGTAAAAACTCGTGAGCGCCACTTGAAATTCACGTTGACGACTTGATGATAATGATGATTTTGGAGTGGCTCTACTCTAGGGTCACCTCCAATTTGAGGGCACGAGGACTTGGACCTTGCCAAGTTCCGAGTGGCCTTGGCACCCGGCTTGCAGGTTGAACTTACCAATGGGTTTTAGGATTCATCCCACTTCCCACGTGGCGGATCCGGCACCCTCTAAGGGTACCGCGGTGGATCCTAGTGAGTGTCTTGAGCCTACACCTATCCTTGTGAGAGACACCCTCGGAGTGCCACCACAAACTAGCCCGAGAGCCCGACGTCAGCACATGGCGGCAATACTAAGCAAAGCAAGTTCTCTTCGCTAGCCTAAGGGTGTGTCCGAGCCACTTTGTCGAGTGGAAGCACCGTTCCTCGGCTATGGACATGGGTCGAGTTTGGAGAACAAGGTTCGTTCGGAACTACGTTTGGGATGCTACTTCCCCGGTGGACCCATACTCGACAGGGTCGAGTTTTCCCCACCCCGGGGGTATGATGGGGACATCCCTTGCCCCTCCACATTTTCTGAAGCTCGGATTGATCGTCGGTGTACGCCATTATGTTCCTCATGTGTTTGTGAGTCGAGTCATGTAATTTTCTTATTTTTATTTGAGTCTTAAACATGTAATTTTCCCTTTATTGAGTCATGTACCTAGGTTAGAAAGTTATTTTCCTAAGTCTTGAGTCATTATGTTGGTTTGATAGGTTAATGGGCCCAATTCATTGGGCTAGGCCCAGGGGCGCCCCTCCCTTGGACTGTTTGGTCATTAGTTAGTTTGTCAGGGTAAGTTTGGTCTTAGGAAAAGTGTGGGATCTATAAATAGCCCCACCCCTCTCTCATTTGTAACAATTATGCTTGAATATTGAATCCATAAAATTTCCACACCTTCTAGTTCCCTCTCAATATCTCCCTCTCTCTCTCTCTTACTATCACTCTCTCTAAGTGGGTTGTGCCCCCTCTCTCTCTCCTCCCCACCCCAATTTCGAAATTCATTCTCTCTCCTCCCCATTCACCCCTCATTAAGGCCCCTTCCCCATGCACTCATTCAACTCCCCCTCCAACCCCTAGGTGGAAACCCCTTCTCCTAGGCACCTTTCCACTCTCCCAAGCAACCCTCCCTCTCCCCAAGACTGAAAGAGCCCTTCCCTAGGCCAAATTTCAAATTTCCCTCTCCCTTGGGCTGTGCCCTTTCATCTCCCCACCTCCCTAACCACCCAAGGTCGCACCCCACCTTCCCCATCCACCAAATAACCCCTTGTTCATGCCCTTCCCCACACCCTCTCCTCCACCTATTCTATCCCTGTTGCAGGTTTCAGAAAAGCAGTGACTTGCAGAGGCAGCCACGACCATCTCTCAAAGATTCAGATGGCAAGGCCTACATTGATGGAATCGTCTGTGAGTTAGCTTTCCAACGGTGGTGTTCTCGCCGGCATCCGAGTTTGGAGCTGTCCGGAGAAATGTCATCTTCAATGACTGCGCAATCTGTCCTAGACTGAAGACCAGAGCGATCTTGGAAGCTGTTCTGCGGCCAACCTTGGAGGAATTCAAGCACGCTTCCTTCTACAAAATTCTTCTTCGTCTAGTCCTCCATCAATACCAGAAAGAACGACGCCATTTGCCTGTCCGAGCTATTTTTTCTGAAATCTTTCGTCGAGTGTGCAGTCTGCCACTAGTGGGTCCAGGTTTGACCTATCTTCACTTATCTGGACACCATTCTCTTCTCCAACATCGGATTGTGGCCCCGTCATCTTCTGGTCGAAGCTACTCCGACCACGATCGCGTCACCACCAGTTTCGTTCGATTTGGAGTTCGGGAGCGACCGCAGTGCCTTCTGCAAGTTGCTGCATCAGTTCTGCATCAGTCAGAGGCAGAGTGTTGCTGTCCTGCTCCAGTCGCCGGTCTGATCAGCCTCGAGTTCCAAAGCTTCCCCAAAAATTCAGGCATCATCCTCTGTCAGTTGGGCAACTTTTGGCACAGTTTTGATCAAGTTTGGAGTTCCGAGGAGCCCGTGGCAGCGTCATCATCAACCCTCTGTCCAGCGAACCTGAAGATTAGCAGAACCGGTGAAGCTTGGAAAGTCGGGTGTCCTCGCCCAATTCCCCCTCCCTGCTTGGCCGACTGAAGGCCCCTCCCTGCGAGGAGGTAGTATTGATTGTAATAAGTTTAATCCCCACCCCAAGTTCACCTCTCCGGCGAGAGGTGTAGTTCATGTAATAATATTCTCGCAGGTTTTGAAGCGACACCGACGCGGCTTGCGGGCGCAAAACCTTGCCTCCACGCTCGCCCCCGTCTTCGGCCGGAGTCGGCGTCTTCACGCCGGCTAGGTGAGCCTCGGTCCCCCTTTCCTTGCTGGTTAATATCATTTGCTTAGCTTAGTATTGTTGCTTTGCTGCGTCGGACGGAGAGCGAGGGCCCGACCCAAATTGCTGATCACGTGAGTGTCCATCGCGAGCGAGTTGTGAGCGAGCCATTTCAACCCACACCCATGGTGTGACGGCCGCCCGTGAGTGGGCATCCCTGGCCCAATTGGGGTTCTCCCCAAGCTTTCCAAGCACCGGAGCATCATTGTCTCACCCCGGACCCTCTCCATTATCGTTTAGTTGTCCACGGGCACAAGTGTGCACCAAGCGAGTGAGCCGCTCGAGTGGTATCATCGCCAATTTGCTTGCTTGCAACCTTAGGTCAAAGGGTCATATTGTCTTGTGGTCATCACCCCAAGGTGGTATCACATCAAAGACACTATGGCATATGATGGGTACTCACCTCAAGTTTTCCACTGCATATCATCCCCAGACAGATGGTCAGACCGAGGTGGTCAATAGGAGTCTGGGAGATCTTTTGAGGTGTCTAGTTAAGGACCGCATTGGGGATTGGGATCTCATTTTACCTATGGTTGAGTTTGCATACAATGATTCGGTGAATATGTCTACCGACATGAGTCCATTTGAGATTGTCACAGGTCGTAGGCCTAGGAAACCTGTTGACCTTGTCCACATGCCTATCCATGCTAGAGTATCGGAGTCGGCTGAGTCGTTTGCTAGGCATGTTAGGAGTTTGCATGACGACATCCGTCGTCACATTGAGGCCAGCAATGCACGGTACAAGGAGTTAGCCGATGCCCACCGACACCACCGAGAGTTCCACGAGGGCGAATACGTCATGATCAGGGTAAGACCTGAACGGTTTTCCTCTAGAACCGTTAAGAAGTTGCAAGCTCGCGGAGCCGGTCCCTTTAGAGTGTTGAAACACGTTGGATCCAATGCGTATGTTGTGGACCTGCCCGAGGAATATGGTATAAGCTCTACCTTCAATGTATCGGATCTTGTTGCATATAGGGACCCAGCGGTGATCCCTAGTGAGCCTTTTGAGCCATCTCCTCCCCTTGAGAGTGATCCCACACCTGAGTGTCCACTTCCACCTCCAGCCCCTTTTTCACAGCAGAGTGAGCATATAGATCGTATACTGGACGAGCAAGTGACAGTTACCAGGAGTGGATCTTACCCGCGCTACCTAGTGCGATGGAGAGGACGGCCCGCTATTGAGGACACATGGATCACACATGGCGAGTTGCAGCGGATCTATCCGAACCTACTGGAGCGATACAGGAGCGATGCAGACCCTTACTCGACAGGGTCGAGTTTCTCCCACCCAGGGAGAATTGGTGCGGACACCCGAGCAGTTGAGCGACGCGACACGCCAAGCCACCGGTACCGCACCCGGAGCACGACTCGAGCCACCTCAGCGTCCATCTGGCTCGGAGACAGCCTGGAGACTCCGCCTTGAGCCTGCCCATTTATCATATTTAGTTAAACTTTATTTGTGTGTAATTTATGTTTATTTCATTGTATTCGGTTTGCTATTTTGATTGTAAGAGGGGCTTATGTATAATTTCGACCCCGTGGGCCCCACAGGCCCCCCAGGGCCCATCCCATTGAGCCACCTCAGCCCATGGGCCCCATGTGGGGTCAGTCAACATGTCAAATGGAGGCATCTAGAAGTTTGAATGGTAAAAGGCACATGGGAGACAAGTGGACTTCAAAGTCCAAGGTGGCTACCAACTTGTCCCCCCCTTGCCACCAAAGTCAATAGGGCGCCGCCTTCCCCTTATTTTTTTATTTTAATTTTTGTGGAATGGTCACATGCCATCCCATCCCTCCATCTCACACCCCTAGATCCAACGGTGGAGGATGGATTAGATGGGTGACCTATATATGCTTGTATTTTCCCATTTTCATGAATTAATGCCATAAGAATTGTGAAATTTATTGGAGCATGGCCTAGGCCGCCCCCTTCTCCTCTCCCTCTTCCCCTTGAAGCTGTGAAGGCTTCCTTCAGGTGGTGAGACTCCACCCTATCAGTTCCGGTCGCCGCCACCGCCGCCACGAGCCGCCACCGCACCGCCATCGCCATCAACGGAGTTCTGCCCGCGCAGTACCACAGCATCTTGTTCGAAATTCACAGGTCTTCTCCGAGCTCATTTGGCTACCAAATTTGGAGGAGTTGTTCCTGGGATGTTCCTCTCCACCCACAAAAATCAGGCCAGCATTCAGATCACGTTTGCTAATTTTTGATTTTCGTCCACTCTTCCATTTCAGTTCTGCTAGAGTTCTATCCAGGTTCACCTCCGTCCTGTGTTTCATGTCTTAGAGCCACTTTTTGATTTATGTTGGTTCACCCAATTTTACTGGGGGTTCCATCCATCCAACCCTTCATCCACAATCTTTCTCAATTTTTGATTCACCCATCTCATATTTTCTAAAAATCGTTCTCAGACCCATCTACAGTTCTGTCCACCTGTTCCCAGATCCGACCACCAGTCACCCCAAAAATCCTAACAAATCGCAACCACCTCCAAATCAAATTCTAAAAGTAGTCCCAGTTCCGTGGTTTGATTCCCTACAACTCCTAAGAAGAGCTCAAGAGCTGAATCGGAGGTTTACTACACGGTCAATGGTGGTTCTCAGACAAGTGCCCTGTAGATCTGAGATTTCAGTTACTGTACAATAGGGATTTGTAAATTCATTAAAGTTCTGATCCGACCAGATACAGTAGATCTCTCTGGGTCTAGATTGAAGCATTTGAAGAGAGCTTTCCAACGATAGCTCATGCGTCCCGATCCGACATCGGGATTGATCGCAGCGGCCGTTTTCGCCGGTGCGCGCGCCGGAAAATAGAAATCAAAATCCGTGGGCAGCTAGTTCAACAATTAGGAATCGGGGTCGATCGACCCCCGATCGGTGTTCCCGGCCGACCGCCGTCCGTGGAGGCGCGCCACCAGGGGTCGCCATCTCAGTGGGTCCCACCCCCGCAGATCCAGAGGACATCACCATCCGTGGGCCCCGCGGGCACGTAGAAGTCACCGTTCGGAAAGCCCGAAAATGCGGAGTTCGGCACCGCCGGGCGACATCAAGATGCTGCCCGTCAACCCGAGTTGCGTGATTCTCGGATCCCACATGTGACCTTTTACCTCCCTGCGTGGAGTGGGTCGACTTAGTGTATTGCTTAATCATTGTTAACCGGGAGTCCGTAATTCGGCTGGGGTTGTCTTCGCCACGCCGGGTGCGTGGAGGTAATGGTCCGAACCTCTTGGCGTTCATTTGCTTAGCTAGTATATGGTCTGTTGCCGCTGCCGAGAGTGTATGTACTAGCCCGTGTGTCCATGTCACCGCTGTGAGAGTGATAGTGACCCGTCCCGTGACTCGATCCGAGTCCGGAAGTTGAGTCGGACTACCCTTGACCTCCGCCCGTTCCTTAATCGCGCACGGTCCGCGCTTTCCCTTGCTTGGGACGACGAGTGAGCTTCCACATCTGTTAGCGACGTTTCGCCACTAGGAGCTCGTAGTGTCAGGCTTAGTGTCTCCTGGTGTATGTTGCTGGTCGTGTCTTCATCTAGAGTCCGAGGGTGGCACCATATAGTGTCGTCTCCCGTGTCTATCCCGCATCACTTTGGCCTACAAGAAGGACCGAAGGGCGCCCTTTCCTCTTACCGCTTGGGATTTTCTCTAACAGTCTTTCCTCACTACTTCTTCTTCACTCTGCGTTGTGCCGTTGCATTCGGAGCATGGAGGATCCTTCGGAGGGCGACGCCGTCGATGACGGGGAGCAGAGAGCTCTTGCTGTCATGGCTTGTTGGACGGGTCCCACGGTCGCCGCGCGGGTTTGAGACGGGTCCGACGGTCGCCGCGCAGATCTGGAGAGGGCTTCGACGTGTGAGGGCACGGCTCTTGCCCTTTCTCAATTCTGGCGTGGCTTCCGGGCGGGCGCCGAGGCGGAGGACGGATGGGGGTATTAGGGATGCCTGCCGCCACTCCCCCTCTGCATGGGGGGGGGAGGCGCACCAAGCTCCCTCCTCACCGGAGCCTTCCTCCGTCTGCAGCCTCTTTTTCCCTCTTCTGCTCTTCATTTCTTTTACTCTTCGGAGGCTGCTTGCTCTCTGTTCCCTTCCAAGGAGTTGGTAGGTTGGGAAAGAGGAGGTCTTCACGGCGCTCCTTCTCCCTGGCCTCTATCAACTTGGAAGGTAGCCTTCCCCAACCTTAGAAGGTGGTTACCTTCTCTGTAGTCCCTCTGTCACCTTTGTCAGGGGTCATCTGAGCCAACTGGATCGGCCCCGTCTTGTCCGAGCCAGTTTCTACGCGAGGCAGAGTCAGTGGCTGGACGCGAGGAGATCGAGATCGAGTCAACCGAGCGATGACCCCTTGCAGCGGTGTTAGACGGATTTTCTTGCTTTTTGTCATACAATGTACTGGCCTTTTCCTTTCTGATGTATCAATAGTTTTGAATGAAAAGAAAAGGAATTTATTTCGTCCATCTTGTTGTACAATTTCAAAAATAGAATTTGCGTAGTGCGGCTGCGTTCCATGTCCGAGGAATGGGTTCCCCTTCCATTATTGCTAGCTTGTACGCACCTTTCCCGAGCGTCTCGACCACTCGGTAGGGGCCTTCCCAGTTAGGGGACAGCTTGCCCGCCGCCTCTAGTGGTCGAGAGGCATCGGCTTTTCTGAGGACGAAGTCTCCCGGTTGGAAGTGCCTGCTTCGGACTCTGGCATTGTAGTATCGAGTGAGGCGTCACTGGTATTCCGTCGCTCGGATGCTGGCAATATCCCGGAGTTCATCGGCTAGGTCGAGGTTCTCGAGTAACTTTTGGTTGTTTTCCTCGAGCGAGTAGCGGATGACTCAGAGAGACGGGTTGGCGATCTCTAATGGAATGACGGCCTCAGTGCCGTACACCAACTGAAAAGGACTTGCACCGGTTGCCTTCCTGGGAGTCGTTCGATGCGACCACAGTATGCTAGACACTTCCTCGAGCCAACTACCCTTGGCTTTGCCGAGTCTGGTCTTTATGCCTTTCAAGATAGTCTTATTGGCATTTTCGACCAACCCGTTGGCCTGAGGGTGGGCAACCGAAGTGAAGTGGTTGCGGATGTTTAGGTCATCGCATCTGTCTCAGAAATATCGAGAATCGAATTGCCGACCGTTATCGCTCGCTATCACTCGGGGGATGCCGAAGCGACAAATGATCGATTTCCAGACGAAACTCCAGACGACTGTCTCGGTGATCCTTGCAGTGGCTTCGGCCTCGATCCATTTAGTGAAGTAGTCGATGGCGACGATAATGAACTTTTTCTGGGACTGAGCCGTAGGGAATGGCCCGAGAATGTCGATACCCCACCGAGCGAAGGGATAAGGCTCGGTGAGGGTGATGAGTTCTGTAGCCGGCTGATGGACCAAGTGGTCGAACCGCTGGCATCGGTCGCACTGTTGAGCGTAGGCCGAGCAGTCGCGCTGCAGGGTGGGCCACTAGTACCCCTGTCGTAACAGGATCCTGGCCAGTGACCTTGCCCCTGAGTGCGCTCCGCACAGGCCTTCATGAACCTCTTGGATGGCTCAGCTGGCTTCGTCGGGGCCGAGGCACTTCAGGAGAGGGCCGGCGAAAGACCTTTGGTAGAGTGTGTCGTCCAGGATGACGAAGCGCCGGGCTTGGTACTTCATTCAGTGTGCTTCTCGAGGGTCGGAGGGCTCTTGGGAGTCTCGGAGCCAAGACAGGTAGGGGGTGCGCCAGTCGCTCGAGACGGCCAAGTCAACAGCGAGGAGCTCCAAGTCAATGCTCGGGTGTTCTAGCTCTTCGAGGAGGACCGATCGGGTACCTTCTGGGTCTAGGGAGGAGGCCAACCGAGAGAGGGCGTCCGCTCGGGAGTTTTCTTCCCGGGCTATTCAGACTACCTCGAACCCCTCGAATTGTTGGGCCAGGCTCCTGACCAGCTGGAGGTATTTCATCATGGGTGCCTCTCAAGCTTCGTACTCACCGTTGACCTGGCTTGCGACCAGCTGAGAGTCGGTGTGGATCTTGACTCGCTCAGCCCCCAACAGCCGGGCCATGCGCGCTCCCGATATAAGGGCCTCGTACTCGGAAGCGTTGTTGGACGCCTGAAAGTTGAATTTCAAGGCGTACTACAGCTCCACTCCTTCGGGGGATCTTAGGAGGATCCCATCACCACTACCGACCGAGTTGGAAGATCTGTCGACGTATAGTTCCCAGGTTGGCCCGAGCATGGTCGGTAGTCTACCTTCGGTCGGGATGGTGCTTTCGGCGATGAAGTCGGCGAGCGCTTGACCTTTTATAGCTGAGCGCGGGCGATACGAGATGTCGTAGGCCCCAAGCATAATGGCCCATTTGACGAGTCACCCCGAGGCCTCGGGGTGGGCCAAAATCTTCTTCAATGGCTCACCGGTTAGCACGGTGATGGGGTGCCCCTAGAAGTAGGGTCGGAGGCGTTTCGCGGAGGTAACTAGCTCTAGCACGAGCTTCTCGGTTGCGGGGTACCTCCTCTTGGCCTCATTGAGCACCTTGCTGGTGTAGTAGACTGGTCTTTCGATTCCTGAGTCATTTCTGACTAGGACCGAGCTGACCGTTGATGACGTCGCCGAGAGATAGCGCAGCAAGACTTCGCCCGGCATGGGCTTAGAGAGCACCGGGGGTGAAGCCAGGAACTCCTTGAGCTCGGTGAGCGCTTTCTTGCATTCCTCATCCCATGCGAACGTAGCAGATGCCAACTTGGGCCCCCTCAACAGTTTAAAAAAGGGCAGGCATCGTTCGGCCGCACGGGACAAGAAACGGCTGAGAGCGGCGACACGCCCCGTCAGACGCTGGACGTCCTTAATGCAGGCGGGCAGGCGCATGTCCAGGATGGCCTGGACCTTGTCGGGGTTGGCTTCGATCCCACGCTGAGTGACCAGGAAGCCCAGGAACTTCCCGGATCTTACTCGGAAGGCGCACTTGGCAGGATTGAGCTTCATGTTGTACTTCAGGAGGACGCCGAAGGTTTCAGCGAGGTCGGTGAAGTGGTCCTGGGCCTTGGGGGTCTTGACGAGCATGTCGTCAATGTAGGCCTCGACGCTCTGACCTAGCTGCTCCTCGAACATGTGATTGACTAGTCTTTGATATGTGGATCCGGCGTTCTTCAACCCGAAAGGCATCCGGGTATAGCAGTACACGCCGTAGTCGGTGATGAAGGCGGTCTTTTTGACGTCTTCAGAATTCATTCTGATCTGATGGTAACCCAAATAGGCATCCAGGAAGCTGAGCATCTCGTTGCCTGATGTCGAATCAACCAGTTGGTCGATGCTGGGCAAGGGATAGCAGTCCTTAGGGGTCGCCTTACTCAAGTCGGTGAAGTCCACGCACATCCGCCACTTACCGGAAGCCTTTGGTACCAGGACGACATTGGCTAGCCACGTCAGGTACAGGAACGGTTTAAAAAGACCAGTCTCTTGCCCCTTGGTGACCTGCGCCTTGATAATCGTCTGCTTCTCGGGTGCATGCTTCCTTCGGCGCTCCTGCACGGGCTTCATGGTGGGGTTGAGGTTGAGTCTGTGCATCACGGTCTCCTCTGGTATCCCAGGGAGCTGATCATCGGACCAAGCGAAGACTCGGATGTACTCAGAAAGAAATTTCTTATATTGCTGCTATTCCTCGGGTGGTAGGTCGGCTCCGATCCTTACTCCTAGGGTCGGGTCATCGTTTAGGAAAATTGTTAGCAACTCACCACCTGGCTCAGTAGCTGCGGATTTTTCCTCGACTTCCCGGGGGCCCTTATCATTCCCGCCCGGCCTCGTGGCCTCCACCGAGATATTATAGCACCTTCGGGCCGTGGCCTGGTTACCTCGGATTTCCCCTACCCTGTTTTTGGTGGGGAACTTCATTTTTTGGTGATAGGTAGATGGTACTGCCTTGATCCGGCTGAGGATTCCCCGGCCGAAGATGGCGTTGTACGCTATCATCCCCTTGATCACCATGAAGTCTACCATGACCGTAACGGTTTTGGGTGGGGTGCCGAGAGTAACCGGCAGGCTTAGGGCTCCTTCGGGGAGAGTGGCCAGGCCGTTGAACCCACAGAGGGGCGTTCGGACCGGGCGGAGTTTGGATGGATCCTCTCCCATTTTGAGGAAACAGTCATAAGACAATACATCAGAGGAACTTCCATTGTCCACAAGAATCCTATCTACGTTACAATGGTTTATAGTGGCCGAGATTACGAGGGCATCATCATGCGGGGTGCTCAGCCCCTCCAGGTCTTGATCGGAGAAGACTATGACCTGGGGTGGGGCCTTGGGTGGCTCTGGGGCTCGGCTCGCCCGCTCGGCATGACGCTTCCTTCCACGGCTGCTGTCACCTCCTGATGCTATTCCTCCGGAGATGACGTTGATGTGGACCCCTCGGGGGGCGTTGTCGATCTCCTCTGCGGTGCCTTGATCTTCTCTGCGCTCGGCAGTGAACCGAGCCAGGTGCCCCAGGCGGATGAGGCGCTCGATTTCATCTTGGAGCTGGTGGCAGTCACCGGTGTGATGCCCATGATCGCCGTGGAATAGATAATGTCTGTCTCGCTTGTGGTTTTTTGACCTCATCGGCTCGGGCCGACGGAGGAGTCCCAAGTCTTTGACGTCTTCATAGATTTCATAGACCGGTGCGGTTAACGGGGTGTACCGCTCGTACTTCCACTTGCGTTCTCCATCTCGGTCTCGCTTCTTTCCGGAGCTAGGATTTGGCTCGAGGCCCCGCTTCTTGTCCCCCTCACGACCCGAGCTGGGTACGTCTCGGAAAGCGCTGAGTACTTCTTCGCACTCGGCGTGGCGCAGAGCCAGAGTCACTAGCTCGGCAAGGGTCGAGGGAGGGTGGAGGATAAGTTCACGGCGGAGGTTCTCATCCCGGGTACCCCCGGTCAGTGCGGTTGTGGCCGAGGCCACATCCAGGCGGGGGATTCGGAGGGCTTCCAATTTAAATCGGTGGATGTAAGCCCGGAGCCTTTCCCCTTGCGCCTGTTTGAGGGCCAAGAGCCCCGCTACCGACCTTGGGGGGGCACTTCCAGCGAAGCTCTCCTTGAAGACTCACCTGAATTGCTTGAAGTCTCGGATGGATCCGGGGGCGAGGGCCCGGAACCACGCTTGAGCGACCTGGACCAGAGTGGTCACGAAGGCTCGGCACTTGATGGGGTCCGACACTCCGTGTAGAGTCATCAGGGCGTCGAAGCTATCATAATGATCGGCCGGGTCGCCCTGGCCGTCGTAAAGCTTGAAGGTTGGTATGGGGGTTCTGGGAGATACCTCTGCCTTCAAGATATACTCGGAGAACGGGGATTTCTCCTCATCTTCCAGGGAAGAGGCCTTCTGTAGGGCGCGAAGGGTGCGCTCCTGCTCAGCGAAGCGCCTTTCGAAATCTCACAGCCGGAGGGATAACTCCGGTTGCTGTCATGCCGCGGGGCTGGGGGGAGCGTCTTGGCGGTCTCCGGGAACGTCGGCTTCCGGGTCTGGCCGTTGCGTCCCCCGCCTTCCTTTCCTCGGTGTGGAGGAGGCCTCTTGCTCCGGAGGCGGAGCTTGCGAGGGTCCTCCGACCCTGTTACGGATGAGCTGCTGGCCGCGGAGGGTGAAGCGGCCCCCAGCTGTGTGCTGGGACGTACTCTTGCGGGGGGGGGGCTCCCTGACGGGGCACGGGACCTTGCATCCCTGGCCGCCTGGGTCTTCATGAGTTCCACGAGGACATCCAGTTTGGCGTTGAGGGCCTGGAAGGCTTCGGGGCCACCGTAGGGGGATAGCCCCACCGCCGCAGGGGGGGTGGTGGTCCGTCAGCGGGGATGCTGGCGTTGGAGGGAGGGTTCTGTGAGGCCCTGGAAGGGCCATCCCCTGCTGCTACCATGGCCTTACCCCTTTCACCGGCGGACCTCCTCCATGAGCTCCTTCTCACCATGTTGGCTCTTCGTGCGTTTCCCACAGACGGCGCCAGATGAAGAGGCGAAATCTCACGCTGGTTCCTGAGCGGGCTGGTAATCACCAAGTTAGTGAACTGCAAGACAGGGAAACGGGTTAGAGGGCCCAGGGGGATTCCCTGGGGCGAAACCCTCCGACGCTCAAGTCAGTAGAGCAATGGTGGGAGCAGCGATAGGGAGGAGAAGGCGAAGGCGTGAGATCCCTCTCCACCAATGGGGTGAGGTGATCCATGCTCAGGAATTGGGGGTGGATCAATGCCCTTTTGGACTTACCTTTCGCCGGAGGGTATCCCAGGTTTAAATAGTGTGCCGCCCTCTGGAGTCCTGCAAGCCGAGGGGTCTCCGGTGGAGGTTACGTCCTCATCGTGGGCATTTATGGCCTCATCGTGGGGGCGTTATCCTCGCGGGGAAGCCGGAGCTCCTGGACTTCTTGGCGCCCGGCCCGCTGTGGACTCTAACGACTACAATGATAAATATTTTATCGGTCGTACCGAGCTTAGAGGGGCCGGCCCTACTTGGGCAATAGGCCTAGCTCGGTGGGGAGATGGGTCGGACAGACCGGCTAGCGCTTCCCTCCTTCGTGCGGAGGGATAGCTCGTGCGCGGGTCTTCCTATGACCTGACCGATGCTCGGGCTCTCCGAGCCTTGGGGCCACCTAGGAGAGTTATTTCCTCAAGCATTGTTTTATTGGGCTTTTCCAAGTGGGCCCTGTGGGCTGTCACTTGGATGAGCTTGCCTCGTCGGGCCCTGTTGGGTCTAGTTGGGTCTACTCTTTGAGTGGGCTGCAGGAATCCCCCTCTCCACTACCCTTCACCAAGATGCACTAAGAAATTTTCTTCAGAAGGTGATGGTTAGTGAAGATGTGACAGCTGATAGTTTACCTACAGCATTGGCTACTATTTCCAAGGGACTAGCAATCACATTCTCCGAGAACGAGCTAGCACCTCCGAAAGCTCGGCAAATGCTGCTTTGCATTACTATCATCTTGAACAAAGTCAGCATTGATGCGGCATTAGTTGACATAAGGGCATCGATCAATGTTTGCCCGCTCAGCACTCTAAGGGCCTACAATTTATCAGAAGAACTTCTACGACCTACCCCGACCACCATAGCAGCTTATGACAACTCACGAAGAGCATGTCATAGAGTTGTCACCATTCAAGCTGAGCTTGGGCCTCTTACGATGCCCATTGAATTTTACGTGCTGGACATCGACCCGATGTTCAAGGCTATCTTGGGTCATCTGTGGATTGATACTCTCAGCGCCGTGCCATCCACTGCTCATCAATGTCTCAAATTCTCCTTTCAAGGGAGGGTGGTCTTGGTGAAAAGCTTATCCACGGTCCAGTCCGTAAAGGCTATATCGGAGAAGATCTTGCCAACTCTGTGGCCCAGCACTCGGCCGGTTATTTCTGTGTTGGATCTTGACTTTTCATGGGCTTATGCACCACGCAAACCCGTCACTACACCCGTCAACATTAAAGTGAAGCCCCAGATCTGAGATTCCAAGGGATGGGACATAATATTGAAATTGGGTTATCAACCGGGGAGAGGCCTCGGTGCACAATTACAACGGTGGACCAAACCGGTCCCCAAAGGAAGAAAAATGAGCCGAAGGGGTCTCAGTTACCGAGAGTCCACATTATCAATTTTGAGTGACTCGGGGCCACTTACCTGGGATTACCACCAGCATTTCATAAGAGGGCCTCTCCAGCCAGGTACATTGAATCCACAGTCAGCACAGTCCGAAAAGAAAACCACAGCTTGCACAGTTGCCAATCTGCCTCTGCTGCCGAAGGGGCCAGTTGATGATACGATTGATTACAGCCAATCCTTCGAAAGGATGTTTTATGAAGATGAAAGCTGCCAGGAAGTACGGCTAGTGCAGTGAAAGCAGAAGAAGCCAGGTGACCATCCACGGGAAAGGTAAGCTCACCCGTTGTCTTTACTTGGTCTCCTTCCCGTCTTATGTCTCTCTTCCAGCAGCTGGAATCCATACCTCGTTCACCTCCGATCATGATTGATCCGTACTTCACAGAACTGCCAACCAAGGTGTTGATTATACCTTGTGCATGTGGGCAATGCCCACCTGTTGATCTCTCCACTCTGTGGACTCCCTCCTCTAACCTCTCAGAAATGTGGTTCTCCTCTTCGGATCCATTCTTCTATGTCATGTTCCCATCTCTCTTCCCTCTCCAACTCCCCCCTCCTCTGTCTTCTCCTTCTTACTACAAGGTCTCCACTAATGTTCTCCAAAAAAAAAAACAAATTTGAAACGGAGATTTCGGTGGAAGATTATGCTATCTTGTCTCTGTCTTTCTCTTAGGGGCACGAGTCCCCTACTCCTTCCTTCCCACTAGATTTCCTATCTCCTAGGTTAGACGTAGGGTCCGTCGAGTCTAGGAAAGAAGAGTCTATTAGGTCTAGAGAAGTAGGGTCTTGTTCTAGGTCATCCAACCCTTCCTCGCTTGTGTCGTGCCCGCTTGCGCGTCATTCCAAATCCATTCCTAATAGGTTCTTGCAGAATCTAGCTCAGCGATGTCACGCGCTTTTGATGTGTCTAGAGTTCACAGCTACGGCAATTGTGATAGAAGATGACAAGGAACACGAAGGGGTGTGGAGCGACGATAGATTAGGTGTATATAAAGTCCTAGATGAAAAATACCCGGTTGATGATGAGGATAGCAACATAGATGACACTGCCGATCTGTATGCGCAAGGATTAAAGAGATTTGACGAGCCATCATCAGCGGTGGATGAACCTACAAAGAAAATAAATTTGGGAACTGAAGAAGACCCAATGCCTATTATCATTGTCGCTAATCTCCCTTCACAGGTAGAAGAAGATTTAATCAAGGTTCTAAGGGAGTACATCGATTCTTTTGCCTGGTCTTATGAGGACATGCCAGGTCTCGACCCCTCTTTAGTGGAACATCGACTCGTACTTAAACTAGGGGCAACACTAGTGAAACAAAGGTCAAAAAGATTTCAACCCCACATGGCCTTAAGGATTAAAGAAGAGGTCAACAAATTGTACAAGGCCAAGTTTATCAAAGTTGTCTTATATCCCCAGTGGGTGGCGAATATCGTCCCTGTCATCAAGAGGATGGAAAGGTGCGCATTTGCATCGATTTCAGGGATCTTAAGAAAGCATGTCCGAAAGATGATTTCCCGCTGCCTCACATAGATGTTTTGGTGGATAACACTACCGGGTACGAAGTCTTATCATTCATGGATGGATACTCAGGATATAACCAGATCTGTCTCGCTCCCGAGGATCAAGAGAAAACCTCCTTCACCACGCCCTGGGGCACGTATTGCTATGTGGTTATGCCGTTTGGTTTGAAGAACGCGAGGGCCACTTATCAAAGGGTGATGATGGCTATATTTCACCATATGATGCATATCTATATGTAAGTTTATGTGGATGACATCTTGGTGAAGTCAAGAACTAAAGAAGAACACCCCTCTATTCTGGCTAAGGTGCTCCAGAGAGCTAGGGAGTATAAGATAAAAATGAATCCGAAGAAGTGTGTTTTTGGAGTCTCCTCAGGGAAGTTGATAGGCTTTATAGTCATAAAACGTGGGATTCAGATTGACCCTAATAAAGCAAAGGCCGTCATGGAAATGCCTCCGCCTAAAAATATCACGGAACTTCGAGGACTGATTGGTAGATTACAATTCTTCAGAAGATTCATATCCCAACATTCTCAGAGGTGTCGCCCGTTTTATGAATTGCTAAAGGCGGGGGTCAAATTTGAATGGAATCAAGACTGCCAAAAGGCCTATGAGGACTTAAAGGAATATCTATCTAATCCCCCAGTTTTGTAACCTCCTGTCCCGGGGAAACCCCTAATCCTATACATCTCGATCATTGGGGACTCCTTAGGGGTGATTTTAGCACAAGTAGACGATGAAGGAACAGAATGGGCAGCTTATTACCTCTCCAGGTTGTTTAACCCGGCTGAGGCCAAATACATCGCTATGGAAAAGACTTGTGCCGCCTTAGTGTGGGTAGCTCAGAAATTGAAACACTATTTTCAAGCCCACCCAGTCAGGTTGATCTCTAGAATGGACCCAATCCGTTATCTCTTAGAAAAGCCTATCCTTTCTAGTAGGTTGGCCCGCTGGCAGAGCTTCCTCTCTCAGTTTGATATCACATTCATCGTTCAGGAGGCAATCAAAGGATATGCTATCGCTGAGCATCTTGCCCATCTTCCTATTCCCTGCACAGACTCTATTCAAGATGATTTCCCTAATGAGCATATCTCTGTCCTTACTCATCATCCCTTCTGGTCTCTGCACTTCGATGGTGCGCTCAACTCCCAAGGCCGAGGGATAGGTGTCGTTCTGCTCACCCCAGAAGGGGTAACGATTCCCTTTGCTTATCAACTCCGATTTCCTGCTACCGACAACATCACCGAGTATGAGGCTCTCCTAGCTGGATTAAAGCACGCCTACCTTTTAGGCGCGTGCTATTTGAAAATCATAAGAGACTCTCAGCTCATTCTGTGGCAAGTTCTGTCCACTTACCACACTCACGATCCGAAGCTCAAGCCATATCAAGATTTGGTCACTCTCTTAGCTCGGCAATTCTGCAAGTTGATCTATATCCATACTCCTCGATCTCAGAACATTCTTGCTGATGCACTGGCATCGCTCGATTCCTCTTTATCTTTCCCTCTCAATCGGAATACTGAGACTATAGTCGTTCAGAGATTGGACGCACCCTCTCTTCAGGATCCTTGGTATCACAACCTTAGGAAGACTTTAGAGGCTAGGGTTGAGAAGGAAGACTTGAAGGAAGTATCTTTAATAGAATTAGAATAGATCCTGGAAGAGGAAGAATTGACATGGTATCATGAAATCGAGCTATACTGCAAAGATGGGTTGTTCCCAGAAGGGGCAAACACTGAGCAGCGTAAGGCTATAAGAAGAGTCATCTCAAGGTACACTATCATTGCTGGAGAACTGTATATGCGCGCTCTCAATGGAATGCTCATGAGGTGCCTAGACGATGATGCAGCTTGGAAGGTGGCCGAAGTATCCCATTCTAGTGAGTGTGGAGGTCATGTTAATAGCCAGGCTTTAGCGAAGGAAATCCTTAGGCAGGGTTATTATTGGCCCACTCTAAAGGAAGATTGCTCCCTCTATGTCCAGAGGTGTCTAAAATGCCAACTCCATGCTGATAAAATCCATGCTCTAGCTTCATCCTTACATCCTCTCTCTGTTCCTTGGCCGTTCTCCATGTGGGCTTTTGACGTTGTCAGCCCGCTCCGTGATCCTAACTCTGAAACTAAGCAAACATCCTTTATCCTTACCGCCACGGAGTACTTCACCAAGTGGGCCGAAGCGGAAGCATACGCGGAATGTTGAGTATATCCGAGTGATTTTGATTATAACAAAACCCAGGACATTTATCTCCCATGTGCCATGTATTAGAATGAAGATTTTTAAGCTATAAAGGTCCAATTCCATCTCATTTCATTTATGTGTTCATAATCCTTCCTTTGTGTTAAAAAGAGCCTAAGTGGACTTGTAATCAACCATAACACAAGCTCAATTCAAGCATCAAACTTATGGACAGTTTTCATTGGGCTAACACTTGGATTTTGCAGGACTAGGGATTTTCGGTCGACCTCTGCACCATTGGCGGTCGACCTGAAATAACAGAACTGAACGAAGCCCACTTGTAAAAATAGCGGTCGACCGCCAGACCTATAGCGGTCGATAGGATTTTCTAGCAGCCCAACATCTACAGGAATTCTCAGTACGGTCGGCCGCCAGCATCCACCGATCGACCGCCAGTCCTGATAGCCTTCATTGTTGACTTTTTATTTTAGCTCGTGGGGAGATTCTCTTGGGGCATTTGTTTAAGCCCACTGCCCCCAATCAAGGCAGAGATTGTGGATCTGGTCCAGGGCTTGTCTCTTGACCACTCTGGGTCTATAAAACATCTTATTGAGGGATCAAAAACCCTAATCACTTGTGGAGATGAAGAAGGCTATTGAAGGGGTGAGAAGGCTACTGTAGCTGCGTGAACAGTGCTCCGTCCAATGGAATTTTCATCCAAGATTCAGGCTCTCAAGTAAATCTATAACCCATTCAAGTGAAGATCAAGCCGAAGAATCATGCTACATCCAAAGCATTCGTCATCCACTAAGGGGGAGCAAATCAAGATTCTTCTCTTGTGTTCTACTTTCATATTTTTCTTGAGCTTCATTTGTGGTTCTTGCAATCTTCAAACACTTACATATGTGTGGATCTTCCTAGATCCGTGTGTGTGTATGTGTGTGTTTAATCCGTTGTGGATTTGTGTGTGTGTTAAGGTGTTCTTACACCTTCGTGGGAGCTCTCTTTTCCCAACGTATTTGTGTGTGTGTCTCATCTTGTAACACCTTACAAGATAGTGTGTGAATCCTCACCGTCGGTGAGGGGCGGACGTAGGTTGCCGTCGTTGCATCCGAATCACCTAAAAATCACTGTCCCTTGTGTGATGCTCTTTATCTCCTTCCTCTATTCTACATTTGGATGTTAGCGTTTCATATCTACTTATTTCATCGCATAGATTTACATCATTAAGTGTTTTCTCATCAAACTAATTTTAAATCATTCAAAGATAAACTAAAATTTGCCATCACCCAATTCACCCCCCCTCTTGGGTGTCATTGATCGCGGGACTTCAATTGGTATCAGAGCTAAGGCTCTATCTTTTGAGATCTAACGATCTAGAGTGCGATCCAGATCAATGGCAAACAAGGGAATGATGCCTGAGGGTCATTCGATTCATCGTCCTCCTTACTTCGATGGCTCGAATTATTCCTATTGGAAAAATAGGATGCATGTTTTCCTAAGAGCCTAGGAGTATGAAATCTAGAGAGTTGTGGACAAGGGTCCTTACAAACTCGGGCATGATGAAGAGAAATGGACACCTGAGGAAATCAAGAAATGCACTATAAATTTCAATGCCATGAATATTATGCAATGTGCCATTCACTCTAATTAGTTCTCTCATGTTTCTATGTGCAGCTCAGTCAAAGAAATGTGGGATAAGCTGCGACTCATATACGAGGGAACTTCAGAGGTCAAGGAGACCAAGGCAAATCTCCTAGTCAGAGACTACGAGCTATTCAAGATGAAGCCTGAAGAAACCATTTCTGAGATGTTTGCAAGGCTAACAGAGATCACAAATGGTCTCAAAAGTCTCGAGAATGAATACTCAAATTCTGACCTTGTAAGGAAAGTTTTGAGGTCACTACCGTCGGCATGGCACACAAAGGCCACGGTAATTGAAGATTCAAAAGATCTGTCCACTCTCACCCTGGATGAACTCATAGGGTCACTCATGACCTATGAGATAAATATGAAGAGGACAGCTGATGAAGACATCAAGAAGAAGAAGGTGATTGGATTGAGAGCTCATCACTCCGATGATGACTCTCAAGAAGATGAATCTAGTGACGGAAGCAATGAAAATGAAGAATTGGTGATGATAACTCACCAAGTGAAGAGATTTTTGAGAAAGATGAGAAATTTTCAGGGAAACTTCAGAAAGGGGCAAAGAAAGCCCACTCAAACCAAAGACGAATCAAGCAAGCCAAGTAGCATCATATGCTACGAATGCAAGAAGCCTGGGCACA
Organism: Amorphophallus konjac; assembly: GCA_022559845.1. Lineage (NCBI taxonomy): Eukaryota > Viridiplantae > Streptophyta > Magnoliopsida > Alismatales > Araceae > Amorphophallus > Amorphophallus konjac. Next base: position 110,319,197 of record CM040128.1, on the reverse strand, counting down.
TGAGAGGAGAGTGCCCAGATCTGAAGAAGAAATTCAAGAAGGACAATTTCAAGAAACCCAAAGCCATGGTCGCCACATGGAGCGACGAAGAAGATGAACCATATGATGAAGAGATCCAAGAGCTCGTGGAAAGCTTGTGCCTCATGGCACATGAAGATGAATCTCCTGAGGTAACTTCTGATCCTGATTTTATTTCGAATGAACAATGAGAGTCTGAATATGAAAAATTGTATGTGAAGTACAAGAAAATGACGTCTGAAAATAAATACCTCAAGAAAAAGATTGATGAGTTAACACATGAAGATATCTTTGTTAAATTTGAGAAACTGGAACAAGATTGGTTCGAGTCAACTGAAGAAAAAGAAACCTTGCTGCAAACCATTTCAGACATTGAGAAAACTAAAGAAGAAATGTCTTGTAAAATGTCTGAAATGAAAAGTGTGTGTGAAAGATTGAAAAATGATGAGGAAGCTCTGAAATCCACAATTTCATAACTTGAAAAGAGAAACGTGAGTTTGGGTGAAGAGGTGGATGAGCTACAATCTGTCCTATCTTGGTTTGTTAAAGGGAAACAAAACCTAGACAATTTGCTGGGGGTTAAGGCTAATTTCCAAAAGGAAGGATTATGGTACAGCCCACAAAACCAAAAATCTCTTGAGCGTAAGATCACCACATTCTATGTTCATGAAAAAGAAAATAAATGTGCCTCATGTTCTAACCTTAAATCAAAACACATCAAACCTAAACCACGCCAACTCCAAGGGAAGTTTGCACATGTAAATTGTTTTCATTGTGGTAGATTCGGACACATGATTGCCAACTGCTTGTTCAAACAAAATAATGCAAGAAATCATGCATTTTGGACCAAGAATAGACATGCACAGAATTGGACTAACTCCTACAGACCCAAACTAGCTTGGGTACCAAAAATAATTGCATGAGAACTTACTTTCTTGCAGATATGTCTTGAAGCTAGGGGGAGCAAATGGTACTTGGGCAACGGTTGTTCAAGGCATATGACATAGGAAAAGAAGGTGTTCTCTACACTGCAAGACAAGGATGGAGGTTCAGTTGTCTTTGGAGGCCAAGACAAAGGTAAAATCATTGGAATTGGCAACATAGGTAAGAATTGTGAAATTCTTATTGAAGATGTGCTTTTAGTGAAAGGTCTAAATCACAATCTGTTGAGTATAAGTCAATTATGCGATAAGGGTTTTAAAATTATTTTTGATGAAACCCATTGCATTGTCTTGAATAAGAACACAAATGAGGTTAAATTTATTGGAAAAAGGAATAACAATGTCTATACTGTTGATATTGATAATGTTTCTTGTAATAATTTTTGCTTGGTAGTAAACAATCATGAAAATGCATGGTTATGGCACCGAAGAGTAGGTCATGCTAGTATTGGAGTAATCTCCAAGTTGTCTAGACATGATTTGGTGAATGGATTGTCAAAATTAAAATTTGAAAGTGATAAAATCTGTGAAGCTTGCACAAAAGGCAAGCAAACACGAATTTTCTTCAAAAATAAAAATAGTGTTTCTACTGCTAGGCCTTTGGAATTGTTGCACCTTGATCTCTTTGGTCCAACTAGGACTTCCAGCCTATGAGGAAAATCTTATGGTTTTGTGATTGTTGATGAATATTCCCGATTTACTTGGGTGCTCTTTTTAGCCAATAAAAATGATGTCGTGACAGAATTTCAAGTCTTTTGCAGGAAAGTTAAGAATGATAGAGGTTATCTCATCACTACCATTCAAAGTGATCATGGTGGAGAATGTGAGAATCATGATTTCAGCAAGTTCTGTGAAGAGCAAGGATACATGCACATTATTTCATCACCAAGGACGCCCCAACAGAATGGAGTGGTGGAGAGGAAAAATAGAACACTGATAGACATGGCGCGGACCATGTTAAGTGAGAACTCCTTACCCAAATACTTTTGGGCTAAGGCAGTAAGTACAGCATGCTACATCATCAATAGGGCAATGGTAAGGCCCGTCTTAAAGAAAACTCCTTATGAGTTGTACAAGGGTAAGAAACCAAATTTTTCTCACCTTAAACCCTTTGGATGCTCATGTTTCACCCTGAACAATGGTAAGACCAATCTAGGAAAGTTTGATGAGAAAAGTGACAAAGGAATTTTTCTAGGTTATACACTTAACTCTAGAGCCTACTGATTGTTCAATAAGAGGACTTTGGTCGTTGAAGAAAGTCCTCATGTGATTTTTGATGAATCTGAGTTAAAACTAGCAAACCAATCTGTTCAAATTATAGATGCAGATGAGGATTCCAAAAGTCCGAATGATGTCAAGGCCAAGAATGAGCCAACTGAACATGGAGCTAGCAAAATTGAAGAAGATGAAGATCCCTCAATTAAAACACTTCCAGAACATCAAATGCAACACCCAGATTTGCCAAGATCATCCACTCTTCTGAAATATCACCCCCCTGAAAACATCATAGGTAATCCTGAAGATGGGGTAAGAACTAGATCCTCTCTAAGACAGGTAGAAGAGGAGGATTTGATTGATTTCATTTCACAAGAGGAGCCTAAGGACATTCATGATGCCTTGCAAAATGAATCATGGATCTAGGCTATGCATGAAGAGTTGCACCAGTTTGAAAGAAACGAAGTGTGGACTCTTGTGCCACATCCTAGAAATCAACCCGTAATAGGAACCCAATGGGTTTTTAGAAACAAGCTGAATGATACGGGTTTGGTTTTTTGGAACAAGGCCCGACTTGTAGCCAAAGGGTACAACCAGAAGATGGGTATTGATTTTGATGAGTCCTTTGCAGCGGTTGCTAGGCTAGAAGCAGTCCAGATTTTATTGTCATATGCTTGCTCTTCTAATTTAAAATTATTTGAAATGGATGTTAAATATGCATTTTTGAATGGGTATATCAAAGAGGATGTCTTTGTAGAACAACCTCTAGGTTTTGAAGACCCCAAACATCCACGGCATGTGTACAAGCTGCAGAAGGTGTTGTACGGACTAAAGCAAGCACCAAGGGCATGGTATGAAAGGCTCACATCGTTCCTGATTGAGAATGGCTTCAAAAGAGGTAAAGTTGATCAAACACTGTTCACGAGGAAATCAGGTAAAGATATTTTGGTAATTCAAGTATATGTTGATGACATAATCTTTGGAGCTACTAATAATACCTTGTGTCATGAATTTGCAAAAATAATGTAAGGAGAGTTTGAGATGAGCTTAATGGGGGAGCTGACTTTCTTCCTTGGATTGCAGGTCAAACAAACTTCAGAAGGAATCTTCATCAATCAAGCCAAATACACTATGGTATACATTGTTTCGAGGTATGATCGGGTTACACTATACTTAACAGCATGCCGCCCTGATATCCAGTTCAGTGTATGTTTATGTGCTCGCTTTCAATCATGTCCAAAAGAATCCCATCTAATGGCTGTTAAACGCATTTTTAGATATTTAATTGGGACAATTGATTTTGGCTTGTGGTTTCCCATCGATAGCTGTGGACGTCAAAAAAGAAGAGAAGAAAAGGAACGTTCCTGCGGCACAGACGTCTCGACACCCCGAGAGCAAGTCGAAGATGAAAAGGCCGAACAAACCCCATACCTCCTCCAAGCAGGACGAATATATATATTCGGCGCTCTGCCACCCAACGAGAAGCCCTTCGGGCAGAAGAGATGGCCCCGGCTCTCCAGTCGGCATTACCGAAGGCAAAATCATAAGAAACTCGGGAATGCAATCACATGTTTGGCACGCGCTGGAAGTCATTCAAAGTCCTGAACTGGGACTCGGAGGCTTTGAACAAAAACCCTGGGGGCTTGACGCCACAACCAAAGCAACACGGGAGGGCAGGCGTCCATCCGAATCATCGCTAAGCCGGGAGGAAATCTAATGGGTCTTAAATCGACGCGACTGTACCTATACAGCCTTAAACCGACGCGCCCCCTTTCAATAGATTTAAATCGGTGCGCCCCATTCAACGAGTTGTAACCGGCGCGCCCCATTCATGTTGCTAATCCAGCGCACCCAACCCCACGCCGGTTTAACCTCAAGGCATCCCATCTTTCCTACGGTCCCCTATTTTCTGTAAACAGAATGTCGTTGCTTTCCCTGAAATGGCCAGGTCTCCTGCAACCGACCAGTGTGCAACCACCTGAACCACTCAAGCTCCCTGGAATGGCAATCTTCGAGCTCCGCACCGGCTGTCGCGTCTCCACTGGTCGCCGTCGGCCAATCCACGGATGGCACCATGCCTACTCTATCAACCCCTCCACCTGCAGGCCACTCGATAGCTTCAGACACGGAGAGGAGAAGAAAAATGGAATGAAAGGGAAGGGGGGGTTCAGAGACTTCTCCCCCCCACCTCCATATATATGCAACAAAACCCATCAAAACAATGGTGGCTAGCCATTGAAGAGAAAAGACGAAGAGAAGAGAACATCCATTCCCCTGCGCCCGTGAGGTGAAGAAGAAGAGAGTGAGTGTGAGAGAAGCGAGGTGAGCTTGGAGGGGGAGGTTTGTGCTCCGTTCCCCTCCCCCACTGTTGTATCTCTTTCTTCTTTCTTTCTTCGATGTATTTTTCCTTGCTTTGGGGTAAATTCCCCTCTGTATCTGATCTCCCCTCCTTTTATGGATGAATAAAAAGAAAAGCCCCTTTCACATCATATGGTGTTCTTCTGCCTCCCTCTCTTTATCTCTGCCTTCTCCTCATCCAGGGCCCTTCGAAGCTTGCTTCTCCATGGCATGGCCTTCGAAGGAGTCCATCAGGGGATGAACATTCATGGCCTCATGGCATACATTTTTCTCGCTTCATGAAACCATCACCCATGAGCTGTGGGAGCTCTTGAAGGCTAGTCCTCGAGCTTTTCCACACTCACATCTGGGTTATCGGACCGCCGTGAGGTCTGCATTTTGAGGTTCACCCCGGAGCAATCCGTTTGGTGTCCTCTATTTATCTCTGGCAAGCCTCAGTCTAGGGGAGATGCTGCCCGATTTTTGTCAAGGCCAAGAACACATAAGAACAAGCGAACAAACTAAGCTCTCTAGGGATAAGAACAACATATGTTTGAAGCCTCTGAATCGAACTGAACCTTCAGGTTCCTGCATAACAAACCCCTCTGAATAAAACACTTGAACCTTCACGATAATTTGCCTTGACAAATAATTAAACGCTTAAACTTTCTCTCTATCAACTTAATCAATCAATTAAATGAATAAACCAATCAACAAGTCACTATGTCGGTTGAAGAAACAAGAACAGAATGAAAGAGGATTGAAATAAAACCCATGTTGTGCCCCTGTGGTTATTTGAGTTTTCATATGGTCACTTGGGTCATTCGACATCATTCTATGGTCATATGTGTTCTGTGATATTCTTGGTTTTGATAATGGCTAAACACTATTCGTCATTGTTGTTTTTCACTCATATATGACTGACATATGTTCTGTTGTGTTTATGACAGATATGCACATGAAAGCTCAATGTTGCGCCCTCGCACGCGGATCGACCTGCGCGGTCAGGTCGCGGGGGTCAAGGGGGCAGCGCCCCTTGCGGGGGTTTCCGGGGGCGGAGCCCCCGGAACAAAAATTTGCTTGAAGACTCAGTAATAAAACTTCAAGACAATCAAGGTCGATGCCACAGACATGAACGGGTGGCTAACGGACTCAAGCGATGGATTTGGTGCGGCCAACGGACCAACCCGGGGTGACCCGGGCTCTGCCCAGCTGGCGGTCGACCGCCAGCACAGGGGCAGTCGACCGCCCCAGCCAGGGATCCCCCGGCTACAGGTCTGCCTGCTGCCGGTCGACCGCCAGCCAGTGGCGGTCGACCGGAATTCCCAGGGGCCATTCGTCTACAGCCTTTTACAATGGCGGTCGACCGCCAGGAGCTGCCGGTCGACCGCCATCCCCGAGCCTTCATTTTTGACTTTGCTTCCAACTTTGAAAAGGGCCATTCAACATGGATTTCTTTAATCCAAATGTCACCTAATCACCCACAAATTGTGGATCTGGTCTGAGGCTTGTCTATAGACCATTCAAGGTCTATAAAACCAACACATGAGGGGATGAAAACCCTAATGCTAAAAGGCTTCAAGAGGGTTACAAGGGAGGCTGCTAGAGTGTGTTCAAGGGAGAGGAATTCGGAGCACTGTAGCAGTGAACAGTACTCCGTGAAGAAGGTCTTCATCCTCAAGTGTTCAAGCTCTTCAAGTGGGGATCAAGATCAAGCCCAAGAGAAGAGAAAGCTGCATCCTCCATCCTCTTCATCATCTCAAGGGGATCCATTGAAGCTCACTATCAAGGGAAATCATCTTCATCCATTCAAGTTTTTTCAAGTTCATTCAAGGTGATATTTCAAGCATTCAAACTTCTAGAAGCTAAAGAAGCAATCAAGATTCAAGGTAGCTTCATCATCTCCTTCATTCATTCAAAGAAATTCAAAGAGAAGATCAAGAGAGAAGAATTGAAGGAAGAGGTACTGTTCACGTGAACAGTACTCCGTGAAGAACATTCATCCAATCAAGGGTGAATCAAGAAGATTGAGTTGAAGCCAAGAGGAGCCTTGTTGCTGATCAACATTCCATACAAGGGCTAATTCATTTTCACTCATAACTCAATCTCTTGTTTTAGTTCCTGCACATTTGTTTCACTTTCAATATTGTTAAACTTTGAAGTTGTGATTCGTCCCTACCGTTGGTTAGTAGGAAGGCAATCGGAGGTGTTTCCGATCTGCGGTGTTGACGTCCCTACCATTGGTTAGCAGGAAGGCAATCGGTGGTTTCCGATTTGCGGGTTGGTGCGCTGCACAAGTGAAGCCTCACCGGGTTTTGGTGAGGGGTGGACGTAGGGCTGAGGATTCAGTTCGAACCACCTTAAAAATCCTGTCTAGTGTGGTTTGCTTGTGTGATTGATTCGTTCTAGATGCATGCTTAGGATCGAATTATTATATATCTTGCTTATCTTGCTAAGTGAATCACATCATTCTTGGAAGTTAGTTTATGTTCCGCTACAATTCATTTTAACTAGCTATTTAGAGGGCCGCATTGAGAGAAGTGGGGCTGATCTATTCACCCCTCCCCTCTAGATCCGCTGTCCACTACACAACAACCCACAGAAATCAACCTGACGCGCCCCTAATCCGGCGTGGGTTAATCCGACGCGGTACCCCCCGCGCCGGTTAAGATTAACACTCAAAGCCATCTTTTAATTCTTGGAATGAACAGTGTGAGCTTCCATTACTATTTTAGCCTTAATCCGGCGCGCCTTACTATTCATCTTGCAAAACCGGCACGCCCCCCTTCTCTTGGGTCCCTTATACGACGCGCCCCTCTACCTTTTTGGCATTACCTGGCATGCCCTTCTTCCCCTTTGCCCTCATTAACTGGCGCCCCCCCTGGGTTTCCCTTAACCAATGTGCCCCTCGGCATTCCCTTAACCGGCACGCCCCTTGGCATCCCCTTAACCGGCGCGCCCATTTGCTTCGTTAAACTGGCGTGCCTCATTAAAAAAAGGCAATTAACTAAATAGAAGAAAAGGCTTGAAACTAATGAATAAAACAAAAGAAGAGACCTAAACCGATAAAAAGAAATGAAAGGAATGTGAAGCCAATAATCAAAAGTTACCCAGCGACCTGACCGCGCAGGTCGATCCGTGTGCGAGGGCGCACGTTGGCGAGTTCGGGCTTCACACTTAACAATTCGCTTCCCCGGACTGTGCGTGAAGAGAAAAGCAACGATGCCCCATGGTATCAGATGTGGACCTCGGAATCCCCGACATGCCCATAGTCCAAAACCGTCTCAGGCTGATAGTCCATCAACTTGACCCACTTCTATCGGGATCCAATCCCGCACTTGCATTAAACTTGTCATACTCGCGGCAGACATTCGTACGATTTTGTCGTTGTCTTCGATGCTTCAAATGTGGACTCTCATCCGAACAATGAATGGTCCGTTAGCGACCGACGTATATACCGGGATCTAATCCCGCACTTGCATTAAACTTGTTGTACCTACGGCAGACATCCATATGGCTTTATCGTTATCTTCGATGCTTCAAACGCGGACTCTCGTCCGAACAATGAATGGTCCGTTAGTGGCCGACATATATACCGGGATCTAATCCCGCACTTGCATTAAACTTGCTGTGCTCACGGCAGACATTTGTACGATTTGTCACCGTCTCTTACGCTACAAACGTGGACTTCCATCCGAACAAGAAATGGTCCGCCAGTGACCGACATGTACGCATACCTTAGGACCTTCATTTTCCCGGACTGTGTGTGAAGGGAAAATGAATGACGCCCCATGGCATTGGACGTGGACCTTGGGAACCATCCTGATATGGTCGTAATCCGGTGTTGCTCTGGGCCGATACTTCATCAAACCGGACTCGTTCCATTGGGATTCATTTCCGCTCTTTCATTAAAATCACCGTAAACTCAGGCATACATTTGTACGGGTTTATTTCCGTTTACGTCGTGCCTTCAATACGGATCTTTGTCCAAACATAAAGTGGTCCATTAATGACCAACAAAATCTGGATGGAACGAGACAACTCTCATCTTCCGTGAACCCTACTTGTGGGAATATCAATAAGACCTTCGTGAGTCACGTTTGGACCCCGGGTTCACCCCAACCATGGTCATTGCCTGACCCACATCCTAGGCCTATAGCCAGCTATCTCTGTACACATCTTTGTTTTGGAATCTGGTCCCGAGACACTTTCCTGCTGCCCATCGGCACCAGCAATATTAATGATGCCCACACAAGCCTCGTTTGGACTGCGGGAGACGCCCCCGGAATGATCCTGACTTGATCTCGCACCGGGCCAATAAACTCGCTGATTCCTAACCACTCTAACCGGGATTCAACCGAAGGTCTCCTATCCCTTTGAACAATAAATTTGCCATACCGTGGCATACATATGCTTCGGTTTTCCCCATGATGATCACTATTTTCTGAAGCCGAACGCTCGTCCGAATATCAAAATGGTCCCTTGAGTGACCGACATATTTTGAATGCTTGTTTCCCTACACATCGGGCTTTACGACTGATTCGAGATCGCTATCGGCTTGTTTCTCGTGATATAGTTTCCTGGCCATGAGGCCCTGATTCCCGACGATTAATCAAGGCTGTTCCCCTCTCCGAGGGGATGTAAATGACGCCATGACCTTTATGGCGCGGCGGGTTTCGGTCCCAACATGAACTACACAAATGTCTGATTAGTCAGATCAAGCGTACAATAAATCGTCACTTTGTGACTGGCACACCCATGCACTTAATAAACCCAATAACCATAGATCTTAATTAATTAATAAAAAGTGCATCCACAGCAGCTCCTTTGACTTAATTGCTTACACCGATGCGGATTATGCCGGTCATATTGTAGATCGTAAAAGTACAAGTGGGTACTGTCAGTTTCTCGGTGGGTGCCTAGTCTCATGGGCCTCCAAGAAATAACATTCAATAGCTCTCTCAACGGCCGAGGCTAAATATGTAGCCGCCGAAAGTTGTGGAGCCCAAGTACTTTGGGTCAAAAATCAATTACTTGATTTAAACGTTGAAGTGAAATGTGTGCCTATTTTGTGTGACAATACAAGTGCAATTAATCTATCAAAAAATCCTATTCAAAACTCCAGAACCAAACACATTGACATTCGGCATCATTTTCTGAGAGATCATGTAGGCAAAGGGGACTTTGAGTTCAAATTTATTGATACACACAACCAACTGGCTGACATCTTCACAAAACCCCTAAATCAAGATCAATTCAATAAAACCAGGAGAGAACTTGGCATGTACAAGGGTGAGGGCATACGTACTTAGGTCTGCACTAGGATGAGCATTTTTTTGGGGGTAGACTGTGTAAGATGCATGCATTGTGTGTATCTTCTTTCTCTTGTGTATGACAATACCTAGCATGCGTGCTTGTACTTATATATATATACACACTTCTTCCTTGACATATTCCTAAGGTTGAACATTCCTTGATAAATAAATGTGGACTAGTGATCTAGGAGTTCTAAGCAGTCACCAAAGGGGGATTCCGTAGTCGACTCATGCTAGATATCCTCCTTGGTTCAATAAAAAAAAAGGAAGAAAAGGTGCTTATGAACAAACGGGGGAGTCCACAAGGCCATGGAGCTCACTTTTATCACTGGAGGTCGTTGGAGAGTCACACTCATCTTTCGGGTCAAAAAAGGGGGTCTTGCCCCATAGCGGTTGACTGCTGGCTTCGTGTCGGTCGACCGACCGTGGCGAACCGGGCGGTTCAACCGCGTCTGAACCCCAACATAAGGGGGCTTTCACCCTCTCCTCCTCAATTCATTGCATCCACTCTCTCTCCCTTACTCCCTCCTAACCCTAGCACACCTCACCCTCATCTCCTAAGCCCTCAAAACCCCACATCTCCTCCCTCCGCACACGATCCGATCGATTGTTCTCAGTTTCGGAATGATACCTCGCCGACGTTCATGCGCTCGTGTCACCTTTCCCTGAGCTCCAGAGCGACGAGACAGTGCTTGCAGTCCTTCAAGTGTCTCTCTCCATCCCAAGGTAGAGGCTTTCCCTTTCAAGGCGATCATCTCCGGGTTTCCTAGTCTAAAATGCCACCTAGAAGGAGCTGTCGGCGTCTTGTCCAAGTGGAACTTAGTACTCGGAGACGTGAAGCTCCGACTGCTCCACCACCGTAGGCTCCGGTACCTAGGTTACCTCCAAGAACTATCATCGACCCTCGTCTTGTCGATTTTGATGAGCTGAATGAAATCCTCCCAACATTTATACAATATTCTCAATGCAATCGGGATGGATTGACTTTGTCACTAGATACAACCGTTACTATCCATATCTAGTGCAATAGTTCTATGGTAATTTGGTTGACAAGAATGGGAGGTTGTACACCATTTTTCAGGGCATTGAGATCCGTATTACTCCAGAATTGTTTAACTGTGCCCTAGGTGTTTTTGCCAATGGTGTAGATATGAGTTTTGGGCATGGTGAGGTTGAGGCCAGTTTCATTGCCATGATGAGCTGTGAGTATGTGCGTGGTGTGAGTGACCTAATCAAGCTCAATGCCAACAACTTTCCCCCACTGCAATGGGTCCTCCATCACATGTTTACAATGCTCTTTTATCCAAAGAGTGGCAGCCGAGATGAAGTGACTGAGGTGCACCGATTCTTGTTCTATCATGTTATGAATGGCAACCTAGTTGATATGGGATGGCTTATGACTCAATTGATAGGACGATGCCATACACATTTACGGAGGTCCCTGCCCTATGCCTCTCAACTAACTTGAGTCTTCGCCTATGTTTGGGTCCCATTGGAGGGTGAACAGTTTATTCTGGTCAAACAAGATGACATTTACAATGAGCACAAGATTTTCTCTGATTTGGGATATTACCGTGCTGCAAATGGTGAGCTTCGTCGTGCTGTCCCAATTTATGGGGAAGATGATGATAGTGAAGAAGAGCAAGAACAGGAACAACAGCAAGATCATCAAGATGCACCTGCACCAGTACAGCCCGCGGATGTGCCTCCACCAGTGGATGTTCCTCCACCACCGCAGTACTTTCATGGGGAGTCTTCCACTCAGGGTGCTAGGCATCCTACTTGGGGGGACTATGAGACTCTAGATAGGCGTATCTTAGGCATGGAAACCCGGATCGACTCCACCCTTGGGCGGTGGGACACTTTTATGGATACCATGACTGGACGAATGGACTCCTTCTCCCACGCTCTGGATGACCTTTCTACCCACATGGCCACTCTCTATGCCTGCCACGAAGATACCCGTGAAGCATTCCGGCTCAACAATCATGCCCTTCTTAGCCTTCGTCGAATGCTTCTTCATCATGATGAAATTCTGCATAGAATTGAGGATCGTCTCCCTCCTCCTCCATCTCCCGCTCCTGCTCTTGCTCTTGCTCCTGCTGGCTCCACCCATGATGATGATGCCTCGGATGGTGATGATGGCAAGGAGGCTGCGGATCACCCTGCTGTGTAGCTGCTCTTGGGTCACCCATGTCACTTTTGTCCACTATTTTGTATCCCTCCCCTCTCCTTTTTGCTGATGTCAAAGGGGGAGAAGTAGGCTATTAGGTTTATATATCTATGCTATGTGTGTGTGGCATTACTGCATGTGTGTCTGTCTCTGCATTATAGTTTTAGCATGTTAGTATTGCATTAGTGGTTGCATTCCTTTGTGTGTTGAGTCTTGGTCACAGAGTAGATGTCCTGCATTCTTTGTACCCTGCATTGAACTAATGAGAATGAATTAAAGAATGCACTCTGTGTTGAATTTACAAGATTGGCTCTCTCCTCTCTCACTTCTTTTCACTTTGGCAAACAAGTGTTGAATGGCTGGAATTGATGCGTTGAATGGTTTGTCTTGGAAGTGATGTGTTTGTGCTGAAATTGACGTGTTGAATGCTTCTCAAACATTGAGTTCAACGTTTCAATATTAATGGATCCAAGCTGAACATCAAAATGTGATTGACCTCGATTTAAAAACTTGCTTAAAGGCACAATGGTTTGAACATGATGGATATAAATGCCTAGAGTTTTGTCATCATCAAAAAGGGGGAGGTTGTTGAGTATATCCGAGTGATTTTGATGATAATAAAACCCAGGACATTTATCTCTCACGTGCCATGTATTAGAACGAAGATTTTTATGCTATAAAGGTCCAATTCCATCTCATTTCATTTAAGTGTTCATAATCCTCCCTTTGTGTTAAAAAGAGCCTAAGTGGACTTGTAATCAACCATAACACAAGCTTAATTCAAGCATCGAACTTATGGATAGTTTTCACTGGGCTAACACTTGGATTTTCTAGGACTGGGGATTTTCAATCGACCTCTGCACCATTGGCGGTCGACCTGAAATAACAGAACTGAACGAATCCCACATGTAAAAATAGCGGTCGACCGCCAAACCTATAGCGGTCGACCGGATTTTCCAGCAGCCCAACATCTACAGGAATTCTCAGTACGATCGACCGCCAGTCTCCACCGGTCGACTGCCAGTCCCGATAGCCTTCATTGTTGACTTTTTATTTTAGCTCGTGGGGAGATTCTCTTGGGGCATTTGTTTAAGCCCACTGCCCCCAATCATGGTAGAGATTGTGGATCTGGTCCAGGGCTTGTCTCTTGACCACCCTGGGTCTATAAAACATCTCATTGAGGGATCAAAAACTCTAATCACTTGTGGAGATCAAGAAGGCTATTGAAGGGGTGAGAAGGCTACTGTAGCTACGTGAATAGTGCTCCGTCCAAAGGATTTTTCATCCAAGATTCAGGCTCTCAAGTAAATCTGCAACCCATTCAAGTGAAGATCAAGCAAAGGGATCAAGCTGCATCCAAAGCATTCATCATCCACTAAGGGGGAGCAAATCCAGATTCTTCTCTTGTGTTCTACTTTCATATTTTTCTTGAGCTTCATTTGTGGTTCTTGCAATCTTCTAACACTTCAGTGTGTGTGGATCTTCCTAGATCCGTGTGTGTGTGTGTGTGTGTGTGTGTTTAATCTGTTATGGATTTGTGTGTGTGTTAAGGTGTTCTTACACCTTCATGGGAGCTCTCTTTTCCCAACGTATCTGTGTGTCTGTCTCATCTTGTAACACCTTACAAGATAGTGTGTGAATCCTCACCGTCGGTGAGGGGTGGACGTAGGTTGCCGTCATTGCATCCGAACCACCTAAAAATCACTATCCTTTGTGTGATTGCTCCTTATCTCCGTCCTCTATTCTACATTTGGATGTTAGCATTTCATATCTACTTATTTCATCGCATAGATTTACATCATTAAGTGTTTTCTCATCAAACTAATTTTAAATCATTCAAAGATAAACTAAAATTTGTCATCACCCAATTCACCCCCCCTCTTGGGTGTCATTGATCGTGGGACTTCACGGAAATCAAAGCAACAACGGTGTGCCGCTTCATCATGAAGAATATCATCTCGCGGTTCGGAGTGCCAAGCAGCATCGTCACCGACAATGGACCCTAGTTCGTCTCTCTAGAGCTCAAGGACTTTTGTAAGAAGTTCAATATTGCATTACATCATTCATCTCCATATTATCCTCAAGGCAACGGCCAAGCCGAGGCCACTAATAAAACCCTTCTGAGAATCATAAAGAAAACATGCGAATCTCAAAAATTTTCTGATTGCCCTGAAATGTTAGTGGAAGCTCTATGGGCTTACCGCACCTCCGCCCGTACTCCCACAGGGCAAACCCCCTATGCTCTCACCTACGGGATGGAGGCGGTGCTCCCATATGAGGTCTTAATCACTTCCCTAAGGGTGCAGCTCGATAAGGAACTTAATATCGATGAACGTCGAGAGGCGTTGCTCGTCCAGTTGGAACTCTTAGATGAGAAGAGGATGAATGCGGCCGATCACTTGTCCGTTTATCAAAAGAGGGTCTCGTGTTATTTTCAAAACAAGGTAATCGAACGCAAATTTCAAGTAGGAGATATGGTTTTGAAACACAAATTCATCAGGTCCGGAGGTCCTAGGTCTAACTTGCAACCAAACTGGGAAGGTCCGTTCGTCATTAGAGAAGCTTATCCAGGGAACGCGTATCGCTTAGTCAACGCAGAGGGTGAGGAGCTCGCTCACGCTTGGAATGGGTTGTATCTTAAGCGCTTTTATCCCTAGAGTCAAGCTAATGAAACCCGGTAGTAAGGAGTCCCTTCCTCGATCACAAAGTAGGACCCCGAGTTTGGCAAATCACACACTTCACGGCATCCCTGGTCGGGTTCCCCAATTATGTAAACACTATTTTCTCCTTGGCCATGCCCGGGGGAAGTCAAGGTCCCTGTCCATTTCTCTCCTCGGCTGAATCTAGGGGCAAGAGGTAAATAAAGGGGGCGATGACTAATCTAGACACCCTGTTGAGAGGAGGTCTCAAAATGGGGCAGTCCGTTATGACTTGATTCCATACAAAAGAGCATTTCAAAAGAAAAAAAAGAAAAGTGGAGCAACAATCGCAACAAGGAAAACAAAGATTGATCTTACAAGGTCCATATCTCAAAGTCTATAAGCTCCACGAAAAAATAAGACTAGGCATGACAAGAGTGGCAATACAGTTTCCCCGCGGGACGTTATAAGTCCGGTCGTATGCGTGCCTAGGATGGATAAAGGTTCGATGACGGATACAAAGCACTGGCCCAACAGACAAAGTCTCTGAAAGGGTCATCATGAGAAGGACTCAAACTCTAAAGAACCTCTATACCTGGTCAAAGCTTGTGACGACCCAGAGTTCAGGACACCGATATACCGATAACATCGACACACCGATACCAAGAACTGGGGAGGCCACCCAAGAGGCTGATGAGGCCCCTGAAGGGTTAGTGGGGGTTAGCTGAGGAATATGCATAATTAATTGCGAATTGGGGCGCGCAATACAGATAAGTATTTATGATTTAAACACAAGTGCGGAAGCAATTTAAAAAAATAACCAGAGTGATATATGTATAACTAGTCCAGAGTCACAAACACCAGTCCTTAAGGTACAACTACGCGGGGCATACCCCGGCAAAAGTACAACACAAGCCTCAAAAAGGCAGCTCGTGCGCAGCTGGCAGCTAGGAACGGTCCCGAAACAGCACACTAAAGTCCGGGAGACGGCGGGCGCGGCTCACCTGAAAGGAGAAGGGTGAGTCACAGCCAGACTCAGTAGGGGTCACGCGGATCCCTACCTCGCACTAAACAAGCGAACATGCATAAATAAAGCAATTAAAGCATGCATTTAAATAAATACACAGGCAATGGCATGAATAACTAATCACAAGAAAGCTGTAAACTCTAGCTAAGCAAGTATAACAGCTAACACATGCCACTACTACTTAAATGCAAGCGATTAAAGCGAAAACTACCAAATAGAAGGAGCTGCAACTAATCCAGACAACAAGGAAGGACAACCACTGGAGCAGAAACCAGAAGCGTCCACTGACGGCTTACACTGCGTCTCAAGCACTCGCAGTCGACGAAGCGACAAGCTAAGCGCGTAAACAGTACCAAACCAAGTGACCAGTCGGAGTGGCACCCGTCGGTGTCAGTCCACAGTCTCCGACCACGTGTGCACACACTGACTCTAGCCTGAGCCAGGCCCTCTAACTAGTTTTCTCCCTTGGCAGGACGCTACCATTGGCTGGGAGCCCACGGAACTAGCTTACAAACCGTGAATGGGAAACATACCCCTCCGCCATCCTCAAGCGGGTCGGTACTCAACAGACCTTAGGGCAACGACAGTGGCTCCATTGCATGGAAAGAAAAGCTACTTTATTGGTATAAAACACGCCACAATATAGTAAAACGACACAACCATGGCATGAATATAGAACGAAACGCATAAGCAATGGGCTGGGAACATAACCAAGCTGACGGGCAAGCGGCGGTCAGAGGCCCACGCGCTATTTGGAAGTGACGGTCGGGGACTGGTGCGTTACATCAAGAGTGACGCACTGGTCTCTAGCCGTTACTCCCTCCCGAGTTCCAACTCACAGGTGCAGGGGGGAATGTGACAGTAGGGGCCCTGCGCGTCGCTTCCAAGCAGCGCGGTAGGTCACCACCGTTACATCCTCCCGAGTACCAAACCCAAAAGCCCTGAAGGGGAGAGTGACGGTGGGGGTCCTATGCGTTGCTTCCAAGCGACGCGCGGGAACTCCGCCGTTACTTTCACCCGAGGCTCAAACCAACTAACAGCGTTCCAAAACGATAGCAGATGAAGCGACGCCCCAGTCTCGGCGCGTCGTTACAAGCGACGGCCGGTCGACAGACCGCCGGGCTCACCGCCTCACCGGGCTAACGGAAAACAACGAACGAGTAACGGATGGGGTTCCCACCGTTACTCTCCAAACGACGCCCCTCGATAGGCCGTTATTTGGGAAGTGACGCGTCCATCTTGGACCGTCAGGCAAGTGACGGTCCCTGGCAGGACCGTCACTGCACCTGGGTTACGGGCGGGTACGGTTTGTAAACCGAAGCCCTCCCGGACGGCTGAAAACGCCGGGTATCGATGAAAAACCTGATAACCTGTCAAACCACACATGCCAGACAACAATTTAACATCTAAATCTAGCACATGCAAGGCCTAAAACGCATTAAACTCAAGATTTAGGCTAAAACCCCAAAAATGGAAATATACACATCACGCATGCTACGGGGTGCTAATCATCAAGCAGGCTAAGGGAAACGATCCTAGCAAGATCGAGATTCCATCCCCCTACCTTTCGCAAGCCGAAACCGTCGAACGGGCCGCATGCAAGGAGGAAGAGCCACGGAGCTTCCACGTTCCACCTCGCTCCTACGATCACCGATCCACGCTGAAGAGGACACCCACGCGCACTACTCGACGCGAGGAATCCAACGGTGCCAACCTCGCCTCAACCCGATCTCGTTTCGCCCGAGTTCCCTAGGAGAGGGAGGGGACGATCGTGAGAAGAGAGAGAGGGAGAGGGTGAGAGTGAGATCGACGGGAAGGGAGAGAGAGAGAGAGAGGGAGAGGTTATAAAAAAATAAAATTAATATATATATAATATAATCATTATATATATAAAAATCTTATTAATTTCAATAACTCCCAATTAGCCCCAAATAAATCCGGAAAAATACCAGACAAATTCCTAAAAATCCAGGAAAATAGCCGAAAATTCCAAAACAATTGATGCGGGACCGACTGACTCGCTAGCTAACCTACGACACTAGAGAGTGCGACCAGCACGCGCACGTGACAAGGCAAGCCGGTGTGACCGACTAACGTGAAATCCCTCCGGGTGGAGGCGTCTCTCAACAGAACTCCGAACCACGGCCGTCCCAAGGAGGGAGGCGCGACGGGGTCACAACGGGCGAGAGGCCGCGGGACGACATGGGAGTCTAGTCCGAGCTCGGTGCTCGACTAGGGCCAAGGGAGGTGGGCACTCTCAACTCTCAACCAGCAGTGATAAATACCGTCTAGCTAGGCCCTACACTCACTTGCGCGGCACATTCAATCGCATACGAGACAAGCAAACAACAAAGGAAGGAGCGAGACACGTACCTCCACGCCTAGGCGTGGGGAAGGAACCCCGGCCATGCCACACACCCACCGGTACATCAAACAAACAATATTACATAACCAAATGGTGCCCACTCCTCGCAGGGAGGTAACGGGCTACAAGCTCAATCCGGTAGCGTGCGGCGTGGGGTGACGGGTACCGGGTCGGGGCAGCTCGATGTCCACAGGTCCGCCTCGGGCTGCTGCAAGGAAGGAGTCTTCCGGCGCCTCGCTGTAATAGGGGACGCTCCTCCGGGAAGAAGAGGTACGTCGCTGGGCCCGGAGACGCGTCGGGAGTGCACTTGGGAAGGGGGCGACTAGCTGGCCACCCTGCGCAGGTTCTGACCAGCAGCTGGATGGCGACACCGATAGGTCCCCTTAATCACGTCCGGGACCTGCAAAACTCGGCGGGGGCGCTGATGGGGATACCCCAGGGGCGCCCGTGGAAGGAGAGCCGCTGCTGAGGCCGCTGGTGGCTGTGGCGATTCGTCGAACACCTGGCGTGCAGTCGACCGGCCTGTCTGCTCACAGTGATAGAGGCCGCGAGAACGGCCGGTACGTGACCCTCCGGACAGCAAATGTGGCAGGGTCTTCTCTGGTAGATGGCTGACAGGGGAGGCTAATGGTGGGTTGTGGTGGCCGGTGGGGTACCGTGGGACTTTCGGGCGTGGGTGGCGAAGGAGGTTGGGGTCACAGTCTGCAATTCAGGGCAGTAAGAACTGTGACTCCCGGAAGGGCAGTAATGGTGAGGGGTTGTATGAGGATTCCGGGTCTGTGGCGATTACTGGAGATGGGGTATGGTGTGAGGGGGTGGCCTACCAAATTTCAGGGCAATCAGAGGTGGCTAGAGGGTGGTCCCTTTGGAGGTCCCTGCTGACTGGTCCCACACGGGTACTGTAGCAGAGAACTGCGCACAGAAAGTGTTCTTGAAGACAACTTTCAGCCCCGATGGAGTTTTGAGGCGAGACCAATTAGGTTGGATTCGTAACTGGGAGGGGAACAAATGTTAAGAAGGGAAGGGGATCAGAAAACAACGGGAAGGTGGCGTAAATGGGCGGACAAAAGGGCTCTGGTTCAGGCGAGACTGTCAGGGTGACAGCCAGCGCACCAAAAGTAGGTATGAAGGGAACTTTCGCTGTGGGTGGAGTTTTGAGACGAAACCGGTGGGGTTGGAACGGTGACAGGAAGGGGTACAAAAGTCGTGAAGACCTTTGAGAGAGACGCCGCCGGGAAGTAGACGCACCAGACCGAACTTTGGACACCCGATCTGCTGTCAGCACAGGGACGCCCGGGGAAGAGGATGAAGATCCCGCGTGCGCCGTCGCTTCACCGAACTCGTCGCCGTGAATGTTGGAAGAAGGTTGCTGGCGTTGGGATCCTTGGAGGAGATCTCCTACCCCTGGGCGTCTCACCCAAGGACTGGAGAGGGGGTGAGGGCGTCGCACCCTCAAGGAGGAGGAAGAAGAAGGGATCGCCCCTTTCAAGATGGTGGCTGCGCACAAGGCTTTTCAAACTTAATTCTTCATTGATTGATTTCCAAAAGAGAAAATACAACATATTATATGTGGGAGGGGAAACCCTAATTAGTTTCCTAAAATAAAAATACAAAAAGAGCCTATTTAATTTGAAATCCTACACAATAGGGGAGGGGGCGCACTTGCCTCCTAAAAGAAAGGAGGGAAGGTGGGGGGCGCACCTCCCATGAGGTGGGAAGGGTGGGTGCGCCCTCCTCCTTCTCCAACCCTAATGGATCCCCAGATAACAGGCCTGGGTAGTGGAGCAAGGAGGAAAAGGCCCAGTATGGGCTTTCTCCTAGGCGCCCAGCCCAAATGGGCTTGAAGAGTGAACCAAGGTGGCCCATTAACCTCCCTAGCCTCTAGCAAGCCTACAAAACACAAATAAAACCTAATTGGCCTCAAAAAAGGTCCATGACTGAAAGAAAATTGTCCACACACGGACTAAACCAAGGCCCAACATGGCCCAAAGCATAAAATAAGTGATGATAGCTCCGCTAATCTGTCAACTGGTCGCCGAGCCAAAGGGATGCCGGCGAGATCCGTGTACTCCGTCGTAAAGTGTGACGCGTGTCCTCACCAATTCTCCCCGGGTGGGAAGAACTCGACCCCGTCGAGTAAGGGTCACGGTCGCTCAGGTAACGCTCCAGCAAGTCCGGATCAATCCGCTCCAGCTCTCCCCGCGTGATCCAGGTGTCGTCTGTCTCAGGGCGCCCTCTCCAACGTACTAGGAAGCGCTGGTAGGCCCCGCTCCTGGTGGTGGTCACCTGCTCATCCAGTATACAATCGATGTGCTCGCGTCTCTGTAATGGGGCTGGAGGAGGTGGACTCTCAGAAGGTGTATCGCTCACAACAGGAAGGGGAGGCCCAAGAAGCTCACTGGGAATCACTGCTGGATCCCGATAGGCCACTAGATCAGAGACGTTGAACGTCGAACTGATCCCATAATCATCTGGCAGCTCAATCTCATACGCGTTAGACCCAATCCGCCTCAGAACTCGGAAGGGTCCTGCACCGCGGTCCTGGAGTTTCTTTACGGCCCCCGAAGGGAACCGTTCAGGTCTGACCCTGATCATGACATACTCTCCCTCGCGGAACTCACGGGTGTGTCGATGCGCATCAGCTAATTCCATATAACGTGCGTTGCTGGCCTCGAGGTGGTGATGATGCAGACTCCGAATAAGATATGTAGACTCATACCTATGTGAATGCAGAGGTGGTCCTGGACATCCAAACATGGACCTAGCATGCTTATGACTCCTATATGATTGGACAACACGGGGAGGTCCTGGACAACCAAAGTTGTATCTATCATGCATGTGTGTCCTACCAAGTGTGCTAGACTTTGGGGGACCAATATGAATAGACTCACTCACCATGTAACCCCTATATGATTGTGGACGGGATGATGCATGAAAGAGAGATAAAGGAGTGAAAGGAGAGTGATAATGGACCATCTGGGGCTCCCTCCTAGCCAAACTCTGGGGTGTGGGTCCATGCATGGAAGGAGAGTGATAATGGACCTCCTCGTCACAAGGGGTGAAGAAATATGGATCGGGAGGTTTAATAGGAAAAGGATCAAAAGGGTCAAAGAAATGGAGACTTTTCCTAACATGCCCCTTCACTATACTTGCCCATGTCGGATATTCGCCAAGGTGCAAATGGTCACCTTTAGGCACTATGAATGATGGGGCAAGGGAACCATAAGGGCCAGGGAGACAAGGTTCCTCCCTCGGCGTAGTAATCCCATAAGATGGGGGAAAGGCAACCTCATCGAGTATGGGAAAGAATAGAAGGACCTCGGAAGTGATAGGACCTATGGTGTACACCGAGGTAATAGACCCCAAAGCTGGGAGTAGGAAGCTATGACTATAGGGTTGGTCAGACCCTAAGGCCAACATGTATGTCAACTCCCACTGACAATCCAAACTCTTAAGAAACTCCCTCACATTCTCTATAAAGCTGAAGGACCGAAAAGTGGTGTGAAAGGAGTTAAGGGGTATGACTGGGAGAGTTGGCTCCATGGAGGGGTAGTAGGTGATCGAGACATCTAGATGTGGACCCTCCCTTAACCAGCTAGCTAAAAACTCCCCAATGACAAGCTCACCCTTGAGAGGTAGTAATGGCTCGAGATGTGGGTCGAAGGATGAAGCATCTACCCCCAGTGAGGGAACGGGGTCCTCTATATACTGGATGGGATCTTGGTCCTCTATCGACTCATCCAAATACTCCGCCTCAAGACCCGGATCAGCCTCATAACCGACGGATATGAGCTTACTATAAGGGGTTACGCGGGTCAGGTATCGATCAAAGGAAGCTTGGAAGTCAGCCTTCACGGATGGCATATCGGACCTCAGGTCTCGGGGAGCGGCCAAGGTGGTGGCGGGTAGTGGACAAGCCCTCGGAGGGTGGGTAGAGACAGTAGGTTGCTGAAGCTGAGGGGCAGAGGCTGTAGCCGTGGATCGAGGGTGATAGTCCCTCGGATGGGAATAGTGAGGTCTAGAGGTAAAGGAGTCCTGACGAGCCGACTCCTGTGGACGGGCCACGGGTCCCCGAGGGTATGGTCTAGGGGTAGCTCGAGAATACGACCCACGAGAGTATGTGGGTGTGGGGTGCTGGGCGGGAGCAAAATCTAACTCGAACTGCTCCATCTCACGGGCCACTTGGTAGGCCTCCTCTAATGTCTGCACATGACGGCGGAGTAACTCCATATGAAGGTGCCGTTTTAAACCCCGACGGAATCGAGCTACCGTCATGATAGTCTCTTCCCTGACCCCACATCTCAGCAGGCACTCATCAAATTCGGCAATGTACTCCATGACAGGCCGATTCCCCTGGGTAAGACTCTGCCACCGATCAATGAGCCGGTGGCGGTGGGATCGGGGGACATACTTCTGCTCCAGTTTCGCCCTCATCCCCTCCCAGGTCTCAATCGGGGGCTCATGCCGTTGCCCAATCAAACTCTCAACTGTAGCCCAGTAGGTCTGGGCCCTGCCAACCAGCTTCATCTTGGCAAACCTGACTTTCCTATGCTCGGCCATGTCTACCCACTCGAAATAGCGGTCCATGCTAGTGGCCCAGTCACTAAACAGGTCAGGGTCCAAGGACCCATCAAAAGAGGGTGGATCTACTCGCACAGATCGGAGGATACGCTCCTCATCTTCATCCCGATGGTACCGTCGGCCCTGTCGTCCACGGCCATAACCCTCACTCTCATTATCGGACCCAAAGTCCTCAACCTCACGTGCGTGGACCTGTCGACCACGGTTATGACCGTCGCCTCCCCTAGGCTGGTTGGGTCGAAGAGCAGGGTCACGTTGGCCATGGGCCTGCTCGGGAACATCTACGGGTGGGACTCTACCCTGGGGGCGATCAACTAGACCCTGAATGGTCCGGTTAGAGGCCTCAATCCGATCCTCCATATCTCCCATTCGGTCCTCCATGACCTTCAACTGGCCCTCTATCCGGTCGGTCTGACCCCTAATCTCATGTCTCATGGACTCCATGATGGTCTGCATCATCTCCTGCATGGAGAGATCGCTGGGTACGGGGTTCCTAGGATCAGCCATAGGGGGCGGGCGGTGGTAGGAAGTACCACGCCGGGTGGGCATGCAAGACCCTAGGGAACAAGGGTGAAATAGACACGACCACAAAATGGAACACAGACTCAAATGCAAGATGAGACTCGATTGGCCTAGGACTACTAAGGATGCAAAGAACCTAAGACAAATCTAATGACTCAAATGGCCTAAGACCCCAATTTGTAAGAACAAACTGGTTCCCTATGCTCTGATACCAAAATTTGATGCGGGACCGACTGACTCGCTAGCTAACCTACGACACTAGAGAGTGCGACCAGCACGCGCACGTGACAAGGCAAGCCGGTGTGACCGACTAACGTGAAATCCCTCCGGGTGGAGGCGTCTCTCAACAGAACTCCGAACCACGGCCGTCCCAAGGAGGGAGGCGCGACGGGGTCACAACGGGCGAGAGGCCGCGGGACGACATGGGAGTCTAGTCCGAGCTCGGTGCTCGACTAGGGCCAAGGGAGGTGGGCACTCTCAACTCTCAACCAGCAGTGATAAATACCGTCTAGCTAGGCCCTACACTCACTTGCGCGGCACATTCAATCGCATACGAGACAAGCAAACAACAAAGGAAGGAGCGAGACACGTACCTCCACGCCTAGGCGTGGGGAAGGAACCCCGGCCATGCCACACACCCACCGGTACATCAAACAAACAATATTACATAACCAAATGGTGCCCACTCCTCGCAGGGAGGTAACGGGCTACAAGCTCAATCCGGTAGCGTGCGGCGTGGGGTGACGGGTACCGGGTCGGGGCAGCTCGATGTCCACAGGTCCGCCTCGGGCTGCTGCAAGGAAGGAGTCTTCCGGCGCCTCGCTGTAATAGGGGACGCTCCTCCGGGAAGAAGAGGTACGTCGCTGGGCCCGGAGACGCGTCGGGAGTGCACTTGGGAAGGGGGCGACTAGCTGGCCACCCTGCGCAGGTTCTGACCAGCAGCTGGATGGCGACACCGATAGGTCCCCTTAATCACGTCCGGGACCTGCAAAACTCGGCGGGGGCGCTGATGGGGATACCCCAGGGGCGCCCGTGGAAGGAGAGCCGCTGCTGAGGCCGCTGGTGGCTGTGGCGATTCGTCGAACACCTGGCGTGCAGTCGACCGGCCTGTCTGCTCACAGTGATAGAGGCCGCGAGAACGGCCGGTACGTGACCCTCCGGACAGCAAATGTGGCAGGGTCTTCTCTGGTAGATGGCTGACAGGGGAGGCTAATGGTGGGTTGTGGTGGCCGGTGGGGTACCGTGGGACTTTCGGGCGTGGGTGGCGAAGGAGGTTGGGGTCACAGTCTGCAATTCAGGGCAGTAAGAACTGTGACTCCCGGAAGGGCAGTAATGGCGAGGGGTTGTATGAGGATTCCGGGTCTGTGGCGATTACTGGAGATGGGGTATGGTGTGAGGGGGTGGCCTACCAAATTTCAGGGCAATCAGAGGTGGCTAGAGGGTGGTCCCTTTGGAGGTCCCTGCTGACTGGTCCCACACGGGTACTGTAGCAGAGAACTGCGCACAGAAAGTGTTCTTGAAGACAACTTTCAGCCCCGATGGAGTTTTGAGGCGAGACCAATTAGGTTGGATTCGTAACTGGGAGGGGAACAAATGTTAAGAAGGGAAGGGGATCAGAAAACAACGGGAAGGTGGCGTAAATGGGCGGACAAAAGGGCTCTGGTTCAGGCGAGACTGTCAGGGTGACAGCCAGCGCACCAAAAGTAGGTATGAAGGGAACTTTCGCTGTGGGTGGAGTTTTGAGACGAAACCGGTGGGGTTGGAACGGTGACAGGAAGGGGTACAAAAGTCGTGAAGACCTTTGAGAGAGACGCCGCCGGGAAGTAGACGCACCAGACCGAACTTTGGACACCCGATCTGCTGTCAGCACAGGGACGCCCGGGGAAGAGGATGAAGATCCCGCGTGCGCCGTCGCTTCACCGAACTCGTCGCCGTGAATGTTGGAAGAAGGTTGCTGGCGTTGGGATCCTTGGAGGAGATCTCCTACCCCTGGGCGTCTCACCCAAGGACTGGAGAGGGGGTGAGGGCGTCGCACCCTCAAGGAGGAGGAAGAGGAAGGGATCGCCCCTTTCAAGATGGTGGCTGCGCACAAGGCTTTTCAAACTTAATTCTTCATTGATTGATTTCCAAAAGAGAAAAT
This sequence comes from Amorphophallus konjac, assembly GCA_022559845.1. Taxonomy (NCBI): domain Eukaryota; kingdom Viridiplantae; phylum Streptophyta; class Magnoliopsida; order Alismatales; family Araceae; genus Amorphophallus; species Amorphophallus konjac. Next base: position 110,293,924 of record CM040128.1, on the reverse strand, counting down.
ACAACATATTATATGTGGGAGGGGAAACCCTAATTAGTTTCCTAAAATAAAAATACAAAAAGAGCCTATTTAATTTGAAATCCTACACAATAGGGGAGGGGGCGCACTTGCCTCCTAAAAGAAAGGAGGGAAGGTGGGGGGCGCACCTCCCATGAGGTGGGAAGGGTGGGTGTGCCCTCCTCCTTCTCCAACCCTAATGGATCCCCAGATAACAGGCCTGGGTAGTGGAGCAAGGAGGAAAAGGCCCAGTATGGGCTTTCTCCTAGGCGCCCAGCCCAAATGGGCTTGAAGAGTGAACCAAGGTGGCCCATTAACCTCCCTAGCCTCTAGCAAGCCTACAAAACACAAATAAAACCTAATTGGCCTCAAAAAAGGTCCATGACTGAAAGAAAATTGTCCACACACGGACTAAACCAAGGCCCAACATGGCCCAAAGCATAAAATAAGTGATGATAGCTCCGCTAATCTGTCAACTGGTCGCCGAGCCAAAGGGATGCCGGCGAGATCCGTGTACTCCGTCGTAAAGTGTGACGCGTGTCCTCACCAACAATTAATTGAACAAATACCACGAAGGATTCATTAAGGCACGGGCCTTACAGTCCCTCCCTCCTTACAGAAATTTCGCCCCCGAAATTTACAACAACCGAAAAGGAGGAAACTGAGAAAGGACTTATACCTCACTGGAACAAGATAGGAAAAAACTGACGCATCTCATCTTCACGCTCCCAAGTAGACTCGTTACCAGAGTGACGCTGCCAAGCAACCCTTACCAGAGGAATAACCTTATTTCTCAACCGCTGCTCACGACGGTCTTCAATTCGGATAGGAAACTCTGGTGTGGACAAATCAGCAGTCACCTCGGGCCACACTGAATCATCAAGAACATGAGAAGCATCAGACACACATTTCCTCAACTGAGACACGTGGAACACATCATGAATAGCTTGCATGGCCGCTGGCAGTTGCAAACGATAAGCCACTGAACCAATAGCTTCAACAATCGGGAAAGGGCCAACATACCGCGGACTAAGCTTTCCACGCTTCCCTAACCTGGAAACACCTTTCATCGGAGATACTTTAACAAACACCATATCTCCAGGTTCAAATTGTAGTGGACGTCTGCGTTGATCTGCATAACTTTTCTGTCGACTCTGAGCCGTCAACAATCTCTGTCTGATCAAACGAACCACATCAGAACACTGCTGTACCATGTCCGGTCCTGTCAACAGTCGGTCCCCAACATCAAACCAGTTCAGAGGAGTACGACAAGGACGACCATACAGCACTTCATAAGGAGCCATGCCAATACTGGAGTGAAAACTATTATTATAAGCAAACTCAACAAGTGGCAAATGCTGACCCCACGACCCTTGCCAATCAAGGCAACACGATCTCAGCATGTCCTCCAAAGTCTGAATAGTTCTCTCTGACTGTCCATCTGACTGTGGGTGATACGCCGAACTGAAAGCTAACTCAGTGCCCAAAGCTTTCTGGAAACTACGCCAGAAGCCAGAGGTAAAACGCGGGTCACGATCTGACACAAGTGAAATAGGAATTCCATGCAGTGGCACGATCTTCTGCACATAGAGCTCGGCCAATCTCTGCACACTCCAAGTAACTTTAATTGGCAACAATCTGGCGGTTTTCGTCAATCTATCGACAAGCAGCCAGATTCCGTCAAAACATTGAGAAGTTCGAGGCAAACCCACCACAAAATCTGTAGTAACATGGTCCCATTTCCACATCGGAATCTCTAATGGCTGAAGCAGACCACCTGGCTTTTGATGTTCGGCTTTAACTAACTGACAAGTCAAGCACTTAGAAACAAAAATAGCCACGTCCTTCTTCATGCCGGGCCACCAGAACTGTTTCTTCAAATTCTGATACATCTTAGTGACACCAGGGTGAATAGCAAAACGGGAACCATGGGCTTCACTCAGAATCTCATTCCTCAAATCATTATCAACAGGAATATACAATCTGCCCTGGAAACTGACAACTATCTCGTCATCAAATTTCACATCATATCTTGATATAACATGGGCCAAATCAGAATCAGCTTGCTGGGCTTCTGAAATCTGCTGATACAAAGCTGAACCCAAAACCAAGCTAGCACAAACTGCCATCTTCGGATCGGCAGGAATCTCTACACACAAAGTCTCGCTCGGAAGCTGTTCCCACAATTTCCATTCGTGAAGCAACAAATGGCTGACCTGCACTTTCCTGCTCAAAGCATCGACCACAACATTCATTTTACCTGGCTGATAGGAGAGTGTAAAGTCATAATCTTTCATGTATTCCATCCATCGCCTCTGCCTGAGGTTCAGATCTTTCTGGGAGAAAATATACTGTAAACTCTGATGATCAGTAAGAATCTGAAATTTCTCACCATACAGATAATGTCTCCAGATCTTCAAGGCAAAAATAACTGCAGCTAGCACTAGATCATGAGTGGGATAATTCCCTTCATGCTGTTTCAATTGCCGAGATGCATATGCGATAACCTTACCATGTTGCATCAGTACTGCACCCAAACCTACTCGAGACGCATCTGTACAAACAAGAAAACCACCCGAGTCGGAAGGCAAAGTCAACACTGGGGAAGAAGTCAATAGCCTTTTCAATTCAACAAAGCTAGCCTCACACTGATCCGACCAGACAAAAGGCACATCCTTCCGTGTCAATTTAGTCATCGGTGCTGCAATCTTCGCAAAATCCTGAATGAATCTACGGTAATACCCAGCCAATCCTAAAAAACTTCGTATCTCAGTGATGGTCCTTGGTCTCTGCCAACTCAAAACGGCATCAATCTTTGCAGGGTCTACTGCCACTCCATCACCAGAAATCACATGGCCAAGAAAATGAATCTCCCGAAGCCAGAATTCACATTTACTGAGCTTCGCATAAAGCTCGTGATCTCTTAGAGTCTGCAGAACGATCCTCAAATGTTGCACATGATCATCAACAGAGGCAGAATATATCAAGATATCATCAACAAAGATCACCACAAACTGGTCCAGAAATGGACGAAAGATACGCTGCCTTAGGTCCATGAAAGCTGCTGGGGCATTAGTCAAACCAAACGGCATGACTAAAAATTCAAAATGACCATATCGAGTACTGAAAGCAGTCTTCTCCACATCAGATTCCCGGATCCGTAACTGAAAATAGCCAGACCGGAGATCAATCCGCGAAAAGACAGTAGCAGACTGTAACTGGTCAAACAAATCATCAATCCTGGGGAGCGGATACTTATTCTTGATAGTCGCCTGATTCAGCTGCCTGTAATCAATACAAAGCCTCAGGTTTCCATCTTTCTTTTTCACAAACAGCACTGGGGCACTCCACGGAGAAAAACTGGGACGAATATAACCTTTCTCCAGTAACTCTAGTAGCTGTGCACGCAGTACTTTCAATTCAGCTGGAGCCATACAGTATGGCGGCTTTGCTAAGGGGCCAGTACCTGGAATCAGTTCAATCACCATCTCAATCTCTCGCTCTGGGGGCAAGCCTGGCAACTCGTCAGGAAACACATCAGGGAACTCACAGACAACCGGAATATCACAGACATCCCGTCGTAGTTTTTCAACAGCCACTACTGAAGCAAGGAATCCCTGACAACCTGCGCTAAGCAACCTATAGGCTCGAATAGCAGAAATAACCATACGAGAAGATCGGGATCGAATACCTTGAAAATAAAAGGCTGATTTTCCCTGGGGCTGAAAATAGACTTTCTTCGATCTGCAGTCAATCACAGCTCCATAATGCTCCAACCAATCCATTCCCAGAATAACATCATAATCTGCCAGCTGCAACGCATACAATCTCGCCGGCAACTGGTGATTATCAATCATCACAGGAGACTCATCCAAACACAGAGGAGTAACCATGAAATCTCCAGAAGGCAATTCCACAAATAACTCACAAGACAGCTCAGAAGTCGGTTCCTCAATACAAGCCATGAAATCCTCAGAAATAAAAGAGTGAGAAGCACCAGAATCAAATAAGACATGAGCTGAATGTCCAAAAAGCATAATCGTACCTTCCACAAGATGGGACGCAACAGCATCAGCTCTTGTCAAATGAGAAACTTTGCCTTTCTGCTTCTTGGAACCAGCTGAAGATTGCTGAGAAGACGCCGACGCTTGAGAGAGAAATTGTTGTGGAGCTTGAGGTGCAGGAGGTCTAAACTGCGGCTGAGGTTGAGACAACTGAGGAGCTTGCAATTGAGTCGGCCTCAGCGGGCAATCCCGAACCACATGACCTGGCTGGTCACACCTGAAGCAAACAATGGGAAGAGAACACGGCTGGCCCTTGTGATGACCACCGCATCTCCGACACGTCCACGGCTGACTAGCAGCTGAGCTCTGCCGAGTCTGAGAAGAAGGCGATGTCGGCTGCTGAACAGAATCTGTACCGGACGGCTGCTGAAAAAACTTCTTCTTCTTCTTGAACCTTTTAAACTTGGGCTTAGAAGGAGAGGAAGCACTGGAAACCTATGACTGGACCGAAGGAACACCAGGCACGGGCTGTCGGTAAGTCTGTTGAACCTGAGCTACCGGCTGCACTGACCCTGCTTGGGGATATCCACCTGGTCTCGCCATCTCCAGCTCTAAAGCTACAGCTGTCTGACACGCAATATCGAGATCCGCAACACGACTCGCTATCAGCGGCATCTTCAACTCTGGCCTCAACCCACGCAAAAATTGCTGGGTCTTCAAAGCGTCACTGGCCAGCACATGGGGCGCATACTGACCCAATTCAAAGAACTTATTCCTGTACTGAAGCACGGTCATATTACCCTGAATCAATTCCATAAACTGATACATCTTATCCATCTGCAAGCAGGCAGGAGTATAGGCACGCTCAAAAGCAGCAACGAACTCTGCCCAAGTGATTTGCCGAAGAGGTCTGGATCGAAAGGAAATCTGCCACTCGGCTTTCCACCACGCAATGGATGTACCCTGGAGTTGAAAAGCAGCGAGCATGACTTTCTCATCTTCAGCACACTCCATCGAGACAAACACACGCTCTATCGCGTCCAACCATTGCCTCGCGACTTCTGGATCAGCTTGGCCATCGAAAGCAGGCGAGTTGAACATCAGAAATTCCTTCAAAACCTTGCCTCGACTGCCAGGCACTTCAGCTTGAACGATCGGCACTGGAGGAGCAACTGGAACGACAGGAACAGCGGGAACTGCAGGAGGAGGTGCAGAACCGCTATCTTCCCTGGGCGCATCTCGAGGAACACGAGGAGGTCTTCCTCGACGAGGCGGCATAACTATGCTGCCAAAAACACAATCAACAATAAAATCCATCAATCATACGGAAAACATCCTATGCCAGCATGAGACGACAACAGGACTAGCTCTGGACAAAGCGTCAATTCTAATTCTTTACGCAAATCCTCAACTTAAGCTCTGATACCATCTGTGACGACCCAGAGTTCAGGACACCGATATATCGATAACATCGATACACCGATACCAAGAACTGGGGAGGCCACCCAAGAGGCTGATGAGGCCCCTGAAGGGTTAGTGGGGGTTAGCTGAGGAATATGCATAATTAATTGCGAATTGGGGCGCGCAATACAGATAAGTATTTATGATTTAAACACAAGTGCGGAAGCAATTTAAAAAAATAACCAGAGTGATATATGTATAACTAGTCCAGAGTCACAAACACCAGTCCTTAAGGTACAACTACGCGGGGCATACCCCGGCAAAAGTACAACACAAGCCTCAAAAAGGCAGCTCGTGCGCAGCTGGCAGCTAGGAACGGTCCCGAAACAGCACACTAAAGTCCGGGAGACGGCGGGCGCGGCTCACCTGAAAGGAGAAGGGTGAGTCACAGCCAGACTCAGTAGGGGTCACGCGGATCCCTACCTCGCACTAAACAAGCGAACATGCATAAATAAAGCAATTAAAGCATGCATTTAAATAAATACACAGGCAATGGCATGAATAACTAATCACAAGAAAGCTGTAAACTCTAGCTAAGCAAGTATAACAGCTAACACATGTCACTACTACTTAAATGCAAGCGATTAAAGCGAAAACTACCAAATAGAAGGAGCTGCAACTAATCCAGACAACAAGGAAGGACAACCACTGGAGCAGAAACCAGAAGCGTCCACTTACACTGCGTCTCAAGCACTCGCAGTCGACGAAGCGACAAGCTAAGCGCGTAAACAGTACCAAACCAAGTGACCAGTCGGAGTGGCACCCGTCGGTGTCAGTCCACAGTCTCCGACCACGTGTGCACACACTGACTCTAGCCTGAGCCAGGCCCTCTAACTAGTTTTCTCCCTTGGCAGGACGCTACCATTGGCTGGGAGCCCACGGAACTAGCTTACAAACCGTGAATGGGAAACATACCCCTCCGCCATCCTCAAGCGGGTCGGTACTCAACAGACCTTAGGGCAACGACAGTGGCTCCATTGCATGGAAAGAAAAGCTACTTTATTGGTATAAAACACGCCACAATATAGTAAAACGACACAACCATGGCATGAATATAGAACGAAACGCATAAGCAATGGGCTGGGAACATAACCAAGCTGACGGGCAAGCGGCGGTCAGAGGCCCACGCGCTATTTGGAAGTGACGGTCGGGGACTGGTGCGTTACATCAAGAGTGACGCGCTGGTCTCCAGCCGTTACTCCCTCCCGAGTTCCAACTCACAGGTGCAGGGGGGAATGTGACGGTAGGGGCCCTGCGCGTCGCTTCCAAGCGGCGCGGTAGGTCAACGTCGTTACATCCTCCCGAGTACCAAACCCAAAAGCCCTGAAGGGGAGAGAGACGGTGGGGGTCCTATGCGTTGCTTCCAAGCGACGCGCGGGAACTCCGCCGTTACTTTCACCCGAGGCTCAAACCAACTAACAGCGTTCCAAAATGATAGCAGATGAAGCGACGCCCCAGTCTCGGCGCGTCGTTACAAGCGACGGCCGGTCGACAGACCGCCGGGCTCACCGCCTCACCGGGCTAACGGAAAACAACGAACGAGTAACGGATGGGGTTCCCACCGTTACTCTCAAAACGACGCCGCTCGATAGGCCGTTATTTGGGAAGTGACGCGTCCATCTTGGACCGTCAGGCAAGTGACGGTCCCTGGCAGGACCGTCACTGCACCTGGGTTACGGGCGGGTACGGTTTGTAAACCGAAGCCCTCCCGGACGGCTGAAAACGCCGGGTATCGACGAAAAACCTGATAACCTGTCAAACCACACATGCCAGACAACAATTTAACATCTAAATCTAGCACATGCAAGGCCTAAAACGCATTAAACTCAAGATTTAGGCTAAAACCCCAAAAATGGAAATATACACATCACGCATGCTACGGGGTGCTAATCATCAAGCAGGCTAAGGGAAACGATACTAGCAAGATCGAGATTCCATCCCCCTACCTTTCGCAAGCCGAAACCGTCGAACGGGCCGCATGCAAGGAGGAAGAGCCACGGAGCTTCCACGCTCCACCTCGCTCCTACGATCACCGATCCACGCCGAAGAGGACACCCACGCGCACTACTCGACGCGAGGAATCCAACGGTGCCAACCTCGCCTCAACCCGATCTCGTTTCGCCCGAGTTCCCTAGGAGAGGGAGGGGACGATCGTGAGAAGAGAGAGAGGGAGAGGGTGAGAGTGAGATCGACGGGAAGGGAGAGAGAGAGAGAGAGGGAGAGGTTATAAAAAATAAAATTAATATATATATAATATAATCATTATATATATAAAAATCTTATTAATTTCAATAACCCCCAATTAGCCCCAAATAAATCCGGAAAAATACCAGACAAATTCCTAAAAATCCAGGAAAATAGCTGGAAATTCCAAAACAATTAATTGAACAAATACCACGAAGGATCCATTAAGGCACGGGCCTTACAAAGCTTACCCCCTTGTTTCTATTTTTCTTTTTAGGACTAAACAGTACCCTTGGTATGGCCTTGGTAGAATCACCGTTATGCAAATTGGCCCCGGTCAGGAACTGTCATCTCATAGGCACGCCAACCTCTGGAGATTCTGAGTGGGACAAGTAGGGCCCTTGTTGTCGGGATAAAATTGGCTTTCAAAATCTAAAAAAATCATATATTTCAAAATCCACAAAAATCATATATTTCAAAATCTAAAAAATCATAAATTTCAAAACCCACAAAAAAAATCATATATTTCAAAATCCATAAAAATCATAGATTTCAAAACCCAAAAAATTCAGAAATTTCAAAACCCACAAAAAAATCACATATTTCAAAACCTCATAAAAATCAAATATCTTTAAAAAATCAATTTCAAAAATACCATCATCTTGCGTTGCATCTCATAAGGCTCCACCCCTTGACCAAATATCAAGAACTGGTCACTCTCTAACTTGCTTCAAGCAAGGGGTTGGGTCTAAGAACATATCTAACTTGTTTTTGTCTAAGTGTGTGTAGAACGCATGTTCAAGTGATCAGGATTCAAAGCTCACAATTTTGCAATTTCTGGTTCTCTAGCGGTCTAATATTAGACCACCAAATCCCTCTGGCGGCCCATAATTTGACCGCCAATCTCTCCCAAAGAGTAAAAAATCCCAACTCTCAGTAAACTATCTCTGGCGCTCTTATCATGGACTGCTAAAAGGCTCTAGCGGCCCATGGTTCGACCGCTAATCTCTCCCAAAGAATAGTGAACTCTCAGTTTCCCTGAGTCCCTTCTTCTGGCGGCTTATCGTGGAACCGCTAGACTGTTATAGTGGCCCTATAATAGACCGCCATGTCAGTCAGAAAACCCTATTTTTAGCTAAATCAAGCCCAATCAAGCAACTAATTCCATATCTTTCAGAATCAAAGCTTTTATATCCTTCAACTAAGCTTAATGAACATTCTTGGGTTGATAATTTTCAATACATCAAAAACAAGGCTCAATTTACATTTAACTTCTCATCCACGCGAGGTCAGATTTTGTGCAATTCTTTTACATAATTGTGGTATCCCTCTTCATTTTCTACCACATCTGCTTGCCAAGCGCGTGCTCGGTTGATTTCCCACAAAGTCAGAGCATTCCGGACTGCTTGCTGGTCCTCATCGGTCCCCATCTTCCTAGCTTGAAGGGGAGGGAGATATGATAGTGTAGGAACCATGGTTCAGGGTAGCCCGATTTGAAGACAGCACCGGTGCGGGTTGCAGATCACCATGGTAGTGTTCTCCAGTAGCTGCAAGTCTAGGCCTGGTCGCCGAGGAACTCTAAGGATGGTGCTTCGAAGAACACTTGGCCGCATCACGAACTTATCAATTGGAAATGTGTTGAGAAAGAGGCGCCAATCATCTCTTATTTTCTTGTCCGTTGTCCGGCACTCAACCTTTGAAGAGAATCCAAAAGTATCTCCTATGAAGAATAGTGGGTGGCTCCCGAATATCCGGCTCACCGAAGGTAAATCCTCCTTGGGTAAGAATTTAATCCTCACTCCCATCCAACACTCAAGGACGATCATGGAACCGAAGAGAGGCCCTCCCAGGCAAGCTGAGCTAAGCCCTTCATAAGGTATGAAAGGATCGCTTGAGAAATAGATAAACCCCACCACAACCCACTGATGATGCTAAGATTTTGGATATCTAAGAGGTGGTCAGTGGTAGTGAAAAGGAAGAGCCCGCACAAGCAAACCGGGGTAGCTTTGGCTATGGCTTCAAATCTTCTGCTCTTTTTTTTACAATAGGTGGTAATCCATTGAGCCATGGGTATCAAATGAATGTGGCATGGGATGATCATGGTTCTAACATCCTTCGGGTTATGAATGAAATCACTTAGAATCAAGGAAGGGTCTATAGGCTCAACCATATGACACACTAGATCTTCATCCCCTATTTTTGTCTTAGGGAAGGCCAGGTAGGTCTCTACCTCTTCTAATAGGACAGTGGCTTCAAACGATGGGAAGAGGAATGTGTGTGTTTGAGGATGCCATAATTCCACAAGGGCTGAAATGCTAGGCCAATCATATGAAAGTTTTTGGAATTTTTCGGCAAAGACTAGTAGAGGTTGGAGGTTCCATGCCCTAAGGATTTAGATCACTTCTAAAGGGAGTTCTTTTAGCATGGGAGCCACCCACTTCAGGTTAGAATAACACCTTGGGCCAGGAAGAAGCTAAGAAAAAAGAAAAGAAAGACGAAGAAGGGAGGAAGATCATGAGACGGGAAGTGCATAAATTTATGAAAGTTTGAATCAAGTTGCCACTTACCTCTCTTGAAGAACTTGAGCTTAGATGTTTGGGGATGGAGGTTAGTCCTTACAGTTCAATGTGCTCCTTTCTAGCTGCTTTAGGTCCGGTGTAGACCCTCTCCCCCATTGCACTAGCTTCAAAACTCCTTTTCATGGAGTTTTTTGGGTGTTTTGATGGAATTTTTAAACTTGTAGCAAAGAATTGGTGTGAGCTGTGAATTTAGAGCTTGTTCCTAATTATAAAGGCTTGGTTTTGGTATTGGAGTGTTAGGATTTAGGTTGGGTGGCCTTATCCTAAATTTAGGAGAGTCCTAGTGCACATTAAGGCTTCTTTTCCACGAGTTCGGACTCCCACGGGGGAGTCCTTTTCGGATGGACATAATTTCTACGCTAGCAGTCTATCGTAAGACCGCCAGAGCCTTCTGGCACCCTAATGTTGGACCGTCACTTCCCTTCATTCACCGCCTTCTCTCTAATATTCTTGCGGCCGAAGATGCAATCGCTAAATCACCCTGGTGGTTCTAACTTAGACAGTTTCATGGTTTTCTGCAGGTTTTAGATAACTCTTTCTGCTCTCCTTTTGTCAAACCTACCGCGCTCTCTCTCTCCGTCTCTCACTCTGTCCTCCTGTCTGCATGCCCCATACATTCAAGCATTCACATTATCCACATTCACTTTTTTCACAAACAAAATAAAAATAACAAAAATAATTTCATTACATTTTCAAAAGTCATGTACAAGTGTGTGCATCAAGAAAGAAAGAAGAGCAAAAAAACAAGTCACTCAGCCGTTCTGTCTCCCGGGCCGTCGCTCTCACTGGTACCCTCACACCGCTTTGCTGGGGGCTCCATAACACTGCTCTCCTCCTCACGTCCTCATCTCTAGTCTGCCTCCTCATTCCTCTAGCGTCTGGAGGAGCAGGTGAAGTAGCCTCGGACTCCACTGCTCGGTGCGACACTCTAGCTCCTGCTACTAGTCCCCGACTTCTTCCTTAGAAGTCGAAGGGCCTCTTTTATGCCCGAGATCACGCCCTTCATCTCAATGGTCTGCACTCGGAACTGATCCTACTCGTGTCACGCCCCGAGCCTTTATTTCAGCGGAAGACTAACTCGGGTAGCGCAAATAGCTAGCATGGTAAGCCTCTTGCAAGCAAGAACAATCAGAGCGCAAGACAATCACACAAAATGAATGCAATTGCACAATATTTACTAAAAATCCAACTTCATTCCATTATCAATCAAATATTCAAAATACAATAACTTTTTCCACCATCTTTCACTCTACTAGACTCAAGAAATAGGAAAATTACATTGACTCCATCTAAACAATATAGACTTCCTAAGTCTTCGCTAATCTTTATTCACTCTCGGATCCGCTACTTGAACATTCTGAATCTGAACCTGACTCACTGCCGTTTCCTGAAAAAGATTGAAAATAGGTAAAGAGCACAATTACCCAGTAGGTATCTTCGCATCAACATGAAGGCACTATTAAAGTAATTAACAATTTAGCTCTAAAGAAGTAAGGCAAAATCATGTGAATGCGAATATCATGCGATTAAACCAAAGTAACACGATAATCATGTAAGATAGAGTGAACGAGAATGAACTAGCAAACAATGTAACAAGAACATGATATTTGGCCTTTCATGAACAAGAACGTAACGAGAATGCACTTTCACTTTCACTTTAATAACCATAAAGGTTACGCACAAGAATGTTAATCATGTAGCAATTCACTAGATTTTCACGAGTGCTCATGGATTTCACTTATTTATAAAGAAAGTACTCCCAGCGCAATGCGACGCCAGTAGCATCATACCCCATGGTTTATAAAATAGTATGTTTTCGACAATCAGCCGTCAGGACTAGCATAGAGCCCTGGGACACAATCAGCGCCCGAACTGCGTCTTCACGTATAAATCAAGCTACTTCCATGAGTGTAACAATAAAGAATGGCCAAGAATGTAATAAGTTCAATAACTCATGATAACAACAATCAATGAATGAATGCTTCAATTTAGAGTATGAGAGATCAAGAAAAAGACTTAAACAGTGTCATGCTCACGGAAATAAATCGACAGCATAACGGTACATTCTTTTCTCTTTCCAATCATTATATTAAGTTTCTTGATCAACATTATAAGTTCTAGACTATCATTAGTCCATCCAGAACCTTTGGAATATCAACCCTTGGGTCAAACCTTGGGTTAAATACTTAAGCAATGTGACGGTCGTTTACTGGGCCATTACATCATGTAACGCACCAGTAGTGGGCCGTTACAATGATCCGAGTCCAGAACAATTAAAATAGACTCAGAGAAAGGTGACGGTCATGCATTGGGCCGTTACATTATGTGACGGTCCAGGATTAGGCCTTTACATTAGTCCGAATCTCGAATCAAGAATTCAAACTCAGATGAATGTGACGGTCTTATATTGGGCCGTTACATGTGCCTGACGGTCCAACACAGAGCCGTTACATTACTGATAATCAGAAAACATCGATAGTGTAGTCTAATCAATGGGCTTTAATGGTACAACCAACTCGGCGTCCTAGTGGGAATCCCAGGCTTGCGGAGAATTACGGAGGCCTTGAAACAAGATTTCCTAATCCATTGGAAGGAATATCCAATAGAGAGGTCCTCATGTCCAAGAATAATGTTCCTATAGTGCAAAGTGAACTAATAGATAACATACCGTAATATGTGCCATGTACTTAAAGAATGACTCTATTGATAAAGAGTGAAGGTGTAATGATGTGAAACCATGATAAAACTCCATTAATACAATTTTGGAAAATCATGATTTAAATACAAAACTATAGAAGTTTGGCACATGAAATTAACATAACTTAAAATAGCTCAAGATGCCTAAGTCATGCAAAATCCAATATGAAACAGTAAGTAAACTTAAAACCATAATAACATGTCAAAACTTAGCTATCTAGGTTTAATTATAAGTAAACTTAACTGGTTACTATTCTGTCATGAGCTGACAGAGCACAGCGTCTAATGGTCTAATAGGGGTGCGTCACAGTGTCTGTGACGGTCTATCGAGGGGCCATTACAGTAATGTAACGCTCCTGTCCAGGTGCGTTAGAGACAACAGTGAAATGAAAACATAACAGAGTGTGTGACGGTCTGTCGTAAGGCCATTACATGCATGTGATGGTCCTACCATGATCCGTCAGAGCCTCTGCTGACAATAATAGATAATAATGACCTAAGTTTCAACTCACATCGTGTCTAAAAATCATATATATATATATATATATATATATATATATATATATATATATATATATATATATATATATATATATATATATATAACTTCCCACATGATAGAATGAAAGCTAACTAAACTAATATCATGCATGGGTTCTAGTGAGTTTCACAAGAATTTTCCTTTTTAATGTAGTTAGGGATAAGAATAGGTATGGATGCATGATTCTACTAAAACATGAAATTCATGAGCTAAAGTGCATGTAATCAAACAAAATCAGAGGGCTTTTATACCTAACATGTTATTTTTGACGTTCAGGAGATAACCTACCTCTTAACTTGGTTTTAAACTTCCAATTTAGGGTTGAAAAACGTGCCCTAGCTCTCCTCTTCCTGTGACTTTTCAGCAACTTCCTTGGGCTTTAACTCCTTGGTTGCTTGGTCTCCTAGCATGAAATTTGGAGAGCAATTAGTCTAATGTATTATAAACAAAAGTTTCTAAAGAACTTACCTGAAATTATGACTGCTTACCTTGTTTCCACGCGAGCAAAAGTAAGGGTTGCTCAGTTCAGAACTAGGTCATATTTATATGATTTTGGCTAGAGTTTAAAGATTAGATCGATTCTAGAGTCCTTAATCTGCTAGAATTTAATCCCTAAGAGTCCTTAGTAATGTTATAACTCTTCCCAAGTCAATCCCTAGTGGATAAGATCCCAAGGTTCCAATCTTTTTGGGAGTTCTTTGACTCACGGAACTTGCAGCATGTAACGGTCGTGTCTAGGCGCGTTACCTGGCTGTGGCGGTCGCCCGATGGACTGTTACATTCAAGGTGTATAGAGTTTAAATTTAATAAAACTTTTTTATTCGTTTATCCATATAATTATCTGAGATAATTAGTATTTATCCTTAAAATATGTGAATAAACTTAATAACCTTCTAGAATATGGGCCAAACTTAATGGGCTTTGTCCTTAAACCTTTTGGACTTTATTTAAATGGATTTGGTTAATTATTTAACATAGATGGGCCTTATAATGACTTATTAATCTAATAACTCATTTATTAATACATTTAGGCTTTTATAAATTCTAGAAAATTATTTATAAATTCAAAAATTATTTATATAAGTTCTGGGGTCTTACCCCCTCCCCCACTTAAGAGAATTTGGTCCCCAAATTCAATATATGGGTTTTGGAGAGTTCACTTATTTTAATGTATTAAGAATTAATGTTAGGCGACTAGGTTAAGAGAGTACCATTTATCATCTTACCATCCTTGTCTAGAATGGTATTTAATCGACCTTGCTTCCCGCGTCCGTTGTTATCCCTTGAAGATTGTCCGTTGATGAAAGGACATAGGGGCAGGCGATGTTCCCGGCTTCCACATTTGAGACAAGCGCCGAGACGCATCCAATATTGTTTTGCCGAGTGCCCAAATTTTTCACAAAATGAGCAAGGTGCCACGGCTTGCTCCTTCTCTTCTTTAACTTTCTTATCCTTCCCGTTTCCATTTCCATTTCTTTTTTCGTTACCGTTCCCATTACGGGACCTCTTAATGTGACGGTTTTCGCCCTCATCTATTTCTTTCTCTTCTTGCCTATCATGTTTTCGGCTTGACCTTTCTTCTCGGAGCATCTCCACTTTCTCCATGGTTCTTTCACATAGATGCGCTCTTTGAACCATCTCGGTATAGGTGCGGATATTCTGAGTTCCAAGTTGTTAGATGAATCCGGGTCTTAAACCATCCATAAATCAGTTGGCTTTCAATAAATATGTGCTTATCAAGTGAGAAGCATAAGGTGCTAGTCGAGAGAATTGTAATTCATATTCTGCCACAGACATCGCGCCTTGTTTTAAGGAGGCAAATTCCATAGCCTTTCTCTCCTTTACATGCTCGGAAAAGTACTTGGCACGGAATAGGGTAAGAAAACCCTCCCATGTATAAGGTGCATCTGCAAGTGGCGTTGGAATGGATTTTCACCATGTACGAGCATCCTTGTTGAGTTGGAACGTGGCAAGTCGAACCTTCTCCTGGTCGGTGCATTGCATGACATCGAATATTCGATTCATTTTGTCGATCCAATTTTCCGCTTCATCCGGGTTAGAAGATCCAGAGAATCGTGGAGGATTTAAACTTCGGAAATTGCCATGCAAGTTACCCGCGCCAGCCCTTCCACCGGCTTGGGCCACTGTTTGTAGGGCTTGAGTAAGTCCTGCAACAGTTTGCTACATCTCGTCCCAGTTTATACGATGAGCCATTGAGAATCAAGGTACCTGAGAATCATGGACATTTTAGTTATTTAGAGTCGGGAAGATTTATCCTAAGATAATTTCTATATAACTATCTCATCCCGGGCTTTACCCAATTCTCACATGGGTATGGAAATTTCTTCCTTAGTTCATAGGTATGGGTCCTTAAACCTTGGACTTATCCTATGACATGACTCTTTTCCCTAAGTCCTAAGACTTAGGCTCTTATACCAACTTAACTGTCACGTCCCGAGCCTTTATTTCAGCGGAAGACTAACTTGGGTAGCGCGAACAACCGGCATGGTAAGCCTCTTGCAAGTAAGAACGATCAGAGCGCAAGACAATCACACAAAATGAATGCAATTACATAATATTTACTAAAAATCCAACTTCATTCCATTATCAATCAAATATTCAAAATTCAATAACTTTTCCCACCATCTTTGACTCTACTAGACTCAAGAAATAGGAAAATTACATTGACTCCATCTAAACATTATAGACTTCCCAAGTCTTCGCTCATCTTTATTCACTCTCGGTTCCGCTACTTGAACATTCTGAATCCGAACCCGACTCACTTCCATTTCCTGAAAAAGATTGGAAATAGGTAATGAGCACACTTGCCCAGTAGGTATCTTCGCATCAACATGAAGGCACTATTAAAGTAATTAACAATTTAGCTCTAAAGAAGTAAGATAAAATCATGCGAATGCGAATATCATGCGATTAAACCAAAGTAACACGATAATCATGTAAGATAGAGTGAATAAGAATGAACTAGCAAAAAATGTAACAAGAACATGATATTTGGCCTTTCATGAATAAGAACATAATGAGAATGCACTTTCACTTTCACTTTCATAACCATAAAGGTTACGCACGAGAATATCAATCATGTAGCAATTCACTAGATTTTCACGAGTGCTCGTGGATTTCACTTATTCATAAAGAAAGTACTCCCAGCGCAATGTCACGCCAGTAGCATCATACCCCATGGTTTATAAAATAGTATGTTTCTGGCAATCAGCCGTGGGGACTAGCATAGAGCCCTTGGACACAATCAGCGCCCGAACTGCATCTTCATGTATAAATCAAGCTACTTCCATGAGTGTAACAATAAAGTATGGCCAATAATGTAATAAGTTTAATAACTCATGATAACAACAATCAATGAATGAATGCTTCAATTTAGAGTATGAGAGATCAAGAAAAATACTTAAACAATCTCATGCTCACAGAAATAAATCGACAGCATAACAGTACATTCTTTTCTCTTTCCAATCATTATATTAAGTTTCTTGATCAATATTATAAGTTCTAGACTATCATTAGTCTATCTAGAACCTTTGGAATATCAACCCTTGGGTCAAACCTTGGGTTAAATACTTAAGCAATGTGACGATCGTTTACTGGGCCATTACATCATGTAACGCACCAGTAGTGGGCCGTTACAATGATCCGAGTCCAGAACAATAAAAATAGACTCAGAGAAAGGTGACGGTCATGCATTGGGCCGTTACATTATGTGACGGTCCAGGATTAGGCCGTTACATTTGTCCGAACGCTGAATCAAGAATTCAAACTCAGATGAATGTGACGGTCTTATATTGGGCCATTACATGTGCCTGACGGTCCAACATAGAGCCGTTACATTACTGATAATCAGAAAACATCGATAGTGTAGTCTAATCCATGGGCTTTAATGGTACAACCAACTCGACGTCCTAGTGGGAATCCCAGGCTCGCGGAGAATTACGGAGGCCTTGAAATAAGATTTCCTAGTCCATTGGAAGGAATATCCAATAGAGAGGTCCTCATGTCCAAGAATAATGTTCCTATAGTGCAAAGTGAACTAATGGACAACATACCGGAATATGTGCCATGTACTTAAAGAATGACTCTATTGATAAAGAGTGAAGGTGTAATGATGTGAAACCATGATAAAACGCCATTAATACAATTTTGAAAAATCATGATTTAAATACAAAACTATAGAATTTTGGCACATGAAATTAACATAACTTAAAATAGCTCAAGATGCCTAAGTCATGCAAAATCCAATATGAAAGAGTAAGTAAACTTAAAACCATAATAACAGGTCAAAACTTAGCTATCTAGGTTTAATTATAAGTAAACTTAACTGGTTATTATTCTATCATGAGCTGACAGAGCACAACGTCTAACGGTCTAACAGGGGTGCGTCACAGTGTCTGTGATGGTCTATCGAGGGGCCGTTACAGTAATGTAACGCTCCTGTCCAGGTGCGTTAGAGACAACAGTGAAATAAAAACATAACAGAGTGTGTGACGGTCTGTCGTAAGGCCGTTACATGCATGTGACGGTCCTACAATGATCCGTCAGAGCCTCTGCTGACAGCAATAGATAATAATGACCTAAGTTTCAACTCACATCATGTTTGAAAATCATATATATATATATATATATATATATATATATAACTTTCCACATGATAGAATGAAAGCTAAACTAATATCATGCATGGGTTCTAGTGAATTTCACAAGAATTTTCCTTTTTAATGTAGTTAGGGCTAAGAATAGGTATGGATGCATGATTCTACTAAAAAATGAAATTCATGAGCTAAAGTGCATGTAATCAAACAAAATCAGAGGGCTTTTATCCCTAACATGTTGTTTTTGCCATTCATGAGATAACCTACATCTTAACTTGGTTTTAAACTTCCAATTTAGGGTTGAAAAACGTGCCCTAGCTCTCCTCTTCCACTGACTTTACAGCAACTTCCTTGGGCTCTAACTCTTTGGTTGCTTGGTCTCCTAGCACGAAATTTGGAGAGCAATTAGTCTAATGTATTATAAACAAAAGTTTGTAAATAACTTACCTGAAATTAAGACTCCTTACCTTGTTTCCACGTAAGCAAAAGTAAGGGTTGCTCTGTTCAGAACTAGGTCCTATTTATAGGGTTTTGGCTAGAGTTTGAAGATTAGATCGATTCTAGAGTCCTTAATCTGCTAGAATCTAATCCCTAAGAGTCCTTAGTAATGTTCTAACTCTTCCCAAGTCGATCCCTAGTGGATAAGATCCCAAGGTTCCAATCTTTTTGGGAGTTCTTTGACTCACGGAACTTGCAGCATGTAACGGTCGTGTCTAGGCGCGTTACCTGGCTGTGGCGGTCGCCCAATGGACCGTTACAGTCAAGGTGTATAGAGTTTCAATTTAATAAAACTCTTTTATTCGTTTATCCATATATTTATCTGAGATAATTAGTATGTATCCTTAAAATATGTGAATAGACTTAATAACCTTCTAGAATATGGGCCAAACTTAATGGGCTTGGTCCTTAAACCTTTTGGACTTTATTTAAATGGATTTGGTTAATTATTTAACACAGATGGGCCTTATAATGACTTATTAATCTAATAACCCATTTATTAATACATTTAGGCCTTTATAAATTCTAGATAATTATTTATAAATTCAAAAATTATTTACATAAGTTCTGGGGTCCTACAGCTGGCCCCTCAGTCGCACGATAACTGCTCTAAGTCTCTCCATCTCCACCTCATCTGCTCGATGGCTCTCTCTCTGCCTGGACTCACTCGGCCTCGGCCCGAGCATGCTCAGCCTCGGCCACCGTTGCAGTCAGCTCTCTCGCCTGCATGAGCATTCATCATAGTCAGCCAAAATATTTGCATAATCATAGGCATTTAAGTCTAAGAGAACTCGGTTGGTTTTTGCTTACCCGCTCCACGAGGGTATCCTCGGCCTCCTCGGCATGAGTAACTGCTCGAGCTATGTCCGCATCTCGCTCGGCATGGCCTCCCGCGGGCTGTGAAGATGCGGATGGTGCATCCGGTCCCGCCCTCTGAGCTCTCTTGACTCTCTGCATTTAGAAAGTCAAGGTCAGTCGAGTTGCATAAGCATAAGCATGAGCATAATTAAGTCTGAGGTTTAGAGAAGCTCACCAAAAGCTCCAGCGCGGCCTTATACTCATCCCGCTGCTGGATCATCGCATGTAGGAGTCCCTAGAGCTCCGTAATTCATCCCTGTGGGTCTAGCTGCATATAGCAAGTCTATGTTAGAGCATGTAGAAATAATTAAATAGAAAGAGTTTAAGTTTAGGAATCATACCGGTCGTCGGACGCAGTGGAAGACCTGGTCTCCGTACCTCCGGGCGTAGGCCTTCAGGTAGGCCACATCGCTATCAGCACGGGTTTGTACTACCCGTCCCCTCTGAGTCCAGTCTCGAACCTGCTCGGCCACTCGGGCGCTCCAATCGATGTCACCACTGAGACCCTTTGAAGATCTCCCGGGGCACTCGTCGTCTCGTCCGGGGAACTCAACCTCAGGCTGGTGTAGTCCCCTCGTCCTCAGGATGAGCCAGACATGCAGGGGCTCGACGATCTGTGTCACGCCCCGACACGGAAAATCGAGGGCGCGAGCAGTTACGAGGCACTCGTGTCGATCAGAGCATGTACAAATTAATTCTAAAGATAGAGAGCTAAAATGAAATAGCTAATTTTATTCCATCAAAATGAAGTTTACATCACTAATTCATAAGCCATAAAGGCATGATATAATCTTCCAAGATTTCCAAATACATAATCCTTGTAAAAACACCAATGATTTACATAAATCCTAGGGAAAATAAAACACTCATTCACTCTTGTCCATTCCCTTGTTCATTTTCATTTCCTGCAACAATTAACCAAAAACGTAGGGTGAGCAAAAAGCTCAGTAGGATTTTATATCTCTAGATCCAGGCAATCTTTAAGTAAATAACAATTTAACAATTCGTGTCATGAAGTAATTGATCATGAATTTCAAGTAATAAATTTTGTATAAGGAATTTCCAAGTAATTTCAAGATAACAAGATAATGTCAAGATCATGATAGTAGACAATACGATGATCATTTTCAGAAATATATTAAGAACATTCATGATGAGACGATGGGTACTATCATTAAGATAATTCAATAACTTTCATGATGAATTTTTAAGCAATATCGAAGTAGAGCAATCACTTGAACTTTAAACAATATAGAAGTAGAACAATCACTTCTACAAGGATATTTATGATGAATCTTTAAGCAATAACAATATAGAAGTAGAGTAATCACTTCTACCAACACTCAATAGGATTGGCCAGAGCACTAAAGGGAGATCACGACGATATGACAGCCCCTTATGGAATATCACTATTTGGCTACACACTTAGGGGTTCTCACGACAGTATGATTGCCCCTAACTGTAATAGACCATGTATTGGTGAATGCCAACACCTGATCATTATAATACCGGTTTATATTTGGACTTTGCCTCGCCCGTGGGATCAGATCAGAACCCCTTTATACACTAGCATTTAAATGTCATTTCATTGGGACCCATAGCCCCTGACATTTTTTTTCTATATAATTCCACAATATGGCCAAAGAATTTTCAAGAACAAGCTCATTTGTAAACTAGTACAGATCTGGCAAATATTATGATAATTTGCAAAGGAGAGTGGAAAACTCATTTTAAGCATCATGTTTAACGACATTAAGTCGTAGAATTTAAAAATGAACGGTAAGTCGGAAGAAAATTTAAGATAGTAGTTTTATTAGAATTATTTTAAATATCTTTGCATGATCTCAGAATTATAAACATCAATTTCTAGTAAAGAACGACTTTTAGTAAAGAACATATATACTTATGAATTGAAATCATGAGTTTAGATATTAGCTTTTAATCATACATTAATATGTCATATGATAAGAAAATAGATGTAACATGCTGAAAGTAGTTTTTATACATCAATATGATAGAAAATACCTTTTTACATTCTGAAATAATTTTCATACATCACTATGATAGAGAATAGAATTGTTATAGGCTAAAAAGATATTACTGTCTGTGAACGCGGTATAGCTCAGGGTCGCGTTCATTACAGTGTATAAAAATATAGTATATATATTCAAAATAACATATTTTGATTATCAAAAATTTTCAGAAAAATTTTATGAATGCGCTATTGGTAACTAGCACGTTCTTCAAGAACGTGCTATAGGCGACTAGCGCGTTCAAGAACAGATGTATACATTGAAAAATTTTGAAAACTTAATTGAACTACATATATTCTGTATAAACCATAATAGATATAGACTCCTAATATATATATAAACACTTTAGGTATTATGTATATATATTAGAAATATTATACTTTTGATTTCTGGTCATCCGGGTTTAAAAGTATGAACGCGCTATACCTGACTAGCGCGTTCATTAAGAACATGCTATAGGAGGCTAGCGCGTTCATGAAGAACATGCTATATAAGGATAGCGCGTTCATGATCAGATAAATACTTTATATTATTTTGAAAACTAGATAAAAAGATGAGGTTCCAAGGAATCATACTATATATATAGAAACCTTATATATATTTATAAACATACTAGAAGTATTATTTTTTTGATCCCTGATCATCCGGGGTCAAAGTATGAACGTGCTATAGGAGGCTAGCACGTTCATGATGAACGTGCTATAGGAGGCTAGCGCGTTCATGAACAGGTATAGATTTCATATTATTTTGAAAACTAGATAATAATATGGGGTTCCAATGAATCATACTATATATATAACATCTTATATATATATAAAAATCTTATATACCTTTAAAAACATACTAGAAATATTATTTTTTTGATCCCTGATCATCCGGGGTCAAAGGTATGAACGTGCTATAGGAGGCTAGCGCGTTCATGATGAACGCGCTAGGGACATATAGCGCGATCATGAAAGTGTTTTATATTATTAAATGTTTAAATTTGAACATTTTTCGAAAGAGATGGGGTCTATATGAACACGCTATGTCGGGCTGGCGCATTAAGAACGCGCTCATTAAGAGCAGCGTCTTAAGATTCCGAAAACGGAAAATACCCCTTGGTAAAATGATCATAACTTACTCATTTCTCAATAGAATTTAACAAATGAGCTATCAATGGAAAGAGGGCAGAAAAATGAACAAGATAGCATGCATTGATTTGAGTTTAGCCTGAGAGACACCTACCTTTTGTTAGATCTAAAGATTATCCTCAAATATAAAGAAAACTCTTGATCTTCCAAATCCTCCTTCAAATCTCCACGAATGTTTGCAACAGTATAGACTTAACTTCCAGGGATGGTTTGAGGGTCGAATGGGGTTCTATTTATAGCCAAAACTTGGCCAAATGTGTCAAGATTCTTTGCCTAATTCCACCAAACCCATTAAGTCTGAATTAGAAGAAAAATACCATTTCTCTTCTTAATCTAGCCCATCTTAGGTGTGAAAACAATGTAATTTCGGCTGGTCCAAGGTGGGCTGTTAGGTAAGGGTTGATTTTTGAGTCAATCTTCTAGAAATTGGGTTCTTATAATCCTTTTCAAAAGATATTTAACATGTGTTACGAATTTAAGGTCTAATTATCCTTTATTAATCATTTAACCACTAATCTAGCCCATTATGGATTATCCAATGGGCCAATTATGATCCTAGTCCATTACATGGAATTTTATTGGGCTTTCTATGATTTATCTCAGGGTTAAAGCATTTATTTTTCCCTTTACCTTAAGTAAATTCAAGTAAATTCAATAATCCACTTTATTTCACTTAGTAAAAATGTAAATTAATCATTTCATGAAAAAATTAATTGTATAATTTATTTAAAAAATTTATTTCTCATTTTAAATTATCAGGTTTCTACATCCTCCCCCACTTAAAAGAATTTGGTCCCCAAATTCACATGATTTTCTTTCCATAATAGTAGGTTAAATTTATCATATCCAAACTATGCATTCTAACTAGATCATTTTCATAACATGCTAAGTGCTAAGATCACCAATTCTAAACTATGCCATCATAGACGAGATAGGTTTATAAGGTTACCTTCCAATGCTTGCGGCGCTCCTTTCTTTAAGAGTGGAGAACGAGCAATTTTATGATCCATGCTTTCGCAACGGATACACTTCCCAAGTTTATACCAACATTCATCTGGGTTGTGCCTTCCTTTCTTACAATGCTCACATTTTTCTTTGACTGGAACAATTTATTGATCATTATTCCGGGGCTTGTTGTCCTTACAGAAATCGTTACCTTCATTTAACCTCTTCTTGTCACTCGCGGGTTCCTTACTTTTGGATCCATTGACTAACTCTTTCTTGGCGACTTTCCCTTTGATTCGCTCCACCATATTCATAGCATCTTCTAGAATTTGTGCTTTCCTAACCATTTTCTTATAAGTTTGAATCTCCAATGGAGCCAATCGAGGAATGAGTTCCATCCTTAATCCATTCATAAATCTTCTTGCTCTCATTTTCTCCGTACAAACTAGGTGTGGGGCATACCGAGCTAATCTAGAAAATGTTGCTTCATAATCCGCTACGGATAAGCTACGTTATTTTAATGCCGCGAACTCCATGGCCTTCTTCTCACGGATTCTTTCCGAGAAATACTTCTCATTAAAATGTTCTAAGAACTCATCCCATGTAACTTGTTCATTGGGCAAGATTGCTTCGACGGATACCCACCATGGTCGGGCATCCTTTTCTAGTTGGTAGGTCCCTAGTAGTACCTTCTCTTCATCGGTGCATTGCATTACTTTAAAGGTTCTCTCTATTTCTTGCCCCCAATTCTCTGCTTCATCCGGGTCAGTAGTTCCACTAAACTTCGGGGAATTCATCTTTTGGAATTTCCGATGTAAATCTCCGGCTTCATGCCGTGCTCCACCTTGCGCAACTTGTTGTAAGGCTTGTGTTAGTCCTTGGACAGTGCGTTGCATTTCGCGCCATTGAGCTCTCTCGGCAGCCATTTGTGAGATTCAGCCTGAAATCATTGTTATAGGGTTTAATTATTTTTCCTTGGTATTTATTTCTTGATAATTTATTCTTTTTAAAACATAACACGTGTTTCTACCAAATCTTATCGGGAAAGTTTAAATTTCTAACCAAGTTCCTATCAAGGGAAACATAAGTTTTAAGAATCCTAGGTTTTATGTAACCTAGGCTCTGATACCACTAAAACTGTCACGCCCCGACGCGGAAAATCGAGGGCGCGAGCAGTTACGAGGCACTCGTGTCGATCAGAGCATGTACAAATTAATTCTAAAGATAGAGAGTTAAGATGAAATAGCTAATTTTATTCCATCAAAATGAAGTTTACATCACTAATTCATAAGCCATAAAGGCATGATACAATCTTCCAAAATTTCCAAATACATAATCCTTGTAAAAACACTAATGATCTACATAAATCCTAGGGAAAAGAAAACACTCATTCACTCTTGTCCATTCCCTTGTTCATTTTCATTTCCTGCAACAATTAACCAAAAACGTAGGGTGAGCAAAAAGCTCAGTAGGATTTTATATCTCTAGAACCAGGCAATCTTTAAGTACTTAATAATTTAACAATTCGTGTCATGAAGTAATTGATCATGAATTTCAAGTAAGAAATTTTGTATAAGGAATTTCCAAGTAATTTCAAGATAACAAGATAATGTCAAGATCATGATAGTAGACAAGACGATGATCATTTTTAGAAATATATTAAGAACTTTCATGATGAGACGATGGGTACTATCATTAAGATAATTCAAGAACTTTCATGATGAACTTTTAAGCAATATCGAAGTAGAGCAATCACTTGAACTTTAAACAATATAGAAGTAGAACAATCACTTCTACAAGGATATTTATGATGAATCTTTAAGCAATAACAATATAGAAGTAGAGTAATCACTTCTACCAACACTCAGTAGGATTGGCCAGAGCACTAAAGGGAGATCACGACGATATGACAGCCCCTTATGGAATATCACTATTTGGCTACACACTTAGGGGTTCTCACGACAGTATGATTGCCCCTAACTGTAATAGACCATGTATTGGTGAATGCCAGCACCTGATCATTATAATACCGGTTTATATTTAGACTTTGCCTCGCCCGTGGGATCAGATTAGAACCCCTTTATACACTAGCATTTAAATGTCATTTCATTGGGACCCATAGCCCCTGACATTTTTTTTCTATATAATTCCACAATATGGCCAAAGAATTTTCAAGAACAAGCTCATTTGTAAACTAGTACAGATCTGGCAAAAATTATGATAATTTGCAAAGGAGAGTGGAAAACTCATTTTAAGCATCATGTTTAACGACATTAAGTCGTAGAATTTAAAAATGAACGGTAAGTCGGAAGAAAATTTAAGATAGTAGTTTTATTAGAATTATTTTAAATATCTTTGCATGATCTCGGAATTATAAACATCAATTTCTAGTAAAGAACGACTTTTAGTAAAGAACATATATACTTATGAATTGAAATCATGAGTTTAGATATTAGCTTTTAATCATACATTAATATGTCATATGATAAGAAAATAGATGTAACATGCTGAAAGTAGTTTTTATACATCAATATGATAGAAAATACCTTTTTACATTCTGAAATAATTTTCATACATCACTATGATAGAGAATAGAATTGTTATAGGCTAAAAAGATATTACTGTCTGTGAACGCGGTATAGCTCAGGGTCGCGTTCATTACAGTGTATAAAAATACGGTATATATATTCAAAATAACATATTTTGATTATCAAAAATTTTCAAAAAAATTTTATGAATGCGCTATTGGTAACTAGCGCGTTCTTCAAGAACGTGCTATAGGCGACTAGCGCGTTCAAGAACAGATGTATACATTGAAAAATTTTGAAAACTTAATTGAAATACATAGATTCTGTATAAACCATAATAGATATAGACTCCTAATATATATATAAACACTTTAGGTAATATGTATATATATTAGAAATATTATACTTTTGATTTCTGGTCATCCGGGTTTAAAAGTATGAACGCTACATCCACAAGAGTGGCCAGACGCTGAAGGAATCGCTTGCGCCCTCTCATGGATGCCCCGGGGGGGCCGATGCTGCCCCCCTCCGACCCCGCACAGGATGTTCATTCCGTGTCTGGTCTCCCCTCTGGTTCACCTCCGGGAAAAGGCAGATCCTTTGCTGAAGTCCTATCTTCTTCTATGAAACCTCCAACTATCCAAGGCTGTGTCCATGAGCCAGCCTTGACGGAAGGTGGAGAGCCAGCAGTATTCTTCAGTGCCGAGGAGATTCAGAAATCTTTGCATCCCTTTATCTTCTCCCTTGTGGTGCGGACCCCTCGTGGAAGACCTTCCTTCCCTGAGATCAGATCACATCTTACAAACAGGTGTAGGTTCAAGGAAGATTTCTTGATCAGTGCCCTAGATTCGCACCATCTTCTGCTTCGTTTCAGGAACTATGATGATTATCTTCAGCTTCTACTACGGGAGTCTCTGTTTGTGCATGGCCGATTATTCTTATTCTTTAAATGGACAATGCAATTCTCCCCCAATGCAGATTCTCCTATCCTGTCGGTTTGGATTGCATTCCCCGGTCTGCCTGTTAATTTTTTCATTGAGCCGCTTCTTCGTTCCATTGCTGGCAATGTGGGTCGTGTGCTGAAGATTGACCCCTCGACCTTAAATCTATCCAACACCATGGTTGCTCGAGTTTGTGTGGAATTGGATGTGTCCAAGCCCCCTCCATCTAGGCTCTGGATTGGCTTTCCAGGTGGAGGTGCTTGGCAGGATATTATCTACCCAGAGCTACCATCTTTCTGTTCTGCTTGCTCCCGCCTTGGTCACAAAAAGGAGGAATGCAAAGGGAAGAGGATTATCTCGAGGTCATCTAATCCTTTTGTCCATGGCCCTGATCGCTTACAGTCTAAGCCCAAAGTCATCTGGCAACCAACAGCAGCTAACAAGGGTGCTATTTTTAATGCGACTACTTCTGCGGATCCTCTGCATATTAGCCAGGATCAGACTACAGACTTAGTTGATCATATTTCACTGGTACATGCTATTCAAGTTGAGTCTCCTTTGGGTACTCGGGACAAGCAACCTTGTTGTATTCCTATGGAAGATAGGGAAATGAGAGGTGTTGGAGATGGTGTTCATAAAGTCCCGTCTGAAGGAGCATTACCTGTAATGCATTCTATTTCACCAGAGAGTATTGGGGGTCTTATGGCACACTCATCTCAGTCAAAGACTTTAGAACTTAATCGGGATATTTCTTCGGTTGTTATCTCTAATCCATCTGAAATGGATGATCTGGTTTCTCCTATTCTGGAGCTCCCTTCAAACCAAATTGCGGCTCTAACGGATGCTATTGTTCCTGTTCCTGAGATCGAAGTTGTTGACACTCTGACGCGGGACGGGGACCGACACGGACTAAGACTCACAAAAGACTCTAACTGAGGCCGGCAGTAGCACGCTCAAGGGTCGCCAAGTGGCTGACCACCGTGATATCCCACAGAATGAGGGACGTCTCTCAACAGAAACTCCGACCTCGGCCGTCCCAAGGAGGGAAGCGCACGTGTCTAGGCGTATAGTCGACCTCCAAAGACAAGGGGAGTCGAGTCCTAGCTCGGTGCTCGACTAGTGCTAGGGATGGATGCTCTCACTCACGATCCGCGGTGATGGCAATAAGTGGCTAGGCACCTACCCTCTCTCACGCGGCATAATCAATCACATACTAAAAGAGCAAGCAAAAGGAGGGGAGTCGGAGCGCGTACCTCCACGCCTAGGCGTGGGGAAGGAACCCCGGCCGTGAACCAACAACCCCGATACACCAGAGGTCAATAAAATACAACCCAATAACGGCCCACTCCTCGCAGGGAGGTAAAAGGCTACAACCAATACGTTCGGGGCTGCCGGACACGGGTTGACGGGCTGCACTCGGTGACGGGTCGGCCACGAGGAGGTTCGGGTGCAACGCTGCAGAAACCGGTGTCGCGCGCGCCTGGGCGGAGGGGGGGTCTCACGGGCTGATACGACGCCCGTTTGAGGCACCGTCAGAGAGGACGCGTCGCTGACTGTTGGAGGAACGCTCCGGCCAAAGGGGGCGTGCTGGATCCGCCGGTGGTGACCGTGGGCGCTGCTGAAAGTCAGATCAGGTTCTGTGGGCGCAGAACTGCGCTCGCCGACGGTAAAATCTGGAAATCGGCCTTCTGGTGCCCGAACAAGTCCGGGCCGGTTGGGGGTGAAAGCTGACTGGCAGAGATCGCCCTCGGCCAAATGGCGCTGGCAGACGACGCCGGTGCGAGCCGCAGGAGTCGCTGAAAGTCGGGGCTGGTTCGCTGGGCGGACTGGGCAGATGCGCTGGCGCAACCCCACGAGATCGACCGCCACGGACGGTGACGATGTCGAAACGCGACGCCGTCAGCGGCGTTGGAAAGTTATCTCGGATATCCACGAACCCTGAAGAAACCAGCGCAAAAGACGCAGCGTGGAGGCCTGGGGAAAATTCGCAATCAGGGCCTCCCCGCTGGGCGAGCAGAGAAAGTGGTGCTGGCGCAGGTCGGCGGAGAAAATCGGTACGGGCAGTGCCGATCTCCGATTGATGCCAAACAGGCGCCGACGCGAAGCTGATCCGCAGACGTATCTCCAGAAAATAGATCGTGGCAAAACTCATCCAAGAAGGGGGCGCGAGCTCTGCTACAAGTCGGGGCAGAAATCTGGAATCACGAACACGAACCGTTGAGGAAGAAGATGAGGATAAGAGGGAACCCCGGAGTCCACCGAGGGCTGAGGCGTCACACCCCGCCGTTCTCCCGTCGCAGGAGAAGAAAGAGAGAGAGAGAGAAGGGCGCAAAAAGCTTTGCACAATACTCACTTGTATTCAAAATCATGTGTAAACTGTAATCGGTACAAGGTGAGAACTACTTATAGGGGATGGGAAAACCCTAATCTAACTAGAAGGGGAGGGGTGCGCCCAGCTCCAAGGAGAGAAAGGCGGCCCATATTTCAGCAAGCTTTAGAAAATAGGAAAGGAATCTAAGTGGGAGAAGGAAGGGGTGGAGTTGGGGAAAGGAGGAGAGGGGAAAAGGGGGAAGGGAGAGGGGAGCGCCCCCCACCTTCCCTAGTAGAACCAGGAAGGGGGGGGGCGGCTGCCTCCTCCTCCTCTAGATGGGGAGGGGGCCGCCCCCTAAACCCTAATGGGCCTCTTTTAAGTGGGCTTCAAGCCCCAATAAGCCCCTGACCCAATAACAAGATCCATTACCCCACAAAGCAACCCAATTGGCCACTATATGGCCCAATAAGTGCCCAAACAATAAGATGTCCACGCAGGGACCAAAAGACAAGGCCCACAAGGCCTGAGCAAGTCCAGACTGAGGCCTAACATGGCCTAAAACATGATGAAAAGATAACTAGAAGGTGCCGTCGTCGCCGAGCCACAAGGAGGTAGCGGTGTGCCGGGTGCTCCGTCGAGGATAGCGCCGTGTGTCCTCACCAATTCTCCCCGGGTGGGAAGAACTCAACCCCGTCGAGTAAGGGTCACGGTCGCTGAGGTACCGCTCCAGCAGGTCCGGATCGATCCGCTCCAGCTCTCCACGTGTAATCCAGGTGTTGTCCGACTCGGGGCGCCCTCTCCAACGCACTAAGAAGCGTTGGTAGGCTCCGCTCCTGGTAGTAGTCACCTGCTCATCCAGTATGCAATCTATATGCTCGCGTTTTTGTAATGGGGCTGGAGGAGGTGGACTCTCAGTAGGTGTATCACTCACAACAGGAGGGTCAGGCCCAAATAACTCGCTGGGTATCACCGCGGGATCCCGATAAGCTACCAGATCAGAGACATTGAACGTCGAACTGATCCCGTAGTCGTCTGGTAGCTCGATCTCATACGCGTTCGACCCAATACGCCTCAACACTCTGAATGGTCCTGCACCGCGGTCTTGGAGCTTCTTTACGGCTCCCGAAGGAAACCGTTCCGGTCTAACCCGGACCATGACGTACTCTCCCTCGCGGAACTCACATGTGCGTCTGTGCGCGTCAGCTAACTCCTTGTAACGTGTGTTGCTGGCCTCGAGGTGGTGATGATGCAGACTCCGAACTAGCTGTGTTGACTCATACCTATGTGAATGCAGTGGTGGTCCTGGACATCCAAACATGGATCTAACATGCCTATGACGTCTACCTGACTTGACAACATGGGGAGGGCCTGGACAACCAAAGTAGAACCTAGCAGGCACATGTGTCCTATGACATATGGTAGACTCAGAAGAATGAATAATCCCAAGCTTACTCATGACATCTCCCCTATATGACGATGGACATGGTGAAACATGGGGAAAAGACATGTGTCCCTGGCCTCCTAAGCTCGGGCATCTGGATACCTGCACGGTGAGGTGTTGACTAGAAGGCCTAGGTGGTGTATGATAGTGGACCTCCTCGACAAGGTGGGGAAAATAATATGGGTCGAGAGGCTCACTAGGGAGGGGATCGAATGGGTCAAAGAAATGATGACCCCTCCCGACAGGTCCCTTCACTATACTTGCCCATGTGCGACATTCGCCCAGGTGCAGATAATCACCTTCAGGCACTCTCATGTATGGGGCAAGAGGCTCATAAGGAAGGCAAGGGAGGCTAGGTTCCTCCCTCGGGACCGTGAAACCATAAGCGGGGACAAAATCAACCTCCACGGGTATGGGAAATAATAAAAGGACCTCGGATGTGATATGTCCTGTGGTGTAGACCGAGGTAATAGACCCCAAAGCAGGGAGTGTAAAGCTATGACTATAGGGTTGGTCAGACCCTAAGGTCAACATATAAGTCAACTCCCATTGATAATCTAAACTCCTAAGGAAGTCCTTCACATTTTCAAGAAAGCAGAAGGACCGAAAAGTGGTGTGAAAGGAGTTAAGGGGTATTATTGGGAGGGCTGGTCCCATGGGTGTATAGCAAGGAATGGAGACATCTAGAAGTGGACCCTCCCTTAGCCAGCTAGCTAAAGACTCACCAATGACCAGTTCACCCTCGGAAGGTAAGAATGTCTCTATATGAGGGTCTAAGGGTGAAGCCTCTCTCTCGGGAGGGGAAACGGAGTCCTCTATGATGTGGAGGGGATCACTCCCTAACTCCTCAACCTCAGTTAGGTACTCCTCAATCAACTCCTGTTCAGCCTCGTAACTCACTGGAACAAACCCAGGTGATGACATGGAGGTGGTCGGCGTAACGCCGTCATGGAAGACAAACTCACCGGGAAGGTGAGATGGGTGTAAGGTGCAGGTCCTCCTATCCAGGTCGATGGTCGCACTTCTTTCCTCCAACCAAGTTCGCCCTAAAATGATGCATGGACCAGCAAGTGTGCTGATCTTGCACCAAGCGCCATCGAAATATTTAACGGGGCCAAACCACCGTTGAAACTCGATAAAAGCTAACCCATCACGGAGAACAATCTCCCCAGTCTTAGAGAGAGACTCAACAATGTCCTGTGAGACACAATTATATGAAACCTTACTGATGAAGTCGATCTCCGTATGCAACCCATTAGGTAGGATGGCCACGGACATGACAGGGCGCTGAAACGACTCGGTCATCGGTATAGGGATCGGGTCTCCCGACGACTGAGTGGTAGGGCCGACACCCACGGGTCGTGCCATAAGAGCGTCGAATCGGGCCAACAGGGATGACCAATCTGACACGTGGGCACGAGGAACCACCATGGGGCTGGCGGGGAGCTGGACATGCAAGACTCAACGAGACAAGGATAAAAACTCTAACTAGACACAAGCCTAAAATGACAATGCAATGGTTGGTTACCTAGATGAACTAAGAGACTCAATGCACCCTAGACAACCTAAAGACTCAAAAGACCTAAGACCCCAATTTGTTAGAACAAACTGGTTCCCTAAGCTCTGATACCAAATTTGACGCGGGACGGGGACCGACACGGACTAAGACTCACAAAAGACTCTAACTGAGGCCGGCAGTAGCACGCTCAAGGGTCGCCAAGTGGCTGACCACCGTGATATCCCACAGAATGAGGGACGTCTCTCAACAGAAACTCCGACCTCGGCCGTCCCAAGGAGGGAAGCGCACGTGTCTAGGCGTATAGTCGACCTCCAAAGACAAGGGGAGTCGAGTCCTAGCTCGGTGCTCGACTAGTGCTAGGGATGGATGCTCTCACTCACGATCCGCGGTGATGGCAATAAGTGGCTAGGCACCTACCCTCTCTCACGCGGCATAATCAATCACATACTAAAAGAGCAAGCAAAAGGAGGGGAGTCGGAGCGCGTACCTCCACGCCTAGGCGTGGGGAAGGAACCCCGGCCGTGAATCAACAACCCCGATACACCAGAGGTCAATAAAATACAACCCAATAACGGCCCACTCCTCGCAGGGAGGTAAAAGGCTACAACCAATACGTTCGGGGCTGCCGGACACGGGTTGACGGGCTGCACTCGGTGACGGGTCGGCCACGAGGAGGTTCGGGTGCAACGCTGCAGAAACCGGTGTCGCGCGCGCCTGGGCGGAGGGGGGGTCTCACGGGCTGATACGACGCCCGTTTGAGGCACCGTCAGAGAGGACGCGTCGCTGACTGTTGGAGGAACGCTCCGGCCAAAGGGGGCGTGCTGGATCCGCCGGTGGTGACCGTAGGCGCTGCTGAAAGTCAGATCAGGTTCTGTGGGCGCAGAACTGCGCTCGCCGACGGTAAAATCTGGAAATCGGCCTTCTGGTGCCCGAACAAGTCCGGGCCGGTTGGGGGTGAAAGCTGACTGGTAGAGATCGCCCTCGGCCAAATGGCGCTGGCAGACGACGCCGGTGCGAGCCGCAGGAGTCGCTGAAAGTCGGGGCTGGTTCGCTGGGCGGACTGGGCAGATGCGCTGGCGCAACCCCACGAGATCGACCGCCACGGACGGTGACGATGTCGAAACGCGACGCCGTCGGCGGCGTTGGAAAGTTAACTCGGAGATCCACGAACCCTGAAGAAACCAGCGCAAAAGACGCAGCGTGGAGGCCTGGGGAAAATTCGCAATCAGGGCCTCCCCGCTGGGCGAGCAGAGAAAGTGGTGCTGGCGCAGGTCGGCGGAGAAAATCGGTACGGGCAGTGCCGATCTCCGATTGATGCCAAACAGGCGCCGACGCGAAGCTGATCCGCAGACGTATCTCCAGAAAATAGATCGTGGCAAAACTCGTCCAAGAAGGGGGCGCGAGCTCTGCTACAAGTCGGGGCAGAAATCTGGAATCACGAACACGAACCGTTGAGGAAGAAGATGAGGATAAGAGGGAACCCCGGAGTCCACCGAGGGCTGAGGCGTCACACCCCGCCGTTCTCCCGTCGCAGGAGAAGAAAGAGAGAGAGAGAGAAGGGCGCAAAAAGCTTTGCACAATACTCACTTGTATTCAAAATCATGTGTAAACTGTAATCGGTACAAGGTGAGAACTACTTATAGGGGATGGGAAAACCCTAATCTAACTAGAAGGGGAGGGGTGCGCCCAGCTCCAAGGAGAGAAAGGCGGCCCATATTTCAGCAAGCTTTAGAAAATAGGAAAGGAATCTAAGTGGGAGAAGGAAGGGGTGGAGTTGGGGAAAGGAGGAGAGGGGAAAAGGGGGAAGGGAGAGGGGAGCGCCCCCCACCTTCCCTAGTAGAACCAGGAAGGGGGGGGGGCGGCTGCCTCCTCCTCCTCTAGATGGGGAGGGGGCCGCCCCCTAAACCCTAATGGGCCTCTTTTAAGTGGGCTTCAAGCCCCAATAAGCCCCTGACCCAATAACAAGATCCATTACCCCACAAAGCAACCCAATTGGCCACTATATGGCCCAATAAGTGCCCAAACAATAAGATGTCCACGCAGGGACCAAAAGACAAGGCCCACAAGGCCTGAGCAAGTCCAGACTGAGGCCTAACATGGCCTAAAACATGATGAAAAGATAACTAGAAGGTGCCGCCGTCGCCGAGCCACAAGGAGGTAGCGGTGTGCCGGGTGCTCCGTCGAGGATAGCGCCGTGTGTCCTCACCACACTCTTCCCTCACTGGCGAAGTAAAAGTTACAATCAGTCTTACATATGAGCCCACAGCAACCAACGGACATTTTAGCTCAAAGACATGATATAGCTAACTCTGCAGCAATTGACAATGTTTGGGTATTTACAGATCGACCAGGAATCATCACCAGATCCATGACCAGGTCTGGATCTATGGGTAACATTTCCGAAATTCAACATTAATGATGAATTATATAATTTGGAATATTAGAGGCATAGGAAATGATGTCTCTATTGGTCGTGTGAAATTTTTAATCAAAACATATAACATTGATTGCATTGTTTTATTGGAACCAAAAGTAAATATTTGCAAGATGGAAGGCATTTGTAGAAAGCTGGGTATGTCAAAGGCTATTGCCAATGAGGCTGAAATGGCGCATATTTGGGTGCTATGGAAGGATCCATTGGAATTTATAATTTTTTGTTGTGACAATCAGCAGATCACTCTCTTACAGACTAATACTGCCCTTTCTGAATTCCACATTTCTCTTGTGTATGCAAAGTGCTCGATCCCTGAGAGAAAGCATTTATGGGATTCTATGACTAATGTCCATTCTCAGATTTCTGGACCATGGCTAGTGGCAGGTGACTTTAACTGCATTTTGTCTGATGATGAGAAACTAGGTGGCAACCCCCCTAATCTAGTTGGGATGTCTTATTTTAAGGAGTTTATATCCGACTGTGCATTGATTGATGCTGGTTTTAATGGTTCCAGCTTCACCTGGCATAATAATCAGTCTGGTTGTAGAGGTATATGGGCCAGATTGGATAGGGTTTTAATTAATGTTGCTTGGTTGACTTTTTCTCCAGTCTCTGTAGAACACTTATCTAGGGAAGCTTCAGACCATGCTCCCTTGCTTGTCAAGTTGTCCTCTAAGGAAAAAATCAAGAGCAGGTTTTGTTTTCAAAAGATGTGGATTTACCATTCAAAATTCATGGAGGATGTTAAAAATTGTTGGAACACCAGCCCAATTGCTTCTTCTCCCACCACTACTCTCTATCTCAAGCTTAAGTATTTAAGGAACATGCTGAGAGTTTGGAATAAGTAGACTTTTGGCAATGTCCACTCAAATCTTGTTGAGGCTGAAGATGCAGTAATCAAGGCAGAGTTTACCTATGATCTTCAACCTTCGGCTTCCAATTCTGCTGCTCTAGAGCATGCAAAAACTGTGCTTTCTGACAGGCTGATTCAGCAAGAATGTTTTTGGAGACAAAAATCTAGGGTTCGTTGGCTGCTTGAGGGGGATAGAAACACAAAGTTTTTTCATGCAACTACCATGGCAAATAGAAGCAAACATTCTATATCTCGGCTAAGGAATTCAGCTGGTGTTCATACTTCGGATCTGGAAGAAATGAAGTCTATAGCAGTATCCCATTTCCATAAAGCATTTACATCACAAGACCACTACATAGATGATCATTTTCTAGACTGTATACCACAGCTGGTGAATCAACATGATAATGCTATTTTATGCTCTGTCCCCACTGAATCTGAGATCCGTGAAGCAGTTCTTAAGCTCTCTCCAGATAGTGCCCCGGGTCCTGATGGTTTTACAGGTGCTTTCTTTCACAAACCATGGGACTTAGTTGGTAGTTCTGTTGTTAGTGCAGTACAAGAATTCTTCACCTCCCGACAAGGTCTACCTAGAAGTGCTACCTCAACTTTGATTGCTTTAATACCTAAAAGGCAAAATGTGACTGATATTGCAGACTATAGGCCTATAAGTCTCTATAGTTATTTCTGCAAAATCATTTCCTCTATCATTAATACCATATTAGCCACCATCCTACCTAAGATTATCTCACTAGAACAATCTGCTTTTGTGAAAGGGAGAAATATTGTTGAGAACATAGCACTTGCTCAAGAAATGACTAATGATCTGGGTAAGAAAACAAGGGGTTCTAATGTCATGTTAAAGCTTGATATGGCTAAGGATTATGACCGCTTGGAGTGGGATTTCCTATTTGCTGTTTTACACAAATTTGGATTTAGCAACCAATTCATTTGTCTAGTAGAAAAATTAGTTAACAACTGTTGGTTCTCTATTCTATTAAATGGGGAAGCTACAGGTTTCTTCAAGTCTTCTAGAGGTGTCCGACAGGGAGACCCTATTGCACCTTCTTTATTTATCATTGCAGAGGAAGCCTTGAGTAGATCACTGAAGGCAGCATATTATAGTGGCATGGTGGAGTGGTTTTCAGGTCCAAGAGGTTGCCCTAAAATCTCACATCTCCTATTTGCTGATGACACACTGATATTTAGTAAAGGCAACAGTCGTTCTGTTAGGAACCTGATGACTATTCTCAGTGACTATGAAAAGGCATCAGGACAGCAGATCAATGTTGCTAAAAGTGGGTTCTTTATCCATCCCAAGGGTAGTTGTAATGTGGCCAAGAGAATCAAAGATAACACTGGTTATTCTCAGCACTCTTTCCCGCACAAATATCTAGGATTTCCACTGATTCAGGGCAGATCCAAGAAGGTTCGCTTTGTTGGCATTATTAACTCCATTCAAAAAAGGATTACTGGATGGAAAGCTAGTCTTCTTTCTCAAGGAGCTAAGTTGATTTTAATCAAGCATGTTTTAACTTCACTGCCCATTTACACCTTATCCTCTTCACCTTTGTACAGTGGGACTCATCATAAGTTAGAGCAGTCATTGGCCAATTTTTTTGGGGGATCTTCAACTTATGGTCAAAAAAGACATTGGAGATCTTGGTAGTCTATTTGTAAGCCCATTCCCCATGGTGGGCTTGGTACCTTGTCTTTAAGACACATGGAAACAGCTCTGAGGGTAAAGATGCTATGGCAGGCTCTGCATTCTACATCATTGTGGGCAGAGTTTTTTAGAGGTAAATATATTCGGAATGCCCTCCTAACTGATGTCAAGTTTAATAACATGGGAGGGCTAGCCAAAAGGAGTTGGAGAAAGGCAAGACACTTGATTCTTCAACACAAAAGGGTTGTTATTGGTGATGGTAGTCACACTAACTTCTGGTTTGATAAATGGTTAGGAAACTTAACTTTGGCTGACCTGGTCCCTGCTCACTGTATTCTGAATCCTATGACTACTGTCAAGGAATTTTTAATGCACCCATCAACCGAAGAACTGGCTGTGCAAAACAGGGAGTTTCCTACTAATATCAACAATGCCTTAAGGAATATTTCTCTTATTCAAGAACAAGATCAAGAATTCTGGAGTTTATCCTCTTCTTGGAAATGCAATGTTCAGTCCACTTACAAACTTATGTGCAGCAGTTCTAGCATTCAAACAAATGTTCCTTGGGCCCAGATTTGGTCTAGCTGGTTACCCACCAAGCTGTCAGTGCACTTATGGAAAATTCTTCACAATTGTCTTCCTATTGATTCTAATATCAAACGAATTGGTATTCCTTTATGCTCTAAATGTCTCTGCTGCTCACAGTCAAAGGAGGAAGACTTATGTCATCTATTTCTCACCAGTGAAACTGCTACTCAGATATGGGCTCATTTCAGACTTATGGGTTTACCATTATCTGGTAATTCAGTAACTTGGTTCATCTTCAATGCTATTAGCAGCATCCAGCAAAAAACCATGTTCGGACTTTTCACTCTAGCTGTCCTCGGATATGGCATGTGGGAAATATGGAAGACTAGAAATTGTGCCAAATATGATGGCAAACATATCTCTAAGCATGGTCTTATTCACAGAATTTCATACAAGGTCAAGCAAATTTGCGCGATTGTTGATCTCAAGGAACCTCTTAACAGCAAAAGAAAAATCTTGGAGGACTTTGGGATTCATAATATCAAATCATGTCGACAGCAAATCAAACACATCAAATGGGTCTGTCCTCCTTGGCCTTTCCTAAAGCTAAACACTGATGGGGCATCTAAGAAAGGCGGGGAATCCGGGGGTGGTGGAGTCATCCGAGACCACAAGGGGAATGTTCTTCTTGCCTTTTTACATTTCTATGGTAAGACCAACAGTTTAGTGGCTGAAGCCCGGGCGCTTCTTGATGGGGTTAAATATTTGCATACTCTGGATAACAAGCCTGCTATCATTTAATGTGATTCTAAATCTCTAGTCCAGATCATTAGAAGACACATTCAATGCCCTTGGTCTATCATCATCTATGTTCGAGAAATATGGAGCAGTTTTTCACAGTTGGATACCATTCATCATATATACAGAGAAGGTAATTCTGTGGCGGATTCCATAGCTTCCCTGACTTGTTCTATGAAATGTAATTCCTTTTTTTCATCCCATGAGCTTCCTTCCAATATTAAAGGTGCAGCTCGTTTAGATAAGCTAGGCATGCCTGGCTTACGTTTGATGTAACTCTTATTCTTTTACAATGCTAATAAAATTTGCCTCCTAGAGATTGATGGTGGAGTAGCTTACCCCTCGCTAGGGGTGCACTCTCCCACCTTTCCCTAGGTAGGGTTTTTCTTGATTAAAAAAAATGCGATATACCTGACTAGCGCGTTCATTAAGAACGTGCTATAGGAGGCTAGCGCGTTCATGAAGAACGTGCTATACTAGGATATCGCGTTCATGATCAGATAAATACTTTATATTATTTTGAAAACTAGATAAAAAGATGAGGTTCCAAGGAATCATACTATATATATATCATCTTATATATATAGAAACCTTATATACATTTATAAACATACTAGAAGTATTATTTTTTTGATCCCTGATCATCCGGGGTCAAAGTATGAACGTGCTATAGGCGGCTAGCGCGTTCATGATGAACGTGCTATAGGAGGCTAGCGCGTTCATGAACAGGTATAGATTTCATATTGTTTTGAAAACTAGATAACAATATGGGATTCCAATGAATCATACTATATATATAACATCTTATATATATATAAAAACCTTATATACCTTTAAAAATATACTAGAAATATTATTTTTTTGATCCCTGATCATCCGGGGTCAAAGGTATGAACGTGCTATAGGAGGCTAGCGCGTTCATGATGAACGCGTTAGGGACATATAGCGCGATAATGAAAGTGTTTTATATTATTAAATGTTTAAATTGGAATATTTTTTGAAAGAGATGGGGTCTATATGAACGCGCTATGTCGGGCTGGCGCGTTAAGAACGCGCTCCTTAAGAGCAGCGCCTTAAGATTCCGAAAATGGAACTGAAATACCCCTTGGTAAAATGATCATAACTTACTCATTTCTCAATGGAATTTAACAAATGAGCTATCAATGGAAAGAGGGCAGAAAAATGAACAAGATAGTATGCATTGATTTGAGTTTAGCCTAAGAGACACCTACCTTTTGTTAGATCTAAAGATTATCCCCAAATATAAAGAAAACCCATGATCTTCCAAATCCTCCTTCAAATCTCCACGAATCTTTACAACAGCATAGACTTAACTTCCAGGGATAGTTTGAGGGTCGAATGGGGTTCTATTTATAGCCAAAACTTGGCCAAATGTGTCAAGATTCTTTGCCTAATTCCACCAAACCCATTAAGTCCGAACTAGAAGAAAAATACCATTTCTCTTCTTAATCTAGCCCATCTTAGGTGTGAAAATAATGTAATTTCGACTGGTCCAAGGTGGGCTGTTAGGTAAGGGTTGATTTTTGAGTCAATCTTCTAGAAATTGGATTCTTATAATCCTTTTCAAAAGACATTTAACATGTGTTACGAATTTAAGGTCTAATTATCCTTTATTAATCCTTTAACCACTAATCTAGCCCATTATGGATTATCCAATGGGCCAATTATGATCCTAGTCCATTACATGGAATTTTATTGGGCTTTCTATGATTTTTCTAAGGGTTAAAACATTTATTTTTCACTTTACCTTAAGTAAATTCAAGTAAATTCAATAATCCACTTTATTTCACTTAGTAAAAATGTAAATTAATCATTTCATGAAAAATTTAATTGTATAATTTATTTAAAAAAATTATTTCTCATTTTAAATTATCAGGTTTCTACAATCTAGATACAGTGCAACCAAATCTCCCATCCGTTGTATGCCAGGGAAGCCTCCACCCACTACTGTCCCTCATGGCCCTCGTCCCTGTACGGTGTCCAGCGCACCTGAAAAGGCAGTTGAGTCCATGTCAGCATCTAGAAGCATGAAGAATCATTTTAGATTTTAGGGTTTTAGAAGTTTACCGATGCATAGGGGAACGAGTCAATGTCATTCTGGATGGCTCGGGTCAGTCTCATGATCGACCCCATGTCCCTGGCAGCGACCCACCGTCTCGCGATGGGGATCCGCTCCGGGTGTAGCTGAGTACCTCGCCCAATCCTGGGAAGGTATAGGAAGCTCCATATCTGCATGAGTCATGTCATTTGTCAGCATTTAGAGCATAAATTAAAATCATTTAGAATTTAGAGCATTTACCTGTAAGAAAGGCGCGAAGCCGCCCAGCATCATCTGCCGGTCAGTCGTGCTGAGTGACTCGAACAGAAAGGCCAGCACTGCAGCTCCCCAAGCATATCTCCCAACCCTGTCCAAATCTCTCAATAACGGGAGGAGTCAGACACTCCATCAGCTCTGGTGGCAAATAGCAACTTCCAGAACAGAAAGATCAAGAAGCGCCTCAAAATCCTGTCTCCCTCCGGTCCTGCCTCTGCTGACACTCAAGGCCAGATCTGCTCTATCACTCTGTCAATGTTCTACTCGGGTAGCTCTCCTACTGCAATAGCCGCTCCTCTCAGCCCCAAGCTATTTTGGAGCATCACCCGTGCCAGCTGGGATGAATGGTGCCCCGGCCTCATCAGGTCTAGTCCGAGCAACTCCTCTGCCATCGGCCGGTAGTCATTGTATGTATAGCCTGTCACTGCTGCTCCGTGCACCTGCAGCCCCGTAATCCTCGCCATATCATCCAGTGTCGGGATCATGTGACCCCAGGGGAAGATGAAGGCCCTACTGATCGGATCCCATCGCTCGTGCAAAGCATACAGCAGGGCAGTGTCCACTCTGGTAACCTCTATGCTCAGCAGTTCTTTGGAGCTCATGGCTGCCAATCGGTCCCTCTTGTAGTCGGGCAGTGCCTGGTACACCGCCCAAACCTGGAGCCAGGAAATCCTTATCCATCTTTTCCCCTGCACACATGTAGAACATAGGTTAGTCGTTGCATTGGTTTAATTTCATTGCATTCAATATGAATAAAACACCAAAAAAATTGAATAAGCAAAACAAAATACACAAAATTAACATGATGTCTCTGGTTTCTTTGGCGGCCCAGGTTTGGACCATCAGAATCTTCTGGCGGACAAGGGGTGGAGCGCCAGGCCATGTAGCGGTCACTGGAACGACCGCTACGATACCCGCAGTTGGGCATTATCTCCTTCATTTCTCCAACCCTTGGAAATGGCCAAAAATGGCCTACAATCAATGTTAATGGGTCCCCAGACCCATTCCTCATCCATTCATACACATGCAACCATTAAAAATCATAAAAAATGGGGGTTTTAGGACCGGTGGCCTACCTCGGACGACCGGCCTCCCTTGGCCTTCTCCGGCGTTGCCTTCGCCGCGAGGGCATCTTCCTCATCACCGATAGCCTCTCCATGTTCCCTCACCGCCGTAGGGGCTTATTCCCCCTCGGTTTGGGCCACCGTCGCCAGCCTTTCTCCTTCCTCCGGTTGGTTCGCCGCCGGGGGAGCGTCATCCTCTCTCTCTACCCGCGCGTGGAATCTCTTAATAGCCTTCCTCTTCACCATGGCGGTGGTTGGAGTGGTGGAGCACGGTGGTCGTCGGGGTCGCCGGAGTTGCCGGAGTGGGATGCAGAGTGTCTCGGAAGGGGCATTGTTCGGTTGAATGCATGAATGGACAGGGAGACAGTGATCGGTTTGTTTTTCGAAAACTCAGGAAAATTGGCGGTCTATCGTAAGATCGTTACTTGTCTCTGGCGCATCTCCCATTGACCATTTTTTGGCTGAGCTACCCTTCATGGGTTATGTGAACTGACGGTCTATGGCGGTCCAAGGTTTGACCGTCAATTCCTTCTGGCGCTCTTAGATAAGACCGTTTTTGTCTTAAACTGGAGTGATGATGGGTTGCTTTGTCTATTAAATGTTCATGATGTATTTATGTCAACAATGCCTCATTTCATTATATCTCATGTTGATGTTTATGCTTCATACCTATTCTTATGATCATGATTGACGCCATCATGATTCTCCACAGCTCGTCGGGCAAGTAAGTCAGGTAAGTATTTTTCGATCCCTGATTACTTATTGCATTACTATATGGTATTTATGATATATTTTCTCGAGAACCGGTTGGTCATTCATGTGTTTTGGGATCTGATGTTCCCCTGTAACAAAAATGATGATGATCTAAGTTCACATGTTCAATCGTTGGATAGGCCATTAGGTTGGCAGAATTTGGGGATGATGGTTCTATCTTGCACGTCGTGGTTGCAGATAGTGTCTTGACCCTGATTTGTCCGGTCTAGCAATATTATTCTCCAACATCTTGTTATTTTATCCTTTCTTTATATTTTTTTGGATGATTTCTTTATTTTAGCCCAGCATGCATCATACGAATTTTTGAGCATTCATGTGTCCTCATCTGTCTAAGAACGTTCCAGTAATGATGGATGATTATGTATCCATGGTCTTGAGTGAGAAGAATTATTCCACTCTGAGTTGGAAGGTTTCATTCTGTCTATTTTGCTCGGTCTGGTTAGCTGAGGATTCCTGTCTGGAGTTTAGTTAATCGTCTCTTTACTTTTCCATTGCTCCGGCCGTTGGCCGTGTTTTCCTTTCCTTAGCTATTAGTTCTTCCAGACATGCGTCCTTCGGTTTTACCATTCTTTGTGATTAGTTCGAAGTTTTCCGGAAGATTCCTATCGCTTATTGATTTAGGACGGGTGTCGGTTTACCTTAACACCAACTTTTCAGTCCACTCCGCTTCCTTTCTGTTTCACCTCCATGTTCCATGTTGCTTTCACTTCACCTCCGCTCGTTCCCCTACAAAGAGGACGTTAAGGAGGGGCATCTGTTGACACCCGTTTTATGACCAATGAGTTGGGTCATCTTCTTACTTATCTTTATGATGCTCCGAGTTATACGCCATTTTTGGGCCATCTTAGTCAATTTTTGGGGCTTATTTCATGGGTCATTCTCCTTGATTGGGTCTCGCTCCTTATTTGTTTCCCGTGGGTTGAAGCTTTGAGGGCTTTCAATGGTTTAGTTGCAATCTGGCACCTAGCGGTCTATAACAGGACCGTTAGACGTTGTTGGCGGTCTATTCTTTGACCACTTTCTGCACATGTGCACTGACCTGATCCACTGTTGCACCGACCTGGTTTCGTTCTTGCACCGACCTGATCTTTTCTTGTGTGGACCTGCATTGTCTATGGCGGTCTATTGAATGGGCGTTTGATGACGTTTCGCGACCTATCTATGAACCGTTTGCTGACGTCAGAGTCCAGAGCCAACGTCTTTCCTTCCGTCTTATCCGTTGAGCTCTGGCGGTTTATCGTATGGCCGTTAGAGGCATTGTGGCGATCTTCCCTTCGACTGCCAGATGACGTCAGAGTCTAGAGCCAACGTCTTTTCTTCCGTCTTATCCTTTCTTATCCGTTGTGCTGTAGCGGTTTATCGTGGGACCGTCAGAGCCTTCTGGCGCATGAACCATGGACCGCCAACTTCTTGCAGAGTCCTTATTTTGAAAACTTTTCCCATTGGCCTTATCTTTTGTTGGATAACGCTGGGTGGCGATCCATTCTTTGGCCGTTAAATGCTTGTGGTGGTTTATCGTAAGGCCGTTACATCAGACAAAGAGTTCTAGCAGAACTGCTCTTTCTCTGCTACTCCGTGGTCGAATTAAGAGTTTGATCTCATGATTTCTCCTTCGATACTCATCCTTAGAAGCTCCCGTTTATTTCTATGGACTCTTGAGAGTATTATCTTCAA
Source organism: Amorphophallus konjac (assembly GCA_022559845.1). Classification (NCBI taxonomy): domain Eukaryota; kingdom Viridiplantae; phylum Streptophyta; class Magnoliopsida; order Alismatales; family Araceae; genus Amorphophallus; species Amorphophallus konjac. Next base: position 110,249,512 of record CM040128.1, on the reverse strand, counting down.
ATATTATCTGGTGTCAAGCTTGATTTCAAGTCATTATCTCTCCAACTTGGACCTAGAGTTTGAGGGTCTATAAATAGAACCCTTGACTTCATGACTTGAAGAGGAGATATCTGGAGTTTGCATCGAAGTGCTGCCGCATCCTGGAGCTAGAACCATTCAAGGAGAACTGCTTCCCACGTCCATCTACTTCCTAAGTCCAGGGAGTATCAAGTTCCAAGGATTTTTTAGTGTTTTCTTGTGTTTTTAGTTCTTATTTTCCTCATAGCATCAAAGTATCTTCACTCTTCTTCTCTCACGTTCTTCATCTTCTGCATCATTTTAAAACCTCCTCCCATCTTTTAAAATGCCCCACAGGGGTTAAAAAAAACCTAACTCTCATGTATTCCCTTTCAATTGCATGTTTTCATGTTTTCTTCCATTATAGTTACTACACTCTTCAAAGGGCTAATCTGGGTGTTTTTCTGTGTCTCTACGCGTTTTTTGCAGGTTTTACAGGTCCATAGCACGAGGCCCAAGTCTTCTGGCTGCCTGGAAGAAGTGGAGATCAAAGTCCCAAAGTTCCTTTTTTGTGGTTCTCTGGCGGTTGTGTATCGGAGCGCTAAAGTCCTCTAGCGGTTTTTCATAAGACCGTCATCTTCATCTGGCGCGCCTGTCTTTGACCGTCATTATTCGCAGAAGTGCAGTCTTCTTTCTCCCGTGGGCGGGTGTTGCATCCACCTATTTCCAAGGTATTTATCCTAGTTTTGGCTAGTTTCATACTTTGGTGGCGATTACATCTTTCTAGTTTGGGCATTAGTCTTTTCTCTCTCATCATATTTCTTCTTTACTTGCTTTTGCTTGCTTGTCCTACACCTACAGTGTGTGTTTTCTTTTACTCCTTTGCTCCATGCCCGGCGTGTGTTTTTCTTTTCCTTTGCTTAGTTTTGAAAGGGATGGCATGCTCATGCTTAGAATCCATGCTGATTGCCTAGGTTCATGTTACACATGTTCATAGGTTGATTGCATATTGCATATTGCACATCGTTCATTTTCATACTTCCATGGTTGATATTCACATTCATTTGAAAGGAACCAATAGAAATCAACAGTTACGTCCTCCTTGTAGGCTCTTTATAGCATACGGACTCTTGGTTTCCCCTATCCCCTTGAGATCCCAGCTTTTAAGGGACGCGTAACGGCCGTACAAATAAGCTTCCATCAGTTGGCCCGAGAATATGGTGCTCGCCCAGGAGGTGCCTCCCGAGCGATAAGTGCACGGTTTGGGCAAGGAATATATGGCTCCGAAGGAGCTCTCCCGATCAACTGATGCTCGGACTTCCCAACCCGAAGGCGCCTAGGAAGCGCTTGTTCCGAGTGAGTTATTAGGCTTATATTGAGTGGGCCCAGGGGCTACCACTTCAAGGAGCTGGGCCTCGTTGGCTCAGGTCGGACCTCGTTTGGCCTCTCCGTACGGGCGGCTAGATTTCCCCTCTCCAAGTATATATGTATATATAACATATATATGGTATATATATAAATATATATATATATACCATATAGATATATATGGAGCGCCCCTCCCACAAGGTGAGCGCTGGTTTCAGTAGGAGGCCAACATGCATGGCTTTGCCATGCACGCAGGCGGGCTTGGCAAGCTTCATATATGCAAGCAGTGCGGCTTCTCCAAGCACCTAAGTCAACCACGCGGTTGGTGGCCAAGGCTTCAACGTGTTCGTGGACACGGCTAAGATGGCCAACACGGGCCAGCAGCAGGTCGTGGAAGCAACTAAGCCGCCTTCAACGGTCAACGCGGGAGCTCTCCACGCGTCAGTTTACTGGCGGGCGAGCCGTGTCGGCTGGGCACGGCGGACGGCTTTTCACGCAGGCGTGCACGAGGCCCACGAGGAGGGAGCTCGTAGGTAGGGCTTCGACAGGTGAAAGTCTCCAACGGCGGCTTCGGCGGTCAAAAGAAATGGCACGGAGGCGAGCTTCGCGGACGCAGAGTCAGCGGCAGCAAGCAGCTGACGCGGAAAGGAAGAAAAGAACAAGATGGGAGGTTGGCAGACGCGCAATCGACGGGCGAATAAGTATGCAAGTGGCCAAAGCTTCAAGGCGTGCTCCACGCAACAGGTGAAGGAGGACTTCACGTGGGTGGCAAAGGTTGGTGGAGAAAAGAGAAGATGCGGTGTCGGCCAAGAAAAAAAAGGGAGAGAAAGAGAAGAAAATTCAAATGGAGGGCAATCCCATTCTCATGGAGAAAAGTGTTTGTTCTGGAGCCTATAAAAGGGTGGTTGGGGCCTCTCTGCTCCTTTCTTCTCCACTCCATAAGATGCACATATGTATATTTCTCTCCCTCTCCCCTTCTTTCATATAGATAGCTAACCCTCATCATGTTTCCCTCTCATTTTTAGTGTTAGACCCTCTCTTTCTAGTTATTGTTTTATTATTTTTATAATTTTCATTCACTTGTAAGTGTGTTTTAATTTATGTTTATTTTCAGTTGTGTTGTTATTTTCAATTTTATTTAGCATAATGATGAGGGCATCTCCCGACACCCCTCTAGCTTTGATCGCCTACACACTCTTGATATGGATTGATCATGATCTACACTTGTTATCTTCATTTCCCAAGTTTCATTTTATGTATTTTCTTTTTATTGAGTCCTATCTTATGTATTTTCCTTTATTGAGTCATATGGTTTTAGTCCATTTCCCTTGTTATGTTTAATTGGGCCTTATTACTTTAGTTATGGGCCCATAGGATTGAGTCTAGGATATGCCCGGTCTTTTATCTTATTGTCAAGGGTATTTTGGTCATGTAAAGAATGGTTGCCTATATATAGGCCCCATCTCTCCTCTTGTATTCAACTTTTGATGAATATTGAAGAAAACCCTTTCAAACTCTCTCAATATCTCTCTCTCTCTCATTATCTCTCCATTCTCTCTCCTCCTCTCTCTAAATTTCGAAATTCACTCTCTCTCCTCCCCCTCTCAACCACTTCCAACCCCCACCTACCTCCATTAACTCCCCACAACTTCCCACAACCCCTCTTTAATCCTCACCTAGTCCCAAGGAAGTTCCACCACTCAAAACCCCACCCTCCAACCACCACCTACCCCTTTCACTTCCCTAAGCATATCTCCACCTTCCCAAGGCTGAATTAACTCATTCCAAAGCCCAAATTCGAATCTCCCCTTCCCTCCTTGCTCCCTAGGTCGCACCCCTCCTCTCCCCTCAAGCCAAGTTCACCCCCTCCTCTCTTCTCCACTCCAGCTTTGTGTGCAGGCCGACCTGCAGATTAGCACTCTGTTGCAGCGACGTCCACGACTGCATCCTGGTTCTGCTGGTGGCGTGGCCTAACTTTCTGGAAAGGCCTCCCTGTGCTCTTCGCAGGCGAGGTGGAATCACTCCATTCCGAGTTCGTGGCCGTCCGTGAAGGCTGTTCTTCCCCGACTGCGCAGAACCTCTCAGACCAGGAGCCAGAGCGGCAGAGAAGACTCTCCCACGACAAACCTTGAAGGAACCAGTCTTCGAGGTCTTCTACAAAGTTCTTCCTCCCCCTGTCAGCGTCCAGGAACAGAAGGCGGAACCCCGTTCGGCATCCGACAACCAGAGATACCAATTTTCTACCACACCCACGCCGGTCTGCCTCCTCACAGTCTGCACCGACCACCGTCCACTTCTCTGGACACCCAGCTCATCTCCAACATCAGAAGACTTCCACGTTTGTTTTGCTGCAAAGTAGACTCGTCCACGATTCCAACGAGTCTAGCGGTGCCAAATTTGGAGCTCAGGAGCGATCGTGGCAGCTTCTGCAACCTGCTGTTTCAGACTGAGCTCGGCCAGAGACCAGAGCTGCATCCATCTTCCAGTCGCTGGAGCAGTCAGCCCCCAGATCAGAACGTCGTCCAAAAATTCAAGCCGCACCCCTCTCCGGTTAGCAAGCTTTTGGCGCAAGTTTCATGAGATTCCAAGTTCGGTGGAATTATTGGCAGCATCGACATCGGCCCTCTGTCCAGAATTACAGAAGCTAGGCAGAATCGGCAAAGCTCGGAAAGTCGACTCTATCTCGCTCGTTCCCCTCCCCGCTTGGCCGGCTGAAGGCCCCTCCCTGCGTGGAGGTAATTTTTGGTTGTAATACATTAACCCCCACCCCAAGATCCCCCCCTTGCAAGGGGCGTAGTGCTGTACCTCTTCACATTTTCAGGTCAAGCTCCATCGCCGCGGCGATCGGGTGTATACCCTCGCCTCCCGGCGCGCCCTCGTCTCCGAACGGGATCGGTGTCTTCACACCGATCAGGTGAGCTTCTGATCACACCCTTGTAGCTTCATTTCTGCAAATGTAGTATTGCCTTGAATGCCCGTCGGACGGTAAGAGAGTGCTCGGAATTCATTTTAAGCAATATCGTGCCCACCGCGGCCCGTGAGTGAGTGCCACCCCACACCCCGCCTTGCGGGCCAGCCACCCACAAAGTTGGGACTCCCAGGCCCATTGGAGGTCAGCCTTAGCATTGTAAGTCCATTAGGACAATTGGGTCCCGCCTCGGACCCTCACCATCATCTCCCGGACCCACCGGGTGAACGTGTGAACCGAGTGAGCAGAAATCGTCGTTGTGAGAATCATTGAGCGCTTGTATGCTTGCGGGTCTAAGTCCTAGGGTCACCTTATCATATTTAGTGGTCTTTGGGCTGTGCCACATCAAGTGGTATCAGAGCGGTCATAGGCTTGTCCTTACAAGTCTAGTCTTGGGTCACACTAAGTCTTTCATAGGTGCATCCGCACACCCTTGCATAGCCCACCCAACCTTGCATGACCACTCGTAGTGGTACTCGCTTTCAACCCAATACTACATCTTCCAATCCCACAATGAATCCAAAACCCCAAGGGATGCCTACCACTAACACTCATGACTTCAACTACTTCATGAAAGCCTTGACCTATGCCAATGAGCGACTTGATAACATATCGGGCCGACTCAACCAACTTGGAAAAAATAGGCCCGCCCTAAGGACGGACGATAGGATGGCCCCTTTCCCACTTCCCACCTTTGATGGGACCTCTCCTAGCAAATATTTAGATTGGGAAGCTACAATGGACCAATACTTCAATTGGTATCATATTTCCGAGGATGAAAAGGCATGGGTTGCCAAAATACAACTAACCAAAAGGGCTCAAACTCATTGGTGTAAAATTGAGGGCTTAAGGATAATTAGACGGGAAGCTCCCCTCACCACATGGGAGGACATGAAGGATCAACTAAGGGCTAGGTATGTGTCCCCATCCCACTCGGATCACCAAAACCCAAGGAGCACTCCCACTCCTCCCACCCCACCCGTCCAAACCCTTATCACTAAAACCCAAGTACCTAAGACCTCCACCTCCCCACCTAACCCCATGAGGTCCCCCACATCCCAACCAAAACCCCCTTCCCTAACCTACACTAGTCAAGCCCCTTTAGCCCCCACTTCCACCCCAAGTGATCCCAAGGGCAAGAGACCCCTAACCAACCCAATTCCCTCCATGGTGACCACCACTCATCCAACCCTCACCATTAAAAACCATGTGGACACCATGTCCACCCCTCCACCAAGGCCCATAATGGCCACCACCCCAAAACCCAAAACCCCTCACCCAATCCACCTCCCGCTTCCTACACCAATCTTACCCCAAATTAGGCCTCCACTACTTCCACTCCCAAGTCCAACCCATGTCCGACCTTGCTCACCTCCTCGAGTGCGCCATGCCTCGACTAACACCAACCCACCCACCATAGACCTTCCTACCCCATTGTCCTTAGGAGTTGCAACCCACACACCTACCCAAGTGGAGAGGGATACCAATTCGGATCCACCTCCCAAAATCAAGGAAATCCAAGGGCCATACAACTCACCCACCCCTCCTAACCTAGTTCATCAAGAGCTATACACCCTTCCCCATGACACCATCACCATAGATAAGTCATATTCCTATGGCTCAAGCGAGGCCTCACCATTCCTAGTTTACAACCAAGCCACCTACTCATGGGACATCAATCCCAACTCATTCCCACTCAGCCTCATGTCACTTATCAAACCTCCTATTGTGTAGAAGATTTGGGAGACTTAGTGGCCTACCTACATTGGCAAGTCCACTTGACCGATATGCTAGCCATGAGGCCATCAGAGTCTAGCACCATTAGCTTAGCTTACCCCACCATTGGCTCCATCACTTCCATCTACACCAATGGCCAATTTACAAGTGAGATCATACTCCTTCTTCCCATGGAGGAGGAACCCATCCTAGTCTACTCCCCAACCATTGAGATCCCAAGTACTTTGATTAGCCAACCCATTAGCAACCTTGGCCCAATTATCTTAGAGAGAGATGATTCGCCATTTGAGGACCTTGAGAACATGGAGTACCCCTACCTAGGTGACCCTTACCATAATCCCTTTGACCCTTTTCTATGGGAGCCTAAATCTCCATGTGACCCACTTTCCCTACTCACCACCCACCTCACCTTACCCACATCGCCCATGTCGACCCAAACTCCTCCCTTCCTAGAATCGGGTTACAACATGAGAGCCTTGACCTTAGGCAACAAACACCTTGGGATTGATGAAGTGCCCCACCCCATAACCACGTTCGTAGATCCCTTCGACCCATTCACGTGGACGTTCAAAAGTCATCCCACATCTATGCACATGGAAGTCACCTTTGGGATAAACATGCATGTGTCCAGGCCTACCACACCATTTGACATGATTCATAAGTCGGATACATTCATCCACATCACCCACATGTCAAGTAGGCAGCATAAGTGGACCATATTCGGATGTATTGGCCCACCTTCATTCATCATGAGTCTTAAGCATGATAGGAGCATACATGGATGTCCGGGTCCCCCGACATTTATCACACCCATGCATAAAAGGTTCATCTATGGATGTCCCGGCCCTCCTAAGACTACCACAGTCTTCATAGCATCAAAGTGTGATCGGTCTACATTTGGCTGCCCAGGTCCACCTTAGCATACGCATTCTCGCAAGCATATAGGAAGGATCAATGAGACTTACAAAAGGCGGGCAGATGCTCATCGGCGCCACTACGAGTTCCAAGTGGGAGACTCGGTGATGGTGAGGACGGAGCAGCTCCTTCCGGGACCTGCCTCCAAGTTGAGGGCACGGGGTTCGGGACCCTTTCGAGTTCTACGACGACTTGGCAGCAATGCTTATGAGCTTGACCTACCAGAAAGCTATGGGGTGCACCCTACCTTCAGTGTGGTGGACCTGGTACCCCACAAAGGCCCCGCGGTGGAACCCAGTGAGGAGCTTGAGCCTTTACCCCCCCTTATGAGAGACACTCCCGGAGGGACTCCACTTTCTAGCTTGAGAGACCGACGAGAGCAGGTAGAGGCAATACTGGATGAGCAGAGTATCATTACGAGGCACAGGGTGTATCAGCGCTATCTGGTTAGGTGGAAGAGCCGTCCCCCGATCGAGGATACATGGGTGAGTCAGGGAGGATTTGATATGCTTGGATCCCGACATGATGGAGCAGTACGACAGCCAGGCAGACCCATACTCGACAGGGTCGAGCTCTCCCCACCCCGGGGGATTTGATGAGGGCATCTCCCGACACCCCTCTAGCTTTGATCGCCTACACACTCTTGATATGGATTGATCATGATCTACACTTGTTATCTTCATTTCCCAAGTTTCATTTTATGTATTTTCTTTTTATTGAGTCCTATCTTATGTATTTTCCTTTATTGAGTCATATGGTTTTAGTCCATTTCCCTTGTTATGTTTAATTGGGCCTTATTACTTTAGTTATGGGCCCATAGGATTGAGTCTAGGATATGCTCGGTCTTTTATCTTATTGTCAAGGGTATTTTGGTCATGTAAAGAATGGTTGCCTATATATAGGCCCCATCTCTCCTCTTGTATTCAACTTTTGATGAATATTGAAGAAAACCCTTTCAAACTCTCTCAATATCTCTCTCTCTCTCATTATCTCTCCATTCTCTCTCCTCCTCTCTCTAAATTTCGAAATTCACTCTCTCTCCTCCCCCTCTCAACCACTTCCAACCCCCACCTACCTCCATTAACTCCCCACAACTTCCCACAACCCCTCTTTAATCCTCACCTAGTCCCAAGGAAGTTCCACCACTCAAAACCCCACCCTCCAACCACCACCTACCCCTTTCACTTCCCTAAGCATATCTCCACCTTCCCAAGGCTGAATTAACTCATTCCAAAGCCCAAATTCGAATCTCCCCTTCCCTCCTTGCTCCCTAGGTCGCACCCCTCCTCTCCCCTCAAGCCAAGTTCACCCCCTCCTCTCTTCTCCACTCCAGCTTTGTGTGCAGGCCGACCTGCAGATTAGCACTCTGTTGCAGCGACATCCACGACTGCATCCTGGTTCTGCTGGTGGCGTGGCCTAACTTTCTGGAAAGGCCTCCCTGTGCTCTTCGCAGGCGAGGTGGAATCACTCCATTCCGAGTTCGTGGCCGTCCGTGAAGGCTGTTCTTCCCCGACTGCGCAGAACCTCTCAGACCAGGAGCCAGAGCGGCAGAGAAGACTCTCCCACGACAAACCTTGAAGGAACCAGTCTTCGAGGTCTTCTACAAAGTTCTTCCTCCCCTGTCAGCGTCCAGGAACAGAAGGCGGAACCCCGTTCGGCATCCGACAACCAGAGATACCAATTTTCTACCACACCCACGCCGGTCTGCCTCCTCACAGTCTGCACCGACCACCGTCCACTTCTCTGGACACCCAGCTCATCTCCAACATCAGAAGACTTCGACGTTTGTTTTGCTGCAAAGTAGACTCATCCACGATTCCAACGAGTCTAGCGGTGCCAAATTTGGAGCTTAGGAGCGATCGTGGCAGCTTCTGCAACCTGCTGTTTCAGACTGAGCTCGGCCAGAGACCAGAGCTGCATCCATCTTCCAGTCGCTGGAGCAGTCAGCCCCCAGATCAGAACGTCGTCCAAAAATTCAAGCCACACCCCTCTCCGGTTAGCAAGCTTTTGGCGCAAGTTTCATGAGATTCCAAGCTCGGTGGAATTATTGGCAGCATCGACATCGGCCCTCTGTCCAGAATTACAGAAGCTAGGCAGAATCGGCAAAGCTCGGAAAGTCGACTCTATCTCGCTCGTTCCCCTCCCCGCTTGGCCGGCTGAAGGCCCCTCCCTGCGTGGAGGTAATTTTTGGTTGTAATACATTAACCCCCACCCCAAGATCCCCCCCTTGCAAGGGGCGTAGTGCTGTACCTCTTCACATTTTCAGGTCAAGCTCCATCGCCGCGGCGATCGGGTGTATACCCTCGCCTCCCGGCGCGCCCTCGTCTCCGAACGGGATCGGTGTCTTCACACCGATCAGGTGAGCTTCTGATCACACCCTTGTAGCTTCATTTCTGCAAATGTAGTATTGCCTTGAATGCCCGTCGGACGGTAAGAGAGTGCTCGGAATTCATTTTAAGCAATATCGTGCCCACCGCGGCCCGTGAGTGAGTGCCACCCCACACCCCGCCTTGCGGGCCAGCCACCCACAAAGTTGGGACTCCCAGGCCCATTGGAGGTTAGCCTTAGCATTGTAAGTCCATTAGGACAATTGGGTCCCACCTCGGACCCTCACCATCATCTCCCGGACCCACCGGGTGAACGTGTGAACCGAGTGAGCAGAAATCGTCGTTGTGAGAATCATTGAGCGCTTGTATGCTTGCGGGTCTAAGTCCTAGGGTCACCTTATCATATTTAGTGGTCTTTGGGCTGTGCCACATCACATAATCTTCCCTTCTTCTCTTCCATCTATCTCCCTCTCTTCCTATCTTCACACATCCCTATGCTGGAGTTGCTTCTCTCGGTCCTCTCATGGCGACGTTCTACACCAAAGCGGGGTGACGATCAAAGGCTCGGCACGACGTGGCGGCGTCAATCTTCCAATCCTCACCTCATTTCTTCCCTTATTCTTTTAATTTCAAGTTGTACTTTTAATTTTCATAGTTGTACTTTTTATTTTCATAGCAATAAAATTTATTTTTGGAAAAATTATGTTCTTTTCTCTCTCTTTCTAAATTCTCTTCTTTAACCCTTGAAGGGGCGTGATCTCGCGCTTGTCCTGAGCTGGGAGGATGATCACCAGGAAGTGAACTACAGAGAAAGAGAAATGGATCAGGGGTCCCAAGGATGGTTCCCTGGGGAAAACCCTCCGATGCCTAAGTCAGTAGAGCACTGGTCGAAGATAGGGAGGGAGGTGGAAAGAGGTGCACGAGATCCCTCAATACCAAGCTGGTGAAGTGGTTCCTGCTCAAGGATTTTTAGGCGTGTATTGCCCTTACCTTTCACTGGAGGGAATCCCTGGTTTATATAGTGTGCTCACCTTATGAGTCCCGTAAGCTGAGGAGTTTCAGGCGGGAGTTACGTTCTCATCGTGGGATCGTTACGTCCTCATCGTGAGCTCTTCATGGCCTTGAGGGATCATGGATCCTTTATCCTCGTAAATTGCTGTTCATAAAGGGCTCTTCAACGGCTACGTGGATAAGCACTCGTCAGTTGGTCCGAGCATAAAAGGTGCCTGCCCTGTCCTGGCGATAGGCATAGCTCGGACAGAGTAAGGTCGGAGTGGGCGCAGTGCGCTTGCCTCTATCCCGGTGAAGGGATAACTCAGGCATGGGTCCTCCTCCATTCTGACGCTCGGGCCTTCCGAGCCTAAGGGCCGCCGAGGAAGGGGGGATCCCGAGTAATCTTTATTGGGCTTTTTAGCCTAAGTGGACCCCGTGGGGCTGTCACTTGGATGAGCTGAGCCTCGTTCTATCCTGACGGGCCTAGTTTGGCTGCTCTTATATGGGCTACAAAAATCCCCCTCTCCACTTGTCCCCCTCCTACTCCCGAGCTTTAGTAAGCTCGGAACAGTAGCTATTTTGGGGTTTTGGACCAGTGTGGCTCAGGTGGGTGGAGATCTGGCGGTGTCAGTAAGCCACGTGTCGTGGTCACCTGGGCCCGTGTTAATGATGATCCTGACAGATTTGAACTGAAGGGGCCCCCTTTCTCGGAGGTGGGAACGACGCGCCGCCTTCCGCGTGGGGATATAGGCGTTGGGCGCTTGTTGTCATTCCAGACTCCCTCCGTCTTTAGGGTTTTGGCTCTCCTCCGTTCTTTACTTTTGGGGCTCTTCGATGCGCCGTGAGGATGCGATGGAAGAGTAGAGGCTTGCAGCGGCGTTCAAGGAGTTGGCGGAGATAACCGCGGAGGCAGTCCGGCGGCTTCCTCCTCCCCCGGAATCTTCAGAGTCTCGAGATCACCTTTCCTCAGAGTCTTCTCCGGATTCCATGGCGGACCAGCGCACAGAGGCTGAGGAGTGGGAGGACGAGCCAGTGGAGAGGGCGCCGGTTCCAAACTGTAGTGAACTGGGGGAGGTATATGTGAGGAAGTTGGAGCACCAGTATCGCCTGCCCCACAAGTTCAGTTTTGCCGCAACTTTTCCATACGAGACGAGCTTGGACTCTCGTACAGGCCACATCTGTATGTTTCTTCTGTCGTAGAAGGGTGGATTCCACCTTCCTTTTGAACCTTTCGTTCTTCAGCTCCTCAATTTTTTCATGTTGGTACCCATTAAGTTGGTAGCCAACTCTTATCTCCTTCTTTCCGCCTTCCGTATTTTCTGCCGCCAGTGTGGGGTTCCTCCTTCTATGGACCTCTTTCACTATTTTTTTGAGTTGAAAGCACACCCTTCGGCTGGGAAGGGCTTCTACTTCATCCAGTAATCCCCAATTTCCACCCAAATATCTCTCCCAGGCAGGATGAGTTCCCTCCACATGTGGAGAAATACGCAGCCACTTTGCTGAAGCACCGCCAATCCACCGAAGAGCTGGTTACTCCAGAGAATATCGAGCGGTGTCTTCTTACGCGGCTGCATCCGTCGGGCTCAGGTTCCACAAACTAGATTTTCCTTCGGATGTGGGGGTCATCTTTCTTTTCCTGAATATGTCTTCTTCTTCGTGCAGACACCAGGCAGGAAGCTCTGAAGGAGGCTGCCAAGGTGATCGAGCTTGGTGATGACTCGGCTGCTGATGAGTCGACTACTCCCGCTAGTCATTCCCGAAGAAGAGATAAGTGCAAGGGAGCGGCCCACGGTGAATCTGATGGGGACATCACCTCCCATGCCCACGTTCACAGCTCGTCTCCTCGTCCCGGTTGCATCCGTCATGGTTTAGTCATTTAATTTTGAGTCCTATGTAATTTTACTTGAGTCATTTGATGTAATTTGTATTTTATTTGAGTCATGTCCCTAGGTCTTGCATTTATTTTCCTATGTTTGAGTGTCATTAGAATGTGTAATGTGCTAATTGGGCCCATTTCTTCGGGCTTGGCCCAATGAGCTCCCTTACCCCTTCGGTTATTTGTCAATGAGTCTTTTGTCAGGGTCTTATTGTAAAATGTGGGTTTCCTATATATAGGGCCCCATTTCCTTCATTTGGAGGTAATGAATCAATCAATGAAAAAAATGCCATTTGAGATTCCAAAGCTTAGTTTAGTGGAGTGATTCCAACATTCTTTGGGTGAGAAACCCTAGGGGAGAGATTCCCCACCCTTCCCTCTCCTAATCCCTCTTTTTCACTCCACTTTCTCTCTACTCAACACCCAATTTCGAATTTTCTTCTCTCTCCTCCTTTCCCAACCACCTCAACCCCCACCTACCATCATTAAAGCCCTCCACTTCCCCATTGCCTCCATTACTCCACCCCCCTAGTCCCAATGAGATCCCTCACCATTCCAACACCATCCTCCACATTCCAACACCACTTTTCCCATTCCAACACCATCCTCCACATTCCAACACCACTTTTCCCATTCCAACACAATCAACCCCTTCCCCACACAACCCCACAACTTCCAAAGCATATTTGAATTTGAAATCCACCCTTCCCTCCACTCACTTGTGCCCCCCCTCACCTTCTCCTCTCACCCACCTTCCCAAATTCGTAGCTCCTCCTCCCACCACCTGTTAGACCCCCTTCCAGACCCCATTCTTCCCTTCCCCCACCTTAGAACCCCCCCTCCTAGACCCCCTCACAGCCCGGGCTTTCCCCACACTCATCCACCCCCATTTCCCCTCCCATATACCCCATTCTCCCCCATCATCATCAACCTACAGCTCTCAACTGAAGATCTACAGCAGACCAGCAACTTGCAGCGGCCACCACGACCTCCTCCGGACGAGTTTAAAGACCCAAGAGCAATCATCGGAAGCGTCTGCCAGTCGCCTTCGCAACCGAAGTGGTTTCGTCTTCCTCCGATCTCTGAGTCATCTAGGAGGTCCATTCTCCCACAGCTGCGCGGTTCTGCCTCGGCTGAGGACCTGAGACGGATTAGAAGCTCTGCCACGACCAGCCCTAGAGGAATCAGTCCTCAAGTCCTTCTTAAAAGTTCTTCATCGGCCTGTCTACTTTCAGAATCAAGAAGCGGAAGCCCATTCAATATCCGAGAACAGAAGTTACCAATTTTCTTCCACAATCGTGCGACTCTGCTTTCCATAGTCTGCACCGACCCCTCTTCACTCTTCTGGTTCCACAGATCATCTCCGGCATCTTTTGGGGTCCCCGTTTTGTTTGCTGCAAAGAGGACTCTCCCACGATTCTAACAGCGCTAACGGCACCTCATTCTTAGTTCAGGAGCGGTCGGGACAGCCTCGTCTTCCTACTGTTGGTGACCTGCTACTGCCAGTCTGAAAATCAGAGGCCTTGTTCGAGCTCCCACCCCGACAGGCAGCGACTCCAGAAGAAATTAAGAAAATTCTGAGGAAATCCCCTTCCATCTACGAAGGTTTTCCCTCTAGTCTCGTCATCAACAAAATTCCTGATCAAGATCTACAACAGCAACACCGACCCTCTATCCCGACTCGTAGACAGCGAGTAGATTCGGCGTCCACCCTTATTCCTCGTTCTTTGCTATAGTTTCCCCACCCCGCTTGGCCGGCTGAAGGTCCCTCCCTGCGTGGAGGTAGTAGTGTCTGTAATTTCATTAACCCCCACCCCAAGATCCTCCTCCTGCGAGAGGTGTAGTGGTGTACTTTGTTTGGGCAGGTCAAGCGACACCGCCGCGGCGTGTGGGGATCCACTCGCCTCCCCGCTCGCCCTCGTCTCCGACCGGGACCGGTTTCTTCAAACCGGTAGAGTAAGTGCTCAAACCTTCACTCCACTTAGTGCTTGTCTTTCAATATTAGTTCTAATTCCGTTGGTTATGCGAGTGAGAGCCCGATCCTCAAGCCCCATTGCCTTGAGTGATCACCGTGGGAAGAGTGCAACCGGTGCCTTCGGCACTTCGTCGGCCCCGTTGAATTGGGCTTCCAAATCCATTGGGAATCAAATCTTGGCCTTGCTGGCCCTCTACCAGCAAGGGCCCAACCCCTCAACCTCACCTTGGCATTGCCAAGTTACCTCGGGCTTGGGTGAGCGACGAGAGAGCGGTGGCCCAATTCGGTCCATTTGAATGCGATTGTGCTTGCTTGCATTAGGTCCGAGGTTGTGTCACATCAAGTGGTATCAGAGCAAGTCTTTGACTTGTCTCTACAAGTCAAGTCCTAGGGCATGCTTGCATTCTTGTCCGAACCGTGCATTGCCGACCCATCATTGTTAACATTGAGTCTTGGGTCACATGGCTCCTCTCCCAATCATATCCCATGCATGCTTACCTAATGGAAAGCCCGTAGAAATTGATTTCATTGACCTAGAATCTGAAAATTGGGTGTCCCCTGATATCGTTACCTCTCTTAGTAGGACTGGACAAATTGTGCACAATGGAGACCAAGTCTTTATTGAATTCCATAAATGGTTCGGGAAGATTAAGTATTTGGATGGGGCTTGGTGTCAAAAGGGAACATTGGCAGGTCCATGTATAATCCTAGGTAAGAAATGGTTAGATGAAAGGAATGCCAACATCAACCCAACACGTCGGACTTACCTAGTGCATCCGCCACATCTTTCGGGAACCTTTAAATTCAACAACCTTTTATTCTCCCACCCGCGGGAATCCCACCCTTGTTCACCACCACGGGTGCACCATACTCCGGCCATCATCACCCCACCATCAAAGAACCTTCCCACTCCATTAGTTTTGGAAGAAGTAGTCCACCCGCTTTGCCACATGAAGATAAATATCCCTCGGGAACCTATCCCCTCCATAGAGAGCTCCCATGTCCCAATTGAAGAGGAAGCATCGCACAAGGATCTTCACCCTACACCACCCCCTCTAGATAAGGCTGAATTCATCTTAGAAGAGTCCCTTGTTAGGTGGCTAAGGGAGAGCCAAATTAGAGAGACCTCGACCCATGTTTGCCCTCCCATAGAACAAAATTTTCCCCTAGTGCCCATCTTCTCCTATCACACCACAATCCAAGCATCCTATCAAGTGGAGACCTTAGAGGATTTTCTTAGGGGCTTAGCATGGCAAATTGAGTTCACTAGCATGTTGACCCCTATGGCCGAACAACCTAGGAGCCTTAGTCTCCTACACCTATGCATAGGGTCTATCACCTCGATTTGCACCAATGGTTGCTACACTAGCGACCTCCTTCTATTCCTCCCTACACCGAATGAGCCCAACCTTCTCCTCGATTTAGAGCTTCTTATCTCGGGTAGAAAGCCAAGCCCTCCACTCATGGCCGACCCACTTGTCAAGAACATTGGCCTAACTATCATAGGGAAGGAGGACTTAGCACCTTTTAAGGATCTTGAGGACATGGAGTTCCTCCCCCTAAGTGACCTATTTTATGATCCATATGATCCCTTCCAATGGGAGTCAAGGAACTCATATGACCCAACCATCTTACCAACCACCCACCCTTGCCTACCCTCACCCACCATATTGGACCAAACCCACCTCATCCATGACCCGGGTTGCACCTTGGGAGCCATAACCTTGGACCATATATCCCTAGGTAATAAGGTGGTGCCCCACCCCATGATAACCACCTTCTTAGATCCATTCGATCCTTTCCAATGGGAGTTCAAAGGTTGTCCCACACCTCTACACATGGAAGTCACCTTTGGGAAAGGCATGCATGTGTCTAGGCTTACCACACCCCTTGGCATGAACACTATGTTGGGTCCTTTCATTCATATCACCCACATGTCAAGTAGAAAGTATGAGTGGTCTATATTCGGATGTCATGGTCCACCTTCATTCATCATAGGTCTTAAGCATGACAAAAGCATCTACGGATGTCCGAGTCCCCCGACATTCATCACTACTTTACATGATAGGTTCACATATGGTTGCCCCAGCCCACCTAGGCCCACCAAAGTCTACATGACAACATTGCACGATAAGTCTACATATGGTTGCACAGGCTCACCAAGGTTCATCATGGTCCATATGACATCATGACATGATAGGTCCATCTATGGTTGTCCAGGTCCACCCCTAACCACTAAAAGGATAGCATTCACAAAATTGCATGAAAATCTTTGCAAGCACATCAGCAAAAAGAATGAGGCTTATAAAAGGCTGGCCGACTCTCATCGGCGTCACCAAGAATTCCAAGTGGGTGACTTTGTGATGGTAAGGATGGAGAGGCTCTCCCCGGGAGCCAACTCTAAACTGAGGCCACGTGGGGCTGGTCCCTTCCAGGTTTTGAGACGCATAGGTGCAATTGCCTACGAGTTAGATCTCCCTGAGGAGTATGGAATAAATCCCACATTCATTGTTACCGACCTAGTGCCATATAAGGGACCCACGGTGGTACCTAGTGAGGAGATTGAGCCTACTTCTTCCCTTGAGAGAGCACCAACCCATGATGATAAACCACCAGCCAAGAGAGTCTATCGTGAACAAATTGAACAAATATTGGATGAACAAGTCACTACCACTCGGAGCAAGGTATATGAGCGCTATCTCGGCAGGTGGATGGATCGGTCTCGTTCGGAAGACTTGAAGGCAGTACCACTTCTACACCTTCCAAGGAGGGAAGGATACTTACTCGACGGAGTCAAGTTCTCCGCACCCCGAGAGTATGATGTGGACATCACCTTCCATGCCCACATTCATAGCTCGTCTCCTCGCCCCGATAGCATCCGGCATGGTTTAGTCATTTAATTTTGAGTCCTATGTAATTTTACTTCAGTCATTTGATGTAATTTGCATTTTATTTGAGTCATGTCCCTAGGTCTTGCATTTATTTTCCTATGTTTGAGTGTCATTAGAATGTGTAATGTGCTAATTGGGCCCATTTCTTCGGGCTTGGCCCAATGAGCTCCCTTACCCCTTCGGTTATTTGTCAATGAGTCTTTTGTCAGGGTCTTATTGTAAAATGTGGGTCTCCTATATAGAGGGCCCCATTTCCTTCATTTGGAGGTAATGAATCAATCAATGAAAAAAATGCCATTTGAGAGTCCAAAGCTTAATTTAGTGGAGTGATTCCAACATTCTTTGGGTGAGAAACCCTAGGGGAGAGATTCCCCACCCTTCCCTCTCCTAATCCCTCTTTTTCACTCCACTTTCTCTCTCCTCAACACCCAATTTCGAATTTTTTTCTCTCTCCTCCTTTCCCAACCACATCAACCCCCACCTACCATCATAAAAGCCCTCCACTTCCCCATGGCCTCCATTACTCCACCCCCTAGTCCCAAGGAGATCCCTCACCATTCCAACACCATCCTCCACATTCCAACACCACTTTCTCCATTCCAACACAATCAACCCCTTCCCCACACAACCCCACAACTTCCAAAGCATATTTGAATTTGAAATCCACCCTTCCCTCCACTCACTTGTGCCCCCCCTCACCTTCTCCTCTCACCCACCTTCCCAAATTCATAGCTCCTCCTCCCACCACCTGTTAGACCCCCTTCCAGACCCTATTCTTCCCTTCCCCCACCTTAGAACCCCCCCTCCTAGACCCCCTCACAGCCCGGGCTTTCCCCACACTCATCCACCCCCATTTCCCCTCCCATATACCCCATTCTCCCCCATCATCATCAACCTACAGCTCTCAACTGAAGATCTATAGCAGACCAGCAAATTGCAGCGGCCACCACGACCACCTCCGGACTAGTTTGAAGACCCAAGAGCCATCTTCGGAAGCGTCTGCCAGTCGCCTTCACAACCGAAGTGGTTTCCTCTTCTTCCGATGTCTGAGTCGTCTAGGAGGTCCATTCTCCCACAGCTGCGCGGTTCTGCCTTGGCTGAGGACCTGAGCCGGCTTAGAAGCTCTGCCACGACCTACCCTGGAGGAATCAGTCCTCAAGTCCTTCTTCAAAGTTCTTCATCGGCCTGTCTAATTTCAGAATCAAGAAGCGGAAGCCCATTCAGCATCCGGGAACAGAAGTTACCAATTTTCTCCCACAATCGCGCGACTCTGCTTTCCACAGTCTGCACCGACCCCTCTTCACTCTTCTGGTTCCACAGATCATCTCCTACATCTTTTGGGGTCCCCGTTTTTTTTGCTGCAAAGAGGACTCTTCCGTGGTTCTAACGGTGCTGACAGCACCTCATTCGTAGTTCAGGAGCGGTCGGGACAGCCTCGTCTTCCTACTGTTGGTGACCTGCTACTGCCAGTCCGAAAATTAGAGGCCTTGTTCGAGCTCCCACCCCAACTGGCAGCGACTCCAGAAGAAATTAAGAAAATTCTGAGGAAATCCCCTTCCAGCTACGAAGGTTTTGCCTCTAGTCTCGTCATCAAAAAAATTCCTGATCAAGATCTACAACAGAAACACCGACCCTCTATCCCAACTCACAGACAGCAAGCAGATTCGGCGTCCACCCTTATTCCTCGTTCTTTGCTATAGTTTCCCCACCCCGCTTGGCCGGCTGAAGGTCCCTCCCTGCGTGGAGGTAGTATTATCTGTAATTTCATTAACCCCCACCCCAAGATCCCCCTCCTGCGAGAGGTGTAGTGGTGTACTTTGTTTGGGCAGGTCAAGCGACACCGCCGCGGCGTGTGGGGATCCACTCGCCTCCCCGCTCGCCCTCGTCTCCGACCGGGACCGGTTTCTTCAAACCGGTAGAGTAAGTGCTCAAACCTTCACTCCACTTAGTGCTTGTCTTTCAATATTAGTTCTAATTCCGTTGGTTATGCGAGTGAGAGCCCGATCCTCAAGCCCCATTGCCTTGAGTGATCACCGTGGGAAGAGTGCAACTGGTGCCTTCGGCACTTCGTCGGCCCCGTTGAATTGGGCTTCCAAATCCATTGGGAATCAAATCTTGGCCTTGTTGGCCCTCTACCAGCAAGGGCCCAACCCCTCAACCTCACCTTGGCATTGCCAAGTTACCCCGGGCTTGGGTGAGCGACGAGAGAGCGGTGGCCCAATTCGGTCCATTTGAATGCGATTGTGCTTGCTTGCATTAGGTCCGAGGTTGTGTCACATCAGAATCCTCCAGACCATGGGGGTCCAAGCGCAAGGACTATGTGGAGGGTATGATCCGGGCCGCTGGGAGGGCCAGGGAGCGGGCCAAGAAGGCCGGGCTCGCGCCCGCGGTTGAGGGTGACCTTGCCGCGGCTCGCCCCTCCACCGAGCGTGATAGGGCCGACCGTACCCGGTGAGCTCTCCCACCCGCCGAGTCAGAGGGGGTCGAAGAGGTTGGGGTTGCCCCTGCGGGCGGCGACGATGTGGGCTCGGTTCCTCCTTCGGCCAGGACCGAGGGGGCCGAGGATGCTCCTGCAACTGGCAGCGGTGCCGACCCGGCTCTCCCCTCGGTAGGAACCGAGGGGGCCGTGGCCGAAGTGGGGGATGCTGGGACCATGGCTGAGGCTGGCGCATCAGGCGGTGGTGCAGGTGCCGAGCCGGTCCAAGTTGAGAGGCCGCAGGAAAATCCAGCCAGGGCGCGAGGGGTGACCGAGGCTGGGGCTCGATCCGAGCCATACGGTGGGGCGCCGAGTGATGGGGGGTTCTCCGTTCCGGTTGCCTTGGAGAGGCTGGGTATCTCGGGCCCCCTGCACCAGGTATGCCGCGGTATATCCGCGAAGATGAGGGGGGGAGGTAGGCAGCACTCCCCGTCCACGGCTCTCACTGGGTTTATGGAGGGCGGCCTGGCCCTGGCCCAGATGGGGGCTGCTCTGGCAGAAGCGTACACTCGGTCGGAGTGGGTGCGAGCAAACCTGGCCTGGACCCTCAGTGGGTCGGACAGGAGGTTGGCTCGGCTCGTTGAGGAGTGTGATGGGCTTTGGCGGCAGAGCTTTCCTCAATCAAGGAGCTGGTACGGTCGAGCCAAGTGGAGACCCGGGCGCTAGCCAAACAGCTAGCCAAGGCCCGTGAATCGCTCGAGAGGAAGAATCGGCTTCTCGAAGAGGAGCGCCTAGCACGCGTTGAGCTGGATGGCCAGTGGGAGACTGAGCGTCCCGAGCTAGTAGACCGAGCGGAGGAGGCCGAGCGTCTTCAGTGGGAGGCCGAGACTGATCGGGCCGAGGCAGAGAAGCAGGTGGCGGAGGCCGCAGAGCGGACGGCTGAGGCCGAGTGGAATTCAGCCGAGGTGGAGCGGAGGGAGGCCGAGCTCGCTGGTAGGGTGGGATCAGCCGGGGTGGAGGCTCTTGAGCAGTACAAGAGCTCAGAGGTCTACTGGGTCGACCTTAAGGAGGCTGCCCTCCCCTACTACGAGCTAGGACTTCGCCGAGGCATCCGTAAGGGATTCAAGCAGGGATACGACCGAGCCTTCTATTACGCTGAGGAGCAGGCATCTGGGGTAGTTGACTTCCCATCCGGGCAATGTTATGACTCAGACTTATCATCCTCTAGTTCCTCTGCTTCGGCGTAGGATGAAGAGGATCAGGGGGGCTCATCATTCGAGGAGTCTCCAACTCCGGATGCCTCGGGAGGGCACGCGACCGAGATAGTTCTCACACCGGCGGGGTCAGTGCCAGGGTCGGCCGTCACTGAGGATGCCGGGGGCAGACCGCTCGAGCCCTCTACTTCTGAGCCTCAGGGTGGGCCAGAGGCTTGATGTATCTGCTTCGCTTCCTCTTTTTGTATTCCTTTTTCCTTTTTGAAAGAAAAAACTTCCTCTTTTGTGTAGAAATAAATAAGGTAATAGCGTAATGATGGAGACTTATCTGTTCCGTATCACCATTGCCACATCTTGTTCAGCATATCTGTAGTGGTTGGAAAGAGCCGGTACTTTCTGTGTGGATCTCGCCTGATGGTTGGGTGAGCGTCCGACAGGGTGTCTTTCCATTATCTCATGCTTTGAATGCCTGGCCGCTTCGTGTGTCCCGCTGGGGCGGAAGATGAGAAGTTTGAGGTGACCGTTTGTAGGGAGAAATCCCTTTGGCGTGTTTTTGAGGAGAGAATCATTTAAGGAAAATAGCCTCCCTTTGCCTATAAAAGGTCTGAAGGGCGTCTCTTCCTCTCCACCGCTTAGGGGTTTCCCTGACAGTCTTTCCTCATTCCTTCTTCACGTGGTGTTGTGCCGTTGCATCTGTAGCTTGGAAGACGCTCCGGAAGATCAGGCTGCCGACGATGGGGGGCAGAGAGTTCTCGCTGCTTCGGATTTGAAGAGGGTTCGACGGTCGTCGAACAGAATTGAAGAGGGTTCGACGTGTGGAGGCACGTCATCTTCCCTTTATCAGTTCCGGTGGCGCTTGCAGGGGGGGCGAGATGGAGGACGGATGGGGGCATTAGACATCCTAGCCGCCCATCCCTTCCTGCTCGCTTCACGGAGGGGAGGAGGAAGCCAACTAAGCTCCCTCCTTTTCGGGCCTTCCCCTGCCTCCTCATCAAGCTCTGCTGGTTTCTTTCTCCCCCCCGCAGCCTCTTTTTCCCTCTTCTGCCCTGCTCCTCCCTTGTTTCACTCTTTGGAGGGTGCCCGCACCCTCTTTCTTCCAAAGAGTTGGCAGGTTGGCGGGGAAGATGCTTTCATATGCATTCCCTCTCGCCCTTCTCTTCCAAGTTCAACTTGGAAGGTAGACTTATCTTTCCTAATCCCTCTGTCACCTTTGTCTCGAGCTACCCGAGCCAACGGGGTCGACTATCCTTTATCCGAGCCAGTTTCTACACGAGGCAGAGTCAGTGGCTGGACGCAAGAAGGTCATCCGAGTCAGCCGAGCGATGGGCTTATACGACCGCGCCAGATGGGTTTTTTGCTTTTTTGACATGTATTTTCTTGGCTTCGACATTCCTGATGTACAAGCGGGTTGTTTGAATAAAATAAAGGAGCCTTTTGTTTTATCCCATGTCGTTTGCACAATACTCAGTACTCAGAAGTAGAACTTGCGTAATGTATTTGCGTTCTAGGTCCGAGGGATGAGCTCTTCTTCCATCGTGGATAGACGAGATGCTCTTTTTCTGAGCATCTCAACCACTCGGTAGGGGCCTTCCCAATTAGGGGATAACTTGCCCGTCGCCTCAAGTGGTCGAGAGGCTTCGGCTTTTCTAAAGATGAAGTCTCCTGGCTGAAAGTGTCTATCTCAAACTTTGGCGTTTTAGTATCGAGTGAGGCGGCGTCGATATTCCGTTGCTCTGATGCTGGGAATCTCTCGGACTTCATCTACGAGGTCGAGGTTTTCGAGTAGTTTCTGGTCGTTTGCCTCGGACGAGAAGCAGACGACTCGGAGGGAGGGGTTGCCAATCTCTAACGGGATCACGACCTTGGTGCCATTTACCAGCTGAAAGGGGCTTTCACCGGTTGCCGTTCTTGGAGTCGTTCTGTGTGACCAAAGTACGTTCGGCAGTTCTTCAAGCCAGCTGCCCTTGGTTTTGCCGAGTCTAGTCTTGATGCCTTTTTAGATAGTCTTATTGGCATTTTCAACCAGCCCGTTAGCCTGAGGGTGGGCGACCGAAGTGAAGTGATTGCGAATGTTAAGGTCGGTGCACCTGTCTCGAAAATAATGAGAATCAAATTGCCAATCGTTATCGCTTACTATCACCCGGGGGATGCTGTAACGATAGATGATCGACTTCCAGATGAAATTCCAGACGACTATCTCGGTGATCCTTACTATGGATTCGGCCTCGATCCACTTAGTGAAGTAATCGATGGCGATGATGATGAACTTCTTCTGGGCCTGGGCCTGGGCCGTGGGGAACGGCCCGAGGATGTCGATTCCCCAGCGAGTGAAAGGATAAGGCTCGGCTAGGGTGACGAGCTCCGTTGCTGGCTGATGGACCAAGTGGTCGAAACGCTGGCAGCAGTCACAGTGTTGTGTGTAGGCCGAGCAGTCGCGCTGCAGGGTGGGCCACCAATAAACTTGCCGTAGCAAGATCCTGGCGAGTGACCTTCCCCCTAAATGCACTCTACACAGACCTTCGTGAACTTCTTCGACCGCTCGGTTGGCTTCATCGGCGCTGAGGCACTTCAAGAGAGGGCCGGAGAAGGATCTCCGATAGAGAGTGCCATCCAGAGTGACGAATCGCCGAGCTTGGTACTTCAACCTTCGGGCTTCCTGAGGGTCGGGAGGCTCCTGAGAGTCTTGAAGCCACGACAGATAGGGGGTACGCCAGTCGCTTGGGGAGGCCGAGTCAACAGCTAGGAGCTCCGAATCGATGCTAGGTCGCTCTAGCTCTTCGAGAAGGACTGATCGAGTACCCTCAAGGTCAAGAGAGGAGGCCAGCCGAGAGAGGGCATCCGCTCGGGAGTTTTCCTCCCGAGCTATTCGGACTACCTCAAAACTCTCGAACTGTTGTGCCACGGTCTTGACCAGTTGGAGGTATTTGATCATCGGTGCTTCTCGAGCTTCATAATCGCCGTTGACCTGGCTAGCGACCAGTTGGGAGTCAGTGTGGATCCTGACTCGCTCAGCCCCTAATCGTCGGGTCATGTGGGCTCCCGATATGAGGGCCTCATACTCGGAAGCGTTGTTAGATGCTTGGATGTTGAACTTCAAGGCGTACTGTAACTCTGCTCCTTCGGGGGATTTCAGGAGAATTCCAGCGCCGCTCCCGGTCGAGGTGGAAGATCCGTCGATGAACAATTCCCAGGTCGGTCCGGGCACAGACGGAGATCTTTCTTCAGTTGGGATGGTGCTTTCGGAGATGAAGTCTGCGAGCGCCTGGCTTTTGACAGCCGAGCGAGGCCGATACGATATATCGTAGGCCCCGAGCATGATGGCCCACTTGATGAGGCGTCCCGAGGCTTCAGGGTGAGCAAGGATCCTCTTCAATGGTTCACCGGTCAGCACAGTGATGGAGTGCCCTTGGAAATAGGGTCGGAGGTACTTGGCCGAGGTAACCAACGCTAGCATGAGTTTCTCGATTGCGGGGTACCTTTTCTCAGCCTCGTTGAGCACCTTGCTGGTGTAGTAGACTGATCTCTCGATTCCCGAGTCATTTTATACTAGGACCGAGCTAATTGTGGATGGAGTTGCCGAGAGATAGAGATACAAGGCTTCACCTGGAACAGGCTTGGAAAGCACTGGGGGTGAAGCGAGGAACTCCTTAAGCTCGGCGAACACTCTTTGGCATTCCTCGTCCCACGCGAATGTAGCAGATGCCATTTTAGGCCCCCTCAACAGCTTGAAGAAGGGTAGGCATCGTTCAGCCACGCGAGATAGGAATCTGCTGAGCACAGCAACGCGTCCGATAAGGCATTGAACATCTTTGATGCAGGTGGGTGGGCGCATGTCTAGGATGGCCTGGACCTTATCGGTGTTGGCCTCGATCCCACACTGGGTGACTAAGAAGCCCAGGAATTTCCCGGACCTTACTCCGAGGGCGCACTTGGCAGGATTGAGCTTCACATTGTACTTCAGAAGGGTGTCGAAGGTTTCCGCTAGGTCGGTGAAGTGGTCCTCGGCCTTGGGGGTCTTCACGAGCATGTCGTCGATATAGGCCTCAACGTTCCGACCGAGCTATCCCTCGAACATATGATTGACCAGCCTCTGGTACGTGGCTCAAGCGTTCTTCAACCCGAAAGGCATCCGGGTGTAGCAGTGTACATCGAAGTAGGTGATAAAGGCCGTCTTCTCGATGTCTTCGGGGTGCATCCTGATCTGGTGGTACCCTGAATAGGCATCCAGGAAGTTGAGTATCTCGTTGCCTGAGGTTGAGTCAACCAGTTGGTCGATGCTCGGCAAGGGATAGTAGTCCTTTGGGGTAGCCTTGTTCAAGTCGGTGAAGTCCACGCACATCCGCCACTTTCCTGAAGCTTTTGGTACCAAGACGACGTTAGCCAGCCACGTCGGGTACAGGACCGGTCTAAAAAAGCCAGTCTTTTACCCCTTGGTGACTTGCTCTTTAATAATCACCTGCTTCTCTGGCGCGTGCTTCCTTTTGCGTTGCTGCACGGGCTTCATGGCTGGGTCGAGCTTGAGCTTATGCACCACCATCTCCTCCGATATCCCGGGGAGTTGATCATCAGACCATGCGAAGACTCGGACGTACGCAGAAAGGAACTTCTTGTATTTCTGTTGCACCTTAGATGTTAGGTCGGCTCCGATCTTTACTCCTAGGGTCGGGTCGTCATTTAGGAAAACCGCTAGCAATTCGCCTCCAGCCTCGGCGCTTGCGGATTTTTCCTCGACTTCCAGGGGGCCCTTGTTTTTCCCGTCCGGCCTTGTGGCTTCAACCGAGATATTGTAGCACCTTCTGGCCATGGCCTGGTTGCCTCGGACTTCCCCCAACCCATTTTTGGTGGGGAACTTCATCTTTTGGTGATAGGTAGAAGGCACCGCTTTCGTTCGGCTGAGGATTCCCCGGCCGAAGATTGTGTTGTATGCTATCATACCTTTGATCACTATGAAGTCCACCATGACTGTAACGGTTTTGGGTGGGGTGCCAAGAGTAATCGGCAGGCTTAAGGCTCCCTCGGGATAAGTGGCCTGGCCATTGAACCCGCATAGGGGGGTTCGGATCGGGCAGAGTTTAGACGGATCCTCCCCCATCTTAAGGAAACACTCATAGGATAATACATCAGGGGCACTTCCATTGTCAACTAGATTCCTGTCTACGTTACAATGGTTTATTGTGGCCGATATGACTAGGGCGTCGTCATGCGGGGTGCTTAGCCCTTCCAGGTCTTGGTCGGAGAAGACTATGACTTGGGGCTCACTCGGCGGGTCCCTGGGAGGCACGATGGCTCGGCTCGCCTGCTCAACATGACGTTTCCTTCCTCGGCCACTGTCTCCTCCTGATGCAGCTCCTCCGGCGATGACGTTGATGTGGACTCCTCAGGGGGCGTTGTCGATTTCTTCTGGGGCGCCCCGATCTTCCTGGTGCCCGGCCACGAACCGGGAGAGGTGCCCTTGACGAACGAGATGCTCGATCTCGTCCTGAAGCTGATGGCAGTCACCGGTATGATGCCCGTGGTCGCCGTGGAACAGGCAATGCTTGCTGCGAATGTGGTTCTTCGACTTCATTGGCTCGGGTTAGCGGAGGAGGCCCGAGCCTTTGATGTCTTCATATATCTCGTACGCTGGAGCGGTTAGGGGAGTGTACCGCTCGTACTTCCGTGACGGTTCCTTGCGTTCCCCGTCCCGGTTCTACCTTTTTCCTTGGTTCGAGCTTGGCTCGGGTGCCCGCTTCTTGTCCCCCTCCCGACCCGAGCTGCTTGCGTCTCGGCATGCGCTGAGCACTTCTTCGCACTCGGCGTGGCGCAATGACAGAGTCACTAGGGCGGCAAGGGTCGAGGGAGGGTGGTGGACAAGTTCACGGTGGAGGTTCTCATCGCGGGTGCCCCCGGTCAGTGCGGTTATGGCCGAGGCGACGTCCAAGTGGCGGATCCTCAGGGCTTCCAATTTGAATTGGGTAATGTAGGCCCGAAGCTTCTCCCCGTGTGCCTGTTTGAGGGCCAAAAGCCCTTCTACCAACCTTGGGGGACCGCTGCCGGTGAAACTCTCCTTTAATACTCGCCCGAATCGCTTGAAGTCTTGGATGGATCCGGGGGCGAGGGCCCGGAACCATGCTTGGGCGCCTTGGACCAAGGTGGTCGCAAAGGCCCGGCACTTGATGGCGTCGGACGCTCCGTGAAGGGTCATCAGGGCGACGAAGCTGTCGAAGTGGTCGGTCGGGTCACCCTGGCCGTCATAGGGCTTGAAGGTCGGGATGGAGGCTCTGGGAGACACCTCTGCCTTCAAGATATGGTCGGAGAATGGGGATCTCTCCTCGTCCTCTGGTGGAGAGGTCTTCTGTAAGGCTCATAGGGCGCGCTCCTGCTCTGCGAAATGCCTCTCGAATTCTCATAGTTGGAGGGATAGCTCCGACTGCCGCTGTGCCATAGGGCTAAGGGGGCACGATGGCAGGCTGTCCTGGCACTCCCTGGGGACTTCGGTCTCTGGGAGGGGACGGCGTGCCCCATGCCTACCCCGTTTCGGCGTGGAGGAGGCCTCTTGCTCTGGAGGGGGGGCTTGCGAGGGTCCTCCGGTTCTGTTGCAGATAAGCTGCTGCCCTCGGAGAGTGAAGCGGCCTCCGGTGGTGTGCTGGGACACGTTCTCATGGGGAGGGCTCTCCGGAGGGGCGCGTGACCTTCCATCCCTGGTCGCCTGGGTCCTCATGAGTTCCACGAGGACGTCTAGTTTCAAGTTGAGGGCTTGGAAGGCGTCAGCGCCGCCGATAAGCGGTAGCCCTGCCGTCGCGGGGGGAGGGGGCGACAGCCCTACCGCGGGGGGAGGGGCCGGTCCATCGGCGGGTGTGCTGGCGCCGGAGGGGGGTTTTGGGAGGCTTGAGAGGGGCCTCCCCCTGCCGCCCCCATGGCCTTTCCCCTGTCACCGGCGGACCTCCTCCCTAAACTTCTTCTCACCATACTGGCTCTTTGGTCGTTTCCCACAGACGACGACAGATGAAGGGGCGTGATCTCGCGCTTATCCTGAGTTGGGAGGATGATCACCGGGAAGTGAACTGCAGAGAAAGGGGAACAGATCAGGGGGCCCAGGGATGGTTCCCTGGGAAAAACCCTCCGATGCCTAAGTCAGTAGAGCACTGGTGGAAGATAGGGA
This sequence comes from Amorphophallus konjac, assembly GCA_022559845.1. Lineage (NCBI taxonomy): Eukaryota > Viridiplantae > Streptophyta > Magnoliopsida > Alismatales > Araceae > Amorphophallus > Amorphophallus konjac. Next base: position 110,221,694 of record CM040128.1, on the reverse strand, counting down.
GGGAGGTAGAAAGAGTTGCACGAGATCCCCCAACACCAAGGTGGTGAAGTGGTTCCTGCTCAGAGGTTTTTAGGCGTGTATTGCCCTTACCTTTCATTGGAGGGAATCCCTAGTTTATATAGTGTGCTCACCTTATGAGTCCCGTAAGCTGAGGAGTTTCAGGCGGGAGTTACATCCTCATCATGGGATTGTTACGTCCTCATCGTGGGATCGTTACATTCTCATCGTGGGCTCTTCATGGCCTTGAGGGATCATGGATCCTTTATCCTCGTAAACTGTTGTTCATAAAGGGCTCTTCAACGGCTACGTGGATAAGCACTCGTCAGTTGGTCCGAACATAAAAGGTGCCAGCCCTGTCTGGGTGATAGGCATAGCTCGGACGGAGTCAGGTCGGAGTGGGCACAGGGAGCTTGCCTCTATCCCGGTGAAGGGATAACTCGGGCATGGGTCCTCCTCTGTTTTGACGCTCGGGCCTTCCGAGCCTAAGGGCCGCCGAGGAAGGGGGGATCCCGAGTAATCTTTATTGGGCTTTTTAGCCTAAGTGGGCCCCGTGGGGCTGTCACTTGGATGAGCTGAGCCTCGTTCGGTCTTGATGGACCTAGTTTGGCTGCTCTTATATGGGCTACAGAAATCCCCCTCTCCAACCCTCTCATATTCTTTAGATAGTTTATTTTCATGCAATTTTCCTTTTCATTAATTTAATCTCACTCAAAATTCGGAGCTTTCAAATATAAGAATTTTTCATCTCATGCTCAATTGAAAACATTTCCTCCTCGTAGGATCGACCCGCTATTCACCGCTTTACTTGAATTTTCAAAGCCATTTAAGTGAGTGAGTGCGGTTATGTAAATTTTAAAATTGTGAGTGGCACGGTATTTTTAAATGACGGGTGTCGAGCACATAAATTTTTTGCACCGTTGCCGGGGAAGGAAATTATTTTTAATGTTGGGAAATTCTTGTGTTTGATGAATATATGTGAATACTAATTTTTCTGTTTTTATTTTGCAGGAAAAATCAGAAAAAAAATTCACAGAAATTCGGACCTGAAAATCTCAAAAAATAAACTCACAGAAAGCGTCGCTGAAAGCCAAAACTGTAGCAGAAAGCTGGAAATCAGAAAATCCATGAAATTCAAGCGTCGCTAAAGGTCAGTAAACGTAGGAAAAGGTCATGTTCTGTTTATTTCTGAAAATTTTCGAAAAAATCTAGATAAATTCTTAAAAAATACATAAAAATTCTAAAAAATCAAAAAAACTGAAAAACATAGAAATCATGATTTTAGACTTTATTTCTAAGTAGGTTGCATGTTAATTAGTATTTTTAGTTATTATTGATTTTTTATCTATCTCTCTTTTTGAAAAAAAATTAAAAATAATTCTCTAAAAATAAAAAAAATCAAAAAACCAGAAAACTTCAAAAACATAATTTTAGACTTTATTTTTTAGATTTACATGTTGTTTGGTATTTTTAGTTTATAATTTTTCTTTATTCATCTCTTCTTAAAAAAAAGAAAGAAAATCTTGAAAATTTAAAAATTTCAGAAATCAGAAAATAAAGAAAAAAATTGTCCCATACTATCATGTCCTCATTTGAGTTGCATCAATTTCATGCATTGTGTATTTAGTTGAGCATTTTTTTTTCGCATCATTTGAAAAAAGAAAAAAATCACCATCTCTCTTCTTCTCTATTTCCCCTTTTAAGGGCAACATAGGCACACCTCTCTTGGATTTGGAAGGACTCTCCATTGAGCACTCCGTCTCTTTGGACTGGAATTTCTTTTTCCAAGACCTCTATAAGTCCCCGCGGCCGTAGATTCCCTCACGGAAGCCGAGTAGGTTGTACCAAGAAGCACCCCGAAGTTAGATTGCCCTTAGAAGGTTAAAAAGAAGTTTTGGAATTTGTTGCTATTTTAGAAAACTGATGTCTAAGGCTAGAAGCCAACGGCAAACGTTATAAGTGGACTTGTGGTTATTTAATTAGGTCCCTATGAAAGTAGGGGAAGCCTCCCACAACCCCACCTCTTACCTGACCGGTGAACCAACTTGGTAGCAGGTCCCGACAACTCTTTTGTAAAAAAAATTAAAAAAATTAAAAAAATCATCATCATTGTTGCATAAACCACTCATTTAGGAATTAATTCATTACATTATTTTAATAAAACAAAACAAAACATAACATAACATAACAAAAAGATTTTCCTGTAAAATAAAATAATAAAGAAATTAAAATAAAAAAATCATCACTTTTTCTTGGGCCTTTTGCATTGTCACTTTTGTTCAGACCCATTAATGGATTATTTCATATTCAACTATGCGGACTATTTGAATTCAAATCCTTCATTTGCCCATTGTCATCAAACTCCTTCACTCTTCCGTAATGGGGTTAACAATTCATCTTTTACCCAAGAGCCATATCAATTGTCATCAGATTTTTCCACGGGATTCTCTCACATAAATCCATATCCTAGGTGGAAAAACCAGCAATCTTCTTCTTGGGCACCCTATCAAGACCCCATGCAAAGTCCTTCGAACTCACACTTGTCAGATTGAGCTTCTTACTCAAATACTTCTTACAACCAAACCCAACATGAAGGATAACCCATCTACTCTCCACTACCTTTGTACGAGACTGACTTCTATTCTGATTACTACTCACCCCAGTCTGAGTGCCACCCAACCTATCCAGCTCCTCCAAAGTATGATTTCGAGGACAGGTTTAATCAAATGACTCAGCTCATCTTGGCCAATCAGCAAACCATTAAAGCTCAGAGCCACATTATGTAAGTCCAGCTTGACCAACTTGATAGAGATTTTGAAATGGACCAACATGCTAGCCTCCTCATGGAAAACCTTGAAAATTCATTTCCTGATTATGATATCACATTGAATGATCCATCCATCAATCCTCAATTCAACAACTCTCAAATAATTTTTGATGATGAGGATAATATGGAGCAGCCATATCAGGAAAATTGGGGGGGGGGAGCTAATGAATCTCAATTTGTAATGGTCAAGGAGAATAATGAGGAGTCTATGTTGGGGGGAGAACAAGAGATCAATGTAAATCAAATTCTGGCCCAAAACTCTAATGACTATTATGATCCAGCCCAACATACAAATCATTCCCCTCCTTGCTATTCATCTCTTCCACCCTCAGATAATAACCCAGATGATCAATTGGTGAGGACACCAGAGCTAGCCGTCGTTATTAGACACGTAGCACGACTCGAGCGACGCCGACCTCCTTGTGGTTGGGTGATAACATGGAGTCCCCACCTGGGTATTGAGTTTCTTTATGTTTATTACGAGTGTATTGGTGTGTATTTATTTGAGTATTTATGAGTGTAATGGGTCAATGTTGTAAAATGGGTTACACTTCATGTAAGGAGCCCAATTTCTAAATTGGGCCTACAAACTTCTAGGAGCCCAATTGGGCCTCTCTCTCCCTTGTGGGCTTCTACACATATGGGCCCAAAAGGTTGATCCAAGGTCCAAGATAGGCTTCTAGAAGACTTGGACCATTGGACCAAGGAGACAAAGGTAGAGGATGCCCCCTCCTTGTCCCCCATGCTTGTCCCCCACCTACTCTTAAAGGGGGGTGTCCCCTCCTTGTCCCCCATGCTTGTCCCCCACCTAATCTTGACCAATGTTAGTGGATGTCCTTTGGTGTTAGTGGATGTCCTTTGGTCTGGATCTATGGTTTGAGTATTTAAGGTCTCTTATATTTGTGTGGAAGAATTAATGAAGAAATATTTTGGCATAATGTTTGGTGCACACCCCTATCCCTCTTTAGTGTTCTTGGTGTTCTTCCTCCTCCCACCCCCAACTCTCTCTAGGTCTGATCTCAGATCTTCTATCTATCTCAAATCTCTTCTTCTTCTCTTCTTCTTCTCTCTATTGTGAACGTTCGCCGTCGCCGCCACCGCCGTTCGTGCCGCCGTTGAGTCACCACGAGCCGATCTTCATCCTACTGCCCCAAACTCGGAGTTGTAGGATAGTAGCTCAGTAAAAGGGCTGGTATGGGAGATCCGACCGTTGGATCGTCTCCAAACTTGTAGGGTAGGTTCCCCCCATCCGAGTCCATTCACAGTTAAAGTTTTAGGTCAATCAGATCTCGTTTTCCTCTGTTCCCAGTCACCTGTTCATCTTCCCCAAAGTTTGCCTGTGTGCAGATTTACGGGATAGATCTTGGCATCCGAATTTTCTCACCCCTCAAATTTTGTCTAAATTTCACAAAAGAGCTATGTGCGTCTCCGTCACCCTCCCCTCTACCCACCATAAAAATCATGGGTCCTAATTCGTCCATTAGATCCTCATTCAAAGCCCTTGATCAGGGAGATTAGGTTCTGTCCAGCATGTTCTATATTTCAAGATAGTGTGCTCAGTCCACTTTCAGTCATTTTAATTTTAAATACAGCCGTTGGATTAGTTTGGGCTCTTAATATGTCGTAGGATTTTGAGTCCCCTTTCCAACGGTATCCTTTGTGCCCCGATCCAAGAGCGGAGTTGAGCGTAATAGCCGATCTCGTCGGAGCGCGCAGATCTGGACAGAAACACTGTTGCGGGACAGCATTGGGAGATAATTCCCAAGAAATCACCCGCCTCCACTCCGGTGACCGCCACTCCCGGGGATCGACCCGGGACACTCCAGGAGCATCCCCATCAGTCGTTTCAGCCAGGAGCCGCCCCAGAAGCCACCGTACCAGCAGCGGGTCCCACGTACCATCCGACGGGCCCGAGTGAACGGACTTGAACCGGCCGATCGCGTCCACCCGAGCGCCATCGACCGCTGCTCGCCAACCCGAGATTGGTGCTCCCGGACCCCATGTGTCGCATGTTACCTCCCTGCGTGGAGTGGGCTTTAGCATCATTTCTGTAATTATTAATTATTGTTGTACCGAGAGTTTCGGATCTCGGTCGGGAAGTCTTCCCCACGCCCCGAGCGTGGAGGTACACTCGTCGCCCCTCTTTAGTTGCTTGCTTTCCTAGTATAGGCTCTTGATGCTGCTGCTCGTGAGCATGTTAGGCCCCTAGATCGTTCAAACTAGTCACCGATGTGAGTTGTGAGTGCGAGACCCGTCCCGTGACTCGATCCGAGTACGAGAGTGAGCCGACCACCCGAGACTCATTGCCGGTTTCTCAACCGTGCAGATCTACTCGTTTCCCTCGCCAGGAACGACCATGAGTGAGTGCTTCTTGTTTGGACACATTCGCCTCTTCAGGAGCAATGTTAGGTGCCGAGTTGTTTGTGTTGTTGCTGGTCGCGTCGTCCAACAAGTCACGTCATCTAGTAGACGTCCAAGGATCGCACCAACAACATCAAGTCTCATTGTCGTCCCGCATCATCAATTCACTCATTTAATTCTCCAAAGTCAATCCCTCCAACAGCAAATCAATAGACTGACCGAGGAAGTCAAAAACATGGAGGGAGATCAATTCCTTGATTACTCTGGACCCAATCCTTCTCATCAAGTCCTTCGCACTGACTGTGATCAATCCTTGATTCCTCAATATCATAACATTTAAATCAATTTTGATTTCGAAGATGAAGGAAATATGAAGAGAACATGTCAACAGATTTTAAATGAGAACTCTAAGAAATTTGAGGGGTTTGCAGAATTTGCTGGAAAAGAAATAGATGAAGGTGATGACTTAGTGAATGATCAGCTTGTGCTTGATTATCCTTGTGCGGAGAATTCTAGAGAGTTGGATGATCTCCAGTTAGGGGGAGAGGAAGAGTATAATGAACCTCAAATGTTTAATCACATGTCTCTCCCTGAATTTGATGAAAGTCTCTTTGAAGATTGGAGAGAAGAAGAAGTGAAGATGGATCAAGAATTGAACATTTATTTGACCAATGAAGTTGGGGTTAATGAGGAATTGAATGAATTGAATGTGCCGCATGATAATACTTTCAATCTAGAGGAGAGGGGAGAGCTTATGCCAATTCTTGACCACGGTGATTCTTTTAAAACTCTTCCAGCCGATTGGTCCAACCTTGCTCTACATCTTGCTGATTTATCTAATCCCATTGAATCTCATGACCATTGTGTTGAGGAGCATATTTCTTTGGCTCTTGATGTTGATAACCTCCTCGACACCAATCAATTGGGAGTCACTCACCCTCCATTCTCTCCCCACCTCACGAATGTTCTTGAAATTCCCAAAATTGAGGTGGAAGAAAATTTTTTGGAAGATAATAAGGTCTGCATCATTGCAGGCACACCTTTTACAGACCTTCAGGAGGAATATTTTATTATTGACGATATGATCCCGAGCAATGTTTCTCCTCTATTCTTTAATCGGGATGATTCTTTTGAGCTACCCCTACCCCGATGTCTGTCTTGCCCTTATACTCACCAGTTACAGTTGTTTCTCTCAGGGCATGAAAAAGAAAATTTTGACAATGATAAAATGCTCGTTGGTTATAGAGCATACCTACGTCTGGCTGAAGACGTTAAACTTAGCGCTTCTTGGGAGACAACCCATAGTTTTTATGATTTTCATGTGCTAATAAATGACTTCTTGGGAGGCAACCCAAGTGCTTCTTGTGTTTTTTTTTGTAGGTGTCAATAAAGGAAAAGTTGGGGGGAGAGAAGATTGCTTGTTCTGATTGTCCAAATCTTCAAAGCCAAGTACCACCTTCCATTCCAGCAAGGATGCCCGTCGAAGTTCACTTCCGCTAGGTTGTCCCGTTCCCTCACAAAATTCATGTCTACATTGTTCTATTATTCCATATTGTTCATGCCATTGAGAAAAATGTCATTTAAGTTGGGGGGATGAAAATCATGCCATTGCAGATGTTGCATTCATATACAATTGTATTTTTCTAAAATAAAAAAATTAAAAAAATAAATAAAACCCATTTTGAGTTTCATGATTCATGCTTCAATTGAAAGTAATTCTGGAATAGAAAAGACTGTGATAAGGATGATGGAAAATTGATTTAATCTAGCCATGAAAAATTGATCTAAGAATCTTTTTAAAGTTCATGTACACTTTAGAAAAATAAAAATCACGTTGCACGCTAATGAAACAAGTAGGACAAGTCTTCTATTATTTTTGATATGTTACCTGATATTCTGCACTTTTTAAAAGAGAGATCTTATATAAGCTTTCTGTCAAGTTAACTATCAAAATCAATGTAAAAGTATAATTGAAAAAAAATTGAGAAAAAGGCACCATGAAAAATACTCCGAATCTAAGAAACCAGGCCCACTTCACCTAAGACATGTTGAGGTTCGCATCAAAAGGAAAAGGGAATCTTGATCTGTGAAACCAGGCCTACTTCGAGGTTCGCATTAAACAATGAAGGGTAGTGCAGCATCATGTGTGTAGAAAAAAATAAAAAAGATCCCTACGGGACGAAGAAATAAGACAGACAAAAAGTTAATATGCTTAATGCTCTGATTAAGAGGTGCAAAGTTGAAAGGCATGTATTTGGAACAGTAAATGGGGGATGCAATTATCTAAGCCGTGGATTTAGTATTTACACATGCACTAGTGCTATTGAATTTTGAGATTGAATTCTTGATCACGTACCTTAATTTCTAAATTTAAGGCTAGTGTGTGTTAATATTTCCAGATTCCTAATCTTTAGTTAATTCTGTGAAGGAAAAGTTTGATATGATGGTATGAACTTTACAAACTCTTGTTGGTCCTTAATTCTTAATTGTTTGCATTGCTAAGGGACTAGCAATGAGTAAGTTGTGGGGTGTGATAAGTGCACAATTTTACATGTTAATTAATGTTATAGCATGCTTTTATGAGCTGTAATATGCATCAATATGCATTTATTGTACTTAATCATAACTTAGAGTAAAATATTTAGTTATATGAAATTAAGTAATTTTAATGAATAAATTTACTTATTTTGCAGGCACAAAGGAGGGGCCAAAGTCTGTTATGGTTAAAAAAAAGTGGGAGAGAAAAAAGAAGAGTATAAATTGGCTAAGGGCCCATGGGCTTGTTTAAAAGGAAAAAAAAAAGTAAAGTAAAATTTCTACGTATATATATAGCATATACTTTTATATATATCATATATATGATATATATATGGTATATATGTATATATAACATATATATGATATATATATACCATATAGATATATATGGAGCGCCCCTCCCACGAGGTGAGCGATGGTTTCAGCAGGAGGCCAACGTGCATGGCTTTGCCATGCACGCAGGCGGGCTTGTCAAGCTTCATATATGTAAGCAGCGTGACTTCTCCAATCGCCTAAGTCAACCGTGAGGTTGGTGGCCAAGGCTTCAACTTGTTCGTGGGCACGGCTAAGATGGCCAACACGGGCCAGCAGCAGGTCGTAGAAGTGGCTAAGCTGCCTTGGGCAGTCAACGCGGGAGCTCTCCACGCGTCAGTTGGCTGTCGGGCGAGCCATGTCGGCTGGGCACGGCGGATGGCTTTTCACGTAGGCGAGCGCGAGGCCCACGAGGAGGGAGCTCGCAGGCAGGGCTTCGACGGGTGAAAGTCTCCAACGGCGGCTTGGGCGGTCAAAAGTAATGGCATAGAGGCGAGCTTCGCGGACGCAGAGTCAGCGGCAGCAAGCGGCCGACGCGGAAAGGAAGAAAAGAACAAGATGGGAGGTTGGCAGACGCACAATCGACGGGAGAATAAGTATGTAAGCGGCCAAAGCTTCAAGGCATGCTCCACGCAGTAGGTGAAGGAGGTCTTCACGTGGGTGGCTAAGGTGGGTGGAGAAAAGAGAAGATGCGGTGTCGACCAAGAAAAAAAAGGGAGAGAAAGAGAAGAAAATTCAAATGGTGGGCAATCCCATTCACATGGAGCAAAGTGTTTGTTCTGGAGCCTATAAAAGGGCGGTTGGGGCCTCTCTGCTCCTCTCTCCCCCACTCCATAAGATGCACATATGTAGATTTCTCTCCCTCTCCCCTTCTTTCACGTAGATAGCAAGCCCTCATCATGTTTCCCTCTCATTTTTTGTGTTAGACCCTCTCTTTCTAGTTATTATTTTATTATTTTTGTAATTTTCATTCACTTGTAAGTGTGTTTTAATTTATGTTTAATTTCAGTTGTGTTGTTATTTTTAATTTTATTTAGCATAATCTTCCCTTCTTCTCTTCGATCTATCTCCCTCTCTTCATATCTTCACACATCCCTATGGCGGAGTTGCTTCTCTCGGTCCCCTCATGGCTGCGTTCTACACCAAAGCGGGGGGACGATCAAAGGCACAGCATGGCGGCGTCAATCTTCCAATCCTCATCTCATTTCTTCCCTTATTCTTTTAATTTCAAGTTGTAATTTTAATTTTTATAGTTGTACTTTTTATTTTCATAGCAATAGAATTCATTTTGGGTAAAATTATGTTCTTTTCTCTCTCTTTCTAAATTCCCTTCGTTAACCCTCTCATATTCTTTAGATAGTTTATTTTCATGCAATTTTCCTTTTCATTAATTTAATCTCAGTCAAAATTCAGAGCTTTCAAATATAAGAATTTTCCATCTCATGCTCAATTGAAAACATTTCCTCCTCGTGGGATCGACCCGCTATTCACCGCTTTACTTGAATTTTCAAAGTCATTTAAGTGAGTGAGTGCGGTTATGTAAATTTTGAAATTATGTGTGGCACGACATTTTTAAACGACGGGTGTCGAGCGCATCACCCGCCTATTACAACAAGCCTCGGAATCTCCGCCCGAGGAGTTCCCGTCGAGAAGCTGCTATCCCAATGACCGGACGATTGTCAGGGTCTGGGAAATCTATCTTGATTGGGGGTGTCTGGATCTTCTAGATGGACTTGAGGCCCAAGCAATTCCAGACCGGGTGGTTGCCGCTGTGCCGACCCGCAACACCTTCCAGGCTCTTTCTGGGAGGAGGGCTGAGAAAGAAGAAAGAGATCGTCAAAGCTGAGGGAAGCTGACCCCGAGGCCGAAGAAGTTTAAACAAGTATGGGTCCCTAAGAGGGTCCAACTTGCTCTCCGAGAGGCGCTTGTCTACTAGCACTCCAAGCCCGCCCAGGCGAAGAAGAAGAAAGATAGGGCGCTAGCACCAAGAATAGAAGGGACTATCGCAGATCCTCTTCACCGCGCAAGATTTAGGGCATGTGGCTGACAAGCTGATATCCCCGGAGCGGGGAGAAGATTTGAACGGCCTGCCGAAAGAGCTCGGCTGGCCTATATCCTTCCGATTGGAGGTCGACAACCATCCCCAGTCCTGCTCAGGGACTAGGGCAAGAAGAACTGACCAGCATGGTCAAGAATTATTTCAGGGGCATGGGCAACCCCTCATTGGGCCAACAACGGCTGTTGCAAGCAACCATGGCGAGAGAAGACGGTTGTCCACCAATGGCAATCGAAGAAGAAGAAGAAAGACGGATGATGTCGTCGGTTGACGATAATGGGTATGAAAACGGCTTAGAGATCAAAGCTGATGAAGCCACTCCTCATCAGAGGGAGGACAGAAGAGTCTCCATCTTCACGAGACTGACATTAATAAAATATCCCTTGGGTCACCGTTTCTGCCTGGAGGAGTGAGACCATTCCCCCCCAGGGGGGAGTGCACTCGACCGGTGCGGATTCTACTGCCCTCCTTTATTATATATAAAAAACAACCGAGAAGGAGGGTCCATCGCCAAAGGAGAGAAATGTGAGTCTTTACTTGCAATATGGCCGGAGTGTCCGGTCGATATGGACAATTACCTGAGGAGCCTTAGGAGCTGGCTCGATTGGCCGAAAGGCCCAGGCCGAACACTCGAATAATAGAAGCCACAAGAGAAATGCTGGTGGCGGCCAAGGGAAAGTAAGTCCTAACTAATGGATCCACCATTTTAACTGCAAACGTGGTGACAACAAAAGAAGAGGACGTGCTGCTAGATACCCAACCTGAAGGTGCATCAGGGGAAACGGCAGAAGCCATTCCCACCACAGCAGCCATGGACCCATCGGTGCTAATGATACTCCAGAGATATCAACAGGAGATAGAGCTTCTGAAGAAGAAATTGATGTAGAAGATGGAGCAAGCCTCAGCTTCTAAGCAACCTGAGATGCAGGCCGAATCGTCACGGGGAGCCTTCAACCCAAGCGACTTCCCACCACTTTATACCTTGCCCCAGCCGGCAGAGCCCAGCTTGGCAGCCACTCAGAAGTGCCCACCCCAGCCTCTGATGCCGCCAGTACTGTCGCAGGTGCACTAGGTGCCTCCACGGCTACATCCTCCTCCGTAGGCGACCACCTTGGTCATCCCCTATCTACAGCCAGCGCACTTCTACCTAGAACCGGTCGATCCGACTGCCGTGAACATGTTAATGGTGGAACGGATGATCGAACTGAAGCTCGCCGAGCGAAGCGAAGGTGACTATATCGTAATTGATGCTTACTGGGTGCCATACCCGCCACATCATGCTGCGAAGCGGCTCCCCCCTGGGATTATCAAGCCACCTAAATTCGACAAGTTCAACAGGAAGGGATCCTCGAAAGAACACGTCATCTACTATATGACTGTCATGGGCGATCTAGCCACCGACGAGTCGTATCTGTTGAAGTTTTTTGGGTCCTCGCTGACGGGACTCGCATTTGAATGGTACTCTAGCCTTTCGGCTGGGTCGATCAACGACTGGCCAGATATGCAGAAGAAATTCAGAGAAAGATTCCATGTCACTGAGAGGGAGGTCACAGTGGCCGAGCTCTACTTGACAAGACAAAGGTAGATGAAACATCCCTTGAATATATTAAGAGGTGGAGGAACCTCGGAATGAGATGTAAGCGGCCCCTGCACCAGGAGGACACTGTACAAATCTGTAAACAGAACATTAGGAGAGAGGTACTAGAAAAGATGATTGGAATGGAAATTCGATCATTCAACCATTTGAACAACGTCATGGCTGAGGTGGAAGCCTTCCTGGCAAGACCTGCCCCTACATCAGCTACTACCACTACACAGAAGGCAAAAATAGCAAAGCGGTGCTCAACACCTAAAGAAGCAAACACTCTTTATGTCACGTCATTTGAACAACAAAATGATAAAGGCAAGAAGGCAGTTGCCCCTCAGCCTGTTAATGTCGGAGATGACCGAGAGGGCCCCTCACTCCGGGATAAAATGAAGAAGGCCTACTCCTTCCCGAAGGAGAAAACCAGGATTCTGTTTGACTGGGTGACCCAATATGATAAGGTGACCTTGCCTTAACCAAAAAGGCCAGAAGACCTGAAAAGAAAAGACAGCCCAAGGTTCTGCTCCTATCACCAGATGCTGGGGTACCCAATTGAAGACTGCTATGTTTTCAAGGATATCATTGAAGGCATGGTCAAGAAAGAAGAAATAGACTTGGGGGAGTACAAGGTTGACCCTCCACAACCTCATGAAGTGCCTCTGAGAAGAGCCGTGGTCAACATGGTCTCTCTATATCAGGCAATGCCTGAAGAGATCGCGGAAGTCAGCACTCAACATGCTTATGACGTCTGCTTCCTAACACACAAAAAAGAACAACAGGGATGGCAGCAAGTCCCTACAAAAACCAAGAAGAGAGGCACACCTCGCCCAAAAGTGGGGGCACAGATCCGTGGCGTCACACCATGACCCACTCTGCCAGTGGCAACACCTGTATGGGCCAATCCACCTATAGTCATCAGAATACCTACGCACAACCGGAGAAGACAAACTCTATTGCCAATGGCCAAAGAAATTAGTCCAGACGGCGGCTGCAAGACTACATAAATGGGTTAGATGAATATGTACAACCCGAACTGGAGCCTTTACTGGTGCGGGATCATGTCCCGTGGCAGGAATTAGAATAGCTCTCATTAAAGCAAGAGCAGGAAGCTGACAAAGCATCAAATAAAGATGGCAGCCTGTTCTGGGGACAAACGCCAGCCGAAGAGAAGAAAAAGAGATGAAGAAAGAAAAGAAAAGCCAGCAAGACCACAAAGGATATAGTCCTTTCAAGCAATACCCTATCTTCCCTCTTCAATCTACCCGGTGAGGAAGATGAGGAGGAAATATGCTTCACACCAGTCGCCGGGGCAAGCCAGGCTGAAGCAGTGACCGTTGCACATGCAACCCGATCGGGCCGAAGATGGGGGCGTCAGTCACCCGCCAACCACAATATCATCTTCAGGGGGGAGCAACACTACAAGATACCCCCTCCTGAGGTCAGAGGAGTCCAAATCCCTCCTCCTCCAGGTTTATACAGTTATAGTGGGGGCAGTCTTACCGCCCCTTCCTTTCTGGAATTCTTAAGAATGTCGAAGGGAAAGCAGCCATGTCAGGATGCCAACCCCACAGTCGGGGATACTCCCTCGCAGCTCCAACAGTCTTCTGAAGTTCCAGTTGAACATGAAGCTCGCCAAACGGGACAACAGGAAGATGACACCAAATAGAAGGGTGCGGCCTTAGAGCCTGATGAAGCAGGCCCATCAGGGGCCGCAGTTCAAGACTCTCCCAAGCCCAGGTGCGCCGAAGAAATGAAGCTATCCAACGTCCGAGCAGGAAGTCGGGTAGTGAAGTTGTTGAAAAAGCTCCCAATGAGATTCACTGTTTGGGAAATCCTCTCCCTGAGTGAAGAGACCTGACAGGCGATCATCACTGCTTTGCAGACGCTTGTCCAATATGAAGTGTGTTTAGCTGAAGCACTGCCGAAAGCCAATGTGACCTTCACTCAGGAGGACATGCTACTCCCCATTGTCAGCCACAACAGGCCGCTGTATATGAGAGGACAGTTGAATGGTCGGGAGCTGAGAAGAATCCTTATAGATCCCGGAGCAGCTGTCAAACATCCTACCGTAAAGAATATACCAGAGGTACCACTTCAAGGTGCGCCTCGATAAAGTCAGAGATATGCGTATCGCCGGCTTCAACAAAAAATGTGAAGTGCCGTTGGGAGTAGCAGAATTCACACTCACTCTGGCGGATCTTACTAGAAGGGTGCGGTTTCATGTCATCGATTCCCACACCTCGTACAAGGTGCTGCTTGGCCACCCCTGGCTACATGAGAACATGGTGGTGCCCTCCACACTGCACCAATGCATCAAATACGCCTAGGAGGTGAAGGAGGAGAGGATATTTACCGACCTCCACCCGTTCGAAGTATTCGAGTGTCACCTACTGAAGGCTCCTCTATATGCAGGATGGTCACAGAAGACCTCTGACGTCAAGACCCATGTTAGAGCAACAAGAAGCACTTCCGACGATGACTGGTTCCCACCTCCACAGCCCGAGTACATCAATCCCAAGATGGTTTCACATATTGCCATCACCAGGGACGTGGGCAGAGCAGCACCTTCTGCTACCTATCCTCAGGCCAATGAAACCAAGGTCAACAAGCAGCACGACCACATCGGGGTCCCAGAAGGCCTCACCAAGCCAATTCTCGGCCTCGACAATAGCACTGTCGAACCTTTCAAAGCATGGGAGGTGACACAGTCTGATGGCCCCAGCAGTTTGTTTTACACGACTGAGGAGCATCCTACACGGGAAGACATTGATTGCCATCTTCTTGAGAATATAGAGAACTCGTTAGTCCCCGTTCGGGGGTTGACATTCACAACGAATCGAATGGACAAGATGTTCCAGAAGCAGCACATCCCTTCCGGCCAGCCCCGCATGGAGAAAGAAGCATTCCAGAAGTTGTGGTATCATGCAAACTTGGACAAAGAATTGAGGCGTGTCTCTCAACATCCGGGGCTAGGCTTCACCCTTGAAGAATATTATTATAGCGGGCGATATGAAGTGGATACCATCTCCGCTTTCTACCCTACTGAAGATAGCTCACTGGGGGCAACCTTCGATGAATACCTAACGGAGGCCGAACATACTGAACCTGCTCAACCGAGAGACTCAGAATCAGAGGATATAACACCTTGCCGATGCTGGGAGCAAGTATGTCCTGAAGAAGCGGCTCTTCAAGCCAGATTTGACACGGCCAGCAGTAGCAAAGCCGAAGATGCGGAAGAAGTAGGGCTGTCTCCCTCCAGTGGTCCTCTTCTGATAATTATGTCAGCACCCCTCGTACCGACCAGAGAAGCTTCTCCCGAAACTGATCAAGATACACATGCTGCTAGAAAAGAAAGGGGCACCTCCATCGAAGATATGGCAATCTAAGGAGATAGGGTACTCTTGTCTTCTGTTATGAAGCAGTAATGCTGCTCCAGCGTAGCAACAAACAACTGCTAGTCCTTCAGGACTGAAACACATCTGCAAGGGCCGAGGTCGTTGGCTCGTCTCTAAAAACCACGGTGGCTATAGATCTGCCGACTGAACAGCTCATGCAGTCACCGCCGGCTGAATCAGAAATCCATGGCAAAGCCCAGGTTGAACAGAATGAAGAGACCGAGGTACTCGAGCTTGAAGATGGTATTCCAGATTTTATCGACCTTGAACCTGCGCCCCCGGAAATAGAAGATGGGGGCCAAGCCATAGTTGACGAACTGATAGAGGTTAACCTGGGATATAAGGCCGACCCTAGGCCGACCTTCCTCTGTGCCCAATTGTCTGCTGAAAAATAGAAGCTATATGCCCAACTGCTACAAGAATATCAGGATTGTTTCGCCTGGACCTACAAGAAAATGCCAGGACTCAGCCCCGCAGTCTCACAACATGAGCTAGCTATAAGCCCTGAGGTCGAGCCAGTTAAGCAACGGCCACAGCATATGAGGCTAGAGCTCAACACTCAAATATGCAAAGAAGTGGACAAACTCATTGACGTGGGTTTTGTCGAAGAAGAAGAATGGGCAGATCCGGATATGTGTTGATTTCCTAGATCTAAATAAAGCATGTCCCAAGGATGACATTCCGGTGCCGATCATTGAAGTCATGATTGACGCCACGACCGGCCACGAAACACTGTCATTCATGAACGGGTCTTCCGGCTACATCCAGATATGGATCGCGGAACATGACCAGGTCCACACTGCCTTCCGAACTCCCAAAGGTATCTATCATTATAAAAGGATGCTGTTCGGACTGAAGAACGCTGGTGCAACTTATCAGCGGGTGATGACCAGAATATTTGATGAACTGCTCTACCACAAGGTCGAGTGCTACATAGATGACATGGTGTTCAAGACCGGAAGAAAAGAAGACCATCTGCAAGACCTCCGAGTGGTGTTTCAGAGGCTCAGGCAATATGAACTGAAGATGAACCCTATGAAATGTGCGTTCGGGGTGTCGAGCAAAAAGTTCTTGGGTTTCATTGTCAGATATCGGGGGATTGAAATTTACCCCGTAAAGATCAAGGCGATCAGGGAGTTACCCCCACCAAGGAACCTCTCTGAGCTGAGATCCCTGCAAGGCCGCCTGGCGTACATCCAGTGATTTATATCCAACTTGTCGGGGTGATGCCACCCCTTTCATAAGTTAATGATGAAGGATGTTCCCTTTTATTGGGATGAAGAATTCCAAACAGCCTTTGACAAGCTGAAAGATTACTTGAAGACCCCTCTAGTGCTGGGTGCACCAGTGCAAGGATGACCGCTGGTTCTATATATAGCAGCCACGCACTACTCACTGGTGGCAATGCTTGCCCAGAACAATGAAGAAGGGAAAGAACAAGCCATTTTCTACCTTATCCGAAGACTAGTCAGAACCAAGGAGAAATATACCTTTATCGAGAAAGTCTGCCTAGCATTGGTCTTCGCCGCCAAGAAGCTCCGGCACTATATGCTGTCGCACGAGATCAAGATGATATCCAAAGTTGATCCGCTGAAATATATCTTGTCCCAACCGGCACTCAAGGGCCACTTAGGTAAATGGGCGGTCATTCTTATGGAGTTTGATATCCACTATGTACCGTAGAAAGCTGTCAAGGGTTAGGCCATTGCAGACTTCTTCGCTGAGCATCCAGCACAAAAAGATTGTCCACTGGAGACAGAACTCCTTGATGATGAAACCCTGGAAGCCAACCAAGTGCGACCCTCCTTATGGCAATTGTACTTTGACGGCGCATCCAGAATTGATACCCCGGCAATCGGATCGGCCAAAGTCAGGGCAGGGGCAGGCATAGTCCTGAAATCTCCAGAAGGAGAAGTCATATATACATCCTATTCAATAAACAAACCCTGCATAAATAATGAAGCAAAATATGAAGCCCTAATCATTGGGTTGCAAATTGCCTTGTCTGTGGAGATTCAGATGCTTGAGACGTTCGAGGACTCCATGCTAGTGATATAACAGTTAGAAGGAGAGTTCGAAGTGTGGAAGCAGGAACTCCTCCCCTATCATCAACTGGCACTCCACCTGATGGCAATATTCTATTTCATCGGAATCAAGCACATCAACCGAGGATAAAATGCCCAGGCAGACGCCCTTGCAAAGTTGGCCAGCTCTTTGGTAGTCCCGCCAGCTACAAGCCTGAACATAGCAGTAATTAACCGACGACAAGTCCCCAGCGCGGCTGAGGTCCTAGTTGATAGACAAGAGAATGAAGCGATAGCTATGGAAGAAATCAAGCAGCCCGATTGGCGAGAACACCTCCGGTGTTGGTTCCGCCACCAGCAGTTCCCGAAAAAAAAAGAACAAAGAATGAAGCTCCTGAGGGTCAAGGACTCTTATGAAATGAGGAACGGAACTTTGTTCCGAATAATGGCAGATGCCCAAAAGAAAATCTTACTCCATTGCTTATCCCCAGTAGAAGCCTACCAAGTAATGCAAGAAGTCCATTCCGGGTTAGCCGGGACACATCAGGCCGGTCCGAAAATGAAGATCGAAATAAAGAAGCTGGGCTATTACTGACCCTCTATCTTCAATGATTGTTGCAAGTTTTCTAAAGCATGCCAGAAATGTCAAGAGCACGCCAACGTGTCAAGAAGACCACCGGTGCCACTACACTCCACCCTACCAAGTTGGCCGTTTGCTCAATGGGGCACGGACATGGTAGGACCTTTACCGGCATCGTCAGCGGGGTGCAGATACATCTTAGCCGCCACAGATTACTTCTCTAGATGGGCAGAAGCAATAGCACTAAGAGAAGTGACGGGAGAATTAGTTGCCAGATTCATCCGAAAGAATATAATATTCCAGTTTGGAATCCCCAGCCGAATTATCTCTGACAATGGCAGCCACTTCAGAAACCAAAAGGTTTATCGACTTGCAGATAAATATAAGATTGACTAGAGGACGTCGTCCCCCTACAACCCTCAAGCCAATGGGCTCGCAGAAGCCTTCAACAAAACGTTGTGCACTTTGCTGGTGAAGACTATCAAGTCCAATAAGAAGGATTGGGAAGAAAGGGTGTATGAGGCACTTTGGGCATATCGTACATTTTATAAAACTCCAACTGGCTGCTCACCATTCTCCCTTGTATATGGGTCAAAGGCGGTAGTGTGAATTGAACTGGAAGTCCCATCGCTCTGAGTAGCCATTCAGCATGGGTTGGCTAGCAGCGAACAAGCTAACATAGAAAGAAGATTGGAAGAGCTCACCGAGCTCGAAGGAAAACATCTCCGAGCGTAACAAAATATCCAACTCTATCAAGCTCGCATGGCCCGTGCTTTCGATAAGCTGGTCAAAGGATGAAAATTCAAGAAAGGTGACCTGGTAATGGTTAAAAGAAGAGAAGTGATGGCCTCCAACACCAAGGGGAAGTTGGTTGAAAACTGGGTCAGGCCGTACATTGTCCGCCGAGTGTATGAAGGGGGTGCCTACGTTCTTGTAGATCACAAGGGAGTAGTACAGTTCTCCCATCTTAATGGGAAACATATGAAGCTGTACCATACAATCCCATCGACATTCCCAGAATGACCGAAACCTACCTTGGCCTAGTGGCACTCCGCCCTAGCTGAGCTCTTTGAAATGTCCAGTCAGCCCAGACTGATTATTAGGCCATTGGTCCGTAATTCTGGGGACATCCCTAACAAGCACTAAACCCAGGATCCTTTGGAGACTCGCATACATCCATCGGGGACACCACCTACATATAATATTGCGACTCCAGGCCTTACGCCCGAGTTGGCATAGAAATCCTTCCTTGCATTAGCATTACCCTCTTGCCAACGAATAAACCCCTTTCGGCGCAAGACTTCGTGTCCTAGCCGACCTTTACACAATGTCGCCATTATGGGCCTTATATCCGAATCGACACTAGAAATCCTTCTTTGCGTTAGCATTACCTTCTTGCTAACGAATAAACCCCTTTCGGTGCAAGACTTTGTGTCCTAGCTGGCCTTCATAGCATATCGCCATTATGGACCTTATGTCCGAATCGACGTAGAGATCCTTCTTTGCGTTAGCATTACCCTCTTGCTAATGAATAAACTCCTTTCGGGGCAAGACTTCGTGTCCTAGCTGACCTTCATACCATATCGCCATTATGGACCTTACGTCTGAGTCGGCGCAGAAATCCTTCTTTGTGTTAGCATTACCCTCTTACTAAAGAATAAACCCCTTTCGGCGCAAGACTTTGTGTCCTAGCCGACCTTCATACCATATCGCCATTGTGGACCTTACGTCTGAATCGGCGCAAAGACTCTTCCTTTGCATTAGCATTACCCTCTTGCTAACGAATAAACCCCTTTCGGAGCAAGACTTCATGTCCTAACCGACCTTCATACAGTATCGCCATTATTGACCTTACGTCCGGATCGGCGCAAAGACTCTTCCCTTGCGTTGGCATTATCTTCTTGCTGACGAATAAATCCCCTTTTATTGGTGCAAGGTCCCATACCCAAGCCAATAGTCATCTGCCATCATCGAGGGTCGAGCGTCGCATATCGGCCTATCACCTTTTTTTCCTACCAGTTAAAAAAAAATAGAGAGAGAAAAAAAATGTGGCTTAAAAATAGAGGTTCCCCGCCAGTCTTGTTCAGATTCTCTCGATAAGGGCAAAAATGGCTATAACCTAGCTGCGGTGAAAACCCGAAAGGGCGCCGCAGGCAAAATCGGGTACCCCCCACGTGAAAACCTGAAAGGGTGCGGGGGCAAAAGCAAGAGGGGGCTGGCTTCGGTGAAAACCTGAAGGGGCACTTTAGTCAGTAATGTGGTAACTTGAAGTTCCTCTTCACCCGCATCCCAAGGAAACCAAAAGCATCACCAGTCCCGCCGAGAACCTACATCTCCCAAACCATCGACTCAGGCCTTCCATCTCCGTCGACAACAAACATATCTTTGCTTTGACATTTAGCCAATGTTGATGAACAAACTAGCATTCGACCCTTCTCATCATCGGCAAGACCGGTCAACCTTCCCCTTAACTTGGACCTTTCATCCTCGTTAATGAACAAATATATCTTTGCTTCGACATTTAGCCAATGTCGATGAACAAACCGTTACTGACCCTTGTCACCATCGGCAAGACTGGTCAGCTTCCTTTAACTTGGACCTTTCATCCTCGTTAATGAACAAACATATCTTTGCTTCGACATTTAAACAATGTTGATGAACAAACCGTTACTGACCCTGGTCACCATCGGCAAGATTGGTCAGCTTCCCTTAACTTGGACCTTTCATCCTCATTAATGAACGAACATATCTTTGCTTCGACATTTAACCAATGCTGACGAACAAACCATGTTTGGCCCTTGTCATCATCGGCAAGATCGGTCAACCTTTCCCTTAACTTGGACCCTTCATCCTCGTTAACGAACAAACCATGTTTGGCCCTTGTCATCATCGGCAAGATCGGTCAGCATTCCACTAACCTAGACCTCTCATCTGTGCTAGCAAACGGTCCTATCTTCGACAATCATCCATTGCTGACGAACAAGCCCTTGTCCATCCCGGCCTCATGCCGTGAATAAAGTTCAAAAAAAAAGAAAAAAAGAAAAAATGAGGCTTAAAATAGAGGTGCATCGGCAGACTTACTCGAATGTTTTGAGTAAGGGTAAAAATGGCTATAACCCAGTCGCGGTGAAAACCCAAAAGGGCGCTGCAGGCAAAATCGGGTACCCCGCCACGTGAAAACCCGAGAGGGCACGTGGGCAAAAGCAAGAGGGGGCCGGTTCCGGCGAAAAACCAAGAGGGAGCTTGTATCGGTAATGTGGTTTAA
This sequence comes from Amorphophallus konjac, assembly GCA_022559845.1. Taxonomy (NCBI): domain Eukaryota; kingdom Viridiplantae; phylum Streptophyta; class Magnoliopsida; order Alismatales; family Araceae; genus Amorphophallus; species Amorphophallus konjac. The sequence continues at coordinate 110,200,754 of CM040128.1, read as the reverse complement.
AAAAAAGAAAGGGAAGAGAAAAAGAGAAGAATGATCAAGGATTATGATACGTCCTCCATCCAGAGGACCCTCCTCAAGGTCAAGGTAGAATATCCTTCCAAGTCCCACGAATGAATAAACTTCCTTTGCTTCCGCATTTAACCAATGTCGATGAACAAACCCGTGTTCGACCCTTGTCATCATCGGCAAGATCGGTCGACGTTTCCCTTAACTTGGACCTTTCATCCTCGTTAATGAACAAACCTCCTTTGCGTCGACATTTAACCAATCTCGATGAACAAACCAATATTTGACCCTTGTCATCATCGACAAGACCGGTCAACCTTCCCCTTAACCTGGACCTTTCGTCCTCGTTAATGAATAAACCCCCTTTGCTTCGGCACTTAACCAATGTCGATAAACAAACGGCGCTTGACCCTTGTCATCATATATGAAATCGGTCAGCATCCCCTTAGCCCGAACTTCCCATCCATTGCTAACAGACAAGCCCTCATCTATCCCGACTTCGTCCAGTGAATTAAGTTCAAAAAAAAAGAAAAGAAAAAAAATGAATGATGAATGATGATGAATATCAATGAACGAATGAAATTAATGAAAAGATGATGGAAGTAATGTCGCTTTCTCATTTACCATATAAGCCCCACAGAAACCTCGTGTGCAGCCAGCAAGTCAAACCCCACCGTCATAGGCCTTACGCGTATGCGGTAACACACCTGTTGCTTCGACCTTCAACCTATGTCGATGAATAAACCCTACCTCCATTTTTAGTCACCATCGGCGAAATCAACAATCAAACCATTGGTCCGGATCTTTCATCTGCATCGATAAATAAACCTACTCTTGACTTTCTTCGTTGTTCGGGGAAAGTAACGAACCTACCCCTCACTCAGGTTCTCCGCCCCTATCGAGGAATGAATACATTCTTGGTCCCCCGACAGCCTCATCACCATCGGTGAAGCCTACCAATAGGCCTTCTGACCTTACCCTTTGGTCTGAGTGGCAGCTACACCTCCGCTCTCGACCATTCAACCTTTATTTGCCAAATTGGGCCCTAGGAGTAGTTATGCTACGGTGGAGCGAACCCCTCACCCCTTCACTGAAGGCCTGAGCGCTCTCCTACCCTAGTAAGTCGTATATCTAGGCTAAGTCAATTGGCTAAGAAGGAAGAAGGAAGATAATGTCGTGATTACGGCAAATGGAGACATTTCATTTCTATGAAGTGACGAAAGACATGTTACTCTTGGAATGCCCCGAGATACATAGAAGCTCACCAAAAAGAATAAGAAAATAGAAAATGGGTTACTGCAGTGGGCGTCGGAAGATGTCTTCGAGCTCCAAAATCCCCAGGGTGGGATGACGGGTTAATTCCTACAGGCGAGACTCGGCAGCTCCAAATTGCACTAACTTCTCTTCAAGGGACGTGGCTCGTCCTTCGGCCAATTTCACTTTCTCTACACTCTAGACTTCTTGCTATTCGATTTCCTGCAGCTTAGCCTCAGCCCTGGAAAGTTCGGCACGAAGTTCAGCTATCCTGGCTGTTAAAGAGGTCCGACGATGTGAAGATGTGTCGGCCATATTTCGCATTGACTGTGCTGTCCCTCTCAAGGATGCAAAAGCGGTCCAACATTCTGTCCGCTCAAGCCTTAGGCCCGTTAGCTGATCAGCCACTTCTCCACCGAGGAATTCCCTCATGTTCACATACTTTAGCAACAAGACCACCCGCGGCATCCAATCATCCATGGGGCAGCCAAAAGCCAGTAGCGAACGGGAAAGGTGCTCTACCAAGCCCCTCAGCTGCACATAGGTTAAATCTTGGCTGGCTGTTACAGTCTCCTGCAGGGTTCCCAAGAATTGCCACACCAGGTCGTTCGACGATTGTAGACCAAGTGGTGACATGTTGGGAAGCTAAAAATCTACTCTACTATCAACGACAGCCCAGATGTCATCACTCGGTTCAGAAGATGATGACGGCAAAGCTTGTAAGGCACCCGCACCGGAGCTGACTCCCGCAGCTAACATAGTGGAGGAAGTCTCGATAATAGCAACCTCCCCACCAACCTCTTGCGGCGAAGCTGCACCAAAAATCTCAATAGCTGAGGATGCTTACTCTTTGCGCCCAGCCTGACTGGCCTCCACCAAGGCCGATTCTGTAACAAGGGTTAAAGCCCTTGGAGCTCCAGCTTTCTCTTCAACTATTTCTCCCGCTTCTATTTCGAGAAGACTCCTCTCCTTCGGGAGCATCCCTCTGTCGGCAATGGGTGGCTGGGATTCCGCTGCTTCAGTCGAGTCAGCGGTGCCCATAATTGCCCCTGAAATCGCCAAGGTTGCTGCCGCAGCATAATCCTTGGGATATCACAAAGCGATAGGCCTCAAGACTGTGGGAATGTCGATTGACCCGCGCCCAAAGTTGGAAGAGGTGTTTGCACAGTTATAGTTGGCAATACCACATCAGCCTGCACCATGAGTACAACATGCATCAGACATCTGATATAGAAAGTAATGAAAATAGCTGTGAAGTGACAGCGACAGAGGATCCCCTACCTCAACCAGCACTAAGCTAAAGGTTGCAATAGTAGAAATCATGGCCTCCATAGGCCCAGCCGCCTCGCTTATGAGTGGACCAGATGGCCCAAGGCCACTCCATGCCAGCCAGGGCGGACTGAAGGTTGTATAATCACTTTCGTAAGCTGAAGACGCCCCAGCATCTTCAGTTTCTATCTCCACGGGTGGGAACTCCCCGTCACTGGAATTGCCACCATAGTCAACCTGCTCCGACGAGGAGGAGCACTCCACTGGTACATGACGCTCCTCTATCGGAGGGGGCACTTATCCAGCTTCAAGACCCATGGGAGGAGCATCTCCCTCAACGAAGGCTTGCTCGGCCGATTCTACGGCGGGAGCCTTAGTCGAATGAATTTCGGAGATGGGCTCACTCCCCTGAATAGATTTCTCTCAAGCAAAGGCCTCCTCAGCAATCCCAGCAGCAGGAAGCGATGGCCGTTTTATCTCAACTAAAATTCAAATGAGGAACAATCAAGCAAGACTGAAGACATAATGGATCGCGAAGATCCAATGAATAAACTACAAATTACCTGCCATCTCGTGGCTAGGTGTTGGAGAAGGCATATCCCCCTCCACGGGAGCTATGGGCACGCCCCCTTCTATCTCTCTAACTGCAGCAGCGGTCATGGCTTCTTGCGCAACCATGGCAGCGGGGGTAGCGGCAACTGCAAAGAAATAATCAGCCGAAGCGGCCAGAACAAAGAATAGAGCATGAAAATGAAGAATATATCTCCAGCTCCAAGCCCTTGCGCCCGAGAGGCCTTAAATTCTTCAAACGATACCGCCAGTGAAGGAACAATCACTGGCTCCTACCCCGCAGCTTGCCTCCGATTGGCCCGCATCATCCGCGTGATCGCCACCTTGGCCTTGCCGATAGCCTCCCTCACCTGTGACCTTTTTCGCTTACTCGAATCACCAGGAGGTAATGGCATTGTGGTCGGGGCCGGCTCGGAAGTTTCGAAGTATGTCGGCTTCTGAGCTTTTATTATCAACTCCCTAAAGTGTCGAGTCTCCTCTGAAGTGAGTCGAACTGCACAAGCACAAGGGTGAGAATGACACATACTGCAACGAAGGAAGGAAACAGGTTGAAAGGCTGAAATGAAAGAATGAAAGATACCTGCTGGTCCCTTATAAAAAGGAGAAAGGGGCCAATAGAACAATGAGGGCACTTTGTCTCTTGAGGCCGCCTCGCGAACAAGCCAACACATATCTCCTATCTTCTCGCTTTACTCGACCAGCAAGTTTTAGACTTGTCTCTACGAGTCTAGTCCTAGGGCATTTGTATTTGGAGTCTCCCTTGCATAGTGCTTTCCATCGTCCCTTTGCATGTCCACTCGTAGGGGAACTATCTACCGGCAAGATCCTTCATCCTCGGCCCCTCTCATGGATCCCAATCCCCGAGAGGATCATGAAGCCCCTAGGGAGGAACCCCAATAACACATTGACCCCATGCATGAGACACTAGCCACCATTCTTGGTCGGCTAGAGACCATCACAACCCGGCTTGACCGGTTAGAAGCAAATGACCCACCTCGGAACCTAGGCCCAAGGGCACGGCCTCCCCGGGATGAATTTGATAGGGAATCTAATGAACCCCCACTTAGGAACTACGGTCCTAGAGCTCGGGCACCACGGGATGGATTTGAGAGGGAAGTCAATGAACCCCCACTTAGGAACTACGGTCCTAGAGCTCGGCCACCACGGGATGAATTTGAGAGGGATGTCAATGAACCCCCACCCAAGATCCATGGCCTTAGAGTTCGGCCTCCACGGGATGAGTTTGATAGGGAAGGATCGGACTATGATCGTTATTACGACTATAAGAGGCCCTGACATTACGGGTGCAAGGAAAGGCACCCCCGGGAAAACCCGGATAACCACCTTTTAAGAATGATCAAGGTCGAGGCACCAACCTTTCATGGATCCCACAACCCAAGTGTTTACCAAGAATGGGAGACCACCATGGACCAATATTTTGATTGGTACCCCATGAGTGAGGAAAGGCGGGTAAGATTGGCCAAGATGCAACTTACTAAGCTCGCCAAAACGTATTGGCTGAACCTAGAAAGTTTGAGGGTGGCCCGACGTCAAGAACCCATTGACACTTGGCAAGGCATGAAGGATCACCTTAGAACCAAGTATCTCCCCCTTTCCTACACTCAAACCCTTTTAGATGAATGGCATAGTCTCACCCAAGAAGGTAGGACCGTGAGAGAGTATATTGAGAAGTTTGACTACTGTGTCTTAAAGTGTGGAGTCCGAGAGGAGCACGCGGTTACCCTATCTAGATTTAGAAATGGGCTCCAAAGCCACATCAAGAAAGAACTCTTCATGAAAGATGTTGAAACCCTGGTACAAGCCTATCGAATAGCCCGAGATGCTGAGAGGTTCTCTAGGCCTCCTAGATTCACTCCACGACCGACCGATCCCAAGGACATGTGACCCCGCCCTAACCCAGCCCCTCTCTTGAAGACCCCCATGCAAAGTCCAAGTGGAAGTACCCGACCTTGGCCCCCATTTCGGCCCTCTAATTTCCCTCCCACCCCTCCTCCAACAAGAATCACCCCTAGTTAAACCATGCCCCGGCGAGAGGAGAGTTCCAAGGGACAAAATGTGGGTGGTACCACTCCGAGAAATAGGCAACAATGCTTTAAGTGTAAAGGCTTTGGACACTTCATCAGTCAATGCCCCTCATGAGACATGTCCAACTTAATGATTGAAGAAATAGTTACCCCTACCCAAGGGGAACTTGAGGAGGTGACCGAAGTCTATGAGGCTTCCCTAGATTGGGAAGAGGAATATGAAGCCCAATGCCAAGAGTTGGGTCAAGAGGACTCATCCCTACCCCATGAGACCCCGTTAAACCTAACTAGGTGCATCCTCCTTCGAGTTTTACAAGATGACCAGCCACGTCCCCCCACCTGGCCTTCAACGAGCATTGTTATACTAGGGGAACCCTTCGTTGAGTGGCTAAAGCAAAACCTCCTCCTCCACGTATTGCGCCCCTCCATGGAAAACCATAACCCAATCGTGCCCACCCCACCATTCCACACAACCTACCAATCGTTCTACATTGTAGGAACTATGAGGGACTTGATTAAGGGTATTCTAAGGCAAATAGAGATGACAAACTTGCTAGCCTGAGGAGCAAGTGACACGGGGTACCTTAGTTTCTCACACCCCTCTATCGGGTCCATCACCTCCATCTACACCAAGGGCCCTTGCACGAGTGAGCTCTTATTGTTTCTACCCAAGCCCGATGAGTTTGGCCAAGGACAACCCTATAACCCCCACCCACATCAAGGAAAGAGTACTTCAGCTAGGGAGTCAACCTTGGTGCTATCCCCACTAGGAGTTGAATGCCTAGATCACACTAGGGGGTGTATGCTTTGGAGTGCTTAAGGTCTAGGATGGGAAGAAGCCTCATTCCCCACAATCCAAGTCCTCCTAGATCCACATGATCCCTTCCCGCTAGCCCCACATTACCAACCCCCCCCTTGTCCTCCTACATCTTTCCCTACCCCTCGTCCCTTTGTAGGGAACATTGCGTTAGGTCCCACCGGGTTCATGATTTCCACTTCCCCACGTACGCTAGGGACCTCGGGTCCATATCTTGGATTGAGGCCCACCTCCACTTCACCCACCCCGCGACCTATGTAGATCATTTTCACCCCTCATTCTGGGAGCCCATCAACCCACAAACCTCATCCCCAACCCTTAGAGACATCAAAGTCTTGCCCAAGTCAACCACCCTAAGGTCCCCCAAAGGTATGAAGGGATGGAGTCTCATGATTCCTTACATATAGAATCGCTGAGGGTCAAAGCATTTGGGTACATGGGTCCTCCCTTATCCCTCCAAGAGAGTTGGGTCTCCACATGCATTGCAACCACACTAGGACACCCCACTTTCCCAACCTTTGTTAGAGGTTCTATGCTTGTTGGTCCCACCTTGAATAGGAGAGTCATGCTTGGTAGAGCTTCATTCGGGTGCCCCGGCCCCCCAATCTCCGAGGTCCATGAAATAGAATCAAAGCATCCTAGGGTCACTTTCGGTTGTCCGGGCCCTCCCATCATCTCTAGAGGATCATCATTCATGAAACTACATGGCCACCTTTGCAAGCACAGCCATAAGATCAATGAGGCATACAAAAGGCTGGCCGACTCCCACCGCCGCCACCAAAAATTTTGCGTGGGTGATTTTATAATGGTGAGGACTAAGAGACTATTCCCTGGGAATGTCTCAAAATTGAGGCCTCATGGAACAGGTCCCTTCCAGGTTTTGAGGCACATTGGCGCTAATGCTTATGTGTTAGACCTCCCCGAGGAGTACGTAGTAAGTCCCATATTCATTGTGGCTGACCTTGTGCCATATATAGGGATCCCACGGTGGCACCCAGTGAGGAAGTTGAGCTTGTTCCCTCCCTTGAGAGAGCACCTACCCTTGAGAGAAATCCACCAGCCCGGAGAGACCAGCATGAGCAAGTTAAACGGATATTGGATGAATTGGTCACTGCCAACAGGAGCAAGGTGTATGGGCGCTACCTCACGAGGTGGAAGAATCTGCTACCTTTGGAAGGCTTGTGGGCGACACCATGATGGGGCATCAAGGGCTACTTCATCATACGTATGGAATGTATTTGTGTATTGGCTTGTATTAGTGTGTTTGTTTGCTTTTTTTCATTTGGGCTCCTTTGTAAGGCTTTTAATAAGCCATTGGGCCACATTCCATGTAGAATCCATTAGTGGCTTTCATTTGTTAGGTCCATTAAGGGGGTTATATCATATTGGACCTTAAGGCCTCATAATGGACCTTAAAGTCACTTAAGGCCCAAAGTGGACTTCTTCCTCTCATGGGCCACCTAAGTTTGGAAGGCCCATAGGCTATGCATGGGTTCTTGGACTTGTGTTGGATGGCCTTGGACCAACTTGGCCCAAGAATGGCCCATGAAGGGGGCGCCCCCTCTTTTGTCCTATTAGGCTAGTTAGGTGAGTTTGATTAGAATATGGTGAATGCTTTGACCACATGGGATAAATTGGGTTTGACATCCCCAAGATGGCCTTCACCCACCCTAGATCTGAGGGTATGGGAGGTCATTTGTCAATTTGGTCAATTCCATACAAATACCATGTATGTTTCATTTGTTAGAATTAATGAGAAGAAAATTTGTGTAATTGCTTGGAGCTTGGTGCGCCCCTCCCTCTCTCCCTCTGGTTTCTCTCTTCTTCCTCCAATCACCAGGGTATAGAACACTTCTATCTTCTCCTTAGCCCCTCTAGATTCTATCCATGCTGCCGCCACCGCCGTTCGTACCGCCATCGAGCCGCCGCGAAGCCGCTTCCGAAGTGCTACCCAGATCTCTATTCTGCTGGACAGAGGCTCACTCCGAAAATTCTTGCTCCCAACCCTGAGATCTTCTGGAGCCCAAACTTTCAGGGTAAGTTCCAGGGGTCATCACCACATCCTAGAATAATTGGTGGAGCTTCTAGCTTTTATTTTCTATTTTTTATTTTCGTCCTCCACCTCCTCTCAGATATGCCTGCAGTCTATCCAGATTTCCAGAAACCCAGTAGAATGTTCATGGATCCATCTTTCCTTGATCTAAATGACTTGATATTTTTATTGGAGGTTCTATCCACATAGTCCTTCATCCACGAATTTTTATGGAATTTCTGGAGTCTTCTAGCATTTTTTAAAAATCACTGTCAAATGCAAAACTTAGATCTGTCTCTGCTCTCCAGATCCGACCACTTGGTACTAGAAAATCCTTTCACCCATTCAAATCTCCACCAAACGTTTCATAAAAATTATCCCCGTTTTACTCTCTTCGCCCTCTCCAACTTTCATTAGGAGCTTAACAGCTGAATCGGAAGTCTACATCATGGTCAATGCCAACTTTTAGGAAAGTTCACTTCTGCCCGACCAGATTTGAGGCAGAGATCAGTCAGGTTCAAAATTCGGCCATCAAAATTACAGCCCTGAGGAAATTTTTAGATCCACAGAGGGTCAAAGGATTTCAAGTCAGCGTTCCAACGGTGCTAGTATCGCGTCGATCTGACGTCGAGGCCGATCGGAGCAGTAGTTTTTGTCGGGACGTGTAGGTCTAAGTACAGCAAGTTCCACACAAGGAGATCCGAGCCGACTCGCCTTCCATGAGGCGAACCAGCACGCCGCCTTCCCAGGGAGCGTCCCTCCGGACGTCCCCATCATAGCAGTGCTGCTCCGGGCCCACACGGCCCCACTGACCAGCACGTGGGTCCCACGTTCGTGAGTACGCGTGCCGTCGAAGCTACATAAGAAGCTGCCCGTCAACCCGAACTCGCTACTCCCAGGTCCCACTTTGTAGCCCCTTACCTCCCTGCGTGGAGTGGGCAGTAAATTCATTACTGTAATTTAATTAATTCTGTTCCAGAAGTACGAGATTGGTCGGGATCATCTTCCCCACGCCATGCACGTGGAGGTATCGTATTCGCTCCTTTACTCGACAATTTGCTTTATTCGTATATACTTCATATGTTGCTGCTAGAGAGCATGTGTTAGGGCCATTAGCTCGATATAATTAATTCACCGTTGCTGCGAGAGAGAGCGAGACCATCCCGTGACCCGATCCGGACACGATGAGAGAGTCTGACCACCCTAGCTCACTGCCGGTTTCTCAACCGTGCACGTCCGTACGCTTCCCTCGATAAGGGACGATCGCGAGCTTGCTTAGAGTTCAATGATCACATATCCAATTGGAGTCGAGTCACGTGTCCGTCTTGCATCACACCACCATGGCTCCCTCCGCGCATGATGGACCTTTACTCGACGGAGTCGAGTTCTCTACACCCCGGGGGTATGATGGGGTCATCACCGTCCGTTCCCACACTCACGGCCCATCACCCACGCCCGGGAGGCACTCAACATGATTTAGTCATTTGTTTTGAGTCTCATATGCCATTTTCTTATTTTAATTGAGTCATATCTTATGTAATTTCCTTTATTGAGTCATGTTGTTTTAGTCCATTTCTCTTATTATGCTTAATTGGGCCTTAGTACCTTCGTTATGGGCCCATAGGGTTGAGTCTAGGACATGCTTGGTCTTTTGTCTAGTTGTCAAGGGTATTTCGGTCATGTAAAGAGTGGATGCCTATAAATAAGCCTCCCCACTCTTTCATTTGTAACTTTTGATGAATCATTTTGAATAGAAGAAAATCCCAAGTCTTTCTCTCCTCCACAAAATTCCTCTTCTCTCTCTCTCTCTCTCTCTTCAAGGTAAGGGGCGCACCCCCCTCTCTCTCCTCCACCTCCCACCTACTTTCTCTCTCTCCCCCCCTCCAATAACTCATCCCTAACTCCCCACCACCCCACCTTAACTCCACCCCAGCCCCAAGAGAGATTCCACCACTCCCCACTCCACCCTCCAACCACCAACCACCCACTCCCCTTTCCCAAGCACCCCTACATCTCCCCAAGGCTGAAAGAGAGTCTCCCAAGGCCGAATTTGAATTTCCCTCCATTGCTGGTTGTGCCCTTTGACCTCCCCACCCCCTCTCAGATATGGAAGACCAGCCCCTCACCCACATAGCCCCTTGGCCGCCCCCTCCTCCTCCTCTCCACCCCACCCTCTCTCTAGTGCACACCCACCCCCCATCACCACCTCCAGCAGCTCCAGCCCCACTCTACCCCCATCCATGCAACCACAGCCTCCTAGGAGACCCCAACCACGTCCCCCCCTCTCCCATAGCCATCAGCCATCATTCCCTTGCTGTGTTGCCCTCAACTCCTACTCCATTTGCCATTACAAGGTTTCAGCTCCAATAGTAGTTCACAGGCAGCAAGCTAGGGTCCTAGAAGCAGCATCGTCTCCGGCCCTTCCCCGATCCTTATAGTGGCAAGTCATAAACCTCTGGAAAGGTCATCCAGAGAGATTTCCAGGCAAGGTGGTTTCGTCATCGTCCAAGCACCGAGCTGCCCGGGAGAGCGATTCTTCCTCGACTGCGCATGACCACTCAGGCAGAGAACCAGAGCCCCAGATCAAGTTCAACCACGGCCACTCCCTGGCAGATCTGGGCATAAAACTTGGCTGAGGGCTTCTCCTTCAAGTCCTCTCCCATCCCCAAGAAGCAGAGCTAATTTTGGATCTCAGCATCAAAACTTCCAAATTTTCCCTCCCAAGTGCGCCATGTTAGTTTTCCTGAGCCTGAACCGACACATCCCTATTGTTTGGGACTCCACGATCAGCTCCGACATCTGTCGATGGCGCCGTTAGTCCCGACGGAAAGAAGACTTGACCACAATCGTAACGGTACTAGTCTCGCCTCCAACAAAGCACGGGACTATTCGTGGCACCCCCGTCTTCTAGCAGTATTACCCTGGGAGCAACCAGAACCAGCGTCAGCCAGCCGTGTTCCAAGCTCTGCCCCGGCCAGCGGCATGGTCAAGAAATTCTAAGAAAATTCAGGCGTCCTCCTGGGTCATGTCATAGAATTTCGACACCAGTTGTAGCCTATTCATAGCTCGGTAGTGACCGTGGCGGTGCCATCTTCGATTGTCTATCCGGTGGTTCCAGAAGCTGATAGCACCGGCGGAGCTCGGCACAACGGTTTTCTAGCTTCACACCAACTCCCGCCCGGCCGACTTACAGCCCCTCCCTACGTGGAGGTAGTGTTTGGTTGTAAATATCTTAACCCCCACCCCTAGATCCCCCACCTGCGAGAGGTGTAGTGTTGTAATCAATTTGTTTCAGGTCAAGCATCACCAACGCAGCGTGCGGGGAACCCACGCTTCCCCGCTCGCCCATGTCTCCGAATGGAGTTGGTTTCTTCAGACTGACTGGGTAAGTGTAGACATGTCAAAATCGATGCTATGATGAGTAAATCTCATGTCACCACGTGACGCCCCAAAGTGGACTTCAATATTGGCTTAATATGAAGTTTTTCTAATTATTTATTTTTCTATAATAAATTGTAATTAACGCCTGGAGGAATGGCGTCATTTAACTGACGACCTGATGGAGGTCATGATTTTGTAAATAAACGACTGTTCAAACAGGCGTTGTTTCCTAGATTTTACGAATCCTAAACAAAATAAAACTCAAAGAATTGACGCCCATTTATGGGGCGTGTATTGTTTAACACCATCTCAAGCAGGCGTCATTTCTCATTTTTAAATTAGGAAAGTCCTTTATTTCGATAATTAAATCCAGGAATTAACGACTGAGTGGATGTCGTCATTTCAATTAACGTCCCTCTTCAGGTCGTCATTTTCACTTCCGTTTCCATTTCGCCTGCTACCTTCCAGTAGTGATCCTTTCCCCATTTTACACATTGTGTTCGATTGGGAAGGGGGATCTTCGCTGGAGGATTGATATCTTTGTTTGAATCCTATTGAAACAAGGAGTTTTGGCCTATAAATACCCCCATATGTTCCTCACACGCGAGAGGTTAAGAATAACATGAGCTAACGAGAGCTAAGAAAACACTATGAGAGTTTTTTTTACAGAGAGAAGAGCATTTGTTCTTTTGTAGGTATTTCTTCCAAGATTCTCCCTCCCACGATGAGCTTCTTCCTTCCCATGTGAAGCTTCTTTCATCCTATTGCTGCAGTCGCTGAAGCTCTTGTTTTTCCCCTTTACTGCTGCACACACAGCAGCAGGGCCTTCCTCTCTTTAGTCTTTTAGTTTATTACGTATCATATCATCATCATCACGTATCCCTCTTTCTAGCTCTCTGCTAGAGATATCTCCATCATATTACATATATCTTGTCTGCATATTCATATCATTGCATCCATATTCCAACCTTGTTACTCCTTCTTAAAGGGTTTAAACCAAAACACACAAGGTGTGTTCATGCCCAATTTGATTGATTCTATATTTTTAGAGCATTGATACTACACACTTGGCTAATCCATATCCTTGTTTGTTTTGTGTGTTTTGCAAGGGTAATCAAAGTAGAAACCCCCTTCATCGATCGGTCGGTAGAAGGAGGAAGGAAGAACATGTAATTTCCCCGCTTCATACAAGGTACACGCGGTCATCCTATATTTTTTTTGAGGTAACCCCTCTGGCGATCACCCTCCTTAGAGCATCTCATGCTCTTCTTCTCCTTATGTCCCACATATTTTAGCATCATTTTTATCCATTTATCTTTTATTTTAAAATCTTTTCCTTTTCTTTTTAAAATGTCTATGTGACACCGTTCACAAATTGCCGATCACGATGGAACTCTTTTCCTTTTTATTTTGATTACCCTTCCCTTTGGCACCCTCGCGTGCCCCTCCCTTTGGCACCCTCGCGTGCCCCCTCCTTTGGCACCCTCGTGTGCCCCTCCTTCGTGCTCCACGTGCACAGACCCTACTTGATTAGCCAATTTTTGAAGTGTCCATATCATTTTTAAAAAAAGAAATTTGATTTCTGTTAGTTACCAGTGCTTTCGGTTCTCTGAACTGAATAGCGCCCTCCCTGTTACCATCATTTCCCCATACAGCGACCCCCACAGAGGCGCTGTTTCCATTTATTTTTCTGCATTTTTAACATTTTTGCAATCAACGCCCTTCTCAGAGGCATCATTTCTGCATTAGATGCCTCACACCAAGGCGTCAGTTCTGATATTGCTATTAATCTCGTCCATTATTCCTGATTACTGTTTACTGCATTTTGACGCCCCTCATAGAGGTGTCATCCTCTCATTTAACACCTCACACTAAGACGTCTTTTTCTTCTTACCGATATCCAGCTCTGTTTACTGCATATTTGACGCCTTTCATAGAGGCGTCTTTCACTTGTTCAGCACCTAACACCAAGGTGTCATTTTGATTATTGTTGTTCTATTCACGGTTCGATCACCGTTTACCGCTATCTGACGCCCCTATACTGAGGCGTCGTTCCCACAGGCAGTGCCTTACTCTAAGGCACTATTTCATGTTGATTGCTCTCTGCTACCACTGTTTACAGTTATTAGCGACTGAGACTCAATCGCTGCTTATTGATATAGCGACCTCCGTGAGGTCGTCATTTTGTTATGTGCCCACAGTACCTTGATTACTGCTTTGTTGATTGCTATTTGATGGGAATCAAGTCAACTGCAAGGCCAAAGCTCATCCATGCAACTGCCAAACCCAAGGATGAAGGCGCTAGCTTTCCCTAGCACGACATGAAGAAGGCGCTATGCAAAGCTAGCTCGATCTGATGATGAACGTGCTAGGTTTCCCTAGCGCGACATGAAGAACGTGCTATGTTTCCCTAGCGCGATCTCAGGCAGAAACGTGTTTAAAGCTAGTCCAACTTCCCGGCGCCGAAATCCTCAAAGTCTTCGATGTTAGCTGTCTTCCATGGTTGTAAATCGACGTGTTAGCGTCGTTTGTCTTCCCCTTTCCCTATATATGTAACCCTTTCGCTTGATTAAGCAATATAATCGAAGAATGAGTTGAAGTATGAGTGTTCTTGAGGAAGCCCATGGCTATTCCTCCAAATCTTTGGAAACCCCCCCTTCGTCCGATCCTCTGTGGGCACGAGGCCCAATTCTACTCCCTTGACCCTCTCTATTTCCCCTTCCCCTTCAATGGAGGATGATCGAAGCCCCGGGTGCATCGGCTCTAAGATGGGGTCGAGTGTGAGGCTCCATTCGGAGCTTTGATCTTCGTCCAACCACTATTTCACCACCCCCACCTCCGCCAAAGATGTTGTTAAGGTCGGGACGGAGCTCGGCTGCATCGTACCTATGAAGGGTTCGGGTGGGAGGCCCCAGCCAAGCCTCATCTAGGCCCTAACATCATCCACGTCCACCCTCCTTCCCTTGCCATTCACCCCCACATCTGCCTTCACAAAAGTTATCCTAGATAGTATTTGCTTGGTTTGATTTCATTTTAAGCATCCCATGTGTGTTACCCATTGTCCTATGTGTTTTTCCCTTGTGTTTTGAGCCCCCAGAATCGTCCACGGGAGCCCCAACGTCGAGACCCTTCATTCTGCTGCTGTCTGAGAACGTGCGTAATCGATATAGCGCGTTCTTCAGAACGCGCGTAATGGGTATAGCGCGTTCATGACCAGAAGGAAGAAGAAGACCCCCCACTTCCGTCCCGCATCACTATTATTGCTTATCTGATTATTTATCCTGCATTAGACTGCATCTTAGGGCATTTGGTTGAGAGACCTCCTCTCTCTACACTCCTAGAATCTCACACCCCTTCTTGGTGAAGGGAGGACCCTCCATTGAGCATTTCGTCTCATTGGACCGGAAATTCCTAAACCAAGCCTCCGTAAGTCCCCGCACCCGTGGATTTCCTCACGGACGCCGGACAGGTTGTACCATTTGAAGTACCCAGAGTATAGTTGACCCATACGTTGGTGAGGAGAGAGAAAGAACCTAGTTAACCTGGAGATTACACCCAAACACTCAACTAGGACCCACATTCAAAAGAGAGAATTCATTATACTTTAAAAACTCACCTTAATCTCCAAAGAAAACCTTAAAACTTTGGGTTTATCACAACTTGAGTGTATATCTTGTTTGAGTGGGTGATTATCTCTTGATTCTACTTGTTTATTTGGAATATTTCTCTCTCCTTAAGCATGAAACTCCGTTCAAGTAAAATCATCAATATGGCCAACTACGGGTACACCTATGATGGTTATGAGGAGTGTCAGTTTGACCCATCTTATGAGGTTCCACCTCAGGATCCCGTTTTCTATGAGGGAAACTATGCCCCCTCTCCCACTCATTATTCCCAGGTTCATATGGTTGACACTACTTCTCAAGAGGTTGAGCCTTCTTCCCAAGCTCAACCTACCTCCCAAAATACTTCCGGGGATGCCTCCCCTTCTTTAACTTCAATGACTTTCTAAAAGCATTGACTCAGTTAGATGACTCCCAACGTCAGGTGGTCCAGGCCGCCCTAAAAGGGAAGTCAGTCCCATCATCCTCCAATCCTCCCCAGGCCGCGGGTGGCCATTCTTTTAACACTCCCAATGACCAGGCAGTCGCACAAAGGGTGCCTTCGCGCCCACCAACTCCCGTTATGACCACGCCGGCTCAACTGGCAAGTCACTCTATCGCTAGGCCTCAACAACCCCCAGTTCCACAATTCTTGAGGAGGCCTATGCCAAATCCTTATTCTTCTAATCCGGCCCTGGCCGAGTCCGATACCAACACCTTACTCCCCCAGAAAATTGCTAGCATGGAGGAGCAATTGAAGAAGGTCACGGCCCTAAAGACTGCTCCAGAAGTTACCCTTCCTACTCTGCTAGTTTTTCACCTACCTCCATCCGAGATGCCCAACTTTTGGCGGTACAATGGAACGGGCAATCCGTTCATCCATTTAAAAGACTTTATGTATGCGGCATCGTTCTGGCAGGATAACAAGACTTCATTAGCCTATCTTTTTAGGCGGTCTTTAGATGGTCCGGCACTGGAGTGGTTCTACTCCTTAGAGCCGGCTGACGCCGGTGATTTTGATGTGGTTCAGCAGAAATTTCTTCAGAAATACAAGGACCGTGTGGGTCCATCTTTGTCAGTTACTGATTTGGTTGCCGAGAAGATGAAGCCCAAAGAGGACTTCGTTTTATTTGCCGATAGGTGGAGGGCAATGGCCGAGAGGTTGAAAGACACACTATCGAAAACGGAGCAAGTAAAAATGATCATATCAAACTCCACTCCGCAATTACGTCACATCTTAGCCATGAACAAATTAAGCACCATGGAAGAGCTCTATGAGAGAGCAAGATATATACATACATAGATGAAAGACTCGCCCATCATGGGCATGTTTGAGCTGAGGCCGAAAGTAATAAGGAAGAATGTCAATGTTGGCAATACTGGTGCAACCACCGAAGGCACTATTACTAACGAGCAGGTGAGCGCGTTTGGCAATTGCACACCTTTCTGCCACCCTCCGAACCAAAGGCCGCCACCACAACAACCTGCCTTCCCAAACCAAGTCCACCAGCCAAACAGTAATCCTCCTCAGGCTTTCCAGCCTCTTATACCTCAACAACAGCAACCTCCTCTTACGCCCCAGAATCAACCTCCACAATACCATCAAGTACCCCCGCTAGCCAATTATGCACAGCAACAGCCGCAACAGTAGAGAAGACCACAGGGTCCAAAAAGGGCCCAATACCCTCCATTGCCCGAAAGTCTACCTGATATTTTCAATGCCCTTATGGCCGCCAATGCGCTCAACTTGCCTAAAGAAAGAATGGTGAGGTCGGCTAATGTAGACACTTCTCGGTATTGCGTCTTTCACCGGCAGCCGGGGCACAATATTGATCATTGTTTTCACTTCAAAGATTATATATATGATATGAATGATCAAGGTGGTATTGATTGGGATGAGATGAAGAGATTTATCACTACTTTAATGGCACGAAGGCCTCCTTGGTAGCAACAGGCTCAGCAGCCTGCTCAACAACCAGTAGCACCTCCTCCTCAGTAGCAGCAAGCTCCTGCACAACAACGGAACATGGGGATCGTCAATAACCCACTGTCGGAGCATCCACCGAACTAACAGGTAAACCCTGTCACCTCATTCCATGAAGTGGAGAGGGGGCAAGGGTGGCACCATGAGAACACCTCTGTCGGGGCCCTAAACTAAGAACCAATTCAACCACCGTGTCTATTAAAGACACCTCATCCAATACCTTCTCACCAACCGCTTTGTCCCCTCTTGCGCCCCACCGGCCAAATACCCTCCACCTCCACCACCACTACAAACCCCTCGCCAACCAGGTCTCTCCTCATCCGGCCAACGCCACCTTCCGCACCACAACAAGCTCTTCCCTCCACAAACCCGTTGCCATCTAGGCCACTCCTCATTCGCCCCTCGCCGACTCCTAACTCCCCCACTACTATTGCTACTCCTCCGCCTCCCACAAATCCCTCAATTTTTCCTAGGCCTCTCCTCATTCGGCCTACACCCCCTTCAGCCGTGCAGGCACCTCCCACACCCCCTACCATTACTTCGCCAATCACCACCACTCCCCAACCAACGAGGCCCCTCATAAGGGTTCCTCCTTTGGTCACTCCTCCAAACCCCAACTCCAACATTCCATCTACTTCTTCATCCCCCAACCTGACAGAGGTGCGATCATCGCGAATCATGATGCTCCGCAGTGGACGGATGTTCCATGGCATTTTTCCTTAAAGGGAGCTGATGTGACACACTAAGACAAATGATGAAGAATGCAGTAGGTGAATGTGGACCCTTGGACCTTATTCGCAAACACAATCGTAAGACTCGAGATTGATTGGAAATCACCGACCCACCATGCACACCCGTTACCCGTGGTGACTCGGTGATGCCGAGTCGAGGTGGTGGAACAAGACCCTTGCCGGTAGAGGGCCAGCAAGGCTATGGTTTTCCCTCCAGAGGGTACAGTGCCCACAATCAAGGGCGGGCCAGGTGCCTTGAGGGCATTGGGTCACTCTCTCACTTTAGCCCACGGTGACCGCACATAAACTGGAAGCTCTGGGAACGAGCGCTCTCTCACCGACCAGCGGACTAGTTTCGCAGATATTAAGTGAACAAATACCGAGGAGAGCAAGGGCAGAAGCTCACCTGGTTGGTTTGATGAAACCAACCCCGTTCGGAGACGATGGGCGAGCGGGGAAGTGTGGGTTCCCCGCACACTACGCTGATGAAGCTTGATCCCTGTTAATTAATTACAAACACTACGCCTCAAGCAGGAGGGTGGACTTGGGGTGGAGATGCTTGGATTACAACCAAACACTACCTCCTCACAGGGAGGGGCACTAAGCCGGCCAGGCGGGGTGGGGAGATTTGCTTGAATTGCGCCGATGGAGCACCCTGCCGAATCTGCCCAGGTCTGGAACAGCAAGATAGGGAGTCGGTGTAGTCACCTCTGTGCACTCCCCCAAGCTCAGAAGTCACCGAAACCAGTGCCAAAATGTTGCTGGCTGACCCTGGTATGCTGGTGAATTTTTGTGGATGGCTCCTTCGTCGCCACCGGTCGGAGTGGACCTTGGAACAGGTGCCCTGCGCTCTGACTTGTTCTGGTTCCAGGATGCAGTACCAGAAAGATCCGGGTGCCACGACCGTTCCCGAAGCTTGAACAAGGCGAGACCAAATCGAGAACGACCGCAGACAAGTCCTCTTTGAATGGCCACCAGGGAGGGCACCAGACGATGTCGGGGTAGAGAGGGAGAACCCGTTGAGTGGGGAGGTGTCTGGTCAGGTCCTGAGTGGCCTGATCTGTGCACCCGGGGGAGAAAAATTGGAAAACGTTCCTCTGGATGCCAAACGGGATGCCGTCTTCTGAGGATGGAAGTAGATTGGATGTTGAAGACCCCGGCTGGATGATGTCTTCAGAAGTGATGGGGTGTGGCCGTGGGAGCTTCTGTACTGCAGCTCTGGTCCAGTTTCAGGTCCCGATTGCGCAGTCGGACGAGAACGAACCCTCCGGACAGTAGGGATGTCGGATGCTGGCGACACCACCTCGGCTGCGAAGATATCTTGACGAACTTTCCGTCGATGTATGGTACACCTCCAGATGATGCCGAATAACCTCGGGGAAGGTTCTGCAATTCTGGCTCCTGCTGCTGCCTGCGAACTGGATAGAGCAGGAAGGTGAATGATGTTGGTAATGGTGGGGAGGGCTGAAGGGACTGCAATGGGGAGAGGGCTAATGGCTGTGGGGCTTGGATGGGGGTGAGTAGAGATGGTGGAGAGGCTGGAGAAGAGGGCTGGGTCACAGCTAGCAGGTGGAGGGGGAGGGAGGTGCGGCCAAGGGTGGAAGGTGAGAGAGAGTGGGGGGGCGCAAATGGGCTTAGGGGAATGGGGAGATGGGTTAATGGAGGGGTTAATGGTGGCCTAGGGAATGGGAAGGGTTGCCTTGGGGAGGGGAAGGGGTGCTTGGGGGAAGGGATTCCACCTTGGGAAGGTGAAAGGTTGTATGGAGAAGGGGAAAGGTTGCTTGGGAAGAGGGAGAGGTGCCTAGGAGAAGGGGATTCCACCTAGGGGTTGGAGGGGGATTAAATGGGAGGTATGGGGATGGGGGAGGGGTCTTAATTTGATGTGAATAGGGAGGAGAGAGAGTGAATTTTGAAATTGGGGGTGGGGAGGAGAGAGAATGGGGTTCGCCCCCTTTAGAGAGAGAGAGAGAAATAGAGAGAGAGCTAGAGAGGTAGAGTGAGAGAGAGAGAGAGAGCACAAGGGTTTCAATATTCAACTCAAATTTTGTCATTCGTTCCAAATGGATGGTTTGGAGTCCTATTTATAGGGAACTCCAAATTTACAAAAAGTCCCTGCTAAAAAGACTAATGACACATTTCTAGGGGGAAGGGGGCGCAAGTGGGCCAAGCCCAAGTGATTGGGCCCATCACCCACATGATGACTACTAGACTTAGGAACATAACCACATAACATAGGTACTGGACTCAATTAAAAGACAAATTACATCAAGATGACTCAAAATAAAGACAAGAAGTACACCAAAGTGATCCATCAAAGTGCTGTGGAGGCCTGGATGACATGGAGCTCAAGTTTGGCCCACATCGAAAGGAAGGGAGGTCCCGAGCCAGAGAGAATCATGGGTGATGCCCTCATCAATTCCCCCGGGCTGCGAAGAGCTCGAATAGGTCGGGGTCCTCCCTGCTGTGATACTGCTCCAATAGGTCGGGGTCCAGCTGCTGGAGATCCTCCCGACTCACCCAGGCGTCATCCGACGGTTGCCGTCCCTTCCACCTAACCAGATATCGCTCATACGCCTTGCTCCGTGTGGTGGTGATCTATTCACCTAATATCCGCTCTACTTGATCACGCTGGTTTCTCGGGCCGGATGGAGCTCTCGTTTGTGTAGGGACTCTCTCAAGGGGTGGGATAGGCTGGATTTCCTCACTGGGTGTCACCGTGGGACCCTTGTAGGGCACCAGGTCAGCTACATTGAAAGTGGGACTTACTCCATATTTCTCGGGGAGGTCCAACACATAAGCATCAGTGCCAAGGCGTCTCAACACCTGAAAGGGGCCTGCTCCACGAGACCTCAACTTTGAGATATTTCCAGGGAATAATCTCTCTGTTCTCACCATCACAAAATCACCAACTTGGAATTCTTGGTGGCTGCAGTGGGAATCGGCTGACTTCTTATAAACCTCATTGCTATTGTTGATTTGTTTGCGAATAGTGCCATGCAGTGTCATGAATGATGATCCTCTAAAGATGAAGGGAGGGCCTGGACAACCAAATTCAGCCCTATCAAGTGTTACATTAGTTTTGACGGACTTAGGGGGACCGGGGCATCCATAAATGGCTCTATCATGCATGGACTTTATAACAATGGTTGGAGGGCCGGGGCATCCATAGGGGAATCTATTGCGCATGGGTATAGCAAATGACGGGGGTCCCGGACATCCATGAAGGTTCGTAACATGCTTAAGGCCAATGATGAATGTGGGAGGACCTTTGGACCAATCATGCATCCGACTTGACATGTGGGTGTCATGTATGAAAGGACCCGACTTTCTATTCATGCCAAGAGGTGTGATGTGCCAAGACATAGGAATTCCTTTCCCATAGGTGACTTCCTTGTGTGGGGTGGTGGGGTGGCCTTCGAGCTTCCACTCAAAAGGGTCATAGGGGTCAATGAAGGTATGTGTCATGGAGTGGGGCACTTTCTTGTTTCCTAGGTGTATTTCTCCCATGGTCATGATACCCTTGGTGTGGGCCGGGTCTAGAGAGAGGTGTGCTTGGTCTATCCTGGTGGGTTGGGGTAGGAAAAGGTTGGTGGTGAGTAAGGTGGGTGGGTATAGGAAGGGATCGAAGGGGTCATGGTAAGGGTCACCTAGGGAGAGGAACTCTAGGTCCTCATGGTCCTCACATAGTGGTGAGTCATCCTCCTCTAATCGAACAATTGGGTCAAAGTTCATGAATGGAGGGCTTGATGTTCTACCAGAGATAAGCAACTCTAGTTTGTGGATAGCATCGGGCTCATCGGGTGTAGGGAGGAATAGAAGAAGGTCGCTAGTGTAGCAACCCACAGTGTAAATCGAGGAGATGGACCCGACACATAGGTGTAGGAGGTCAAGGCTCCTAGGTCGGTCGGCTACAGTGGTCAACATGCTAGTTAACTCCATTTGCCAAGATAGACCCTTAAGAAGATCCCCTAATGTTTCCACTTGATAGGATGATTGGATTGTGGTGTGATAGGTGGATAAGGGTACTATAGGAAGGTTTTGTTCCATCGGAGGACAAACATGGGCCATGATATCTCTAATTGGGTTCTCCTTCAGCTAACATAAAAGGGGTTCTCCTAAGATGAGCTCGGCCCCAACTAGGGAGGGTGATGTAGGGTGAAGACCACTGTGCGAGGTTTCTTCTTCAACTTGGACATGTGTTTCCCCCACAGTCGAGATGGTGACCATGGTGTTCTCCTCCTCTAGGTGGTCGGGTGTGTGAGCCAGGGCGCTTCTTACACATGGAATGGGAACTTCCCGGCCTAACTCATGACATTGTGACTCGTATTCTTCTTCCCAATCGGGGGAGGCCTCATGTACCTCAATCTCATTCTCATCCCTTTGGGGTGTAGAGGTTTTACTCTCCAAGGGAAATGGAAGGTCTTTTAGGGATGGGGTGATGATAGCTGGTGTGGGGTGCACCCGGGGTGGTGAGGGTGTTCGAACTTGGGTTGTGTTTGGGAGTGGAAGAAGTGGAGACCTAAGTTGGGGTAGGATTGGGGTTGGTAGTGGAAGATGGGTGGGTTGAGGAGGATTGGGTTGATTGGTTTTGGGGGGTGTGTCTCTCTTAGGGGAAGATGGAGGGGTGGCGGTGGGGACCGTGGAAGCTTGTGGGGTGTGGGTTTGATGGAGGATTTTGGGTTGGGTGGTGGCCAATTTTGTTTGAATGGTGGTGGTGATCGGGATTGGAATCATTTGGGGTGGTGGAGTTTGGGCCCTAAGGGAGGTCTTGGGTTGACTGGGAGGGAAAGGGGGAGTGGGAGTGCTCCTCGGGTTATGGTTCTCAAGGAAGGAGTGGGAAGGTCAGGGAGTGAAGATCTTCCTAACCTCAATCTTTATCTCTTCCCATGAGTCTATGGGTCCTTTGGCTTCCCATCCAAATTCATTCCGTGGTGACCAAGCTTTAGGGCCATGGTTCCTTTTTGCTTCGAACCGGTCAAGTCGGGTGGTGAGGGTATCTATATAGTTATGAATTTTGTTGATGACAGTGTCAAATTGGTCCATGGGTACTTGGGGCATCTCCCTAGGGTGGTCATGCAATGGAGTGATGGAAAACATGATGCAAGGGAGACTCAAATGTCAATGCCCTAGGACTAGACTCGTAGAGACAAGTCTAAAACTTGCTCTGATACCATTTGATGTGACACACTAAGACAAATGATGAAGAATGCAGTAGGTGAATGTGGACCCTTGGACCTTATTCGCAAACACAATCGTAAGACTCGAGATTGATTGGAAATCGCCGACCCACCGTGCACACCCGTTACCCGCGGTGACTCGGTGATGCCGAGTCGAGGTGGTGGAACAAGACCCTTGTCGGTAGAGGGCCAGCAAGGCTATGGTTTTCCCTCCCGAGGGTACAGTGCCTAAAATCAAGGGCGGGCCAGGTGCCTTGAGAGCATTGGGTCACTCTCTCACTTTAGCCCACGGTGACCGCACATAAACTGGAAGCTCCGGGAACGAGCGCTCTCTCACCGACCAGCGGACTAGTTTCGTAGATATTAAGTGAACAAATATTGAGGAGAGCAAGGGCAGAAGCTCACCTGGTTGGTTTGAAGAAACCAACCCCGTTCGGAGACGATGGGCGAGCGGGGAAGTGTGGGTTCCCCGCACACTGCGCCGATGAAGCTTGATCCCTGTTAATTAATTACAAACACTACGCCTCAAGCAGGAGGGTGGACTTGGGGTGGAGATGCTTGGATTACAACCAAACACTACCTCCTCACAGGGAGGGGCACTAAGCCGGCCAGGCGGGGTGGGGAGATTTGCTTGAATTGCGCCGATGGAGCACCCTGCCGAATCTGCCCAGGTCTGGAACAGCAGGATAGGGAGTCGGTGTAGTCTCCGCTGTGCACTCCCCCGAGCTCAGAAGTCGCCGACACCAGTGCCGAATAGTTGCTGGCTGACCCTGGTACACTGGTGAATTTTTGTGGACGGCTCCTTCGTCGCCACCGATCGGAGTGGACCCTGGAACAGGTGCCCTACGCTCTGACTTGTTCTGGTTCCAAGATGCAGTAGCAGAAAGATCTGGGTGCCACGACCGCTCCCGAAGCTCGAACAAGGCGAGACCAAAATGAGAACGACCGCAGACGAGTCCTCTTCGAATGGCCACTAGGGAGGGCACCAGACGATGTCGGGGAAGAGAGGGAGAACCCGTTGAGTGGGGAGGTGTCTGGTCAGGTCCTGAGTGGCCAGATCTGCGCACCCGGGGGAGAAAAACTGGAAAATGTTCCTCCAGATGCCAAACGGGATGTCGTCTTCTGATGATGTAAGTAGATTGGATGTAGAAGACCCCGGCCAGATGACGTCTTCAGAAGTGATGGGGTGTGGCCATGGGAGCTTCTGTACTGCAGCTCTGGTCCAGTTTCAGGTCCCGGTTGCGCAGTCGGATGAGAATGAACCCCTCGGACAGTAGGGATGTCGGATGCCGGTGAGACCACCTCGGCTGCGAAGCTATCTTGACGACCTTTCTGTAGATGTATGGTACGCCTCCAGACAATGCCAAATGACCTCGGGGCAGGTTCTGCAAGTCGGGCTCCTGCTGCTGCCTGCGAACTGGATAGAGCAGGAAGGTGAATGATGTTGGTAATGGTGGGGAGGGGTGAAGGGACTGCAATGGGGAGAGGGCTAATGGCTGTGGGGCTTGGATGGGAGTGAGTAGAGATGGTGGAGAGGCTGGAGAAGAGGGCTGTGTTGCAGCTAGCAGGTGGAGGGGGAGGGAGGTGTGGCCAAGGGTGGAAGGTGAGAGAGAGAGGGGGGGCACAAATGGGCTTAGGGGAATGGGGAGATGGGTTAATGGAGGGGTTAATGGTGGCCTAGGGAATGGGAAGGGTTGCCTTGGGGAGGGGAAGGGGTGCTTGGGGGAAGGGATTCCACCTTGGGAAGGTGAAAGGTTGTATGGAGAAGGGGAAAGGTTGCTTGGGAAGAGGGAGAGGTGCCTAGGAGAAGGGGATTCCACCTAGGGGTTGGAGGGGGATTAAATGGGAGGTATGGGGAAGGGGGAGGGGTCTTAATTAGAGGTGAATAGGGAGGAGAGAGAGTGAATTTCAAAATTGGGGGTGGGGAGGAGAGAGAATGGGGTTCGCCCCCTTTAGAGAGAGAGAAATAGAGAGAGAGCTAGAGAGGTAGAGTGAGAGAGAGAGAGAGAGCACAAGGGTTTCAATATTCAACTCAAATTTTTTCATGCATTCCAAATGGAGGGTTTGGAGTCCTATTTATAGGGAACTCCAAATTTACAAAAAGTCCCTGCTAAAAAGACTAATGACACATTTCTAGGGGGAAGGGGGCACAAGTGGGCCAAGCCCAAGTGATTGGGCCCATCACCCACATGATGACTACTAGACTTAGGAACATAACCACATAACATAGGTACTGGACTCAATTAAAAGACAAATTACATCAAGATGACTCAAACTAAAGACAAGAAGTACACCAAAGTGATCCATCAAAGTGCTGTGGAGGCCTGGATGACATGGAGCTCAAGTCTGGCCCACATCGAAAGGAAGGGAGGTCCCGAGCCAGAGAGAATCATAGGTGATGCCCTCATCAGGAGCTAGAGCCCGCATAGGGGCCAGAGGAGCAAGAGCCAGAACAGGAGTCCATACCAGGCACACACTATGACTTGTTAAAGCACTTGGATAAAACCCCGGCGAGGATTTCCATTCTAGAATTGATAAGGAGATCCACTGTTCACCAACAAGTTTTGAAAGAATATTTGCAAAAGGTGATGGTTAATGAGGATATCCCAGCTGAACAGATTACAACAGTCTTGACTCCGGCATGTGATCAGCCAGCTATTACCTTCCATGAACATGAGTTAGCTCCAAAGCCGGCCCGGAAATATGCCTTGTGCATTACAGTTAATATCAACAAAGTGCCAGTCAAACAATGCTTGGTAGATACCGGGGCATCGATTAATGTGTTGTCTCCAAGCACTCTCAAGATGTGTGGCATTCCAGACAGTAAGATCCGACCATCCACTATTACCGTCACGGCCTATGATAACACTAAGAAACCTCCCCTGGGGATGATCACTCTGAAAGTTGGTTTGGGACCGGTCTCGACCACAGTAGATTTCCACATCCTAGATATGGACCCAACCTTCAATGGCATCCTGGACCGCCCTTATATTCAAGAGCTTGATGTTGTGCCCTCAACTAATCATCACTGTATAAAGTTTCCACATAAAGGGTGCATCGTCAAAGTCACTAGTATGCCCATTTTGCCGACAGAGGATATACATTCTGTAACATCAGTGCCTTCCATATGGCCTTCCAATAGGCCTTTGCTCTCAGTGCTAGATGTTGCCGACCCGCGGCAGAATTTGTTAAGGCCTCCAGTCACTAAGCCGGCATCATCTTCAATGACACCTCTACCTTCCCAGGGAAAGAAAAGGAAGAATATGTTAAATACCCCAGGATGGAACATTTTGTTGAAAATGGGGTATAAAGCTGGCAAAGGTTTGGGTGCTAACCTCCAAGGCCGAGTCAAGCCCATTAGGCACCATAAAGTGGTTCCCCGAGGCGGCCTGGGGTATAAGGGACCAAGTAGAGATAAAGATGAACAACGGCCATGGGCCGTCATGACCTCCACTCTCAAAATAGATCGGTAGCCTCTTACATGGACTCTACATACACATTTTGAGAAAGGAGGAATTCAACATGACGAGCAAACCATAATAATTACTTCTTTGCTAGACTGTCAAGATGTACATGCACGACAGTTTGCTCGCCATATAGCCCCATTGATGACATATAAAGCCCTGGAGTCCTTAAGGCCAGATAAAAGAAGAAAAATGGATGATCCGGAATGTGACTGGTACAGATGGTTCGACATGAATGATATCACCATTGCTCTCAGCCATCTGTTCATGCCGACTAATCCGGAGTGGCCGCCACTTATTCATGAATTGATTGAAAAGCTAGTGGTAATCACCGACAAGAGGCAGCTCCTAAGCAACTACACAGATACCGGGGAGCCAGACGTGCCTTTTGAAGAAGGTTTTACTGTGGATAGGCTGTGGGCCTGCCTCTTTTCTCTTAATTCCACACATCCATCACTTGTCACCTTCTGGTGTTCCAAGCTATTTTCACCCGACATTCCTAGACCACCCGCGGTCTTGATAACTTTGTCTCCAGAATTATTCCAAACTTCTCCAATTCCTCCTTTACTCCTCAAGCAATTCTCCCAACTTTCCATCACGCCCCCGTGAGGGCAATCACTTATTCAATCTTTTTCAAATATTTCAATTTCAGCACTACCTCCTATTCCTCCCTCTCATTGCTTTATTATTGAAAACAAAAAAAAAAACCCAAATTTCCAACTCTCCAACCTTCCATCTCTTTTGAAGAGACCTCCTATCTTGCTTCGGAGTGTGCCCCGATCCAAGGGCCGCTCTTTCAAGGTTCGCTAGTGGACCTTCTTTTCTCCTCCGACGAGGAGGCCTCCCCTGTATCCCCTCCTGTATCCATTGTGTCTTCGTCTTCTTCTTCTCCTCCTACCTTAGGTCAGGGTAGTTCGTCCAATTTATCATCTCGCTCCTCCCATTCTTCTTCTAATAAGACTTTTGGGGTAGTTTCGCATAAGAAATCCAAGGGTAGGCAGGTTCCCCGTAGGTTCTTGCTAGAACAAGCAAGAAGGTGTCGGGCATGCTTAGCTCTTCCCGAGTTTCTGGAGGATCCGATACTACTGTCGGATGTAGAATGTGAGGATTCGTGCTCTCTAGACGAAGCATTTGGCATTTATGAAATTATGAACGATGAAGACCCTATTGAAGAGGGGGATGAAGATTATGAAGAATATGAGGACGAGGCTGACGCTTTTGCTAGTGGCATGAGAAGATTCGATAAACCGTCAGCCTCAGTAGAAGAACCCACCAAAGAGATTAATTTGGGCACCGAGGAAAACCCTAGGAATGTCCCCATTTGCAAAAACTTGCCGCCCTCCGAAGAAAAGGCGCTCATTCAAGTTCTTCAAGAATACAAGGATGCTTTCGCGTGGAGTTATGAAGATATGCCAGGTCTAGACCATGTGCTTGTTGAACACCGTCTTACACTTAAGCCAGGATCCGTCCCGGTCAAACAGCGGTTAAGATGTTTCCACCCCCACATGCCTTTAAAGATGAAAGAAGAGGTCGACAAACTTCATAAGGTCAGATTCATTAGAGTCATCCTCTATCCTAATTGGGTGGCTAACATTGTCCCAGTTAATAAAAAGGACAGAAGAGTTAGAATTTGCATAGATTTTCGGGATCTTAACTGTGTGTGTCCTAAAGATGATTTCCCCCTCCCTCACATAGACGTGCTGATTGATAATACGGCAGGTTATGAGATCCTCTCTTTTATGGATGGCTTCTCTGGTTATAATCAAATTCGCTTGGTTGAGGAAGATCAAGATAAAACCTCGTTCACTATGCCGTGGGGTACTTATTGTTATATGGTCATGCCGTTTGGGCTCAAGAATGCCGAAGCCACCTACCAAAGGGCCATGATGGTTATTTTTCATGACATGATCCATATTTTATAGAGGTGTACGTATATGACCTGGTAGTGAAATCAAGAATGAGGATCGAGCATCCCGGGGTTCTGGCCAAAGTCTTGCAAAGAGCGCGGGAGTATCAATTGAAGATGAATCCCAAGAAGTGCGTATTTGGTGTTTCGTCAGGAAAGCTACTTGGATTCATTGTCAGTAAAAGGGGTATTGAGATTGATCCCAACAAGGTAAAAGCAACAAGGGACATGCCTCCTCCCAGGAATTTGAAAGAAGTCCGAGGATTTATTGGGTGGTTGCAATTTATTCACCGATTTGTCTCCCAGTATTCACAAAGGTGTAGGCCGTTCTACGAGCTTACTAAGCCGGGAGTCAAGTTTATTTGGGATGACAAGTGTCAGGCAGCCTTTGACGGACAAAAGGATTGTTTGGCCAATCCTCTTGTCCTGAGGCCGCCAATTCCAGGCAAACCGCTTGTTCTTTATATTTCCATCCTGGATGACTCTGTAGGTGCCGTCCTTGCACAAGTTGACGAAGAAGGTAAGGAGAGGGCAGCCTACTACTTGTCCAAGCTTCTCAACCCCTGTGAGCAGAAGTACTCAGCCATAGAGAAGACTTGTGCTGCTTTAGTCTGGGTAGTTCAGAAACTCAAGCATTATTTCTTAGCTCACGAGGTTCATCTCATTGCTCGCATAAATCCTATCAAGTTTCTCCTTAAAAAATCCATTCTAACTGATCGATTAGCACGATGGCAAAGTTTCCTTTCTCAATTTAACATCATCTACATGTAGCAAAAAGTGATTAAAGGCTATGCCATAGAAGAACATCTCGCTCATCACCCTCTCCCTAGATTTGACCCTATCAGCTCGGAGTTTCCAGATGAGGAACTAATGTCCGTCAATCAGCTCGATTCGATGTGGATGTTACATTTTGATGGAGCTCTGAATTCAAAAGGGAAGGGGATTGGCATTGTTCTTTTATCACCTGAGGGTATCACTATTCCACTTGCCTCTCAGCTTGTATTTCCAGTTACAAACAATATAGATGAATATGAGGCTCTTCTGGATGGGCTGGAGGCCGCACATCAATTCGGTGTTACCCAATTGCGGATTATAGGTGATAGTCAGCTTATTCTTCGCAAAGTGCTCACCAAGTGTCGCACGCTCAATCCTAAACTTAAACCCTATCAGGAACTGACTTCTGCTTATGCCAAGCTTTTCACTAAATTACTCTTCGTCCATGTTCCTCGTGATCAGAATATTCTAGCTGATGCCCTTGCTTCTCTTGCATCCTCCTAGGTTTTCCTTCCCAAAAGGGATTTCCATTCTATTATTGTTCATAGGCATCTCACTCCAGCTGTTAAGGATCCAGCCTTCCTTAGTGTTAAGGAGGAAGTGCTCAAGAAGGTTAAGCAAGGTGAAATCATTGAGAATAAAGAGGTCATGTTGATGTATTTGGAGGAAGAATTGGACGATGAAGAGAAGTCATGGTATTATGAAGTTGCCAAATATTGCCAAGATCAATCTTATCCCGAAGAGGCCACGGCTGAAGAGAAGAAAGTCATTCAAAGAGTTGCTCAGAGATACACTCTGATTGGAGTCGTGCTTTATAGAAGAGGTCTCACTGGAATTTTGCTCAGGTGCCTGGACGATGATGAGTATTGGAAGGTTGTGGAAGAGGCGCATTCCGGAGTGTGTGGTGGTCATGTCAATAGCCAGATGCTAAGTAAGAATATCCTTAGGCTAGGTTTCTATTGGCCAACTCTAGAAGAGGATTGTTCTATCTACGTTCGAAGGTGTGTTAAGTGCTAGCTGCACGCCGATAAAATCCATTCTCCTGCTTCTTCACTCCATCCTGTGTCCTCCCCATGGCCTTTCTCCATGTGGGCTTTCGATATCATTGGACCTATTGGTGATTCGAACCTCCTCGTAAAACTGAAATCGTTTATACTCACGGCCACGGAGTACTTCACCAAGTGGGCGGAAGCGGAAGCGTACGCGGAGATTAAAGCGTCAGCCGTTTGCAAATTTATAATGAAGAACATCATCGTAAGGTTTGGCATCCCGAGTACCATCGTCACCGACAATGGACCGCAATTCATCTCTCAAGAGCTTCAGGACCTCTACGACAGGTATAATATTGCATTGCATCATTCATCTCCTTATTATCCGCAGGGCAATGACCAAGCAGAGGCAACTAATAAAATGTTGATTAAAATTATAAGGAAAATGTGTGAGGCTAATAAATTTGCAGATTAGCTAGAAAAACTTGTAGAAGCTCTATGGGCCTACAGAACATCCATTCGGACTCCTACTGGGCAAACTCCTTTCGCCCTTACTTATGGAATGGAGGCGGTAGTCCCTTATGAGATTCTTATCCCTTCCCTACGAGTACAATTGGACAAGGAATTCTCTATTGATGAACGTCGTGAATCTCTCCTTGCTCAGTTGGAACTCTTAGATGTGAAGCGTTTGGCTGCCGCCGAGCATGCGCGTGTTTATCAAAATAGACTTTCACGTTTTTACCAAAAGAAAGTAATTGAGAGAAAGTTTAAAATCGGTGAAATGGTAATCAAAAGAATTTTTGTAAAACCGGGTGGACCTCATTCAAAACTCCAACCAAACTGGGAAGGGCCCTACATTATAAAAGATGTTTATCCTGGCAATGCTTACAAATTAATTAATGCTGAAGGGGAAGAGCTGGATCACCCTTGGAATGATCTTTATCTAAAGAAATACTATCCCTAAATCCTTACTTTCAAAAACATAAAAAAAAGAAAAAATAAAAATAAAAAATAGAACAGAAAAAAAATAGAACAGAAAAAAAAAGAGGGAAAAAAAAGAAGGAAAAAAGAAAAGTCAAAAAAAAAGAAGTGAAGAAAAATGAAAATTTATAGCCTGACATGGTACATAGGTCGCAAGCCCGAAAAATCGAAATCCTCAATTCTTTCTTCAATCTTGATGGTTAACTCTGGGGTCAATTCACGCACACACTACATGCTTTACTCTTAAACTCGAGCAGTTCAAAATTCGAGGAAAGTCAGAGTCAAACTAAGAGTGTAAAAACCTTACCTATTCTCTTCTCTTCGGCTCACGAGAGGGAGTAGGAGTCAAGGGAGGCTAACCAAACCTGCCCGCCGCCCTAGTAGGTGGAAGTCAGGGACCCAAAAGGGAACGAAATGCTTAAAAGCCTAAGTACAATTAGGTCTTTATTATCGAAAGCAAAGTAAACAAACAAAACAAAAAAATGTGAAAGTCACAAAAAGAAAAGCACGATAAGAGGGCAAAGTCCCCGCAGGGAAAACCCTGGTCATAAGCATGCGTGAATAAGGGCAAAAGAGCAACAAAATTTCCCTAAGCCAATGACTGAACCCCAACAGGCATTAGGGCAGGGGAGGAAAGTTTCCCGGTTCTCTGAAACCTCTCGTGAGTTTCCCCAATTTATTCTTCACTTCTCCCTTCGGTATGTTTTAAGCTCAAAAGAATGGCAAAGACTGACTAAGAAGGATGGGCAACGAGAGGATATGAGTAAAGGTACAAGTCCTTAAGCACGTTGACCCATTGTTATGTCATTTAAGAAAGATTAATGAATTTAAGATGGTGATTGTGTAAGGCTTAAGACCCTTGTACAATGCTTAGCCTCATAAAAGAAAGGGAAAAAAGAAAGAAAAAGGAAAAACATAACAAACAAACAAAAGAAAATTTTTTGCATTTTTTAATTAACGCCTTTATGCGTAGGCATCATTTCCATAATTAACGACAGTGTCTATGACATCATTTTCAAATAAAGGAAAAAATAAAAAAATGGTTTTTTCAATTCACGCCGCTTTAGGGGGCGTCATTTAATCAATTCACGGCTTTGTCAATGTCATCATTTTTAATAAAATAAACAAAAATAATAATTTTTCAATCAACACCTGTGTGCGAGGGTGTCATTTAAAAAAAAAGAGAAAATGAAAAAAGAACAAAAATTAAGCCTACTGCTTTCCATTTCATCTGATTGATTGCATTCTTGTGTGGGCATCTTTTACTTTCAAGTTTGTATCTGTTTGCTTGCATGCTGGATTTCCTCATATATATTTATTATTTACCTCAGTTGATTAGAGGCTTGGCCCCTTGACCCGTCAACAAGGTCAAAAAAGAGACAACCCCTTGCTTATTGAGCAAGGGGCCAAGCCAAACAAGTGAATTAATCTGTTTGTTTAAGTGTGAATCGCAGCGCAAGAATGAATAAGAACGAAAAGGAACAAAAGAAAGAAAGCAAATGTGAAGGCAAGTACACAAGTGCTCAACTGCTCAAGGTAACTCAGGTAACAAAATCTCATATATATATATATATATATATATATATATATATATCAATGAATATCTGAGTACATGTATGAGGGTGGAGGAGTACAAGTAAGTCTCTCTCTCATCTCTCGCCTCCACCCTCTTCTCTCCTACTCTCTGCCTCACCCTCGTCATCCCGACGATGTGCCCGTGGAGGGGGCATGGACCGCCGAGAAGTAGCTGGAGCTCGAACCTACTTCTCTGCCTCGCTCCTCTGCCTGAGAGAGGAACCCACCACGAAGGTAGAACTGGTAAACGCGTACCCCGCAGCCCGCTCTCACTCCCGACCTCGCTGGAGGCGCTTCTCGGTCGCCCGTAGCCGCTCGTGAGTGACGGCTAGCTGAGCCCTCAAGTCCGCAAGCTCCCGCTAGCGTGTTGCCTACTGCTCCCTCTCTCGGATGTGCTCCTCTGCCAGATGCTCCCTCTCTCGGGTGCGCTCCTCTCTCTGCTTCTCCCGCTCTCGGGCACGCTCCCTTGGCTCGACGTCGAGTAGAACTAGCAGCTCTGTCACGTTTTGGGGCAGCTCCTCTCGCCGCCTTAGTGCCCCCTTGAGCTCCGTGACTCGCTGCTCGCAGATGGCCAGCTCCGTCTCGGCCAGTGCGGCCTGGGTAAGCTCCTTCTATAGCTCTGTGGTCTACAATCAATCAAACAAATCATCAGTTTCACATTTAATTCAATTGCATAAACAACTGAAATAAAATCTTTGTTGACTTACCCATGTGGCCATCACGCGCTGTCCTACCTCGATACAGGTAAGCGAGGCTCAGAGCTCCTCAGTTTGTAAAAACAAATTTTTATGAACACACATAATGATATATAATCAGGGCATTTTTGAGTTTGAGTTTGATCTTAAACGTGTGGTGAGGTCACGCTCTGCCACCTCGGCCCGTGCCACTGCTCCAGCAAGTAATCCCTCCAAGGAATCCACCACGATGCTCAGGTCCCTCGAGCTGCAAGCCCCTCCTACGCCTCCTACCGCCGCTCCCTGCTGGGCACGCTACATTCATTGAGGTTGTCAGTGGATAATCACTAATAATTCAAGAATTCATTTTGCATATAGATAATTAAACACTCACCAGGGCCTCCAAGTCTGCCCGAGTGGCAGCTAGCTGGGCCTCCAGGCTGTGGAGGTGGACCTGCATGTACATCGCTACTATGTCCCGTGCATCCTACATTCATCACACATATCAGTCGCATAATAGACATATAACTTTGTAGAAAAGAAATTAAAAGAAAGTGCATTCATACGTACCCCTAAGACACCCATCTGGGGTCGGCCGGCGTAAACCTCCCAGTAGCGTCGGAGGTACTCGGAGCTATCTGCCGCCTGCGAGGTGACTCGGGTCCCGCCGCGCTGCCAGTCGGCGTACTGGTCTGGGAACCGGACCCTCCAGTCGGTCACCTTCATACGACCGAGAGTCTTCTTGCCAATTCCCCGAGGCTCTCCAACCTCGACCCACTCCTGGTGTATGTCAAGGGTCCTCATGACCAGTCTGAGCCGTAGCGCCTCGATCTCGTTCAGGAAATGAACCCAAAGCTCATGCCCAAACTGAGGTTGGCCCGTTACGACCCAAGGCTGGCCCTCATCGGTCATGCCCTCGTAGGGTCTCTACACCACCTACATTCACAAACATGCATATCATCACAGCACACATCATTTCATATATATATTTCATAAAGCAGGAAGCTGCATCATATTGAACATACATACCAGGGAGGCAGAGTAGTCGCAGAACTCTCTCCGTAGCACTCGTAGCTCGTAGGTGAGTGGCGCTCTGGTCACTAGTGGTAACCAATGCCGTGCTAGTGGGAACGCTCCCTTATCCCCGGGTCGAGGGTCGACACGCCCCATCGGCATGTATAGGTGGCTCTACACCTACATCCATGCATTGCATTAGTAAGCATGAAAAGAGAAAAGAGAAGAAAAAAGGAAAATAAAAATGCACACATGAAGAAAAGGTGAGAAGCCACTGACAGTCATCTCCCGACCTATCCCCGTGGATAGGTCGGCCATCAAGTGCGCCAGCAAGGCAGCTCCCCAAGCATATCTGTCGACGCTCTCCAAGTCCTCGAGAATCCCTAAGAATCGATAGTTGATGATGTCGCCCTTTGTGCCGAGCAATAGTCTCCCGAGCATCAGGAATAGGAACCTCCTCAGGTCTCGATCTACTCTCTCTCTCTGGGCCGGGTCCTGGCAGTATACGACCCTAGCTCTCCCTATCAACCTCTGAGAGAACTGCTCCAGGGACTCCCTTGATCTCTGCCTCAAATCTCCCAACCCCATACCTATGGTCGGGTCGGTACGGTAGATGGTCCTGCACTCACTAGGCATCCCTGCTATCGTCTCTAACCCTAGCAGCCTCTGGGCCAACTCACTATAGTAAGGAAGGGTGATCCCGCTCACTGCCTCGCCATCTACCCTCAACTCGGTAATCCTAGCAACATCTTCTAGACTAGGAACCATATGACCCCACTGCATCAAGAATGCCTGGCTCGTCCTATCCCGTCTCTCCCTAAGAACCTGGATCAAGGGTAGGTCAGGTCTCATAGGCTCTATACTAAGGAAGGGTCCGAACCCCATAGCATCTACCCTATCCCTTTGGAAATATGGAAGTCCGTAGTATGCAGCCCGAACCTAGACCCAGGAGATCCGAGTCCTCGTCAAACCCTTCCAACAAAAAGAACATTCTGATTTGATTTTCATGGATATTCATGTGTTGTTTTCTTCTCTGTTTGAATTGACGACCTACTTGTGGTCGTTACTTGGTTAATTGACATCCCTATGGGGGGCGTTACTTCAAAATGTGTTTTGATGATTTTATGGATAATTTGAATTGACGAGCAACCCTGGGTCGTTGATTGTTGAAGTGACGCCCCTGTGGGGGGCGCGGTTTTAAAGGATATTTTTTGTCCTAAAAACATAATTGTGAAAATGTTTAATTAACGACCACCCTATGGGCGTTCTTTAATGAATTAATGCCCCGATGAGGGGCGTTGTTTTCTGAAATGTTTTAAACTAACAGCATGCGAAATGGAAATAAAAATAAAGAGATATATCAAAATCAAAAAGAAATGGCATGAAAATAACAGCAAATGATATTTAAACATGGTATTTTTAAAATGGCGACATGTTGCAGGGCGTGGTTTCATGAATTAATTATTTTCAAAAATTAAAAACAATTTAAATTGACGACCTAAAGTAGGTCGTGGTTTTAATTGACGGCACCACTGGGGGCGTCATTTTACTGTGTTGCTGGTTTGTCATTCTCCCTTCACCGAGGGCTATGGAAAATTGATAAAAATCAAAATAAATTAAAAAAATGGAAGGGCTTGAGGTAGGGGACCTACCTTGCTTCGCTCGGGCGCCATTAGCCCTCCACGGAGGGGCTGACGTGGCTGACGAGGCTGTCGAGGCTGCCGTGGCCGTTGAGGTCGAAGGGCCGCCGCCACCGGTGGTGCGCCTTCTTCTTCTTCCTCCTCTTCTTCTTCTTCCTCCTCATCATCGTCATCGTCCTCGTCATCTTCTTCTTCATCTTCGCCATCTTCTTCTTCTCCATCATCTCTTCCTCCTTCTTCTGTGTTGGCTTCTTCCTCTCCACCTTGCTCCGCCGCTGGAGCATTTTCGACTGCCGTAGGGGGAGCTTCCTCCATGGCGTGATCGTCGTCGCCGAGATTCACGACCTCGGGGGTAGAGACCCTTTGGCGCTTGTGAGCACCGCCCGCCATGGGTACAGAGAGAGTAGATAGAATAGAGAGAGAGATAGAGATTAGGGGAATGGTGGTGGGGCGGTTAGGGTTCGTAGCAGAGGGAAGAGAAGAGGAAAGTGGACGAAGGAAGGAGAAGAAAGAGGGAAATAGGGTTTAACATTCGAAATCAATTGACGCCCTAACGGGTGTCGTCACTCCCTTAATTGATGGTTTTTATTAAGGCGTGTTTTCAGGATATGGCGACACGAGGCCAGTCGTCATTTAACTTTGAATGGGAATTTGTAACTGTCGTCAGGTGCATTGATGGGAGATTGATTGACGTGATTGGTTGTCATGATTGCGGTTTGGAATTGACGACAATGCATGAGGTGCCAGTTTGTTAAAGCACGACTCTGATCAAGGCATTATTTAGGAAAAATCAAGGGAATATTTTGAATAGAATATTAAAGAATTTAAATCAATTAACGGCTCAGGTTGGGACGCTAATTAGTCAACGCCAGTTTGAGTGGGCGTCAATTATGGTTTTTATTTATTTTTGAGGAAATTGATTAATAGATATTGACGACATGTCCGCGGGCGCTGTTTTGTGAATTGACGCCATACAGAGGGACCGAATCTCAGTTTATTTGAACATAATCACATGGAATTGGAAGAATTAATGATTATAAAATGCTTTTTGGCTCAATTAAGGAAAGATCCTTTATTTCATCAAAGAAAATCATTGTTACATCAATGGGCCACCATGGGCCTCAACCTCCTAAGAGCTATTACATAAGATTTGTATTTCTCTTCTTCTTCTTCAACATGTTGCTTGGACCTTTGAAGAAGTCCAACTCTCCATTGTGCCATGATCGTCTTGATCTCTTCTTGATCCCCGCTTGAGCCTAACTCTCTCCTTTTGAGTGGTGGAAGGTGAGAAGCTTCTTCAAATGTGTGCCGAGGAAGACCGAGTTGTGGGAGGCATCAATGAGCGTTGTATAGCACGAAGTCGGTCCCACCGATTAGTCGTAGCTCTATGCCAGAAGAGAGTCTTGAGTGGAGCTCTTGGGTCTTGAGAAGCCCCGGTGTGCAAGTGAAACCGTCCTTTGGCATGGTCTTGAAGTAGTTCCTCCAATACACCCTTTTCTTGAGCTTTGGTACCCGATTTGTCATCCTCTCACATAAGCCTAGAGAATCCGTCATATACCGGAGGGGGCTTTTAGAGAAAATTTTTGAGGCCGTTTGAGTTTCCTTGCATGGGTCAAACTTTAGGTGGAGGTCCACCCAACAAGAGAGAAGGATCATTGACCCATAGAGAGGTCACCCAAAGGAAGCGGAGGTGAGCCCGTTGTAGAGATTGGCTAGCACCGCCAGCCCTATCTTTTTGTCTTCCCAAATACTAGCAATGGCATTCAAGTGGCACTCTTCTAAGTAATCCTCCACTGAAGGGAAGAGGAGAGCTCCTACCAAGCATATTACAAAGCCCTTTATCACTCTCTCCAACAAATCCTCATCTTCTTGAGCTCAGTCCATCCTCTTGTATACCCATGAGGCTAGCTTTAAAAGATTAATCCCCTTATTGGCCTTGATTTGGTTCGCTAGGTTAGGACTTGGTATGAGGCTAGATAGCATCTCATGAGCACTTATTAATTTAGCCATGCTAGCCATCATTGTCTCATCACCTTGTTTCATCATCTTTAACCCAAGGAGTAATTCTACTTCTTCTAGGAGAATGGTGGCTTCAAAGGTAGGAAATAGGAAGGTATGTGTGTTTGGATGCCATAATTCAATTAGAGCTCCTATGGAGGCCCAATCAAGGTGGGTGTCATTGTAATGGGTAGCATGGGTTACAAGGCCAAGAAGGTGCCACCTAGAGAGAAAAGACCTCTCTAAAGACAATTTAGAGAGGAGTAGGGGGAGCCATTTGATTTTCAAGAACCTCCTTGGTCCTGGTACATTTGGGTAATCCTGAAAGAAATAATAAAAAAAAGAGAAGAGAAGAGAGTGTGATCAGAATTTTGAGAGAAGAGATAGGGTGGAATAAAAAGCTTAAGATCAAATAACTTACTTGGCACAAGGTTATCCTCTCGCTAATATGCCCCATAATTTTTGATATCCTAGGAAATCCCATCCTAGGCTTCTTTGAAGGCCACTTCATCAGCATCCTGTCCATATTTTTCTTCTTCCGATTGATGAAGAGATCCCTCTGTTCTCTGTTCTCGGTTTGCTGTTGAAAGCTCGGTTGTTGTAGTGTTCTGATGTCTTCGGTTTAGCAGAAGGTGCATCCTTTTATAAAGTTTGAAGCTTTCACCGACGGTTAGAACAATCATAGTTTGTGTTCAAGTAGAATGAGTCGCTGGAGTTTTGTTTCCGAGCAGGGAACGGAGTGCCGGTGCATATGGTTAATTAACGACAGATTTCCTTGCGTCGTTTCCTTGATTAGCGACATTGATCATGTCGTCATTTATTCAGCGACTTGCGTATGGGCGTCATTTATAGTCTGATTCCAAATTAAATAACGAAAGTAATTAACGACATCGTGGCTGTCATCATTTACTATTATAACGCCTTATGAAGAGCTGTCATTTCCTGAATTTACATATTTTGAACTATTTTACAGCATTATGATTATCATGAACTTAAGTGCTTTATCTCTTGATAAAATTGATTATATCATGCAATTATGATCATATTTTGAGCTTTATTGAGCTGATGATCTTTTATGAGCTAACAAATTTTTGAGCACAGAGAGGAACATGTTATGCAGGTCTCGAGGCACTCGAATCTGGTAACATCATTTCATTCCTTTTATTCTCTCCTATATACTATATAGTATCTGCTCTATTATAGCATATCAAGGACCTTGTGGTTCTGATGAACCTGGAATTTGAGTTCCCCTTCATCAAAAATAATGATAATTCCAGGAGAATCTTGATCACATAGATAGACCGTTGAGTCATTTAAGATTTGGGAAGACGGATCCACTTTCTGAGTTGACGCGTGGATAAACGGGCTTCAGCTTAGTGTCAGCTTAGAGATCTGGATTCCTGACCAAGTCTGGATGGTTTAGCAATATTATCCTTAATTATTTTCTATTTTAGTTTGTTTTAATTTTTCTTTTAGCCCAGCATGCATCATGTAGGACTTTGAGCTTTAATGATAGAAATCTTCATATTACACCAATAATGAGGGACACTTGCTCTTGATTTGAGTTGACATGAGATATTCCATTCCAAATCGAGTACTATGTTCTCTTTGAAGCCGCTCAAGCCAGTTCCTTGAAAGCATTCATTCGCTGGATCCTTATCTCAATTCATTTTATTTTCCCACAAACTCACCTTGGTTGTAGCACGTCCACAGTGGCTGGTAACCGCTCTCCAATGGTGTCTTTCCTTCGGTGCCCTCGTGTACATTTTGTTTATTAGTTTAGTTTTTTCATCTAGCCAATCATTGATTTCTTTGAAGGCAAATCTATCAGCTCCAACACAATTTTCAGCAAGGTACTCTCTCAAGTCAAACAGATCCTTATCAATGCAAGTAATAGGACTGTTTTGGCGACTTTTGGAATAATAGATGTTCCAAAGAGTCCTCCTCAGATAAGAATTGTAAGATGGTCTCCCCCCCCCCTTGGCCTAATATCAAGCTTAATACTGATGAAGCCATCAAGACTTTAGGAGTTTCTGGAGGAGAAGGCATCATCCGGGATTTCAAAGGTGACACAATTCTGGCTTTTTCTCATTCATACACTCACTGTAGTAGCATTGTTGCTGAAGCCCGAGCTCTGTTGGACGGCATCAAATATTTGCATACAATTCCATTTCAGTCGGTAATAATTGAAAGTGACACCTTAATTCTGCTTCAAGTTATCCAAAGGAAGACAACATGCCCTTGGGAGATCTTACCCTACGCAAGAGACATCTGGAATTTTTTTCCTAATTCTTTGATCATCTCTCACATTTTTAGGGAAGCAAATTAAGTTGCTGATCATCTAGCCAATGTTGCCTGCAGCTCTAAGTGTAATAATTTTTTCATTTTGCAGCATGAACTTCCCCAATTGGCTAAGGGAGCTGCTAGATTAGACAAGCTAGGATTTCCTAACATCAGAATTATGTAATTTGTTCTTCCTTCTCATTCATCAATAAAACACCCCCTAGGAGCGACTTAGGAAGTATCTTCCAAATTGGAAATACTTCCTTAATCACAACCAGGAAGGGCTTTATACAAAAAAAAATAAAATCATTGATTTCTTGTAATCATCCAAGGTTGTTTCATTCGGAATCATGGAAAGATTTCCAATACTTAGTGTCGGAGGCATGTCACATCACACATTGGCATCTACTTATCAGATCGTTCTCACTTCATTCCACTTGTTGCACTTTCACTTCATTCTGTGTCACTCCCTTGCAAAGCAGACACCAAGGCGGGACAGCTGTAGACATGCCAAAATCGATGCTATGATGAGTAAATCTCATGTCACCACGTGACGCCCCAAAGTGGACTTCAATATTGGCTTAATATGAAGTTTTTCTAATTATTTATTTTTCCATAATAAATTTTAATTAACGCTTGAAGGAAGGGCGTCGTTTAATTGACGACCTGATGGGGGTCGTGATTTTGTAAATAAACGACTATTCAAACAGTCGTTGTTTCTTGGATTTTACGAATCCTAAACAAAATAAAACTCAAAGAATTGACGCCCGTTTATGGGGCATGTATTGTTTAATGCCATCGCAAGCAAGCGTCATTTCTCATTTTTAAATTAGGAAAGTCATTTATTTCCCTAATTAAATTTAGGAATTAACGACTGAGTGGATGTCATCATTTCAATTAACGCCCCTCTTCAGGTCATCATTTTCACTTCTGTTTTCGTTTCGCCTGCTACTTTCCAGTAGTGATCATTTCCTCATTTTACACATTGTGTTCGATTGGGAAGGGGAATCTTCACTGGAGGCTTGATATCTTTGTTTGAATCCTATTAAAACAAGGAGTTTTGCCCTATAAATACCCCCATATGTTCCTCACGCGCAAGAGGTTAAGAATAACAGGAGCTAACGAGAGCTAAGAAAACACTGTGAGAGTTTTTTTTACAGAGAGAAGAGCGTTTGTTCTTTTGTAGGTATTTCTTCCAAGATTCTCCCTCCCACGGTGAGCTTCCTTCTTCCGAGGCGAAGCTTCTTTCATCTTGTTGCTGCAGTCGCTGAAGCTCTTGTTTTTCTCCTTTACTGCTGCACACACAGCAGTAGGGCCTTCCTATCTTTAGTCTTTTAGTTTATTACGTATCATATCATCATCATCACGTATCCCTCTTTCTAGCTCTCTGCTAGAGATATCTCCATCATATTACGTATATCTTGTCTGTATATTCATATCATTGCATCCATATTCCAACCTTGTTACTCCTTCTTAAGGGGTTTAAACCAAAACACACAAGGTGTGTTCATGCCCAATTTGATTGATTCTATATTTTTAGAGCATTGATACTACACACTTGGCTAATCCATATCTTTGATTGTTTTGTGTGTTTTGCAAGAGTAATCAAAGTAGAAACCCCCTTCATCGGCCGACCGGTAGAAGGAGGAAGGCAGAACTTGCAATTTCCCCGCTTCATACAAGGTACACGCGATCATCCTATATTTTTTTTGAGGTAACCCCTCTGGCGATCACCCTCCTTAGAGCATCTCATGCTCTTCTTTTCCTTATGTCCCACATATTTTAGCATCATTTTTATCCATTTATCTTTTAATTTAAAATCTTTTCCTTTTCTTTTTAAAATGTCTATGTGACACCGTTCACAGTAAGCTCAACACCTCTGCTCAAATTTTTAATACTTGTTTAATTTAATATCTGTCAATTGCTCCGCTGGTTAGTGTGAGAGCGGCCGGCCCCGTAGCACCCTCAATTACCAGTGGCTACCGTGGGAGTGTGAGAGAGTGATCCGGTGCCCCTTTGGCACCCAGCCAGCCCCTTGATCGTGGGCATCGTACCCTTAGGAGGGCAACCCTAGCCCTGCTGGCCCTCTACTAGCAAGGGTCTTGTTCCATACCCTCTACTCGGCATCCCCGAGTCACCCCCTAGTTCGGTGTGCGCATCGATTGTCGGCGGTCAACGATAGTCTTGCGTTCTTGTGAAGGGTGCTTGCTTGATAGGTCTAAGGTTCTTCGGGCTAGTTGCTGCATTTCTTTGGGGTGTATTACATCACATCAACTCAAGTCTTCCATCTCCATCGACAACAA
This sequence comes from Amorphophallus konjac, assembly GCA_022559845.1. Lineage (NCBI taxonomy): Eukaryota > Viridiplantae > Streptophyta > Magnoliopsida > Alismatales > Araceae > Amorphophallus > Amorphophallus konjac. The sequence goes on along the minus strand of CM040128.1, from coordinate 110,158,285 downwards.
ACATATCTTTGCTTTGACATTTAGCAAATGTCGATGAACAAACCAGCATTCGACCCTTGTCATCATCGGCAAGACCGGTCAACCTTCCCCTTAACTTGGACCTTTCATCCTTGTTAATGAACAAACATATCTTTGCTTCGACATTTAACCAATGTCGATGAATAAACCGTTACTGACCCTTGTCACCTTGGCAAGACCGGTCAGCTTCCCTTAACTTGGACCTTTCATCCTCGTTAATGAACAAACAAATCTTTGCTTCGACATTTAAACAATGTCGATGAACAAACCGTTACTGACCCTTGTCACCATCGGCAAAACCGGTCAGCTTCCCTTAACTTGGACCTTTCGTCCTCGTTAATGAACGAACATATCTTTGCTTCGACATTTAACCAATGCCGACGAACAAACCATGTTTGGCCCTTGTCATCATCGACAAGATCTGTCAACCTTTCCCTTAACTTGGACCCTTCATCCTCGTTAACGAACAAACTTTCTTTGCCACGGCATCTAACCAAAGCCAACGAACAAACCATGTTTGGCCCTTGTCATCATCGGCAATACCGGTCAGCATTCCACTAACCCGGACCTCTCATCTGTGCTTGCAAACGGTCCTATCTTCGGCAATCAGCCATTGCTAACGAACAAGCCCTTTTCCATCCCGACCTCATGCCGTGAATCAAGTTTAAAAAAAAGAAAAAAAATGAGGCTTGAAATAGAGGTGTCTCGCCAGACTTACTCGAATGTTTTGAGTAAGGGCAAAAATGGCTATAACCCAGCTGTGGAGAAAACCCGAAAGGGCACTTCAAGCAAAATCGGGTACCCTGCCACGTGAAAATCCGAGAGGACATGTGGGCAAAAGCAAGAGGGGGCCGGTTTCGGTGAAAACCCGAGAGGGCGCTTGTACCGGTAATGTGGCTTAAAAAAAAGAAAGGGAAGACAAAAAGAGAAGAATGATCAATGATTATGATACGTCCTCCATCCAGAGGACCCTCCTCAGGGTCAAGGTAGAATATCCTTCCAAGTCCCACCAACGAATAAACTTCCTTTGCTTCGGAATTTAACCAATGTCGATGAAAAAACCCGTGTTCGACCCTTATCATCATCGACAAGATCGGTCGACGTTTCCCTTAACTTGGACCTTTCATCCACGTTAATGAACAAACCTCCTTTGCGTTGACATTTAACCAATGTCGATGAACAAACCAGTATTTGACCCTTGTCATCATCGACAAGACCGGTCAACCTTCCCCTTAACCTGGACCTTTCATCCTCGTTAATGAATAAACCTCCTTTGCTTCGGCAGTTAGCCAATGTCGATAAACAAACGGCGCTTGACCCTTGTCATCATCGATGAAATCGGTCAGCATCCCCTTAGCCCGGACTTCCCGTCCGTTGCTAACAGACAAGCCCTCATCTATCCCGACTTCATCCAGTGAATTAAGTTCAACAAAAAAGAAAAGAAAAAAATGAATGATGAATGATGATGAATAGCAATGAAAGAATGAAATTAATGAAAAGATGATGGAAGTAATGTCGCTTCCTCATTTACCATCCAAGCCCCACGGAAACCTCGTGTGTAGCCAGCAAGTCAAACCCCACCGTCATAGGCCTTACGCGTATGCGGTAACACACATGTTTCTTCGACATTCAACCTATGTCGATGAATAAACCCTACCTTCATTTTTCGTCACCATCGGCGAAATCAACAATCAAACCATTGGTCAGGATCTTCCGTCCGCATCAATAAATAAACCTATTCTTGACTTTCTTCATTGTTTGGGGAAAGTAACGAACCTACCCCTCACTCGGGTTATCCGCCCCTATCGAGGAATGAATACATTCTTGGTCCCCCAGTAGCCTCGTCACCATCGGCAAAGCCTACCAATAGGCCTTCTGAACTTACCCTTTGGTCCGAGTGGCCGCTACACCTCCACTCTCGACCATTCAGCCTGTATTAGCCAAATTGGGCCTTGGGAGTAGTTACGCTGCGGTGGAGCGAACCCCTCACCCCTTCACTGAAGGCGTGAGCGCTCTCCTACCCTAGTAACTCGTATATCCGGGCTAAGTCAATTGGCTAAGAAGAAAGAAGGAAGACAAGGTCGTGATCACGGCAAATGGAGACATTTCATTTCTATGAAGTGACAAAATACATGTTACTCAGGGCATTCCCCGAGATACATAGAAGCTCACCAAAAAGAAGAAGAAAACAGAAAAGGGGTTACTATAATGGACGTCGGAAGATGTCTTCGAGCTCCAAAATCCCTAGGGTGGGATGACGGGTTAATTCCTACAGGTGAGACTCGGTAGCTCCCAACTGCACTAACTTCTCTTCAAGGGACGCGGCTCGTCCTTCAGCCAATTTCGCTTCCTCTACACTCTGGACTTCTTGCTGTTCGGTTTCCTGTAGCTCAGCCTCAGCCCTGGAAAGTTCGGCACGAAGTTCAGCTATCCTGGCTGTTAAAGAGGTCCGACGCTGTGAAGATGTGTCGGTCATATTTCGCATTGACTGCGCTATCTCTCTCAAGGACGCAAAAGCGGTCTGGCATTCTGTCCGCTGAAGCCTTAGGGCCGTCAGCTGATCAACCACTTCTCTGTTGAGGAATTCCCTCATGTTCACATACTTTAGCAACAAGACCACCCGCGGCGTCCAATCGTCCATGGGCCAGTCAAAAGCCAGCAGTGAACAGGAAAGGTGCTCTACCAAGCCCCTCAGCTGCACATAGGTTAAATCTCGGTTGGCTGTTATAGTCTGTTGCAGGGATCCCAAGAATTGCCACACCAGGTCGTTCGACGACTGTAGACCAAGTGCTGACGTGTCGGGAAGTTGAAAATCTACTCTACTATCAACGGCAGCCCAGATGTCATCGCTCGGTTCGGAAGATGACGACGGCAAAGCTTGTAAGGCGCCCACACCGGAGCCGACTCCCGCAGCTAACATAGTGGAGGAAGTCTTGATAACTGCAACCTCCCCACTAACCTCTTGCGGCGAAGCTGCACCAAAAATCTCAACAGCTAAGAATGCTTGCTCTTTGCGCCCAACCTGACTGGCCTCCACCAAGGTCGATTCTGTAACGAGGTTTAAAGCCCTAGGAGCTCCAGCTTCCTCTTCAACAATTTCTCCCGCTTCTATTTCAGGAAGACTCCTCTCCTCCGGGAGCAGCCCTCTGTTGGCAATGGGTGACTGGGATTCTGTTGCTTCAGTCGAGTCAGCGGTGCCCATAATTGCCCCTGAAACCTCCAAGCTTGCTGCCGCAGCATAATCCTTGGGATATCGCAAAGCGATAGGCCGCAAGACTGGTGGTAATGCCGATTGACCCGCGCCTGAAGTCGGAAGAGGTATTTGCACAGTTATAGTTGGCAATACCACATCGGCCTGCACCATGAGTACAACATGCATCAGGCATCTGATATAGAAAATAATGAAAAGAGTTGTGAAGTGAAAGCGGCAGAGGATCCCCTACCTTAACCGGCACTATTCTCAAGCTTGCAGCAGTAGAAATCATGGCCTCCAAAGGCCAGCCGCCTCACTTACGAGTGGACTAGATGGCCCAAGGCCACTCCATGCCAGCCGGGGCGGACTAAGGTTGTATAATCACTTTCGCAAGCTGAAGACGCCCCGACATCTTCAGTTTCTGTCTCCATGGGTGGGAACTCCCCGTAACTGGAATTGCCACCATAGTCAACCTGCTCCGACGAGGAGGAGCTCTCCGCTGGTACATGACGCTCCTCTACCGGAGGGGGCACTTCTCCATCTTCCAGACCCATGGGAGGAGCATCTCCCTCAACTAAGGCTTGCTCGGTCGATTCTGCGGCGGGAGCACCAGTCAAATGAATTTCGGAGATGGGCTCACTTCCCTGAATAGCTTTCTCTCCAGCAAAGGCCTCCTCGGCAATCCCAACAGCAGGAAGCGATGGCAGTTGTATCTCAACTGAAATTCAAATGAAGAACAGTCAAGCAAGACTGAAGACATAATGGATCGCAAAGATCCTATGAATAAACTACAAATTACCTACCATCTCGTGGCTAGGTGTTGGAGAAGGCAGATCCCCCTCCATGGGAATTATGGGCACGCCCCCTTCTATCTCTCCGACTGCGGCAGCGGTCAAGGCTTCTTGCGCAACCGTGGCAATGGGGGTAGCGGCAACTGCAAAGAAACAATCAGCCGATGCGGCCAGAATAAAAAATGGAGCATGAAAATGAAGAATATACCTCCAGCTCCAGGCCCTTGCACCCGAGAGGCCTTAAATTCTACAAACGATACCGCCAGTGAAGGAACAATCACTAGTTCCTACCCCGCAGCCTGCCTTCGATAGGCCCGCGTCATCCTTGTGACCGCCGCCTTGGCCTTGCCGATAGCCTCTGTGACGACCCGGACTCCGGATATCAGATATACTGATAGGTCTACCGAGTAGACCCGATACCACTTGGAACCCGCAAAGCCTCCCAAGAGTTGTAAAGCTCCGAAGGGATAAAAGGATTGCCGTGTAGTACATTAAAGTCGCAGATATAACAGTAAGCAATTAAATTTCATTAATCAGGTTGCTAAACTAGCAGAAATAAAAATTACTTATTAATTAATAGTTAAAATTAACAATTATGCCAGAGTCCAATCTAAAGGAAAGACAAGTATAGTCGACTGAAAGAAAGACGTACACTGAGGTCGGGGGAAGCCTGACGCAGGTACAGCTGGCAACTACAAACTCGTCACACCAGGAACTGCGGAGGAAGAAGTGACGACCACACCTGAAAAGCAGGGGTGAGCCTCTTGTCACTGGCCCAGTAGGGGTCACACGGATCCCCATTGAAAAATATGCAGTAACACGGAACAACAACTAAAACAGCAGTAGTAGTAAAGCAGGAAAACTACCACTAAAAAGCTGTAAATGGAACTGGAGGAGCAGAAGCAGAACAGCTAAAAAAAAGGGAACAGCAAAGGGGAAGAGAAAGAGACCGTACCTGATAAAATAGGATTGCCAAAGGAAGTACGGCTCCCTAAGCTACTTTAAACAGTGATACAAAGGCGAACCCTGATCTCGCGAAGTTAGGAGTTACCAATCCGTCAGCTGAACATTAGCCCAAAGGCTACAGCCCACGAAACTAGGCAAAAGCCCTAGAAAAGACATAGACAGACAACAGACAAGGACACATACATGACTAGATCATCATGCACACAACATAGAGTTGACCTTGGGTAAAGTCAAGAGAAGACTAGCTCGGGAAGGTCACGACGTACGAGAAATGCGAGAGTCACATGTCAAGTGACGAGAGCACCTCCTCACTAGAAGAACAACCAGTTGCATCCACTGACGTCTTACACTGCGCCACAAGTATCTCGCTACGGACGTCGAGAACGACGGAGACTGAGATACACACAGAACTAGAATAGGAACTACAGTAATGAGTGAGTAGTCAGGGTCACGCCTGTCGGCGCCAGTCCAACGCCCCTGACCATGTGTGCACACACCGACTCTTGCCTAGAGCTAGGCCTCTAGCTAGTTTTCCCCCCTAGCCGGATGCTACCGTTAAGCAGGGGCCCACGGAACTAGCTTAAAAATCGTATATCGGGAACTGCCGTATCACCTACTCCTTGTGGACCGACACTCGAGGTCGTAAGGCTATGACTAGTGGAGGCTCACTAGACACAGAGACTCTAAAACACGAGTGCTAGAGTACAGACAAGCTAAGAAAGTACTGTCACTAGTACTACAAAGCACCAAGCAGTATACCAACTGCCAACAGACTCAGGACAGGGCAACTAGACCTGAAAACACAATGATCCTTGAGTAAGAAGACTTGGGGTCAAGATCGTCGTACAAAGCAGAACAAGTCACCAATCGGTCTAATTCTAAGCCAGAGAAAATGACACATCCGGAGGAAATGACTCACGGAGACCTGAGGAATCACGGAGACCCTCAATACAACTAGATACACAAATCGAGATAAGATGATACCTAAAGGCATCCAGAACCACTGTCTCGATCTATACAGAATATTCGAGACACACATAAGGTTATGTGTCAACCACTAGGTCTAACCAGGTTGACCAGAACCTGAATACGACTCTACAGCAGTACATAAACCAAAACATGCCTGACTACCTTATATCGTGGTCATAGCCCTCATAGGACATCAAGAGACATTCACAGGACAATGGGCAAACCACGAGGTCAAGCCGAGGCACTTGAAAACCAACACATCGGGAAACGACACACAGGAATTAAACAGAAGAATGACTCTGGCTGTCAAAGAATGGGCCGCTAGGTGACTGTGGTGGTCATGGATTAAGCCGCTACACCCAATCAACCCTGAGCTGTCCTATCCAGTCAAACCATCATAGCGGTCAATTATAGACGCGCTACATGGACTAAGGCGGTCAAAGAATGAACCGCCACACTAACCGCCCTAAAACGTTGACCTAAGACAAACGGACTGTAGCAGCCTAAGAAGGGCGTGCTACAAGGAAGAAACGCACGAAGGTTGGGCCGCCAGGGCCAACCGACTAAAAACAATGACTAACGTCAAATACACTGTAACGGTCTAAGGATAGCCCGCTACAACACAATGGCGGTCAGAACTAGGGCCGCCAACTCGAACTGACATGCAACTGACCGACACACTATGGAGTGTGGCGGTCCATCGTGGGGCCGCCAAAGACCTGTAGCGGTCTCTGAAACGACCGCAAGCATGATACGGTGGGAAAACAGGGGAAATGGCCGATCTTGGCCGTTCCACGCCCCATACGCGTCTAAACGTAGGGGAAACAAACCTAATCGACAAAATTAACCTTCCACAGGTCGGAAAGGGTCCATGCAACATTAAAAATGCAACAAACGGGTGATTCTAATGAATCGACCCAAATCGAGTCACCGGGGTTCCCGGACTTGTACCGGCACCAAATGACGACCGATCACGATGAAACTTATGGGAATGGAAAGCTAACATGCTGGGGGTTACAATGAAACTAATCTAGCTGAAAACCATCGTTAATTTTTGACAAACCCAATGAACACCCCAAAAGCATGGTTTTCTCGAAACTGAAAGAAACCCACTCAGATGCTCACCGTTCGGCGTGAAACTACGAGGAAACATAACAGAGAAGTAGGCGATCCGTCTCCCTACCTCCACCGAAGATTCTACGCATCGAAGTGACTAAACTGTGCCAAAAATCACGTCGTGAGCTCGACCGTTGGCTTTAAATCTACCGTTCGGGATCACACGAGAAACGGTCCGAACCTCGTCCCATCGCGCACCCGACCATCTCCACGGCATCTCCACTACCTGTCCGTGCCTCCTCCGTCTGCAGCCGGAGCCGGGAGGGCGAGAGAGAAGAGAAAATGAGAGAGAGAGAGAGAGAGTCACGGTGGTGAATGAGAGGGAGGAGAGAGGAAGAAGAAAGAAAAAGAAAGAAATTAGGAAATTTTCCTAATTTCTTAAAATTCGATAATTGGTCCAAAAATGGACTAATTCAGAAAAATACGTAAAAATAGTCAAAACGATCCTCGGGAAGAGTACATCGTAACTGCGGCGTCCACGAGTCGATGAACTGAGAAATAAACTCTCCACAGGGTTTCGTAACTAGTACGAGAGAAAAACCCACGTGGATCGTAAAACTCAACTCAAGAGCCTCAAAAGCGATCTAAAACTCTCCGAAAAGGATCCGAAAGATCCGATAAGAATCCAGGGTATTACAGCCTCCCTCACATGTGACCTTTTTTGCTTACGCGAATCACCAGGAGGTAATGGAGCTATGGTCGGGTCCGGCTCGGGAGTTTCGAAGTATGTTGGCTTCTGAGCTTTTATTGTCAACTCCCTGATGTGTCGGGTCTCCTCTGAAGTGAGTCGAACTACACAAGCACAAGGGTGAGAATGACACATACTGCAATGAAGGAAGAAAATAGGTCGAAAGGCTGAAATGAAAGAATGAAAGATACCTACCAGTCCCGTATAAAAAGGAGAAAGGGGCCAATAGAACAGCGAGGGCACTTTGCTTCTTGAGGTCACCTCGCGAACAAGCCAACACACATCTCCTATCTTCTCACTTTGCTCGACCAGCGATACCAAGTCTGCATGGCCGCGAGAAGACAAGTGATAATACAAGCCTAGATGGTCCAACCCCCACCTGTCAGCATATTTGAAGGAAATGAAAAGGGGTTGGTCCAGAATAGCGTCGCTCGGGCCACCCCCTGAGAGCTTATGGGAGCGGAGTAGTGCAAACAGCCAAGGGGTGTTGCTATATAGTGCGTCCCGCCTGTCTTCCCTTCTGATAAAAGTCATGTAAGGGTGCAAGCTGTCGCGCTCAGGATGCCAGTCGGCCAAGGACGGGATAGGCTCCTCCACCGGTAGAGGGATTTGTTCAAGGACCACCCGCTCACTGCTTACACGGCATAGCCCCCGAAGTGTCTTCACAAAGTCATCCCTGCTAATCTCGGGCAACATCGGGTCAGCCCTAGGCGAGCGACGTTTCACAGCCTTCCGGGCTTCCAGATAAGCCATCACCTCTGTATTGGTCCAAGATCGCAACTTCTTCAAGTAAGAAGGATCAATGTCCAAGATCGGCTCTGGCTGGGAGTCCAGAAATCTATGCTCTGTAACATCCCATCAGTCTCGACAGGAGCTGTTGTAAAACCCCGTCGGCGCGTTCCACCATTTGATGTATTCAGAGGTAACGCGGGAAAAATGAGCGGGAGCCGGGACTCTGAATGAAACCTCCTCTCGGCAGTGTAGGTAATCCCACCATATTCGTGCATCATCATTGGATACCTGGCCGGCTCTATGCCTATTCAGCAATGCAAACTGCGAAGAAGAAGGAGGGATGTGCTAATCATAGCTAAAATTTTGACTAAATTGGAATCGGTAGTATGGCTCCAGCCACAAAATGCCGCTCTTCCGAAAGACAAGGACGCTTGGTCTGATAGCTAGCGCCCAATCAACCAGTTTCGACTCCAGGATTGGCCTTGTGCACTTGGTGCCAGAGATTTGATGGATATACTCCTCCCCCTCGAAAAGACTGCACTGCCGCGTCATGTTCACCAGCGGGCTTGAATGGGCAGCCAAACTCCAAAAATGCAGAGCCCCAGGCGCATCCATGGGGACCTTCGTCAACTTCCCCTGAATGGCAAGGAGTTGCTCCGCTGTCGATGACAGTTCAGCGCTAGCAAATTTGATCATCCACGGAACGAGGCGTGCAAACTATAACCCCCAAGGAGTAGCATCTGGGAATAGTGTGCAGACCCATGCATTTAAGAAATGTAGCGAGCCAACCATCCGCAAATTCATGGGAAGACGAATCTGGTGCAAGTCCCCCAGCATCTTGTAAATGAGGCATAAAGCCACTGGGCAGAGGGACAGCTTCGTTCCCCAAGCCATCAAGCAAGTAGGGTAGATCGATTCTGCTCTGATTACGCCCTCGTCGCCTTGCGGGATAGCAAATGAACAAATCCAGTAAGTTAGGTATGCAGCATAGTGCGTGACTACATCAACACTGGCAGGATTCAGGCCTCATTGCAGGCCTTCCGTCAAAATAGGCGGGAAAGTGGCTTGTCGCCAGACCCTCTTCTTTCGCTTCAAGGCAGTTGGTGTTACTATGGGAAAGTCCTCATACTTCGACTCCCCACTAAAGAAATATTGAAGCCAAGCGCCCATCCGCACACGCCTCTTGTCCCCAAGCTTGTGTGCCTCCCTGGCATCATATGATGAGCGGCAAAGCATATGGTACGCCTTCATCAGGTATCGATAGGCAAAACCCGCTAGTTATCGGCCCTCGCCGTCAGTCTGATCCTTCAGCCAATCTGGCCAGCAGACTTCTTCATATGGCTCACCGTCAATCGGCAGGCCACTAAGCTGTGAAAGACTCCAAACATCTAAAGAGGTTTCTCCCTCCGAAGTGTAGAAAGTGTTATACTCTGGGCAGAATACCGAGATCATGCCGCAGCACAAACCCCTAGAGATAGGGTAGCGATACCTTGAGGCGTACACGCTATGATATACGCCGGCCTTGACCAGAATGGGAGCGTAATGTTGAAGGATGTAGTCCGTGAACTCCACTGCTCCGGGTCTGAATGCGTGGGCATCGGTGACCCTCAACTCGGCAAACCACCCTACTGAGATCTGATGCTTGAAACAGACTGCTAGATAGTCCAGCAGGAACGATTCTTCTCTATATCCTCATTTCAGCGGGGTAAGAAATAGACCGAATACGGGCTTCTCTCAATCGACACGACCCCCAGTGTCATTCCAACGAGCGGGTACGAACTCGGGTGCCCAGGTCAGCAACCCGTCCTCTGCAACCAGATCCTGTAGTCCAAGTACAGCATTCCATCTCCGGGGTTCACCGGGCAAATAAACGGGCCTCCCCCGCACTACAAAGTCTATCAAGCTATCTCTCTCAACAAGCAGCGCCTGCTCAGCTTTCCGGACAAGGAACAAATCTCTCTTCCCTTGAAGGTTAAACTACCTAAGGAAGGACATTAAATGCTTATCCTTGGGGAGGTCCCTCCTAACGGCGTCTCTGCGGTCATAACTGAAGAATCACCCCCGATAATGAGAAGGCGACTGGTGTCCACTGTATCGGTCTCTGAGTCCGAGGATTCTGCGACCACAGCAAGCTGCTCATGCCCCCGGTCCAGGGACTTAACATTTTCCCATGTCACCACGGCACGAGAAGCAGATGAAGAAGAAACAGATGCCATCTTATCTGCAAAAAAAACATGACAAGAGGAATGAACAAAGTCAAAAATAGTTGATGAGAAATAGAATTTCTGACAAAATTTTGGCAGAGTCTCCCCAGTCCGGGAGATTGCCAGAAAGAAGCGGAACACATCCATCAAGAGATGGTCCCTAAAATAGGCCGTGGGTATCGCACCAAGGCCGAAACGGAACACCGAGGGGAATAACTCCGAGGGCAAGCCCTACTAGAAGCCTCCCAGGGTCCGAAAAGTGGGATTCAAATCCCAAAGATGGAGCAACAAAGACTCTCCCTCACCATCTCAAGAATGCCGCTCGACCACACTCTCTCGGCGTCGTGGGAAGGAGAAGGGAGGAGAGAGAAAGAAATGTTGAAAATGAGGTTGGGTGAAGAAGAAAACAAAGGGAAAAGGGTTATATTGGGGAGCTCCCTTGGGTTAATCCAGCGTGCTTAATAGCACGCCGTATTAACCCCCTCCCCATTCCAAAAGGGCACGTCGGGAATGGCTACCCTTTGGCCGTGCCATTTTATCAACCGCGCCGGATTAGCTACCCTTTGGCTGTGCCGTCTTAACCACCTCGGCAGTTTAAGGATTACTCTAAGTCTTTGCCAACAAGATAGAGAATCTGACCAGTCTGGGTGCATCCGCTGGCCCCACATCGCTTGTGCCTTGCTCGCAGCACCCACAGCTAGGGGGCATTTGTTGGCACTCAAAATATGCTCGATGGCGATCAAGCCTAAATGACAAGAATGATACGGTCCACTGAAGTAGAGAAGCCGAAGGAAACCAATACACCAGTGCCTTCTCGAGCTGCCAGAACCTTAGGTCACCCGGAATGAACACTAGGGACTTCACCTCAGCAGAGTCGAGAAGAATTCACAATAAACCGGCAGTGTCGTCATTCCTGCCCAATGAACCGATATCGACTCGGTCGTGCCGCATAAATAATATCCATCGTCCGACCAAGGATGAGAATGTACCCGGTGGTCCACCACCTGACAAGAGACCCTCCTGAGGTGATAGAATGTCTCTGGCCCTTCAGAACTGGGAACCAGAGTCTCCATCAACAGAAGTCCCGGATAACTCGACACGGGTACGGCTTCTCAGCAAATTAGGTCCGTTATTGACCGAATGACCGCCTAGTCGAGGTGAAAGCACCCCTGGGTAGTGTCTCACTCCCCAAGAAAGCTACCAATGCAGGTTAAGTCAAGCCAGCAGCACAAACCACCTTGCCGAAGGCCACGTCAGCGGAAAACGCGTGTGTCCTAACTGAAGATGCACGAGGTTCCGAAAGCAGCCGTTCAAGTGGCCTGAAAGCTTTGTCAACACTACCCGCCGTGGTTTTGCAAGACCAGGGCAAGATGAAGAATCACAATAACTCCCGGAGCTTGTCCGGGGCCCACTGTCAACCTCGTATCGGATGAACACGATGAATGGGCTTAATCCGGCGCACCCTCTAATCCGGTGCACCCCCCCTTTCCGGCGCGCCCCTCCCGGCGCGTAAACACAATTCTGATGCTTTCTAATGCACGCTCACCTCACGCCGGGGAGGAACCACGCATCGGGCGTGCTATATATGAGCCAATCATCGGCCAAAAGAAGAAGAAAGAGAAGATACAGTGAAAAGGGGATCGAATAGAATCAAAGAAAAAGAGAGGAGTGGATTGGGGAAGACGAAAGGAGGTATATTCCTAAGAGCGAGCCAGAGAGCCATCCTCTTCCTGTTCATCTGTCTGAAGAAACCTAGGGCCGAAAAAGAAGCACTGTTCGATACTCTGTTTCTGTAGTGAAGCTTAGGTGGGTTCCGGCGATCTCTCCCGACCACCCCCCTACTGTTTTCCCTTTAGTGTAATATGAGCGGTGCGAGAGGGGCGATGATATGAGCCCACCTCCCTCTCACCGTCTCTCTACCTCTTCCCCTTCTGTAACTTCTCTACGATTGGGTGTTATTCCCATCTGTGTAACCAATGGGTGGCCTCCAGCCGACAACGCCGTGCCGTGCCGAATGTGTATAGCATCGGTTTTTCTTCCGCTAATGTAATGAATGATATCGAGCATGGCAATGCCTCTATATATGTTTCCTCTCCCCCTTTCTGGATATATATGTTCTACTATCTCCTGTGCGTGGTCTTTGGGTTTTGCGTCGTGACATCGAACACGCCCTGGAATGGCCATGGGCTATTGAAATGGTATCCCCTCCCCAGGGTTCTCTTCTAATATGATGGTTATGCCGGATATGCTACATGTCTGTTGTGGGTTTTATTGTCGGAGGCACATTCGTATGTGTATCACTGTCTTTCCCCTTCAGGATTGGCCTCCTTAACACCTCTCAGCACTCACATATGAGATAGAGAGAACGAGACCATCCCTATAAGCTATATGCTAGGCTGTCGGGGATGGCCACTCACTGCCTGCCAATCGTTCAAGTGTTTGCTCCCTCTATTTCGATCCTCCCCTAATCTGCATGCCAACTCATTAACTCCGTGAGTGGTAACCCATTAACTCTGTGAGCACTAACCTGCTAACCCTGTGAGTGCTGATTCGCCAACTCCTCGAATGTTATGCTACTGTACTCCTCCTAATCTCTTCAAGAGCTACAATACTGCGCTTTATTATTTCGAGAATGGCAGCTTCTCCCCTGTTGAAACATCTAAATCACCTTGGGGTCAAAGAGTTCTGTCTGTTTATGGCAAGCATCCCTAAGGACCGCCAGAGGCGGAACATTAATGGGGCTCTTAGCCCAACACTAAACCCGCTATCCCGAAGGGAATGGTGGTGGCCATGGGTTGTGTGCCCCTCGTAGGCTAGCCCTCGGGGTTTCCTTCCTTATTGGTCGTCCCTTTTCTAATCATACTTCGGCCCATGGAATATTGGTGCCCCTCGTAGACTATCCCTCGGGGTCTTCCATCCATTCGGGTCTGCCGGCCGCTGTTGTGCCACCCGATATTAAGGAGCTTACTCCATTATGTGGGTATGCCTCCGTTTTCCCCCCCGCAACCCTCCAGAGATGGGGAGGTGCTACCAAAATTTTGCCAGGCTTGTTTGACTAATTGCCCTCATAATTTGGGCCTAAGAAGACATGTTTTCAAAACAGTGAACTTCCATGCTCGAGTATGAACCTCGCACGAGTCTCAACCCTATCTCAAAGATATCCTGGACCTCAATTCATTCACTAAACAACCCAATACATGTTCATGGTTTAAATAAACTAAAAAATACGCAAAAATTATCTAATCCGACGTGGCCCTAATCCGACGCGCCCTAATACGGCGCCGTACCTGATAGCGGGAAACGCACGTTGTTAATACGTCCCGCTACCAAATTAAAATATCCGGCCCATAAATTAAATAAATAGAATAGTTAAGTGGTGAGACCGAGTCGAATCAACAGGGAGAAGTAGATTTGAAAGTTGAAAACCTTGAGTTTTTAAGATTTAAAAATCATGAGAATTGAATTGAAACCGCCTTAGGGTGTGTGAAGGATGTAAAGAAAGGGAAGTGGATGAAAGAACTACGAAAAGAAAATTATAATGAAACTAGGGTGACATTAGAATGAAAATAACTTTTAAACTGGCGAGAATTAGAAGAAGTGACAGAAGATAAAGTTAAAGATCAGAGGGTTAGAAATAACTTTTATGAAGAGTGTAGAGACATAAAATGGGAGGAAGGAGGTGAAAATTGGGAAAACACGGAACCTATGTGCGCGGATGAACAGTAACAGTGTTAAAGACAGAACTGTGGGAAAATTAAAATAACTCAAAAAAAAGAAGACTTGGAGGAAGTGGTAGAAGAAGAAAAGTTATATCTATAAGATAGGAACAACTTTAATGAAGAACTCAGAATGAAAAGAGAATTGGAAGAGCTTCAAAATGGAGAAATGGCATAAGGTATCAACTCGGATGAAGAGTAACCTACTAGGACAGAACTTAGAAAAATATGCAATAACATAAAAACGAAGAGGACATAGAGAAAATGGTAAAAATAGAAAATGTGTAGAATTAAAATATGAACAACTTTGAAGAAGACAAGAAATTGAAATAACGATTAGAAAAATACGTAAATGGCTATGAAAGGACTAAAATCTTAAGAACTTGTAATAACCACCACTCAAAATTCCAAAACTTCTAATAATTTAAATGAATAATAAGATTGAAAGAAATTAAAACTTGAAGGGGCCTCCTGCCCCTCTCTCCTTGATTATTCAAATACACCACTTGAACCTTCTTACAAAAACTAATAACAAGAAGAGAACTTTAAAATGAATTACAAGAGCTTCCCCCCTTTAAAATCACACCCTAACCCTCCTTTTATAGGCTTTAAACATAGCCTTGTTTCTTTGTTCCTCTCTCTACGCCTCTCTATTCTCTACTGTCTGCTACCGGATGTGAAGACCCGTGTGAAAGCTGCAGCTCATTTGAACATCGTGTGAAGGCCGCTTTTGGAGAATACTCATTCTTCAGCCGCTGCCGACGTCGAACGCTTGAAGCCTGCGTGAAGGGGCCTTTGGCCTTGGACCTGACTTCACCAGCCACCTTCGCCATTCCAAGCCTCGCGTGAGAAGGCCGCCTTTGAAGCTGAAGCCACATGATGGGCCACCACGTGAGGCTTTGCATGGCCCCACACCTTGGCCTCCCACCAGCCACGTTGAAGCCCCCATGTGCATGCTTTATGCATGCTTTTGGGCCTTTTCCTGCTTTAGAATGCGAAGGTTTTGAATTGAAGCCTTGGAATCTTCTACCAACCTGAGCATGTGAAGAGTACACAATATATATATATATATTATATTTAAAGATAAGAATATGAGTATATGATGTATATATTATGTAGGAGGCTGTGATATTATATATATGGATACAAGATGTATATTATGAAGATATATATATAATGAATGTATTATTATGAATATATATATATATATAATAGATGTATTATATGTATATAAATATATTATGTATATAGATATTAGGAATATATATATTATATGAATATATATAATATAAATATATTATATGAATATATATAATATAAATATATATCATAATATCTATATTAGTATATATATATATAATAGAGATATTATATCCATAATATCTATATGGATATATCATGAGCTTTTATTATTATTATTATTTTTTATTTCTTTTTCTTTTCATGTTACTAGACTTTGGCTCATTATTGCAAGATAACATATTTATTGCTTAAATTATATTAATTTCATCAAACGAAGTATTTTGATCGAAAATTGATATTAATTGTGATAAGTGTATAATTATTAACATTAAAGCTCATAAAAAGTGTGAATATCATGAATTAACTCATACAAATGCACACTTATCACACCCCCCAACTTACTCATTGCTAGTCCCTTAGCAATGCAAACAATTGTAAATTAAGGACCAACAAGAGTTTAAAATATCCATGTCTCGTTTCCAGAGCATCTTTCATAGACTTAACTAAAGATTATGAATTTGGAATTAATACATATTAGCCTTATGTAGGAAATTATGGTACATGAACAAGAATTCTAATTAAAATTCAGTAGCACTTGTGCATGTGTAATACTAAATTCAGAACGTAGACAAGTGCGTCCCCCATTTGCTATTCTAAGTAAGTGCCCTTCAACCCTGCACTTCTTAAACAGAGCATTAAGCATAATAGTTTTTGTCTGCCTTATTATTTTGTCCCTTTTGGGATCTCTATTTTTTTTCTCTCAACTTTTTTTCTATACACACATGATGTTGTACTACCCTTCACTGCTTTACGCGAACCTCAACACGTCTTAAGTGAAGTAGGCCCGGTTACACAGATCAAGATTCTCTTTTCCTTTTGACGCGAACCTCAACACGTCTTAGGTGAAGTAGGCCCGGTTACTCAGAATCGGAGTATTTTTAATGGTATTTTTTTTCTCAATTTTTTTAATTATGCTTTTGCACTAATTTTGATAGATAACTTGGCAGAAAGCTAAAGATCTCTTCTTTAAGAAGTGCTAAATATCAGGCAACATACCCAAAATAGTAGAAGGCTTGTCATACTTGTTTCATTAGCGTGTAACGTGATTTTTATTTTTCTAAAGTGCACATGAACTTTAACAATATTCTTATATCAGTTTTCCATGGCTAGATTAAATAATCTTCCATCATCCTTATCCAGTCATTTCTATTCCAGAATTACTTTCAATGGAAGCATGAATCATGAAACTCAAAATGGGTTGAAAAAAAATGAGGTTGTATATGAATGCATGTGCAACATGATTTCCGTCCCCCCAACTTAAATGGCATTATCCTCAATGGCATGAACAATATGGAACAATAGAATAATGTAGACATGATATGTTTGGGAAAGAACGGGACAACCTGATGTGTACTTCGACGGCCGTGCTGTTTGAGAGGCGGTACTTGGCTTTGAAAATCGGAGCAGCAGAGTAAGCAATCAGCTCTCTCCCCCCAACTTATCCTTTATTCAAATTTGTAAAATAAACACAAAATCACAATAAAAACTTGGGTTGCCTCCCAAGAAGCTATTTATTCTCACACAGAAATCACAAAAATTTTGGGTTGCCTCTCAAGAAGCGCTTACACTACCAGAAAAAGCGGGATTTCAGACGGAAATTTCAGACGGAAATTTTCGTCTGAAATTTGTGACGGATTTTTTTCCGTCACAAATTCCGTCTGAAATATGCAATTACACACCGAATTTCAGACGGAATTTGTGACGAAAAATATTCCGTCACAAATTTCAGACGGAATTTGGGACGGAAAATTTAATCTGTCAGAAATTTATGACCAAGAATTTGTGACGGCCACATTTGTGACGGATCCGTCTGAAAATCCGTCACAAATGTGACTTCTCACAGATTTTCAGACGGAAATTAATCCGTCACAAAATTTTTCCGCCCCCAATCTGTCGCAAAGGCACATTTACGACGGATTGGGGGTGCAAAAATTTTGTGACGGATTAATTTCCGTCTGAAAATCCGTGAGAAGACACATTTGTGACGGATTTTCAGACGGATCCGTCACAAATGTGGCTGTCACAAATTCTTGGTCATAAATTTCTGACAGATTAAATTTTTCGTCCCAAATTCCGTCTGAAATTTGTGACGGAATATTTTTTCGTCACAAATTCCGTCTGAAATTCGGTGTGTAATTGCATATTTCAGACGGAATTTGTGACGGAAAAAAATCCGTCACAAATTTCAGACGGAAATTTCCGTCTGAAAATTCCGTCTGAAATCTCGCTTTTTCTGGTAGTGTTAGTTTAACGTCTTCAGCCAGACATATTACAATTCACTAACCAACGGGTGGCATTCAGAATGAGCCACCAAATGATCTTATCCTCCGATAAATTCCAGCCCGTGTACCATTGGAGGAAAAGATTATGCCTCGATGCATGTGGGCTAGAAGCATGCCAAGGTAGGTCTAGGAATTTGGATGGACCCTTTCGGTTAAAGAATGGTGGAGGAATTATCATATCTTCAACTATAAAATATTCCTCTGTATGTTTAAGGTCCTTATAAGTATTAAACACATCAATGTGGACCTTAATTTTCCTTAGCTTTTCTCCTTCATCCTCAATTTTAAGATGTACTTGCGTATTGTTTAGGTGAGAGAGGATAAGGGTGTTATGGATTTTTGGGGAATCTACCACATGGCCAGTGTCAAGGAGATAAGGAGGATTAGGAATGAAATCAGTGCGCTCCTCAACACAAGAATTCTCAGAAGGCTCATATGGATCTAACCAGTTGGTGAGTTGCAGAATATTTGGAATGATTATGGATTCACCAAGGTTAGGGATGGGTAAAAGATCCACGTCCTCCCCTAAATCAGGAGATGCCCGGCTAGAGTGAATTTCAAATAGAGTACCTGGTTCCTCAATTACCGAAGAAGAAGGGTTTATGGCCACACTCATTTCTCTCTCCACACTCACATTTTCTTCGTCATTCACTTGGAAGAAGGACTTATAAAATTCAGGAAGGGCAAGTAAAGGAATTTGATCATTGACGGTAAATCCTCTTCGTTTTCTTCTCCCCCTGACTTAAGATCATCAGATTCATCATAATCTTCTTCACAATTCTTAGGCTGCTCTTCCTTTAAGTCCTCATCATAAAACTCCCCCATTATTCTCTCAAGATCAAAAGGGATATGAGTGTTAGGCTGGGGAATCATATATTGATCATATGGACTTTTATTGTCATTAAATGCAGGAAGTTGGCCCTCAAGACTTGTAGTGGAGTTGCTATGCATTGGATCGACTTCCATTTCTATGATGTTTTTAGCAACCCGGCTCACATGAGCCTCAAAGTTTTACAGTTGTTCTTGGAAGGCTTGTTGTTGAGTCTGGAAGAGTCGTGTCAATTGATCAAACATCTCTCCTTATGTAAATCTGTGTATGGAGGAGATAGATAAGTGGGCTGAGAGTCAGATTGTGATGGATAGTAATTTGAAGGGCACTCAGTCTGAGAATGAGGTGGTGGAGAGTGTATGGGTTGCCCTCCATAATATGGTTGATCATAAGAATCATTTGGGTATGGGGCCCAATTTGAAAAATCTTGTTCTTGAGGACTTTGACCTTGATCTTGATAAGACTCCCAGGAAGAATCATGTTGATCTTTCCAACCAGAATTAAAGTTGTTTGGACATGGGTCAAAATAAGGTGTGGAGAGTTCTGGAGATATTTGGGTTTGCCTTGCTTGGTCCATCCAAGAGATTGTTGGTTGATTTTTCTAGCTAGAGGTACAAGTATCTGAAGGTGATTCATAATCGGGCTGAAAAAACTGTTGATCATATTGGGCTTGCTCTGAGAGGAAAGGTAGATCATGGCCCCCAAACTGAGTGGTTGGAACATGGTCCTGGGTAAACGATGGAAACTGGGCCATCATAGGTGACGGGATCTCATTTTGGGCCGACCACGAATATGGACTATCATAAGAGGTCGGGTTATTTTGGGTGAGAAATGAGAATTAGTTTGGGCAACCACCGCCATAATGGGCCGGGTTAGCCCACATGTGATCATTATCATGGTGACTAGGTGGTATGAAGTGGGTTTGATCCATGGCTAGAAATTGATCAAATTTATGAGCCAATTGGTCAAACTTGTCTAACTTATGTGCCCAATCCATAGATTAAAATTTATGCTCTCACCATTTTTTGTATATTTTATTTTTTCTTCTTTTTTTGTTTTTTTGTACTAACAAATTCTCAAACAAAGTCCAACTTAGAATCACGATCAAACTTGTCCACCGGCCAGGTAACAGGTGGGGAAGTGGGAGGCTCCCCTTGCTTTCACAAGGTCCTAATTAAGTAACCACTTTCCCGCTTATAGCGTTTGCCGTTGACCTATAGCCTTAGTCACCAGTTTCAAAGATGATAGTGAGCCCTTATGCCTTTTTTTGTTTTTATTTTTCTATTTTTTTGTTAGTGAACTGAGCTAATCCACCATATTTTTTTATTTCTTCTATTTTTTATTTTTTTAAGAACATTTCTAAGCATGAAAACTAATTACATATTGAAAGTAAAAATAAAGAAACTAAATCTATGGAAAGAGGGTAAGAGTACTAACATTAATTGTATTCCCTCGTTTTGGCAAATAAAAAATAACGAGATTAGAAGATACAGAAGACTTACCTCGGGGAGACACAACATCTGTTTGTGGCATTTTCAACATTTTCTATTTTTTTGTGCTTTTGGGGATCTTTTTATTTTTCTACAAAAACAAGAGTGATCAATAATATATATACAAAAGAAAATACAAAGTTGTCAACTTCAAATTCAAACCTCCCCGGCAACGGCGCCAAAATTGATGGTGGGAAACGCACGTCGTTAATACGCCCCGCTACCAAATTAAAATATCTGGCCCATAAATTAAATAAATAGAATAGTTAAGTGGTGAGACCGAGTCGAATCCACAGGGAGAAGTAGATTTGAAAGTTGAAAACCTTGAGTTTTTAAGATTTAAAAATCATGAGAATTGAATTGAAACCGCCTTAGGGTGTGTGAAGGATGTAAGGAAAGTGAAGTGGATGAAAGAACTACGAAAAGAAAATTATAATGAAACTAGGGTGACATTAGAATGAAAATAACTTTTAAACTAGCGATAATTAGAAGAAGTGACAGAAGACAAAGTAAAAGATCAGAGGGTTAGAAATAACTTTTATGAAGAGTGTAGAGACATAAAATGAGAGGAAGGAGGTAAAAATTGAGAAAATACGGAACCTATGTGCGCGGATGAACAGTAACAATGTTAAAGACAGAACTGTGGGAAAATTAAAATAACTCAAAAACAAAGAAGACTTAGAGGAAGTGGTAGAAGAATAAAAGTTATATCTATAAGAGTGGAACAACTTTAATGAAGAACTCAGAATGCAAAGAGAATTGGAAGATTTTCAAAATGGAGAAATGGCATAAGGTATCAACTTAGATGAATAGTAACCGACCAGGATAGAACTTAGAAAAATATGCAATAACTTAAAAACGAAGCGGAATTAGAGAAAATGGTAAAAATAGAAAATGTGTAGAATTGAAATATGAACAACTTTGAAGAAGATAAGAAATTGAAATAACGATTAGAAAAATACGTAAATGGCTATGAAAGGACTAAAATCTTAAGAACTTGTAATAACCACCACTCAAAATTCCAAAACTTCTAATAATTTAAATGAATAATAAGATTAAAAGAAATTAAAACCTGAAGGGGCCTCCTGCCCCTCTCTCCTTGATTCTTCAAATACACCACTTGAACCTTCTTACAAAAACTAATAACAAGAAGAGAACTTTAAAATGAATTACAAGAGCTTCCTCCTTTAAAATCACACCCTAACCCTCCTTTTATAGGCTTTAAACATAGCCTTGTTTCTTTGTTCCTCTCTTTATGCCTCTCTATTCTCTACTATCTGCTGCCGGATGTGAAGACCCGTGTGAAAGCTGCAACTCATTTGAACATCGTGTGAAGGCCGCTTTTGGAGAATACTCATTCTTCAGCCGCTGCCGACGTCGAATGCGTGAAGCCTGCGTGAAGGGGCCTTTGGCCTTGGACCTGACTTCACCAGCCACCTTGGCCATTCCAAGCCTCGCGTGAGAAGGCCGCCTTTGAAGCTGAAGCCACATGAAGGGCCACCACGTGAGGCTTTGCATGGCCCCACACCTTGGCCTCCCACCAGCCACGTTGAAGCCCCCATGTGCATGCTTTATGCATGCTTTTGGGCCTTTTCCTGCTTTAGAATGCGAAGGCTTTGAATTGAAGCCTTGGAATCTTCTGCCAACCTGAGCATGTGAAGAGTACACAATATATATATATATTATATTTAAAGAAAAGAATATAAGTATATCATGTATATATTATGTAGGAGGCGGTGATATTATATATATGGATACAAGATGTATATTATGAAGATATATATATATATAATGAATGTATTATTATGAATATATATATATATTATATGAATATATATAATATAAATATATATCATAATATCTATATTAGTCAATATATATATATAATAGAGATATTATATCCATAATATCTATATGGATATATCATGAGCTTTTATTATTATTATTATTATTATTATTTCTTTTTCTTTTCATGTTACTAGACTTTGGCTCATTATTGCAAGATAACATATTTATTGCTGAAATTATATTAATTTCATCAAACGAAGCATTTTGATCAAAAATTGATATTAAGTGTGATAAGTGTATAATTATTACATTAAAGCTCATAAAAAGTGTGAATATCATGAATTAACTCATACAAATGCACACTTATCAGTACCCCACCGCGCCGGTTTAACATCACACTCAAACTCTCAAAAAACCAATTGGCCACCACCCGATGCACCCTAATTCGGCGCGCACCGGGTGGGGCGTGCCGGTTAAGGCCACTCGCCACCCCGCGTCGTTTTAACCCCTATTCCTACGCTACCCCGCACCGTATAACCCTATACCTAAGCTACCCCGTGCCGGTTTTGAACAAAAACACGTCTTTCGCGCCGTTTTAACTCCTCTCTTATTCTCGAGTCAACCCTCGCCTTCCGCGGCTTGTGTCGGTCAATGTAATCAATCATAAACCAAATAAAAGAAACTTTTTTTAAGTTGGAATCATCTGTCATTATGCATTTTCTAATTTATGCATTAGATATAAATATGCATTCTTATATGCCTCGTTAATGCATGCTTGCCTGAACGAGACTTCGGTATATCAAATGGCATCGACGGAAGGTCGGGTCACGCCCGACCGGAAGCCTTAGCTATGCACGATGGTGATCTTTGGACCTATGTCCTCTGCCTCGTACCGAGGGCTCGAATTTAATGAAACATGCCTACTCTGCATGATTAAGAGAATGATAAATGAATAATTGCATGCGGCCTTAAAGATCTCATCATCACATGCATTTTCCTGTACTATATTTCAGCCTTGGGATACCCCTTATCTCGGCAATTAATCAGAGGTTTTCCTCCTTATTGAAGGATGTAATTAACGTGTCACGCCCCGAACCGACAGCAGCGGAACGTGTAGTTTGGAACGTGGCAGCGATATAGTCATGAATAATCAGAGCAACATAAGACACAACATTCCACGGCTAGACAAAGTTGACAAAACATAATTCTTATTAATATCAAATGCCAAAGTTACATCTCTGACTCAACTTACAAATTTAAATGAAAAAGACTCAAATACACGTAATAAAAAGGAAAGACTCAAGTGACAGGACAAGACTCAATAAAATAAAAGACTCCGACTCGATTTTCCATAGCACTAATCACTCTTGCCCTTCCATGTCTGATTGATTGTCTTCGGCATTATTACCTGAAAAATGTTAAAATAGGCTGGTGAGCAAAACGCTAAGTAGGAATTACATCTCTCGTCAAGCAGAATATAAGTGATTAGTCAATTTATCATGTTTGTGATGATGCAATGTATGAAACGATATAACTTCGGAAATCATGATGATCACTTTAACAGAAATGAGGAATATCAAAGTCAAAGGCAGATATAAGCTCAAGAGAAAGGAAATAAATTTCCATGCTGAGCCAACGATCATTGTCAGAAATAATCAAGGGTAGAAGTTATAGATGAACATAACTTTAGAGAATTGGCCAGAAAATATCAGAATTTCAATAATAATAAGCAGAAATAATTAGTCTAGCAGAATATTTAAATTATCAGAATAACAGAATAACAGAACAATAGAATAACAGAAATACAGAATGACAGACTTTAGTGCAATGCCACACCCAGAGTTTTTCCCATGGATTATAGAACTGTACTTCTGTCCTACCTGACATTGATAGTCGCAGACCCACATCCCTTAATGTTTCAGAATCAGATATGGCCAATACAGAGTCAAAGGGTTATGTTCTCGAGTTATTGATAAGAAGATTCCCAAAGGGTACAGAGTGTTATAGAATAATAGAGAAGTTAACCATAAAAATGCATGATATATCTAACTCGAGATAATTCGAGATAAACTGGGTAAGGAAATAACTACTCTTCATGTGGTCGCTTGTTCTTTGTACAAGACAAGGTAGATAGAATTAGTGTCCATGAGTAGGGCACATAATTCTTAAGGAATATTAATGGTATGGTTTCCATTCCATTAACTCAAGATTTAATCTCATGGCATCCAAATAGCATGTCATGAGGGCCGGTATACCATGTATCTTTAGAGTGACATAGCAATCAAAAGTGTCATGGGTTTTTAGTGGTACAACCAGCTCATTCGGCCTTGAGGGAATCCAAGGCTACGAGGAGACTTACATAGGTCTCTATGACTAACTCACAAGTCCGAAGGAACGGAATGTTCAACGAAGGGCTCGTATGTCATCAAGAGAATAGAGGGTAATCGATAAATCACCGAGAAACGTGGGACTATACTCACGGCTTAGAATATAGTGCCATATCTGTAACCCATTGGAAGGGTGTACATGAAACCAACGAAAACTCACATGATAGAGAATGACACCTGGGTCATTGTCACTATTTCTTAAATAGCGCTTGGGATTCAGCCACTATTTTGTAAAATGCGCCTATGACCCAGGCGTCTCTTTTAAATTCCTGTTCCAATTTCAATGTAGATAAATCATGGAATTTATAGCCTTTTAACACGTCATTTGGTTCTGGTTTAAATCGCGCCCATGGCACAGCCATGTTTAATAAAGTAGCGTCCAGACCTTGGGCGATGTTTAGATATGGCGTCCAGATGATGGTCGCTCTTCACTTCGGAGTATAATTTCTAAGGACAAGAACATGAACAGGTAGGGAAAATGACCAGGAATCTAGCAATGCACGCATATAATTAATTAGGTGTCCACATCTCAAGTTATTAAATTTTAAACATGTTGGTTTAATAATTAAATCATGAAAGAAGCGATTGCTATACAGTCGCGCATTTAGAATAGCACCTATGATCGGGTCGCTATTTCACTACGAATCCGAAAATCAAAATAGAAGCCATTAAAATAGTGTAAAATATATTAAGATGCATGCATGAACCTATGTATTCATTAGATTGGGCATGGAACTTGAGAAAACCTACGTAAAATTACTAGAGCAATACATGTAAAGTTTAATTATTATTAATGTTTAACTTAGAAAATAGAACTATTAATGTTTAACTTAGAAAATAGAACACCTACCTTGGTGACAAGTTGGTTGACAGAACGTGAAGAGAATAGCAACAATTATAACCCCAGAACGGTACTATGTCTGCAACCGTGGAACAGAACAACTGAACGGCAGCAACTACAGTTCTCTTAATAGATAAAAAAAAGACGTTGCTCTTCCTTTACAGCAGAGAAGGAAATGTTGCAGGTAGCTTCTTAATGCTCGCCGTAGGAGGAAGAAGCAACAATAGCCCCTTATGTTTGTTAAGAGAAACAAATTCTCAGCAAGGCCCGTTGGAGAAGAAGCAAAAGCAAGTCGTGGGTTGAGGAAGAAGAGAAAAAGGCATTAGGTTGGCTCGAAGGGGTTGGTATTTATAGGGAGAAAAGAGCTCACAAGTTTGGAGTTCGATTGGGATTTGAATTCCCACTTTACCAATCCTATTAGTATTCTAACTTCCCATATAGTAATCCTACTATGCCTCAACCTTCTCGAACATTAATTACCTCCCAATTCGAGCGAAATACAAACGTTAGTTTCCTTATTTTAACTTTAAGAAATTGGCGTCTATGCTAAAGCCACATTCTATAAATTAGCGTCCATGTAGAAGTCTCATTTTAAGAAATAACGTCCATTTAATAGGCATTTTTCAAGAAATAACGCCCCTGGTACGGGCGTTATTCAACATTTCATGTTTATTTTAAAGTGTTGTAATCTATAAGGATTTTTATCTTTTTTATTTGATGGGGTCTTGCTATGAAATTTTAGGGGCAAGATACTTCTATTTTTCTCTATTTTTTCATATAATTAGTTTTACAAAATTTCTTTAAATTGAAAAGTGATACTATTTACTTTTTTAGAAATAACGACTTTGTATATGTCTTTTTATGTGAATAGAGCGCCTTTACGTTGGGTGCTATACACCCCTTTTCCTTTTGCCAGTAACACTCCAAAAGACCAAAATTGTATAAATGCCCATTCTCTTATCTTGTATTTATCTTTAATGTATTTAAACTTATCTTTATATCATTTTTCCTTTAAATAAAAATATAACGGAATAAATATGAAATATTAAATTTTATAAATTATTAATAAAATATAAATTGATGTTTTCTACAAGGTTTATTGATTATTAATTCAAATAAAAATACACCATGACTTTAAATGGCTACTTAAAATGATGCTAAATTCATAATCCCTTAAAATTTTAAGGGTAAGGTCTACGAGATCCTTTTGAAAGACCTATTAGGAGATCATGGGGTTGTGTACAGGGTCTGGGTCTAGATTTTAATTTACTTAGATTTTCTAGTCCTTTAATTTACCAAGTTGCTACATAACGTCATAGCCTTTATGGTATGGCGGAGTTTCGGTCCCGACTCGCATCTCATTTTCGCCCGACCCGGGTCAGATTGAGCGCATAATAAACTTGTCACCTAGTGACTGGCACGCCCTACGTAAATAAACCAAATAATAATAATATATCTTAATTTATATATAAAAAAATACATTCCCACAGTTCCTTATTCAATTTGCATTGTTCAAAGCTAATGATATCACAATTAGACAATGGAATTCAAAAAGCTCTGCATGCACGTTTTAATAGAAATAAACCAGAACTACATGATTACCCTTTATGTAACTGACCTTTACCTAACTCATGCAACTTCAAAGGCTCCTTTAGGAGTTACACAAACTAGTATTGAGGTTAAACAAGCATGAAGTTCAAATGGAATTCTTAGAATTTTTTCATATCCTTCAGTGATCTTTTGAGCACAAGAATAATTTTACGAGCATTTAAGTCCAAACATGCCTTGTATCTTGAGGATACACGTTGGTTAGACGCTAGTATCCCTAGGTACTTGGTGTGATTGACTATCATGCCTCAATTTGAACAGAGATTGCATGGTTACCTCATGACATATTTGACCTCATTGCTTTGATGAGGAGACATATTTCTCAGCAACTGTGCCATTGCTCTGTGATGGATGCATCACCCACGACTCCCTCTGGCTCGGGTCGTCGTCACACTCCGGAGTTGTGTGAGCTCGGGCATCACTCTATGTGGGCCCAATTATCCAATTTGAGCTTTCTATTTGAGTCATTTGATGTATTTTCTCGTTTATTTGAGTCATTTCCCTAGGTCTGTGAGTTATTTCCCTAAGTTTGAGTCATTATTCCCTAGGTCTTTGGTTTATTTCCCTATGTTTGAGTTATTATCCCCTTGGTTGGCTTAATTGGACAGCTTTTGTCATTACATGTAAAGCTAGGGGTAGTTTGTTCATGTAAAAGGTTGGGTCCCTATACCCCAACCCCACTTGAGAAAGCTAATGAGAATTTGCAAGTTTTGAATCTCCATAAAATTTGAGTGTTTAGGTGTGAAGCCTAAGGTTAGGGTGAGAAGCCCTCTCCCCCCTCCCTTCTCTCTCAAAAGGGGGCGAACCCCTTTTCTCTCTTCCCCTCCCCTCTCTCTAGTTCGCCCCACCCTCTCTCTCCTCCACCTCACCCTCCACATCAGCCCTAACCCTGCCACCTAAGCTGCCACCTCAGCCACCTTTCACTTCCCTAGGTGCATTCATTACCCCTCCACCACTCCCCATCAAATCTTCTCCCTCCCTAGGAGGATCTTGACCTTCCCAACATAATCCCCCCACTTCCCCACACAATCCTACACTCCCAAGGAAAGTTTGAATTATTTCCTCCACTTTCTTCTCCCCCCCATGCCCTAGACCACCCCAAGGAGAGAGCCCCCAACTTCTGGCCCCCCCCTCCCCCTCCATCACCCTTGAACCTCCTTCACCTTCCCTTCCCCACCACCTTGTAGATAGAACCAGTAGCCCCCATCCCCTGCTAGCTTCATCCCCTCCCTCTCCCAGCCACCCCCACCAACCCCTAACACCCTCCTCCATCCCCCACAGCCTTTATCCTCCCACCCCTTGCTGTGTTGGCCCCCTTCCAACTCCATTCATCCTCATCAAGTTGAAGACCTTGCAGCAGTTCACAGGCAGCAGAGAAGCTACTGGTTGCAAAGCCTGCCACGATGTCATCCTGGAGTCTCTGGATGCACAAGAGGTACCATCGGAAGCGTCTCTCAGTCCTCTTCGCAACGATGGTGGTCTCGTCCCTGTATGAGTTCGTGGCTGCCCGGAGGAGCTGTCATTGTCGGACTGTGCATCCTCTTCCTGACAGTCAACCTGAAGCAACTTGCAGAGGCTCTCACGGCCATCCTCTTGAAGTTATGGAAGTGGGGCTTGGCTGAGGGCTTTTACGGCAAGTCTCCTTTCAGTCCCAGGAAGCGGCACTCCGTTCTGCGTCTGGAGTTGTGAGTTCCCATTTTTCTCCCCTAGGTGCGCTGATCTGTTCCCTCTGGAACTGATCTGACACCCGACCACTGTTTGAGCCATCGCCATCAACTCCAGCCTCTTCCGGTGTCCCCGCAAGCCTCCATTCGAAGAGGGTTCGACCACGAATCTAACGACTCTAGCCACGCTTGAATCAAAGCTTGGGAGTGTCTGTGGTGACCTCACCTTTTTGCTGCAGTGGTGTAGAAGCTGCCAGAACCAGAAGACAGTGACCCTGTTCGTGACTCTGCCATGGCCATCGCCGTCATTCAGAAATTCCCCCAAAAATTGGATGTCCTCCTGGGCCAACCCAGGAGGTTTTGGCGATGGTCTTGTCACCGACGGAGTTCGGGGGAGTCCGCAGTGGTGCCGACACCGACTATATATCCTCTGTTCGAGAGAGTGGACAGAACCGTCGCCCTCCTTTCAATTAGTCTCTAGCTCCACTTTCCCCTCCCCGCCTGGCCGGCTTACAGCCCCTCCCTGTGAGAGGTAGTGTTTGGATGTAATTCTGTCTTCCCCTCCCCTTGTTCAACCCCCTTGCACGGGGAGTAGTGGTGTAAATCTTTAAAATAGGTCGAAGCTTCACCGGCGCGGCATGTGGAGAACCCACGCTTCCCCGCTCGCCCACGTCTCCGAACGGGACCGGTTTCTTCAAATCGGTCGAGTAAGTGCTCTACCCCTTGCTCATATTTGGGTACCTTGTTCTTTCAATATTAGCTCATAGCTCCGCTGGCCCGTGAGAGTGAGTGCTCAGTCTCGCAAGCGGTGGAGAGAGAGAGTGGATCTTGTGCCCTTGGCACCCTGCCAGTCCTTGAATTGGGCCTCCATACCCTTGGGAAGAACCTTGGCCTTGCTGGCCCTCTACCAGCAAGGGTCCAACCCTCACACCCTCGACTCGGCATCACCGAGTTACCCTAGGTTTTGGGTAAGTGTCGGGTGAGTTGCCGCCAATATCAGTCCGATTCTCTTGCAAATTGTGCTTGCTTGTTTAGGTCTATGGTGCACCGGTATTGTGACTATCACCCCCAAGGTGGTGTCACATCAATTGGTATCAGAGCAAGTTTAGACTTGTCTCTATCAAGTCTAAGTCCTAGGACCATTGCATTGAGTCATCCATTCGTCAAGTCTTTCCCCTCCCATGCATGTCCACCCTTAGTGGAGCCGTTTATCGACCCGATCCATCCTTTTCGATTCCCCCCATGGATCCCAATCCCCAAGTCAACCAAGATACCCATAGGGAGGAACCCCAAGGCCAAATGGGCTGGGTGGATGCTGCCCTTGCCACCATCCTTGCCCAACTAGAGTCCCTTTCCACTCGGCTTGGTCGGTTAGAAGAAAATGAACCCTACCCAAGGAACAATGGTCCAAGAGCCCACAATCCACATGCTGAAATTGATAGGGAGGATTTGAATGTTGAACCCTACCGTGACTATAGAGGCCTCGCCACCAACAACATAATGAAAGGCGTCCACGGGATGACTCGGATGACCCTCTCTTAAGGATGATCAAGGTGGAAGCCCCAAACTTTGACGGTTCCCATGAACCAAGTGCCTACTTAGAATGGGAGACCGCCATGGACCAATATTTTGAATGATACCCTATGTCCGACCAACGGAGAGTGAGATTGGCCAAGATGCACCTCACCAAATTAGCCAAGACCTATTGGCTAAACCAAGAGGGATTAAGAAGGGTTAGACAGGAAGAGCCTATTGACACTTGGGAAGGTATGAAGAACCAACATAGAAACAAGTACCTACCCCTATCCTACCACCAAATACACTTAGATGAATGGCAAAGCCTCACTCAAGAAGGAAAGATCGTGGTTGAATACATTGAGAAATTTGACTCCTATCTTTTGAAGTGTGGAGACCATGAGGATCCGACCGTTACCCTGTCCCGCTTTAGAAATGGGCTCCAAAATCACATCAAGAGAGAACTTTTCATGAGAGATGTTGACAACCTTGAGCAGGCCTACCAAATAGCTAGGGATGTTGAAAGATTCAGTAATATCCTGATTTATTAACAAATAAAAATTTCTAGAAAATTTATAAGAAATTAATTAGAAAATCCTTAATAAATAGAATAAGTTAAATTTTGACTATTTCATAAAAATATGGAAAATTTAGAATCTTGTAGAGGATAAATTTTTTAACAATAGTATCTTCTGTGACCGACTCAAATAAAATTCGTAATTAGGCCGAATCAACTGATTAAGGCCCAAATGCACACTTAATCTAATTGGACCTTAAAACGCGAAATTTGAGCCCAATACCCGATCATTTAGGCTGAGACTGGATCCAAATGGAAGGCTTATATGAGAAGATCGTTTCCCCTCTTAGTTCCCCCCGAAACCCTAACCCTAGAAAGTAAATTTTGATTGAGAAGGCGGCGGCTAACCCTATCCGCGCGGTTCGTGCACGTCCAACTTGATTGGACTCTATCTCCTCGAATAGAAGACTCTAGACCTTGTGTGACCTATAAAAATGACCCTCAGGAACCCTATTTTCGTTTGGGTGCTGTGGCGGTCGACGAGGATCGTGGACGAGGGCAGATTCTGGCGATCACTGGTGAGGTGTTCTTAGCGTGTCGTCGTCCCTCTTCTTCCTTCTTCCTCCGTTTAAGGTAGGTTATAGCAAGCCAAACCTTAAGTATTATATATGTTTAGAACCAGCATCGAGTGCCCTTTCTATTGAATGCAAAAGCCCTGAAAGTTAATTAGTATCATGCGAGCATTTTAGGGTTTAGTAGAAGCATGTCATATCTAGGGTTATACTTGTTCCATCTCGTTTAAGTAGGGATTGCAGGCACTAAAGATTAAATTTAGCATGCTTTATTGTAAAACTTTTCATGCTCTTTCTTTCGAATCCAAAAGCCCTAATTATTATGCTCTGTGCTATGCCTATTTAGCAATTCTTTGTAACCCTAGCCAACTCGCCGAAGGCGAGCAGGGCGAAAGGGGTACTTGAGCGTTTTTGACTTGTACGGTCTCGCGATAGACCGCCCAACCTAGTTAGGCGGCATGTTACTAACCATTTATGTTCTCTACTTCGTGTTATGTTTCTGGGAAGAGCGGCTTCACCTAGACCGCCCTTCTGTCAGGCGGCCAGTTATTGACCGTTCGTCTTCTCCAGCGGCTCATTACAGACCGCTCATCTCCATAAGGTCTTCTGACCTGAGGGGGATAAACAGCCTGTCGTGCGACCGTTGAGGAGGATGAAAGGTCCATACTTGACCGTCCATCTTTACAAAATTTATTAAGTTATCTTTTTCACATGATTTATGATGGTAGATTAATGGTTAAATGTAAGTTAGCAACATGCATAAAAACTCTGGAAAATCATAACAGTAATGATTATAAATCTTGCTGATTTATTCATCTTGACCTTGGATCATCTTTTTCAATGTTAATATTAATCGTGATTCATTATTAAATTGAAAATTTTCTTAGGGGTTTAAGGTCTTTTCTCTCTCTACTCTAGAGAGAGAAGCTCTGGTTTCGCCTCTCCCACCATCTCTTTCTCTGTTCTTCCCGGCGAACTCCCCTCCCTGCCGGCCATGGCTGGCGAGGTGGGGGAGGCCCATGCATCTTTAGAAGATAACGCAGCTGTACCCTCGGATCTAGTTGCAGCTTTTCCCTGGAAGACTTATGCTCAGACATTAATTGAAGCACAGCGCCGACCTCGGTTACCTCTGCAAGTGAAATCTCCGACGTTTACAGACAAAGGCGAGCCTGCAGTTTTCTTTTCATCAGACGAAGTGAAAGCCTCCTGTGCAAATCTTCAAAATGCGATAATTGCAAAATGTTCTTACGGCCGGCCCTCCATCCCGAAAATCAAGCTTTGCCTCTCTCAACGTCTTCATCTAGGTTCAGATTTCATTATCAGCCGACTAAATGCAAGACACATTTTAGTTAGACTGGGAAGCGAAGCGGATTTCCTGATTGTGCTGCTGCAAAAAAGCTTGTATGTCAAAGGATACTTGTTCAAGTTCTTCAAATGGACCCATGACTTTGATTATGATGCAGATCCAGCTACAATTCCGGTATGGATTGGCTTCCCATCCCTCGCCGTTAATTTCTACCATGAGGATATGCTCAGATCTATAGCAGGTAACATTGGTCCAGTGCTGCGGATAAATGATGCAACCATTGCCATGACTAATACAACAGAAGCTTTGGTATGTGTCGAGCTGAATTTAGATCTGCAGAGAAAAGATCAAATATGGATAGGAATAGATAATGGTGGTTTTTGGCAACCGATCAATTATCACAGAGTGCCTTATATGTGCGCTTACTGTCACAAGATTGGGCACTTGCAGAGGGATTGCAAGAAAAAACAATCGGCTAGTTCAGTGGCTTTGACGGCCAATAATAAAAAGCCTAGATAGGAATACAAGCCTAGGCAGGTTATTCCTTGCTTCATTAAGACTGATGCGATTGAAAATAATTTTTTTGTCCTCGACCAAGCCTCGGAGGATCAAGCTATTAACATTTCTATTCCTGGCCTTTCAAATTGCTGTCAGCCTATTGATCTTGCATCCAGCAATACGGAAATATTATCTAAGGCTCAGTGCCTTTTAAATATTTGTGAGAAAGACTCAGTCAATGAGCCCAACACAAATATATCTGGGGCAGAGAAGGCCCTTCTTGTTTGCTTGAAAGAGCCAACTAATGAACCTAACTCATCTCAATTTGGAACAGAGGAGGTCACTGTTTCAGAGGAGCTGCCTTCAATCCATGGCTATTTTCAAGAAGTCTCACAGATTAAAGATCCAATTCCACAAGTTTCCAAGCTTCATTTAAATCAGAAGATTATTACTATCAATAACTTGGATGTGATTTCCAAGCTGTCGGCTATTGAAAATTCAAGGATGGTTGGTGGTCAGGTAAACAATAATACAAAGTCTCTGCTCCCTAAATCAAATGAGGTGTCTCTAATGCCTGGGTTGTTATTTAGTGTTGCCCGGCTGACAAGGGCAAAAGCCAAAAGTATGGCTGTTCATCCATCTTCTTATGACCATGCTTAACAATGCATTAATTTGGAATGTTACAGGTATAGGGAATAAAGGCACTGTAAATAGTCTGGCCCAACATATACAATCTAACAATACCTGCTTAGTAGCCATATCTGAATCTCGGATTAACTTTAGTAGAGCCCAAAGAGTTGCCCGGAGTATCAGAATGCATGCCCCTTTGGGTAACAGTGGTGATGCTTCTAGAATTTGGATATTGTCAAAGCCTCATATTTGTCTTGAGACCATTGAGGCTCACTCACAATATTTGACTGTGGCTTTAAAGGAAAACGACAACCCTATCTTGCTCTTCACTGCCATATATGCCTCTTGCAGCATTAGTGAGCGCAGAGATATGTTTTCTTCCCTAATGGCTTTTAGTCAAACTGTAAATATTCCCTGGATTGTGGGAGGAGATTTTAACTGCATAACCTCACCAGAAGAAAAAAGTGGAGGGTCTTTTTCATCTATGGCTGCTATGGTTGATTTTTAAGGTTTTTTAACAGCAACATGTTTAATTGATGCTAGTTTTTCTGGAGCAAAATATACCTGGACCAACAACCAAACTGGGTCAAGTCAAATTAAAGCCCTTTTGGATAGGGTGCTGTAGAATCCTTTATAGGTTCTTTCAATTCATCTTCTGTCGGTGAGACATTTAATCCGAGGTCCTTCAGATCACTCACCATTGTTAGTATCTCTAAAGCATAATCAGCCTTCTCTAGGGAGGTTTATGTATCAGCAAATGTGGCACACGCATGAAGGCTTTTTGGATTTTAGCAGAGTTCACTGGAAAAACTACTCTCCAGCTGATAGTCATCCTTGTGCCAGTTTGCAGACAAAGCTAAAGTTTCTGAAGGCAGATTTAAAGAAATGGAATAAAGAAGTTTTTGGGAACATTTTTCAGGCTAAAAACTAGGCTGAATTGCTTGTTGAGCAAGCCCAAAATCAGTATGATGAGAATCCTTCGGTTGAAAACCGAATGAATTTACATAAAGCCAATGCTGACTTGCGTCTTACCTTGTTGCGGGAAGAATTGTTTTGGTATCAAAAGGCCAAGGTGGAATGGATATCATGTGGGGATAGAAATACTAATTTTTTTCATCACTACACTAAGATCAAGAGACAGAAAAATCATATTCAGAAACTGAAAATAAATGACCAATGGGTGGATGATCAGGAAATCTTGGCAAATGGTGCTATGGAATATTTTAAAGGGCAGTTATCTTCTGAGCAACATAATATTGATTAGAGTTTGCTTGATGTTATTCCATCATTGATCAATGAAGATCAAAATCACTTATTGTGCTCAATCCCCTCAGCTGAGGAAGTTAAGAACATTATTCATTCTCTATCTGGCAATAGCTCCCCAGGGCCGGATGGATTCACAGGGATTTTCTTCTCTCAATGCTGGGATATTTTTGGAGATGATGTAACTCTTGCTATTCAGAGCTTCTTTCAAGGATGGGGCCTGCCAAAAGGAGTTACTTCGACAATCATAAGCCTCATTCCAAAGGTCAAAAGCCCCACCTCATATGCAGATTTTAGACCTATTAGTCTATGCAACTTTACTTGTAAAATTGTTTCAAAGGTTATATGTGACAGACTTAAAACTATCCTTCCATTAATAATCTCCAAGGAGCAAAGTGGCTTTGTCAGTGGAAGGCACATCACTGATAACTTTTTGTTGGCCAAGGAGCTATTTATGGAGCTAGACAGACCGGTTAGAGGTCACAATATGGTAATCCAGCTAGATATGGCCAAAGCATATGATCGGATGGAGTGGGATTTCATAATTATGGTTATGAAAAAGTTTGGTTTCTGCAATAGGTTTACTTCTCTGATTGCACAAATAATGGTAAACTGATGGTTTTCATTATCCTTCAATGGACAAATTCGTGCATATTTTAAATCCACAAGAGGCATCAGGCAAGGGGACCCTCTTGTTCCAGCCCTCTTTATCATTGCAGAGGAGGCATTAAGCAGGGGCCTTAACCACCTATTCTCTACTGGTCGATGTAAGTATTACCACCTCCCTCGAGGGATTCAACCTATTTCACATATGCTCTATGCAGATGACTCCCTAATCTTTGTAAGTGGTGGTGTCCCCTCAATAAAGCAGCTAACTCTTTTCTTGGGGAAATATGAAGCATCCTCGGCAACGGATAAATGCTCATAAAAGTAGATTCATTGCTGCTAAGCAAATGTCATATAGAACCATAGCTCGGATCAGTCAGCTAACTGGATATTTGCACAAAAGTGGAACTATCACCTATCTTGGTATTCCCCTTTTTAAGGGCAGGGTCAAAATCCCTCATTTCAAGTACCCAATTGATAAAGTCAATAACAAACTTGCAGGCTGGCAAAGTAAGTGTTTATCACAGGCTGGTAGAATGGTGCTTATTAAATCTATTTTATCTGCTGTTCCTATATACACTACTGCTGCTGCTTCTATCACATACACTATTATCAAGCATATTGGGAGCATATGCTCTAATTTCTTTTGGCAGGGACTAGAAATTATGCACAGAAAGCATTGGGTTTCATGGGAGAAAATTCGTAGCCCGATATCTGAAGGTGTTCTGGGAATCAGAGGCATTTTTGACATACAATTATGCTTCTATGTCAAACTGATTTGGAATGCTATACACAGCAAGTCACCTTGGGCAAGCTTCACAAGGAGCAAATATTTGCATAATCAGCATTTTCTTAACTGTAAAATTCCTTTCCCTGTAGGGATTAAGAAGCATGATTTTGAAAGGGCCCGACTATTCTATTGACTGGCTCAAGAATGATGGTGTGCGATGGAGCAAAAACTAATTTCCTTAAAGACAGTTGGTATAAGGAAAGACCTTTAGTTGATCTTTTGTCTTTACAGATCCACTCAGAAATTGTTGACTATTCTGTTAAAGAAGCATTGGCAGACTTTCTACATCCTATTTGGGAATATATAGAAGGCCAACAGCTGAGGGAACAGATTCAGAGATTTGTAACCTTTGATGGTGATGATATTCATATCTAGTCTCATTCCAACACAGGGACTTTTAGTCTCAAATCCACCTACAACTTTCTGAAAGGGCAGACAGTCAGGCCTTATTTGAATTTCAAGAAGCTATGGCACAATAAATTCTCTCCTCAGGCTTCGTTATTTTGCTGGAAACTTTTATACCATGCTATACCTATAGACAGCCGAATTCAACAGAGTGGAATCAACTTGGCACCCAAGTGTGACTGCTGCTACAATTCCTATGAAATTGAGGATGAAGATCATTTATTCATAAAGAGTGAAATTGCCAGCTATCTTTGTAGAAGATTTGCCCCGATATTTAGCAACACTTGTTTGAATAATGTAAGCATAATCGGTAGGTTAGAAAGCACCATAAACAGACAGTGATAAACAAACCCAAGTATTTCATTCGACTGTTGCTAATGCTACTGATTGTTTGGAACATTTGGAAGTGTAGATGTCGTGCCAGATATGAAGGAATTCATGCTAATCTAATGAGAGTTACTGACACCATTTCTGCTGAGATTGCCTACTCGATTGGAAAGATGAAATTTAAGCATAGTTCCAGCTGAGAATTTACAAGTCTGTTGCAAAGGTTTGGTATAACAATCTCTTCTGCACGAACTCTTTGTATCATGGTCCGGTGGACTGCTCCTATAGCAGGATACTCCCTAAATGTTGATGGCGCATGTAAAGGGAATCCTGGCCAATCCGGGGGAGGTGGTTGCATTAGAAACCAAAATGGCCAGCTTATTCTGGGGTTTGCATACCACTATGGCTTTGGGACAAATATGGTTCCTGAATGTAGAGCTTTGCTAGATGGTCTTCACCTGGCCCACTTCCACAACATTCCCTTGGCAGTGATTCAAATAGATTCCTTAAGTTTGACAGGCCTGCTGAATTCCAAGAAAGATCCGCCCTGGACCCTGCTCCCTTGGTGGCAACAATTACTGCAGCTGCATCACACATTTCAATATCCTATCATTCATGTATATAGAGAGGCCAATCATCTCGCTGGCGCATTAGCCAACCATGCAATCTATGTGGGGAGTGACGCAGAGTTTCACTCCATCCGTGAGTTACCTATGCTTGCAAGGGGCTATGCTATAGCCGATGCTAGAGGCTTACATAATTTTAGAGTGAAACATGTATAGGCATTGTTTCAAGATTTTGGTGGAGACTTGTATAGGACTTTTTCTCATTTTTTCTTTGTATGACAGAGACAAGGT
The DNA here is from genome assembly GCA_022559845.1 of Amorphophallus konjac. Lineage (NCBI taxonomy): Eukaryota > Viridiplantae > Streptophyta > Magnoliopsida > Alismatales > Araceae > Amorphophallus > Amorphophallus konjac. Next base: position 110,120,415 of record CM040128.1, on the reverse strand, counting down.
CTCCTCCGATATGTACTTCCAATATACAAGAAATAAAAATTGCATCTAGTGGTTGTTGGTGGAGTGAGAACATTCCCATCCTCTGGATTGGGAGTGCACTCTCCCTTTATACCACTTGATGTTTTGTGAAAAAAAAATTATTAGGGTTGTATGACAGTCGTTCTACTCCGGTAGGATTGACTGACCGTCTCACTGGTTTCCGATGTTTTGTTAACCCTATTTTCTTGTAATGTTTGGGAATCTCTACCGGATATTCCTTCTGTCGGACTAGGACCTTTATTACGGGACCTCCGTAAGCCCCCGCGAGCCTAGGATTCCCACTAGGACGCCGGGCAGGTTGTACCATCAAGACCTGAACCTGTGTATGTGATCAAATCGATTGAACTATCATATTGTAAGTCACGGCTCGACTTGGACCCTCTGAGAATTACGCGATCCGAAAGGGACCGTTCATCTTATTGGGCGGCCCATAACGAACCGTACATCGCTGGCCAAGTGCCACTTGCATTGGTCATTTAACCTTGATCTATCTTCGACCAATTTGTGTTTGGATCAACCCAATAAGCCCTAGGTTGACCAGTGGAGAGTGGGCTGGACCCTAGTTTAGTTCTGCCCCACTTATGGTAGCCCGGAGCCCATTTGGGTAAAATTCTAGTTGTTTAAGTGGAACGGACCTACTGGAACCGCCCATGTTATAGCGCGGATCTTATTGGACCGTCTGTCTGTTGGACGGCCCTATATGGACCATTTATCTTGTTCTTGGGCTTCCAGCTCTACTAGTCTTGAGCGGCCCATTTTCAACCGTTCAATTACTCGAGCGGCCCTACATGGACCGTGTATCCTTGACTTCGGTATGGCTAGTCCTAAGCCATCTCTCTCCTGAACGGTCCAGTTTAGAACGTGCATTGCTTGAGCGGCCCTGTTATGACCGCTTATCGTCCAGAAGTGATTTCCGTGATTTTTCGTGTTGAATCCAAGGACCTGATTGGTTCTTGATAACTTGAACCTTCCAGACATGATGTCTACTTCAACTTACCCTTGAAACTTTGGTAAGTTCCATATCTTGGAGTATTGGCCATTTAACTTGATTAATGTCTAGACATAACTTGGGATCTTGGATCCAACAAATCAATGTCAATGCATCATAAGGGCCCAGTCTGGTCTTGGGAGGAGCGCCCGAAAAGTACTTGTGCCCCGGGGAGTTTGAATGACATGGTGTGTCATGCCCTAACGCGGAATATCGGGATGTACAGTTAGAAACTAGCTAGAGATAATATTAATATGCTAAACTAAACAATCGTACAGGTGCTATGGAAAGAAGTACTTCTATTGATAAAGAAAGACTCCAAATTTTATTACAATAACCATCAATGCTTAAACACGATCAACCATAACTTCCAAACTAATTCTAATACAATAACTGACTCCAAAAGGTAAATAAAGTGCTAACACAACACTAAGGAGTAACTAATGTAAACAACTATGCCAACTCGGCATCTACTAACAGGTCCTCTCAAGGGTATCACTCTTGTCCCTCCCCTTCAGTATGTGCATCGTCACCTGAATAGCCTAGAAAGGGGGGAAACAACTATATGTGCTAACGCTCAGTAGATAGTAACAGGCAAGTTTACATGATTAACCGATTAGTTACATTTTCATATGCAGTGATAAGAAAAGAAATAACTAACGAGACGATAAAATAGTGTAATATAAGATCTTGCAAGGTCAAGAAATATATGATGACAATAATTTAACAAGAATATCAAGTACACGAATGTTCAATAGGAAATTGCAATATAGAATTGGCCAACAAGCAAGTATTTTAAACATCAAGTCAAGCACGATAATGTAACAAGTATAACAAGAGATTTTTTCTGTCGTAGACATCACGCAAGTCATGCACTCGGTGCAATACCTCACCATGTCATTACAAACTCCCATGGGCACAAGTACTTTTCGGGCACTCTCCCCAGGACCAGACCGGGCCCTTATGATGCGTTGGCATTGATTTGTTGGATCCCAGATCCCAAGTTTTGTCTAGACATTTAATCAAGTTGAATGGCCAATTAATCAATAGAATTTCTGTCAAAAGTACGAGATATAAGGACTAACATGTCCTTGGATTCATTATCTTAAAAACTCGGTATACGGTCACTTCTGGGCTATTTGACAGGACATACGGCTACTGCTAGACGCATTACAAGAGCTGGACCAAACTTAGTCCACGAGGTCAAGAATGAACGGTTGACAGTGTGCCGTTCAGGTAAGTAAGCAATACGTGACCTTAAGACACAATTACGATACTTATAGGGACTACACTAGACCGTTCATGGAGACAAGCAGTCAACTATGGGCTGCTCATGTGCTGATTAGCCCAAGTTGATCCGTGACTTATAACTCAGCGATTTGGTCACGAATTTCCAGGTTGTAGCCGGGTCATGTGGGTCTCAAAATGGCGGATTCTAACTTGCCGGATAGAGTGTCCGGGTAGAATCGCACTAAGGGATAGCAATTTAGGCTTAATGGCCGTAATGCCATATAGATTGTTAGTGTGCTATTAGTCCATTCTACTGGGGTATAAGGGCTTTTAATTGATTTCCTAACAGCCATTTTAAAATACCTTAATTCGTGAATTATTATAAATCTCAATTTCAAGAGATAAGTTAATTACAAGATGGTAACTCAAGATACTAGAACAAGCCAATCATGACAATAGATAGTAACACATTACAGCAACTTACTTTCAAAATTACCATTTTATTATGTGGGTTTCTAATTAATCATTTGTGTGCGTTGAAGTGGAGATAGTAATCGGAATGGTTTATACACTTGGACCATTGTTCTTCAATTTTGGATTGAGGAACACCAGGCTTAATTGAGATCATAGGGTTGAGTGTATGGGTCATTGGTTCCTCAAAATATGATTTTCAATTGGACTAGGTTGAATGGGTCGATCCCCTCATGGTCCGGATCGATCCTCGGGTCGAAAACAAGCATACCGGGTCTGTCAGCCCTTGGGTCGACCCCTGGAAAACCAGGGGTCTGTCTGTGTATGGGTCGACCCTTGGGGTCGACCCCTGCACAAACAGACTGCTGTCTGTTGAATGGGTCGACCCCCCGCACGTCTGCTGTTTGGGTCGACCCCATGGGTCGACACCCGCACAGCTGCTGTATGGGTCGACCCAATGGGTCGACCCTCGTGCGGCAGACTCTTGTCTGTCTATGGGTCGACCCCTGGGTTCGCAGACGCGAACGAGAACTCCGGAAAACAACAAATCTCACCCAATTGGGGTCTAATTAGACTGATATCTTAACCCCATGCCCCTAGGTTCTTGATGAACATATTAGGGTCATATTACAAGGGTTTGGAACACTAAACTCACCAAAAAATCAATCGAAATCACAACCTATATAGGAAGAACACTTATAAACCCAGTCTTAACATGCTTCTAATCAAACACGAAATTCTCTAAGCATGGTCTATAAAAATTGGGGCTTTCTACGCCAAATGATAGATAACATGCTGATGATTACAATCATATACATTAATTAGAGTTGGGTCTGTTATCATCTACCTGAATCAAAGAGAGATTTAGAAGTTAGAACGAAGAATGCCCGTTTGACACCGTTCACTATTTCCACGAGATCTCCCTCCACACCTAATAAAATTTGGGGCTTTTACTACCAATGGAAAGCTAACTAAGAGAGGAACAAAATGATATATATACTTGCATGTTTTGGCCAAGATTACCTACCTCAATCGAAGGAAGGAAGAGGGCCTAAGAAAAACCCACGAACTCGAACACTCCTCCAATAAACGCGAGAGATCTCACTAGATCGAAATCCTCTGCGAACACCACTGCTACCAAATGAAGATAGACACATGGGGCTTTCTTTTAATAGGTCATACTCATTCTGGATCCTTCCAGGAAGGGAGAAATCGTCCCTTGAAGTGGCGTGTTCAAACCACCGCCGCCAAAGTTGACCTAGCCCATGCGCGACCAAATGCTCCCCATAAGCTCAAAATTTCGTGGCATTATGAGAGGGGAATGATCCTCTCTTTACGACCTTTTATTTGCCCATGGAATCACCTCATTTGGTTGAGAAATGAGCTCGAATTTGATGTTTTAAGGTGGTGGTTACTATTGAGCACGAATTTGGTTAGGTAAGTGTGAAAATTTGACTAATCCCACTGATTCGGCCTATTTAATGATTTTATTAGGCTTAGTCATAGAAGACAAAATTGTTAAACGCAATTGATTCTACAAGAATATGATTTTTATGGATTTTTATAAAATAGTTGAAATGTGACTTATTCTATTTATTAAAGAATTAATCTAATTAATTTTGAATTAATTCCCATAAGTTCAAATAAATTAAAATAATTTCTAATTAAATTCAAATAAATTTCTAATTAAATATCTAGAAGAATTTGGGATATTACATGGTGAGGCATTGCACCGAGTGCATGACTAGTGTGATGTCTAAGACAATAATATATTACTTGAATTCTCTTGACTTGGTTAGATCTTGCTTGTTGGCCAAATTCTCGATTATATCATGTTCTTGCTTTCTTTTCATTATTTTGTTGCATAGTTATTTCCTTTCGTTCTTTATTTACGCGCTCAAACATGCAATTCAATTGGTTAATTACTTAAACTTGCCTGTTCTTACCTATTGAGCATTCGCTCACCTAGTTTTCCCCCTTTCTCAGGGAGCTCAGGTGAGGACTCGCAATCTGATGGGAACGGGCAAGAGTGACGACCGTGGAGTGAACCTGATAGAAGCATGTGAAACTAGTTCTTGTTGTGGAGTCTATTTGTATTTAAGAGTATTTTGGAAGAGTTGTAATTTGAAGTTAGCCAATGTAATAGTGTTGAGTAGATGTTGTCAAAGATTATGTTAAGCGAGATCTTTGTAGTTTGGAACATGGTTTGGTTATGTGCTATTTAATGAATGGAGTAGTTTCTATTTATGGTGATGTGCAATCTTTTAGCTTTTACATATCATGTCTAGAAAAAAACATATTATTATTATAATTACTCATTTTTACTGTCAGTCCCGATATTCCGCATCGGGGCGTGACAGTTAGGTGGTATCAGAGCCTAGGTTTCTAATATTCCTAGGTTATTTAGGTTCTAGGATTCTAAGTGTTGTCGTAGAACCTATACCCTTTTTATGAGTCAAAGGACCAAACCTAGTGAGAATTTGGGTAGAGACTTGGGTTGAGTTAATAATCAACTCTAAACACTTTCTCATAAATGAACTTAAGATAAATTATTTTTGTGCAGGACGTTCCAATGGCAGCTGAGCGTGCGCAGTGGCGGGACATGCAGCAGACGGTCCAAGGATTTACGCGGGCTTTACAACAAGTGGTCCAAGGTGGAGCGGGAAAACATGGTGCTGGCGATCTACACCGAAATTTTCGTGGGATGAATCCCCCACATTTTGGAGGTTCAACTGATTCCGATGAAGCCGAACACTGGCTTAAGGAGATGGAGAGAATTTTTGAAGTTATGCAATGCAGCGACCAGGAGCGTGTGCTTTTAACAACCTTGCAGTTGGAACGGGATGCTAGGACTTGGTGGGAGTCTGTAAAGACGACCCTCGGTGACAGACAAATTTCGTGGAAGGAATTTGAAGAATTCTTCAATAGCAAGTACTTTTCCGACATAATCCAAGAGAGGAAAGCCGCTGAGTTTGCTACTCTGAAGCAGTGGAGTTTATCTGTAACGGAATATGAAGCTCAATTTTCTAGACTCTCTCGTTATGCTACACATTTGATTTCTACAGAGAAGATGAAGGCGAAACATTTTCTAAATGGGCTGAAGTTGCATTATATTAACCAGTTGGCGCCAATGGAGATTCAAACCTATGCAGAGATGGTAAGAAAAGCCCAAGTTTTAGAAGATACCTTGGAAATGACAGAGAAAATCCGTGGGAAGAATGTTAAAAAGGAGCAACCTACTGGTTCCGGGAGTGCTAAACCCAGGAATAACAAGAAGAGGCCCAATGGCGGGTCTGGTTCATGGAAGGAGAAAATGCCAAAGAATGAAGACAAGAAGCCTGGGCCGATTGTTCCAGTTAAGGGCGTATGTAAGTATTGTGACCGCTCCGGTCCCAAGATGGAAGAGTGCTGGCGTAAGTTGGGCACCTGTTTGCGTTGCGGGAGTAGGGATCACCACATTCCAGAATGTCCTCTCTTATCCGAGCAAGCTACCTCGACTAAACCTCAAGGCGGCAAGAAGCAGCAGGGCAAGCTTCAGGCCCTACAAGAGGAGGATGCAGGCACCACCGAGGAGGGTGGACTTATGGAAGGTACTCTCATTGTTCATGGAAAGCCAACTTTTGTTCTTTTCGATACCGGTGCTACTCATTCATTTGTTTCTCGGAGTTTTGCTAAGACATTAGCTGTGAAGCCGATTTTGATGAATTCCCCCTTAGAGATATCAACTCCTATTGGTTCTAGATCAGCGATTAAATATTTTTATCCTTCTAGCAAGATTATGGTTAATGAACAGAATTTTTCGACTGATTTAGTATGCATGGATATGAAAGATTATGATGTAATTCTAGGATCGGATTGGTTGGCTAAGCATGAAGCCAATGTTCATTGTAGTTCCAACTCGGTGTCTTTTTCTAGACACCCTGGACTTTCCTTTATAGGGGTTAGGCACCATAGATTTGTGCCACTTATCTCGACCATCCGAGCCGATAAGTTGATGAGGAGAGGATGTCAGGCATTTTTAGCCTTTGTTTATGTGACCATTGTGAAGAAGATCCAGATTAAGAACATTCCTATTGTTTGAGATTTTCCAGATGTTTTTCCTGAGGAATTGCCAGGTCTTCCACCAGAGAGGGAAGTTGTGCTTTCTATTGATCTAATTCCTGGCGCGACCCCTGTTTCTAAGGCTCCTTATCGTATGTCTCCTGCGGAGCTGAGGGAATTAAAGCAGCAGTTAATGGAATTACTTGAGAATGGGTTTATTCGTCCAAGTACATCCCCGTGGGGGGCTCCAGTGTTATTTGTAAGGAAGAAGGATGGCTCGATGAGGTTGTGTATTGATTATCGGTAACTGAACCAGTTGATTATAAAGAATAAATATCCATTGCCGAGGATTGATGAGTTATTTGATCAGATAGCAGGAGCTCAGTATTTCTCTAAGATTGATCTTCGATCAGGCTATCATTAGTTGCAGATTAAGGAGGAGGATATTTATAAGACAGCTTTTCATAGCAGGTATGGGCACTTTGAATTTATTGTAATGCCTTTTGGACTAACGAATGCACCTGCAGCTTTCATGCAGTTGATGAACGATGTATTCTGGCCTTATCTGGATCAATGGGTCATAGTGTTTATTGATGACATTCTGATTTATTCCAAGAGTAAGGAAGAACATGCTGAACATTTGAGGATGGCATTACAATTATTGAGAGACCATCAGTTATATGCCAAGTTTAGCAAGTGTGAATTTTGGCTACAAGAGGTGTCCTTTCTAGGGCATATCATTATGAAAGAAGGTATTTCTGTTGATCCGTCGAAGGTAGAGGCAGTTAAAGATTGGGACAGGCCTACTAGTGTAACAGAAGTTAGAAGCTTCCTAGGCTTGGCAGGATATTATCGGAGGTTTATTAAAGATTTCTCCAAGATTGCAGTACTCTTAACAAGATTAACCCGCAAGGAGAATAAGTTTGATTGGACGGAAGATTGTGAGAAAAGCTTCCAGACTTTGAAGGAATGTTTAACTACTGCCCCTATTTTAGCTTTACCATCAGGAGAAGGAGGCTTCGTGGTGTACACCGATGCTTCAGGAATTGGGTTTGGTTGCGAACTGATGCAGCACGGGAAAGTGATAGCCTATTCTTCTTGGCAGTTGAGAAAGCATAAGGAGAATTATCCTATCCATGACTTGGAGCTAGCAGCCGTAGTTTTTACCTTGAAGATATGGAGGCATTACTTATATGGAGAGACATTCACAGTATTTTCAGATCACAAGAGTTTGAAGTATTTATTTTCTCAGAAAGAGCTCAATATGAGGCAGAGGAGATGGTTGGAGTATCTAAAGGATTTCGACTTCTCCATAGAATATCATCCCGGGAAGGGTAATGTAGTGACGGATGCCCTAAGCCGCAAGCCAATGGCTAAATTGTCAAGTCTCATGATGCAAGAATGGAAGCTGTTGGAGCAATTAGCCGGGTTGGATATTAATGTTGACAAGGATCGAGTCATGATTGCTCAGAGTCGACTTAAACCAGAATTATTAATAGAAATCAAGTCCTTGCAAGATAATGACCCAGAGTTGGTAGAAATCAAGGAGAGCTTAAGTAGCAGACCAGAATTCATGATAGCTGATGATGGCAGACTGTTATTTAGGGAAGGACTTGTGTACATGATGTGGCCGAAGCTAAGAACAAGATCCTCGAGGTAGCTCATAGATCTCGATATACCATTCATCCTGGAGGTACGAAGATGTTTAAGGACTTGAAGAGATCTTTCTAGTGGCCAAATATAAAAAGGGAAATTGCTGAATTTATGAGTAGATGCTTGGTGTGTCAGCAAGTTAAGGCCGAGCATTTCAGACCCACAGGGAAGTTAAAACCACTAGACATACCTCAATGGAAGTGGGAGAGTATTGGCATGGATTTCATTATGGGTCTCCCTAGGACTCGTAGCGGATTTGATGCAATTTGGGTGAACATCGACAGATTGACAAAGTCAGCTCATTTCCTATCCATTAAATCTAAGTGGATTGTTGATGTTCTAGCAGCTTTATATATGAAGGAAGTGATGCAACTCCATGGTATTCCGGTTAGTATTGTGTCTGATAGAGACCCCAGATTCACTTCACATTTTTGGAAGGGATTGCAAGAATCTTTGGGAACCCGTCTGAATTTTAGTACTGCTTTTCATCCACAAACAGATGGATAGACGGAAAGAACCAACTAGATAGTGGAAGATATGTTGAGAGCCTGCATGATTGATTTCGGAGGCAGTTGGAGTGATCACTTGGCCTTGATTGAATTTGCTTATAACAATAGTTATCAGTCTAGCATTCAGATGGCTCCGTTTGAAACTCTGTATGGAAGAAGCTGTCGATCTCCATTATGTTGGAACGAGGTTGGTGAGAAGCAATGGCTGGGGCCAGATCTTATTTCTGAATCATCAAAGAATATTCGTATTATTAGAGACCGATTTCAAGTAGCACAATCGAGACAGGAGAGTTATGCAGACCACAGAAGGAGGGACTTGGAATTTCAAGTTGGTGAACATGTGTTTTTGAAAGTTTCTCCTACAAGAGGAATCCAAAGATTTGGCATTCAAGGCAAGCTAAGTCCCAGATATGTCGGTCCATTCGAGATTTTGGAAAGAGTGGGGGAGGTTGCGTACCGTCTGGCACTACCACCTCAGTTATCTGGAGTACACAATGTCTTCCATGTGTTGATGTTGAGAAAGTACGTATTTGACCCTACTCATGTCATTCAGCATGCGGATCTTGAGTTAAAGGAAGATTTGACTTATGAAGAGAGACCAGTTAAGATTCTAGATCGTAAGCAGCAATGGCTCAGGAATCGGTCTATACCTATGGTCAAGGTGCAATGGAGTCGGCGTGGAATTGAAGAAGCTACTTGGGAGTCAGAAGATACCATGTGAAAGTAGTATCCCGACTTGTTCTAAGTGAGTTGTTCCACTCCCCATCGTGTTGAAGTGCAGTGAATTTGGAGGACCAAATTCTTTGAAGTGGGGGAGGGTGCAATATCCCGATTTATGAACAAATAAAAATTTCTAGAAAATTTATAAGAAATTAATTGGAAAATCCTTAATAAATAGAATAAGTTAAATTTTGACTATTTCGTAAAAATCTGGAAAATTTAAAATCTTGTAGAGGATAAAATGTTTAATGATACTATCTTCTGTGACCGACCCAAATAAAATTTGTAATTAGGCCAAATCAACTGATTAAGGCCCAAATCCACATTTAATCTAGTTGGACCTTAAAACGCGAAATTTGGGCCCAATACCCGATCATTTAGGCTGAGAACGGATCCAAATGGAAGGCTAGGATGAGAAGATAGTTTCCTCTCTTAGTTCTCCCCGAAACCCTAACCCTAGAAAGCAAATTTTGGTTGAGAAGGTGGCGGCTAACCCTATCCACGCGGTTCGCGCACGTCCAACTTGATTGGACTCTATCTCCTCGAATAGAAGACTCTAGACCTTGTGTGACCTATAAAAATGACCCTCGGGAACCCTATTTTCGTTTGGGTGCTGTGGCAGCCAATGAGGATCGTGGACGAGGGTGGATTCCGGTGATCACCGGCAAGGTGTTATTAGCGTGTCGTCATCCCTCTTCTTCCTTCTTCCTCCGTTTAAGGTAGGTTATAGCAAGCCAAACCTTAAGTATTATATATGATTAGAACCAGCATCGAGTGCCCTTTCTATTGAATGCAAAATCCCTAAAAGTTACTTTGTATCATGCGAGAATTTTAGGGTATAGTAGAAGCATGTCATATCTAGGGTTATACTTATTCCATCTCGTTTAAGTAGGGATTGCAGGCACTAAAGATTAAATTGAGCATGCTTTATTGTAAAACTTTTTGTGCTCTTTCTTTCGAATCTAAAAGCCCTAATTATTATGCTCTGTGCTATGCCTATTTAGCAATTCTTTGTAACCCTAGCCAACACGCCGAAGGCGGGCAGGGTGAAAGGGGGACTTGAGCATTTTTGACTTGTACGGTCTCGCGATAGACCGCCCAACCTAGTTAGGCGGCATGTTACTGACCGTTTATGTTCTCTGGTTCGTGTTATGTTTCTGGGAAGAGCGGCTTCACCTAGACCGCCCTTCTGTCAGGCGGCCAGTTATTGACCATTCGTCTTCTCCAGCGGCTCATTACAGACCGCTCATCTCCAGAAGGTCTTCTGACCTGAGGGGGATAAACGGCCTGTCGTGCGACCGCTGAGGAGGATGAAAGGTCCATACTGGACCGTCCATCTTTATAGAATTTATTAAGTTATCTTATTCGCATGATTTATGATGGTAGATTAATGGTTAAATGTAAGTTAGCAACATGCATAAAAACTCTGGAAAATTATAACAGTAATGATTATAAATCTTGCTTATTTATTCATCTTGACCTTGGATCATCTTTTTCAATGTTAATATTAATCGTGATTCATTATTAAATTGAAAATTTTATTAGGGTTGTATGACAGTCGTTCTACTTCGGTTGGATTGACTGACCGTCTCACTGGTTTTCGATGTTTAGTTAACCCTATTTCTTTGTAATGTTTGGGACTCTCCGCCCGATATTCCTTCCGTCGGACTAGGACCTTCATTACGGGACCTCCGTAAGCCCCCGCGAGCCTGGGATTCCCACTAGGACGTCGGGCAGGTTGTACCATCAAGACCTGAACCTGTGTACGTGATCAAATCGATTGAACTATCGTATTGTAAGTCACGGCTCGACTTGGACCCTCTGAGAATTGCGCGGCCCGAAAGGGACCGTTCATCTTATTGGGCGGCCCATAACGAACCGTACATCCCTGGCTAAGTGCCACTTACATTGGTCATTTAACCTTGATCTATCTTTGACCAATTTGTGTTTGGATCGACCCAATAAGCCCTGGGTTGACCAGTGGAGAGTGGGCTGGACCTTGGTTCAGTTTTGCCACACTTATGGCAGCCCCTAGCCTGTTTGGGTAGACTTCTAGTTGTTTAAGTGGAACAGACCTGCTGGAACCGCCCATGTTATAGCGCAAATCTTATTGGACCGTCTGTCTGTTGGACGGCCCTATATGGACCATTTATCTTCTTCTTGGGCTTCCATCTCTACTAGTCTTGAGCGGCCCATTTTCAACCATTCAATTACTCGAGCGGCCCTACATGGACCGTGTATCCTTGACTTCGGTATGGCTAGTCCTAAGCCATCTCTATCCTGAACGGTCCAGTTTAGACCGTGCATTGCTTGAGCGACCCTGTTATGACCGCTTATCATCCAGAAGTGATTTCCGTGATTTTTTGTGTTGAATCCAAGGACCTAATTGGTTTTTGATAACTTGAACCTTCCAGACATGATGTCTACTTCAACTTACCCTTGAAACTTTGGTAAGTTCCATATCTTGGAGTATTGGCCATTTAACTTGATTAATGTCTAGACATAACTTGGGTTCTTGGATCTAACAAATCAATGTCAACGCATCATAATATCACAGACAATGCACAGCCAACCTACCTCAATAGGTCGAATTGGTCTAGAACTCAGGACAGGTTTACAGGTCTTGCACACCAGGGTGCTAAATATCAAAGACCTCACAGTAGAAATTGGGTCAATGGGTATGGTTACTGGACATCTAGAAATCAATATTTTCATAGCCAGCCCAGGAACTACTATGTCTAAAATTTTGTGAACACACCCTGGCCAAGGCACTGGCACAGAAATAACAATACTGTCAATAATTATGCTGCTGCCAATAAGAAAAAGAACAACAGAAGAAAATCTATAGGATCCACTGAACAAAACACATTTAAACAAATGTGGATTCCGAAACATTTGCTTTCCTGTTTTGCTTCTAGTTCATTTACATTGGAGCCCAATCAGTCTTGGGTTCCAAACTTCTCTACCTAATTGTGTATGCAGGCATGCCTAGCAGCCAAGAACAACTTGTGGTACATGGATAACGGCTGCTCCAGGCATATGACAGGAGATAAGGCCAAATTTTGCATACTGACTGAGAAAGTAGAAGGCCTTGTCACCTTTGGAAGCAACACAAAGGGTAGGATTATCGGATCAGGTAAGGTAGGTAAGTGTTCTACCTGCTGCATTGATGATGTTATGCTGGTTGAAGGGTTAGTCTATAATCTACTTAGCATTAGCCAGTTATGTGATAAAGGTTACAATGTTTTATTCAATTCTCAATGCTGCAAGATTTTTGAACCTGATTCTGATATTGTCAAATTTTCTGGAAAAAGAATAAATAATACTTACATGATAAATTTAGATGAAATTCAACACACTAACCTTTACCTTACTGCCAGTAGAGAAGACATAGCATTTTTATGGCATCGTAGGTTAGGTCATGCTAGCTACACTGTTTTGCACAAATTAAATAAGCATGGCATGGTTAGAGGACTTCCTGAAGTCTCATTCAAGAAAGAAAACAAAATCTGTGATGCATGCACTCAATCAAAGATAACTAGAAAGTCATTTAAGTCTAGAACTGAAAATATATCTTCCAAACCCTATGAGCTGATACATATGGACCTTTTTGGGCCAACTAGATCTGTCAGCCTATCAGGGAGGAGGTATGGGTTTGTCATGGTAGATGACTTTTCTAGGTATACTTGGGTTTATTTCTTATCTAATAAGAGTGATGCTTTCTCAGAATTTCAGTAGTTTTATGTTAAAACAAATCAAAAAATTGAAAACATTTTGTCTGATCATGGAGGTGAGTTTGAAAACTCACAATTTGATGAATTCTGCAGGTCGAATGGAATCAACCACAGGTACTCCTCTCCAAGGACACCTGAGAAGAATGGAGTTGTGGAGAGAAGGAAAAGAACCCTAGTGGAAATGGGTCGTACACTTCTCGTCGAAGGGGGTCTACCAAGGAAGTTTTAGGCTGAAGCAGTGAACACTGCCTGTTATGTAATTAACAGAGCCATGGTAAGACCTTCTACCCAGCAAACACCATATGAGATATTAAAAGGTAAGAAACCTTCTATTGCTCACTTCAAGGTTTTTGGTTGTAAATGTTTCATTCACATAAATGATAAAAAGGACCTTGATAAATTTGAACCTAAAGGAGAACCAGGAATTTTTCTTGGTTATTCTGAAAACACCCGAGCATACAGAGTGTACAATCTGAACTCTAAAACTGTTGAAGAATCTCCACACATAATTTTTGATGAATCTTTGGCAAATTCTAATGTTGGTAAATGCAGGAATGAAACCAATGGTGAAATCCTGAAGGAAGGAGATTCTGCAGACAAATCTGAGGATGAAGAAGAACATAAAGAGCTTAATGAAGAGGAGCCTACAGTTCAGGGGGAGGTAAATCAAGTTCATGATACTCCAATTGTAAATATTAGATATCTCAAGGATCATCCTGTAGATAATGTTATTGGAAATCTGCATGACCCCCCTAGGACTAGAGGCCACTTAAGAATTCAACATGAACTGAATGCGTATGCTTTTGTATCAAACATAGAACCCAAGTCTATTGATTGTGCTCTCCAAGATGTGCATTGGATTAATGCCATGCATGAGGAGCTCAATCAGTTTGATAGGAATAAGGTGTGGCATTTGGTTCCATCTCCTGATCATGAAACAGTCATAGGGACTAAATGGGTATTTAGAAACAAAACTGATGAAGCGGGGAATGTTATTAAAAATAAATCCAGACTTGTAGCTCAGGGGTACAATCAGGAATTTGGAATAGACTTTGAAGACTCTTTTGCCCCTGTAGCTAGATTAGAAGCAATAAGAATTTTATTGGCTTATGCATGTTCCCTTGGAATAAACCTTCAGCAGATGGATGTGAAATCTGCTTTTCTAAATGGGGAAATTAATGAGGATGTCTTTGTGAGACAGCCTCCTGGGTTTGAATGTTTAGATTTTTCTAATCATGTTTACAAACTCAATAAAGCTCTCTATGGGTTAAAGCAAGCTCCTAGAGCTTGGTATGACAGGTTGAGCAAATTTCTCACCGACAAGAACTTCACAAGAGGTATAGTGGATCAAACATTGTTTACCAAGGTAAGCCATCCAGATATTCTTATCATTCAGATTTATGTGGATGACATTATGTTTGGGTCAACTAACCCCAAATTGTGTGAGGAATTCTCTCAAATAATGACTGATGAATTTGAAATGAGCTCAATGGGTGAGCTCAAACTATTTCTTGGACTGCAGGTTACACAAACAGAAGATGTCATCTTCATCTCTCAGTCCAAGTATGTAAAGAACTTATTGAAGAAGTACAAAATGGACAACCTCAAGGAAATAGCTACTCCAATGGGTACATCAACCAGTTTGGATGAAGACTCTAAAGGTAAACCTGTGGATCAAAGGCTATACAGAGGTATGATCGGATCTCTTCTCTATCTTACAGCATCTAGGTCTGATATACAATTTACTGTGTGTTTATGCTCTAGATTTCAGGCCAGTCCTAAAGAAAATCACTTTAAGGCTGTGAAAAGAATTTTTAGGTATTTACTAGGCACCCAAGAACTAGGTCTCTGGTATCCTGCTAAGTGTGAGTTAGAGCTTCTAGCCTACACTGATGCAGACTATGCTGGGTGTCGAGTAGATAGAAAAAGCACTAGTGGCTACTGTCAATTCCTTGGTGGCTGTCTAGTGTCTTGGGCATCTAAGAAGCAACACACTGTAGCATTATCCACAGCTGAAGCTGAGTATGTTGCAGCATGCAATTGTGCAGCCCAAGTACTTTGGATTAAGCACCAACTGGCTGACTATCAGATAAATCTGGGATGTATTCCACTTTTATGTGATAATACTAGTGCTATTTGCCTTGCTAAAAATCCTGTTCACCATTCTAGGACTAAGCATATAGAGATAAAACATCATTTTCTTAGAGATGTTGTAAATAAAAAGGAGATTGAAATGAACTTCATAGAAACTGAAAAATAAATTGCTGATATTTTTACTAAGCCTCTTGGGAATGAAAAATTTAAGTTTCTTAGAAGAGAACTTGGCTTATGTAAATTTCAGCATGATGAATGATTGTTTAATTGCTGTGAATAAAATCTCTGATGTGGACTTGTTTTTGATTGCTTGGATAAATCATGTGGATGTGAATGTGGATGTAGAACTGTCCTGCATTGCATATATTCAGGGGGAGCTTGTTGTGTCTTTGCATGTCTTTGCATATCATTCATTCATGACCTATGCATAAGCTCTCTCTCAATTAATTCTTGCCATGCTGCATGTATATAGACAGGGGGAGTATTGCTAAGAAAAATCAGAGTGGTTTCAACTTTCTTGAAGTCATTCAACCTTTAACTCTGAATACTTGTCTCTGACATTATGGCAATCTGTTGGTCAGTTCTGATTTCTAAGCAGTAGAAAATAGACTTCTTCATTTATAAGAATTTGAATTGTTCAAAGACTGATGTAATGGTTTAAATCTTATAATGGTTGGAGTTTAAAGATTGCAATCAGTATATAAGTAAGTTGAAAATTGATAAAACTCTAAACCTCTTTCTTATTTCATGTCAGACAAAGCTATTCATATCTGAAATATGAAAACTCATTTGAAATCATGTCGGAGAGATTAAGTATGTGTATTGTTCTTAAACAAGTCATTCTGAAACATAAAAAGGACAGCTAAGAAAGATACTGAAAAACATTGAGAATCATTGAAAATATATATATTAGCAGAGCAATGACTGGTAATCACTGAGAAACTGAGTGATCCATCAAAGAAGTGGGTAACACTCATGTCATGAAGTGTATCAGCTATCTCTGTTTAAAATGTTCAAAACAGCAGGCTGGTTTCACTGAGTACCTGAGGGTAACTGGCGTCTGATAAACGTGTACCCTCACACAAAAAGGTGTAACTCAATTCTGTTGAATTTGATCATAGGCAGAATGGTCCATCTTGTTGAATATCTAGGGGTATTGGCGTCTTATAAACGTATACCCTTAAGCAGAAAGACTTGTGGTACCTGAATGCTCACAATGATCTAATATTGATAATGCTGCTCCCTCAAAAGAAAAGTTCATGAGTGTCAATTTGTTTATTTTCAATACATGACTTGGGTTCTCTCAAAATTTTTTAGACTATGAAAGTAAGATATCATGAAACTGAATCTTTCATGCAAATGTGATTCTGGTTTTTTATTTTATCATGCACAGTGAACTTATCCATTGGTTGTAGTGCATGAACTCCAAATTTTATCATATTTAAACCAGCACTCTTTCTGACAGCAGTTTCTAATTTCATATGACTGAAGACTCTATGCTTTAGAATGCTTATTCATGAACCACCTGTTCAGAATGTCAGTCAGTTCTTCTCTTGATTCCTCCATTATATTTAATTTTTCCCTCCTCTTTGTTGATGGCAAAGGGGGAGAATATTGTCTAGGGGATGTCTAGTGGGAGAATACATATCTGTCTGAATTCTGAAGTCATTTCTGAATTAATTCTAAGGGAGAGTTTGAGGCAGTGAGTTGCATGCATTCATAGCATCTGCATGTCAATCTGCATAACACATCATGTCTTTCATCAAACATATATATCTATGACAGGTTGTTGCTACTCTACTTCATATGGGGTTGCCATCATCAAAAAGGGGGAGATTGTTGTGACCCCTCTATGTTGATGATGTTGACACTTGCTCTATTCTTTGGCAACACCATTGTTTTGATTGATTGGCAACTGAGTTTGATTTGATGAAATTGCTCCATCAGATTGACTATGTGTTCTTTGCTTTTAATACACTGCTGTCTGCAATTCTTACTGTCATAAGTCCACACACTGCATCTCAATTAAAGTGATTATGTGTGCACAGCGTCAACGCATCATGTTACAGCATCAACGCATAAGTCCACACACTGCATCTCAATTAAGTTGATTATATGTGTGCAGCGTCAACGCATCAATGTTACAGCGTCAGTGCACCGCTAGCTTTGAACCTCAGAGTCTGTACATCCGAATTGCCCTTGATCTGGTGAAATGTATACACTCATTCACTGTAGCCTTCACACATTAAAGTCCATACATTCACTGTAGCCTTCACACATTAAAGTCTATACACTGGGGTCTTTTCCCTACGTGTCTTAGGCGAAGTCTGAACATTCGATTCTGAAGCCTGAAGTCTATACAGTCCAGCCTAGTCCTACGATCAAGGCTTTACCTACACTCAACGCTATACATTGGCTTCGCTTCATGAAGTCTGTACACTGCTTCAGGAGCTTCAAGTCCACACATCGCTCAAAGTCTGTACAGAGTCCAGCGTCTCAGTTAGCGTCTCATACACTTGAGCAAAGTCTGTACATCCATAGTGTTACTCAAAGTCTAAACATTAATATTCTAATCCAAAGTCTATACAATGGTCTTCACACTTGAAGTCCATACATTCGATGTGCAGAGTTGATGTATATACTGTGTCCTTGCTGTTCAAGTCTATACACTGACGGCTGAACTAAGAACCCTATACATCGTCT
The DNA here is from genome assembly GCA_022559845.1 of Amorphophallus konjac. NCBI lineage: Eukaryota > Viridiplantae > Streptophyta > Magnoliopsida > Alismatales > Araceae > Amorphophallus > Amorphophallus konjac. Next base: position 110,102,233 of record CM040128.1, on the reverse strand, counting down.
GTCTGCACTAGAGTCTCATGGAGTCTATACATTGCACTCGTCTTCTAAAGTCTATACACTGAAGTCTTCACATTCGCGTGCATAACTTGAAGTCCATAAGTGGGCAAAGTCTGTACACTGTCCATGCTTCATGCAGCGTCAACTCATCCTTCATGCTGCGTCAACTCCTCAAGTATATACAATGCTTTCCTTCGCATGAAGCCTTTAAGTGCATTATGTCTATACAATGCCACTAGGATTTAAAGTCTATACAGCCGTTGCCTCCCTTGTTGAAGTCAACACTTTGGGCAAGTCTGTACGTTGCATTCTGCCTTTACAAGTCTATACAACGATGTATATATAATGCAATGTACATACTTAACTCTTATGTCTTTATTCTTGTTGCTGAAGGGACAGGGTCGACACCTGGAGCTTAAAGCGTCCACACATCAGTAGATGAAGCTTTCACGATGTCTTCTATTACGTCAACGCCACATGAAAGCAGCATCGACGCAGCAATTGAAGAAGCATTCATCTTCACAGGCCATTCCACTGCGTCAACGCCACATGCAAGCAGCGTCGACGCAGCAGCTAAAGAAACGAGGCAAATGGCTACTGGAATGCCTCACTGCGTTAACGCCATTAAGTGAAAGCGTCGACGCAGCAAGTCAGATTGATGTCTTTAAGCACGTGAATGGAGAACTCTATACATCGGACTGAAGAAGCTAATGAGGGGCACGTGACCCCAGGTACCTGGCTCGTGATTCGAAAAGGACTAGGTATTCAGATGAGGACACGTATACTGACACTCCATTGCATGCTGCCACGTGGTCCAAATTGCTGGGCCGAAAACGTGGAGAGCACACGCCTGCTGCTGTCGCTGCTATATATACAAGCCTTCTTCCACAGAAGAAAGCTGATCGACGCAGAAGAAGAAAAAGTATATACACTCAGCAGCAGTGAGCCTTCGATCCATAGAGAGAAAAGAGAGAAGAAAAAGATACAGAGAAGAAGAAGAAGAAATAGAGAAGAAGGAGAAAAGAGAGAGAGTGAGGTGAGAGAGAGCTGATCGAGAGTGAGAGTGAGAGTGTTTGTATCTCAGTCTTGTGGTTCAAAACCAGAGCTGAGCTTTTGCTCTTTAAGAGCTATATTGCTTTTGGGTTTTTTTTTTTCGTTTTGATTCTGTCTTTCATTTCTGAATGCTATTTCTTCAAGCTGTGTGTCAGCGGTCTTGCAGTGGTGGTCTCCACTGGACGGGTTAAGCTGTATTTCCCCAGCGATTGCAGAGGATCAGATCCTCTGGTCGGCAAGCTGTAGTGCCCAGCGAAGCTGTGTATCAGCGGGTTGTTTGGCAAAGCTGTAAAGCCCAGCGGACGCAAGCTGTACTGCGTAGCAGGAAGCCATACTCGGTTGAGTGTGGGGTGGACGTAGGTCGTTGACCGAACCACCTAAAAATTTTGTGTGCAGTGTGTTTGTATTTTTGTGTGATCTGTGTGCGATGGGATTTCTTGCTTAGCTTGTTTGATTGCATCGCTTATGATCATGTCTAGCTTTCTACCTTTTGCTTAGCTCTTTTCATTTAGATTTGTTGATGCTTGTCTAAATTCCGCTCTAGAACTTACAATAGTTTTAAATTAGGCAAGTTGATCTATTCACCCCCCTCTAGATCCACACTTAGTGGAGATAGACAGCATCCATCTAACCCAACACTGGCCGCCCCCCCTCTCCCCCTCTATCACCCTTGAACCTCCTTCACCTTCCCTTCCCCACCACCTTGTAGATAGAACCAGCAGCCCTCATCCCCTGCTAGCTCCGTCCCCTCCCTCTCCCAGCCACCCCCACCAACCCCTAACACCCTCCTCTATCCCCCACAGCCTTTAGCCTCCCACCCCTTGCTGTGTTGGCCCCCTTCCAACTCCATTGATCCTCGTAAAGTTGAAGACCTTGCAGTAGTTTGTAGGCAGCAGAGAAGCTGCTGGTTGCATAGCCTACCACGGCGTCATCCTGGAGCCCCTGGATGCACAATAGGTACCATCGGAAGCGTCTCCCAGTCCTCTTCGCAGCGGTGGTGGTCTCATCATTGTCTGCATTCGTGGCTGCTCGGAGGAGCCATCATCGCCGGACTGCACATCCTCTTCCTGATAGTCAACCAGAAGCAACTTGCAGAGGCTCCCACGGCCATCCTCTTGAAGTTCTGGAAGTGGGGCTTGGCTGAGGGCTTCTACGATGAGTCTCATTCCAGTCCCAAGAAGTGGCACTCCGTTCTGCATCCGGAGTTGTGAGTTCCCATTTTCCTCCCCTGGGTGTGCTGATCTGTTCCCTCTAGAACTGATCTGACACTCGACCACTATTCGGGCCCTCGCCATCAACTCCGATCTCTTCTGCCATCCCCGCAGGTCTCCATTCGAAGAGGGTTTGACCACAAATCTAATGACTCCAGCCACGTCTGAATCAGAGCTTGGGAGCGTCCGTGGTAACCTCGCCTTCCTGCTGCAGTGGTGCAGAAGCTGCCAGAACCAGAAGATAGTGACCCGATTCGTGACTCTGCCCCGGCCATCGCCGTCATTCAAAAATTCCCCCCAAAATTGGACGTCCTCCTGGACCAACCCAAGAGGTTTTGGCACTGGTTTTGTCACCAACGGAGTTTGGGGGTGTCTGTAACGGTGCCAACATTGACTGTCTATCCTCTGTTTCAGAGAGTGGATAGAACCGTCACCCTCCTTTCAATTAGTCCCTAGCTCCACTTTCCCCTCCCCGCTGTAGACACGCCAAAATTGACGTTACTCTGAGTACATCTTATATTACCTTGTAATGCCCCAATTTGACCCTCAAATTAGTTCTATTTGAGTGTTTTTTCTCACTTTTCTTAGATTTCTCACCTTTCCTCCTCTTTTCCTATTTTTCTGGATTTTTCTGGATTTTTCTAGATTTTTTTGGATATTTTCTCTAATTTTTCAGAATTAACGACCTAGGCTAGGGCGTGTTTTAAATAACGCCTTCACCTAAGACGTGTTTCAAATAAATAACGCCTTCTCCTAAGGCGTGTTTTAAATAACGCCTTCCCCTAAGGCGTGTTTTAAATAAAGCCTCTTCCTAAGGCGTGTTTCAAATAAGAAATGCCTTCTCCTAAGGCGTGTTTTAAATAAAGCCTCTTCCTAAGGCGTGTTTCAGGATTTTCAAATAAAAGAAAGATTTATTTCCAAAATTGATCTAGGAAGAGACGCCTTAGCCTAAGGCGTGTTTTTAAGAAACGCCCTCTGGGCAGGTCGTCAATTCTTGAATTGACGCCCTGGTCCAAGTCGTGTTTCAGTTTTGTGTTCCGAACGAACGCAGCCTTTCCCCAGAGAATCCCTGCTTCGTTTGGGCTCTTGCCCAGTCTTATCTTCCCCTCTTTGGGCTCTTGCCCCTTCTTATCTTTTCCTCCGTATGGCTCTTTCCTTCTTATCTCTTCATTCGATTCTATTTTAATAGGGCATACCGCTCTGTTAATAGGTTGGATCCCCTCCGATTTCTTCTCTTCTGTCTTCTTCTCCTCTTCTTCTTCCGTCTTCTTCTTCTTCCCAGTTTTTCTTCTTTCTTCTGTCTTCTTCTCATTCTTCTTTCCCCTTCTTCTTCTTCGGTTGTTTTTCTTCTGTTTTCTTTTTTTGTTTTTTTTTTCTTCTTTTTATAGGAACCGAAGGGGCTTTTTGGGCTAAGGAGGAGGACTTTCAACATCAACCTCTTCATCTCTTTTGAGGCTTCTCCCCATCGAGCATCAACCCAAAGGAGCCACAAACAAGATTTTTTCTATCTTATCTCCCCTTATTTGTATTTTTCATTAGTTCATGCGTGCATCATGTTTCATTATTATTATATTGATTTTTCTCAACCATCATATTGAGATCTCCCCATAGTGCAACTCTTGCACTCTTTCCCCTTAATTTTTATTCTTATTTCATGCATTCATTCATCTCCCACACCCTCTTTGCATAGGGGTTTAAGGGCAACCACCCTTAAGGTGTGTTCTTCACCATGATTTCATGCTCATCTTTATTTAGGATTTGATGCTACACCCACTTTGTTTCTAATTCAATTCTTTTGGTGGTATTTGTTTGTTTTGCAAGGGTAATAAAAGCAAGAACTCTCTTCATCGGCCGGCCGATTTGAAGAGAAAGGGAAGCACTCACATCCCCGCACTTTTGAGGTATTTTTCGCGATCATCTCTCCCATGCTTTCATTGTTATATTCTTGAGGCCTCGTGTCTCTGGCGATCACAAACTCCTCTTGTGCACCTCGTGCATATTTTTCTCCACATTATTGATTATTGCTTATTCTTAATATTTTCCTTAAGTAGATTTTAAAGGAATCTACAAATTGGCGATCACGGTGGGACACTTTATTATTTTTCTTTGATTACCCTTTCCCCTTAGGCACCCGCGTGTGCCGTCTCCCCTTTCGCACCCTCGGTGCGTCTTCTCTTATGCCCCTCGGGCATCCTCCATTGTGCTTTGCACTCTTCCCCAAGTGATCCGTCAGTTTGTTGTTTTTTTTAGAATTTCCACTTATTCAAAATCTTGATGAGCATGCTTCTATCGTATATTTGTTGATTGCCTGTGACTGCGAGTGCCCGTGGAGCTTTTCTGGGAATTAACGCCTCACCCAGGGGCATTTTTAAATTAACGCCCCCGGCCAGGGCGTCTTATTCGTGTTGAACGCCTTCTGACAAGGCGTCTTCTATCTTTCTCCTGGTTTTGTTGCTTGCTTGGTGAATTCACGCCCTTCTCCAGGGCGTCTTTTTCTTGCTTAGCGCCTCACATCAAGGCGTTAGTTTGGATTTGACGCCCTCCGGCAAGGGCGTCCTTTTATTGGTAGCGCCTCACACCAAGGCGCGTTTTTCACTGCCCCTGGGCCCCTCGCGTTGTTTCATGACAGTCACACTGTCGTGTCTTTGGTTAGTAGCGCCCCCTTCCAGGGCGTCTTTTTACTGTGGGTTTGCAGAACCCCCCGTGGGTGACTCTTTCATCATGATTCATGCTTATATTCATTGATTGATCATATTGTGCTGACTGGCTTGATTTACCTTGCTACATTCATTCATTTGCATTGGTTTGGGAGATCTCCTCTCTCTTCATTAGGATTCCACACACCCTCTTGGAATCGGGACGACCCTCCATTGAGCATTCCGTCTCTTTGGACCGGAGATCCCTTTTCCAAGCCTCCATAAGTCCCCACACCCGTGGATTCCCTCACGGACGCCGGGCAGGTTGTACCCTTTGACGTCCCGAATTAGTTGGCCTAAACGTGGTGAGAGAGTGTTCCTAGTTGACACTAGAATTAAATCATATTGAAACTAGGATCCCACCTTGTGAATCACATCAATCTTGTTAAAATTCATTAATTCACCAAGGTTCAAACATAAAAATCAAGGTAACCATCACCACTTGTGTGTTTCTTTGCAAATTGTTTGCACATTAAATTGCTTGCATAATGGCTTACTTTGATAGACAAAACAACATGTTCAATTCAATTAATGTTCATGAGGGTGATCAACCCAGCACATCTTATTCCCCTCAATTTCAACATGTTCATCAAAATTCTCACCATTCTTTCAAAGGGCCGCGTCCTCATTCTTATGGTCATGCCCGACCCATGGGCAATGTCCAATCCAATGGTCCTTCAACTCAATTCCGAGCCACTACTCCCTCGGGATCCTCTCGTCCCAATGATGAGAAGGTCTCCCAGATCATTCATGCATTAGATCATCTTACCCCTCAACAGATCCAAGCTTTTAAGGCTGCCGTTGAGGGTACATCTCATGCATCTCTCCCTCCTTCCAATTCTATACGGGTGGCCCATCACCCACCTCCTTCCAATTCTATTCGGGTGGCCCATCACCCATCTCCCTCCAATTCTACACGGGTGGCCCATCACCCCCCTCCTCCTTCCAATCCTGATCGGGTAGCCCATTACCCATCTCCTCCTGTTCATTCTACTCGGGTGGCCCATCACCCGCCTCCTTCCATTCCCTCTCGATCACGGCCCCAAGGCCCATTTATTCATTACAATCCGGCCCATCCGGGTTCTTCTATGGGTCGGCCCATTGATTCCCCTCCACGGCCTTTTTATATGGCCCTTCCTCCTTCAAGGCCCTGCCAACCTTCTGTTGCTCAAGTCACACCCCTCCAACAATCTCTGCTTGATAAGATTACTTTGATGGAGGAACAAATAAATAGGGTCACGGCTCCTCCTACTCCAGTCAATCCTCTCCATGCCGCTTTGGACGAGATTACAAAGATGGAGAATGAATGGAAAGACAGGATGGACGATTATGACTTCGGCATTCCAAGCGAGGAAGAGCCGGCAATTGAAGAATCTGAGGCAGTGTACGATGATGATGAAGCTCCGCAGGCACCCCTTCCGAGTTTCCTTAACTTTCCGCTTTCCCCATTTTCATTCGATGAACCTCCTGCTCAGGATGAAACCATCCCCGATCCAATCCCTATTTATGAGACTAATTGGTGTTACGATGATGGGTCGATACTTCAATCACCCACACCGGCACATTGTAAGTCTCCTCCTATCCTTGACACCGCATACATTACACCTCCTCCTATTACACCATTAACCCACGCAACACTGGCCTCCCCCAAGCCTTCCACCATTAAACCTCCACCCGTTAAGCCATCTACCTCCACACCATTAGCCTCCGTCGAACCCATCATTAAACCTTCCCCAATCAGCCTCCCATTAGCCTCCACCTCGGCCTCCACTTCCCCAATTTCACCACCATTACCCTCCATTATGCCTTTAACCCCAAAACCCATACCTCCACCACATAGCCTTTCGCCTTTACCTATGGTTAATTCTGAGCAGGGTCCACCACTTTTTGCACTTGAGCTAACCCCGACCGCTTGCAAGCAAAGGGAGAAACTCGATGTGTTTGAACCTCCGCCTCCATTTACGCCAACACCTCCCCTTATATCTCCACCATCCATGGAGCTTTCTGCCTCCGCTTCACCTCCCTCTACTACTCGGAATGGGGGGCCTTCTGCAAGCACAGGTGCCGAAGATAATCAAGAGCCGGGCAGCAAGGATTTGGCCGTGCCATTCAAGATGCAAGAATTCATTTGCCGGATGCCAATCCGGGTTATTGTGCCAATCACGGCCGAAGAAGCCAAGTCGTCGCCATGCCGGGCGTTGATGCCGTCTAAGGGCCGGGCAGGGCACCCCTTGTTCCAATTTTTGAATTCCGAATTCATTATTCCTTACAAGGGGCGAATGCCCATTTTATTCAACATTCCATATTCATCACCATCAATGGGCATGGCGATGCTTCATGTTCCAACTCTATGACTCCCTCACCTTATTGATCTTCGCTTTCCAAGAGGGTGGTCATTTATTGAAGCTTCCTTTATTGGGCCAATTGGTCGTACATGTTCACTACCGTGGAGGGGCAATTGTCTTAAGGGGTCGTCCCCTATTTCTTCCACTCTTGTTCATTCAACTTCATCCATATCCATTTCAATCACCTTTTCTTCATGGGCCACTCCAAGGGAAAAGAGGAGGATCTCACCTTCTCACTCTTCACATTCTTCATCTTCTTCGAATTTCATGCATTTTTCATTCATTCATTCATTCCATTCTTTGCATTCATTACATCCATCATTTTGCATACATTTGCACCTCCTGCTTCCCGGGTTTCCAAACCCGTATCTTCCCCGCCTTCCGGTACCTCCGGATATTCCGTATTTCTCATCCTGTTCATCTTCATCTTTTTTTTCACTCTCCCTGGGACATTATGTCCCTTTTCCTGTTATCTCCCTGGAACCTCCAGGAATTTTATCCCTCCTCTTTGGGCATCTCGCCCTTTCTGATTCTATTCCTCCGGAACCTCCGGATCCTTCTCTTGTCCTTTCAGGGCATCGCGCCCCTTTCTATTTGCTTCCTCCGGAACCTCCGGATCTTTCACCCCTCTCTTTGTCCTTTGGGCATCGTGCCCCTCTCCATTTGCTACCTCCGGAACCTCCGGACCTTCCCCTCGGGCATCGCGTCCCTTTCCACCTCATTTCTCCGGAACCTCCGGACTTTCTTGGGCATCGCGCCCCTGCTCATTTGCTACCTCCGGAACCTCCGAATTTTCCTCCTGATCCTCCTTCATTCCTTTCTCTTGGGTATCGCACCCCTTTCTATATCCTTCCTCCGGAACCTCCGGATTCTCTATCTTATTCTTTCTATCTTCTTCCAGGGCATCGCGTCCCTCGGCATTTTCTTCCTCCACCACCTCCGGACCCTCCATCTTTCTTCCGATTCATCTTTCTAATATTTCTGAACATCACATCCTTCATTTTTTTCTTCCTTTTCCATCATCTTTTTCCCTATTTCGTCTCAGGGCATCGCGTCCCTTCTTTTGTCATTCCTCCGGAGCCTCCGGATGATTTCTCCTCTCACGATGCTCCTTCGCCTCCGGACCCTCCGGATCCACCTCTTTCCATCTACCAATTTCTTCTTCTGATTCCTCCTAATTCTAGGTCTGACCCAACTTCTTCAACATCCACTGCCTTGGGCATTTGCCCTTTCTCCCACTGCTTTCGAGGCTTTAGTCCTCACTCCTCCTTCTAATTCTCCTCTCCTTCTGTAGACCTTTCATGTGATCAGGGTCTCCACACCTTAGTGAGGGAGTTCTAGCCCTCGCCTCTCTTCCTTTTCTCCTTATTCATCTGAGTCTGGTCTTGGCACCACTCCTTCTTGTTAAGCCACTTTCAATCATTTGCTTCCAATCCTATGGACTGCCAAAGAGGACTATCCCACGATGATCAACATCGCCTCGCAGCAGCTGCTTCTACAAAGGTTGCAAGGTAACATATTGGCGTAAGTACGTATTTTAATGATATCATTTTCTCATTACTTCACGCATGATTTTTAAAATCAAGTGCTTCTTAACGAGATTAAGAGTGGTATTTTAAACCTTTATCTTAAGCTTTTGTTTAATTGAAATCATTCTCAAAAGAGTCTTTAGGCTTGCTTTTGCAGCACCTTTGGTAATAAGAACCCCGCGCTGGGAATTCAACATTCTCTCCCCGCTTGTTTAAAAGTAACCCTCGGTTGGGCATTCCACACACTTCACGGCGTCCTTAGCCGGCTCCTTTGGTAAAACACCGTTGCTACCTTGGCCATGCCATGAGTATATCTGAAAGTCTTTTTCTCTCCTTCACTCGGCCGAACGCAGGTACAAGAGGTTGACGGATAAGATGACCAACCTTGGTAAATCCCAATACGAGAGGAGTCTCAAATAAGGGCAGTCTTGACCCAGAAGAAAAATAAATATGAATTTCATGATAAATCTTGCCACAAGGGCTATTATGGAAATCAAATCAGAATTTTGATAATTACAATTAGGAATTATGGCATGACAAGAGTGGCAAAGTCCCCGCAGGGAAAACCCTGGTCGTATGCATGTCAAGGGTCTAAAAATTAAAGGCACAAAGCCCCAGCGCAACAGACTACCTCTTTGAGGGTTAAAACCTTGGAAGGAATTCAAGTCCTGATATTTCCCATCCTGTATAAAGCTTGTCTCCAATTGTTCTTCTCTTCTCCCTCCAAGACCGAATGTTTCTCAGGTATGGCCTTGGTAGGGGCACCGTTGATCAAAGACGGTCGGTTATAGGACGTCGCTTTCAATGCACGTCCAGCTTTGGGCAGTTTTAGCGAAAAGGGAAGGAACAAGGACCCCTAGCCAGTGGTTTAAAACAACCCTTTGATGCTGCATTAACAATGTCTAAACCATAATCCAAAAAAATTTTTGAATATTTCCCGATCAAAATCCCAACAAAAATTCAAAATATTTTTCAAAAATCTCCATAAAAATTCAAATATTTTCAAAACTCATAAAAATTTGTATATTCCAAAACTCATAAAAATTTGCATATTTCCAAAATCTAAAAATTTGCATTGTATTTTCTAATGGTGTTTTGCAGGAACAACTTTGCAAGGACCAAGAGCACGGGATAAGTCCTATCTCCACTTGTCACTATCAATCTATTGATTCCTCCTGATATTCTCATGGCATGCCACCCAGGGGCATTTTGATTATCATTTCCCCCATATCTCCTGATTATCATTTATCTCCAAATTATTTTTAATCAACTCCTGCTAATTTTATCTGATCACTCTGCCGATGGGCATTATATCAGATCTTGATCATTCATCTCCAAATCTTGATTAGCCAGATTATCTCCTCATGACAAAATAACAAATAATGATGCTTTGCAATGACATGCTATTCATGTTATCCATGCTTTGCCCTACTATGTGTTATTCATGGCTATGTTTGCTATGCTTTGAGTCATGCTTATTCATTGCTTGTTATACTCTTTTATATCTTGGCTAATGAATTTTTGAGCGCAGGATAAGAAGCTCTTGGTCCCGCTGACTGGGCATCATCATCAAAGACACACGGCGCTTGCACCTCATTTCTCAGTTCCCCCATACTTATTGCTCCACCATCTCTCCCTGTATGCATTTTACTATATGTTACATACATTACTAGATTATATCAAGAACCTTGTGGCTTTGGTAAATCTAGGATTTGAGTTCCCCTTCATCAAAAACAATGATGATTCCATAGGAGTCTTAGTCACACGGATAGGCCGTTGAGCCGTCCGAGACTGGGGACGATGGTTCCCTTTTGCGAGTTGGTGCGTGGATAAACGGGCTTCGGCTTAGTATCAGCTCGCAGAATTGGTTTCTTGACCCAGTCTGGGCAGTTTAACAATATTATCCTTGATTATATTATATTTTCATTTGTTATTTTCCCTTTAGCCCAGCATGCATTCATGTAGGACTTTGAATCAATTGTGAAAAATCATTCTCATAAGCTGTTTTGAGGGTTGAATTGATCTTAATCTTCGAGATATGAGATTTTCATTGCCGAATTGAATCCTCAGTGCGTTTTGTCGCTGTTTTGGGTTGTTTTCCGGAAGCTCCTTGTTTGGATTTTTATCATCTTATTTCAATCATTTCCCTTTGATCCACCTTGGCTGCAGCGCGTCCACATTAGCTGGTAACCGCTCCCCAATGGTGAAACCTACAGGTTTGTGACCTGAGGTACTTCCACCGCGCTGGAAGTTGATCATTCTCCTTCGTGCCCTCGTCCACATCTCCCCATTTTATCCAAACATTGTTGATTTCGTTGGATTTTCCGAGATTTGCTTCATCTCGTGCTTTTGATTTCATTCTCATCAAGTGATGTTGATTGCGTGTCTCATCACACCTTGGCATCTACTTTTCAGTTTGCTCTGCTCCCTTGCAAAGCAGACGCCAAGGCGGGGCAGCTGTAGACACGCCAAAATTGACGTTACTCTGAGTACATCTTATATTACCTTGTAATGCCCCAATTTGACCCTCAAATTAGTTCTATTTGAGTGTTTTTTCTCACTTTTCTTAGATTTCTCACCTTTCCTCCTCTTTTCCTATTTTTCTGGATTTTTCTGGATTTTTCTAGATTTTTCTGGATTTTTTTGGATATTTTCTCTAATTTTTCAGAATTAACGACCTAGGCTAGGGCGTGTTTTAAATAACGCCTTCACCTAAGGCGTGTTTCAAATAAATAACGCCTTCTCCTAAGGCGTGTTTTAAATAACGCCTTCCCCTAAGGCGTGTTTTAAATAAAGCCTCTTCCTAAGGCGTGTTTCAAATAAGAAATGCCTTCTCCTAAGGCGTGTTTTAAATAAAGCCTCTTCCTAAGGCGTGTTTCAGGATTTTCAAATAAAAGAAAGATTTATTTCTAAAATTGATCCAGGAAGAGACGCCTTAGCCTAAGGCGTGTTTTTAAGAAACGCCCTCTGGGCAGGTCGTCAATTCTTGAATTGACGCCCTGGTCCAAGTCGTGTTTCAGTTTTGTGTTCCGAACGAACGCAGCCTTTCCCCAGAGAATCCCTGCTTTGTTTGGGCTCTTGCCCAGTCTTATCTTCCCCTCTTTGGGCTCTTGCCCCTTCTTATCTTTTCCTCTGTATGGCTCTTTCCTTCTTATCTCTTCATTCGATTCTATTTTAATAGGGCATACCGCTCTGTTAATAGGTTGGATCCCCTCCGATTTCTTCTCTTCTGTCTTCTTCTCCTCTTCTTCTTCCGTCTTCTTCTTCTTCCCAGTTTTTCTTCTTTCTTCTGTCTTCTTCTCATTCTTCTTTCCCCTTCTTCTTCTTCGGTTGTTTTTCTTCTGTTTTCTTTTTTTGTTTTTTTTTCTTCTTTTTACAGGAACCGAAGGGGCTTTTTGGGCTAAGGAGGAGGACTTTCAACATCAACCTCTTCATCTCTTTTGAGGCTTCTCCCCATCGAGCATCAAGCCAAAGGAGCCACAAACAAGATTTTTTCTATCTTATCTCCCCTTATTTGTATTTTTCATTAGTTCATGCGTGCATCATGTTTCATTATTATTATATTGATTTTTCTCAACCATCATATTGAGATCTCCCCATAGTGCAACTCTTGCACTCTTTCCCCTTAATTTTTATTCTTATTTCATGCATTCATTCATCTCCCACACCCTCTTTGCATAGGGGTTTAAGGGCAACCACCCTTAAGGTGTGTTCTTCACCATGATTTCATGCTCATCTTTATTTAGGATTTGATGCTACACCCACTTTGTTTCTAATTCAATTCTTTTGGTGGTATTTGTTTGTTTTGCAAGGGTAATAAAAGCAAGAACTCTCTTCATCGGCCGGCCGATTTGAAGAGAAAGGGAAGCACTCACATCCCCGCACTTTTGAGGTATTTTTCGCGATCATCTCTCCCATGCTTTCATTGTTATATTCTTGAGGCCTCGTGTCTCTGGCGATCACAAACCCCTCTTGTGCACCTCGTGCATATTTTTCTCCACATTATTGATTATTGCTTATTCTTAATATTTTCCTTAAGTGGATTTTAAAGGAATCTACACCCGCCTGGCCGACTTACGGCCCCTACCTATGGGAGGTAGTGTTTGGATGTAATTTTGTCATCCCCTCCCCTTGTTCAACTCCCTTGCATGGGGAGTAGTGGTGTAAATCTTTAAAACAGGTTGAAGCTTCACCGATGCGGCGTGTGGGGAACCCATGCTTCCCCGCTCGCCCACGTCTCCGAACGGGACCGGTTTCTTCAAACCGGTCGAGTAAGTGCTCTACTCCTTGCTCATATTTGGGTACTTTGTTCTTTCAATATTAGCTCATAGCTTCGCTGGCCCGTGAGAGTGAGTGCTCGGTCCCGCAAGCTCCATTGATTCGAGTGACCACCGTGGAGAGAGAGAGTGGATCCCGTGCCCTCGGCACCCGGCCGGTCCTTGAATTGGGCCTCCATACCCTTGGGAAGAACCTTGGCCTTGCTGGCCCTCTACCAGCAAGGGTCCAGCCCTCACACCCTCGACTTGGCATCACCGAGTTACCCCAGATTTTGGGTAAGTGTCGGGTGAGTGGCCGCCAATATCGGTCCGATTCTCTTGCAATTTATGCTTGCTTGTTTAGGTCCAAGGTGCACCGGTCTTGTGACTATCACCCCCAAGGTGGTGTCACATCACTCTGCCTAAAAAAATTGACTTGCAGTTTAGTGCAGAGTTAACAGAGGCACCTCATGACACAGCCCCACTTGTTTTCTTGGACAAGGGACATGGTTTCTCAGTGAACCAGAGTCATTACTCTGACAACGTTTAACATATGTGAATTCCAACAGTTCATGATGTTTAAAAACAATACTAAATTTTAGTATCTCAACCAACCTTACCTTGAGATCAGAATTGATAGATATCAGAGGGCAACATCCAGGGCACACCATGTAAGCACTAGTTAAGGTCTATTAAAAAGATAAACACAGATGATTTTAAAAAAGTTTATCTCAGACTTCAATGGAGTCATTAACCTTGAACCATTTTTATTGGATGGACAAGCGCAAGGTCACATAATAGGAGATTCTTACAAAGAAGTTCACTCTATTTTCTGATCACTATATCAGATTAGAAGCTACTGTCTTTCATATTTTTCAAGGAAAACAGCCAGAAATAGATGCAAAAGACAAGGAGATAGATAGCAGGTGCTCTCCCTTAACAAAATTCAGACAGGTCCAGAGAATGATGTGGAAATGCATGCCAATGGTTGTACACTTATTAACATAAGCTGAATCAAGGATAATTATGTATGCATAAAAAATCCATACAGATTGCTCCCCCTAACACTATGGCCTAAAAACAACATTGACTCATGGTACTTGGCAGAGGTGAGTCCTCACGCATGGTGAATGCTTCCAGACAAGCATAACTTGCCCTTCCACAATTCAGCATTTAATATACCATGGTCTAATATGAAAGATGCAGGAAGCAATGCAGTGCATCATGAACATGGACTTTTCATACTATGCATGGCAATGCAACAGAACATATATATACACAGAAAAGTCATATGCATGAGTTTTTCAGTGCAACATAAGCAACAATAATGAGAGCTATCAAGAGAAATTCAATTTTTGTTTACTTGAGATCTACACAGACCAAGCTCCCTTCTGAGTGTTGTAAACCTGTCATTACACAAGAGCTTGGTAAAAATGTCAGCAACTTGATTCAATGTATCAACAAAGTGCAACTCAAAATTTTTCTTAAAAACCTCATCTCTAATAAAGTGATGCCTAATTTTAATGTGCTTAGTCCTAGAGTGCTAGACTGGATTTTTAGCAAGATTGATTGCACTAGTGTTATCGCACAAAATAGGGGCACAGCCAAGATCCACTAAGTAGTCTTGGAGTTGGTGTTTAATCCACAACACTTGGGTGCCACAGCTTCCCGTAGCAACATATTCTGCCTCTGCGGTTGAGAGGGCAACCGAGTGTTATTTTTGGGAGGCCCAAGAAACTAAACACCCGCCTAGAAATTGGCAATAGCCACTAGTGCTCTTACAATCCAGCTTGCATCTAGCATAGTCCAAATCTGAATAAGAAATGAGAGAAAGCTCATAGGATGATGGATACCACAATCCTAAGTCTTGAGTCCCATCAAGATATCTAAGGATACGCTTGACGGCAATCAAGTGGGATTCTCTTAGACTAGCTTGAAATCTAGCACATAGGCATACACTAAACTGGATATCTGGTCTACATGCAGTTAAATATAGCAATGAACCCATCATACCTCTATATGTTTTTGCATCCACAAATTCACCTTTCTCATCCACATCTAGTGATGTAGAGGTTGCCATAGGAGTTGCAATTGTTTTGCACTTTGTCATATTGTACTTTTTCAGCAGCTCCTTGATGTATTTAGCTTGGTTTATGAAGCACCCATCCACACTTTGACTAATCTGCAAGCCGAGGAAGAATTAAAGTTCACCCATTAAACTCATCTCGAACTCACTTGTCATAAGAGTAGCAAATTCCTCACACATTTCAGTTTTTGTAGATCTAAACACAATATCATCAACGTAAATTTGAACAATTAAAATATTTTTACCTTACTTTTTGGTGAAGAGTGTTTGATCTACTTTACCTCTTGTGTACCCTTTCTCGGTGAGGAATCAGCTTAATCTGTCATACCAAGCTCTTAGTGTTTGCTTCAAGCCATAGAGTGCCCTGTCTAATTTATAAACATAGTCTTCATGATCAGAATTTTCAAAACTAGGGGGCTGCTCTACATAAACTTATTCATTTATTAAGTAATTCAAGAATGCACTCTTTACATCCATTTGCTGCAATTTTATTTTGTGTGAACATGCAAATGCAATCAAAATCCTAATGGCATCAAGTCTAGCTACAGGGCAAAGGATTCTTCAAAGTCTATGCCAAATTCTTGATTGTAACCCTGAGCCACCAATCTAGCCTTATTTCTTATTATGATTCCATCTTCACTAAGTTTATTCCTAAAGACCCATTTGGTGCTTATGACAGATTTTGATGATGGTCTAGGAACAAGATGTCAACCATTATTTCTTTCAAACTGGTTTAATTCATCTTGCATGGAATTTATCCAGTTTTCATCTTTCAAAGCTTCTTCAATATTTTTTAGTTCAATTTGTGAGACAAGAGCAATTTGATCTAATTCTTCAACAATTTTGAAATGTGACCCAGTTCTAGGTGGATCATTCAAACTGCATATGAATTTTTTCAAGGGATGATCTTTAAGAACTCTAATATCTATAGAGTCATTACCTTCTTCGACAGCTTGATCCCTTATTTTGCTTGATTCCCCCAAGTCATCATTTCCTCTTGTCTCTTCTTGTGGAGGATCATGTTTTTCCTTTATGGATAGGAACTCCCCATCGTCGTTATCTTTCCTGCAAGGTTTGTCACTTTTAGTATCATCATTAAGTTCATCAAAAGTGACATGTGGTGATTCTTCCCCAACTAGAGTTTTAGTATTGTAAATTCTAAAAGCTCTAGATCTATCAGAATAGCCAAGAAATATACCTTCATCACTCTTGGGCTCAAACATATCCAATTCTCTTTTGTCATTATTATGTATAAAGCATTTAGAACCGAATACTTTCATATGAGACAGAGAAGGCTTCTTACCTTTGAACAGTTCATAAGGAGTCTTGTTGGTGTGAGGCCTTACCATAGATCTGTTAATGATATAGCATGCAGTATTTACTACCTCAGCCCAAAATCTCCTAGGAAGTTATCTTTCTGCCAACATGGTTCTTGTCATTTCTATGAGCTTTCGATTTCTCCTTTCAACTACCCCATTTTGCTCAGGGGTCCTTAGTGATGAGAATAGATGTGAAATACCTCCAGCCCTACAAAAATTAAAGAATTCAGCATTGTCGAATTCACCACCGTGGTCAGATTGAATGTTGGAAATCTTAAACTCACCATCTTGCTTTATCTTCATGTAGAGTGTCTGAAACTCATCAAATGCATCATTCTTATGTGTGAGAAAGAAAACCCATGTGAACCTAAAGAAATCATCCACTAAGACATATACATATTTTCTACCACTTAAACTAGCAGTTCTTGTTGGTCCAAACAAGTCCATATGAATCAGCTCAAGTGATTTAGATGAAAGATTATCAGATCTAGTCTTGAAGGATTTTCTTGTTTGTTTCCCTAGGGCACATGCATCACACGGTTTATTTTCTTGTTTAAAAGAGAGTTCAGGCAATCTTTTCACCATAGAATGCTTCAAAAGTTTATGTAAGACATTATAACTAGCATGTACTAGTCTACGATACCATAACTATGCCACTTCATATTTCGGTGCAGCAAGACAGATATTTAAATGCTCAGGATCATCTAAGTCAATCATGTATACATTATTGACTCTCTTTCCAGAAAATTTTACTTTCTTAGATTTTGGCTCCATAATTTTGCATTCATGAGAGTCAAAAATTACTCTATGGCCTTTATCACATAATTGACTTATACTTAGCAGGTTGTACTCCAAACTTTCAACTAATAGAATATTTTCAATGGAGTTGGAGGGACTCTTACCTACATTACCTGTACCAATGATTTTTCCTTTCTTGTTCTATCACACCCCGAGCTTTTAATACAGCGGAAGATAAATTTGGGAATCGTGAACAGCCGACAAGGTCAGCCTCTTGCAAGCAAGAATAATCAGAGCGCAAGACAATCACACATAAGATGCAATTGCACAATAATTTAATCAACTTCTCCTTCCATTAATAATAAGAATGATAAAAATCCAAGTACATAGATGATTCCAAATCTAGTTGACTTAATAAAGAGAAAATTACATGAACTCGATCTACACATTATTGGCTTCCTAAGTCTTCTCTCTAAATTTTATGAGACTTTCATTCGCTCTCGGGCCCATCACTTGAATAACTCGCACCTGAATCCAAACTACTTACATCTCCTAAAAAGATTAAAAAGTAGGTAATGAGCACACTTACCCAGTAGGTATCTTCGCATCAACATGATTGGCAATATTAAAGTGATTAGCATTTTAGCTCTAAAGAATAAGGTAAAATCATGCGAATGCGGTAAATCATGTAAATAAACCAAAGTAACAAGACATGACCAAGTTAAGATATGATTGAGCAAGCATGATCAAGCAAGAATGTAATTATGGCCTTTCAAGAATGTAACAAGAATGTAACAAGAATGTACTAGTAAGTCAAGCAATACTGTACTCTTCACTTAATAACAAGTACTTCATGAATTTCTGTGGATATTTTCACAAGTCATGAATATTTTTGTGACTGCCGTGGACATTTTCCTTATTTATAAAGAAAGTACTCCCAGCGCAATGCGACGCCAGTAGCATCATATCCCACGGATTATAATAGTATATTTCCGACAATCAGCCGAGGGGACTAGCATAGAGCCCTTGAACACAATCAGTGCTCGAACCGCATCTTCAAGTATAAATCAAGCTACTTCCACGCATGTAAATAATGTGGCCAAGAATGTACAATTTCAATAATAAACTCATGATAAAGTAACCAAAAATACGAACGCTTCTATAAGGAAATAAGAAATTTCAATAATTACCTTAAATAACTAGGTTATGCCATGGAAATAAATCGACAGCATAACAGTACTTTTCTTAACTTTCATAATTTAGTCAAATCATTCTTGATTAATGTGACATGTCCCAGAAATTCAATAGTCTTTCTAGGATCATATAGATATTAACCCTTGGTCAAACCTTGGGTTAACGGAACTCAGGAAACTTAGCGGTCTATAACTGGGCCGCTATATTTACATGGCGGTCTAGTATTGAGCCGCTAGAATGGGCTGAATCCAGAAAGAAATCAATTAGACTCAGATGACGTGGTGGTCAGATACTGGACCGTTAATGGGCTTTAGCGGTTGAGTATTGAACTGTTACAGAATTAAAATCAAAAAAATCGGTAGTGATTTCTAGACAATTGGGTTTTAATGGTACAACCAACTCGGTGTCCTAGTGGGAATCCCTGGCTCGCGGAGAATTACGGAGGCCTTCAAACAAGATTTCCTAGTCCATTGGAAGGAATATCCAAAGGAGAGGTTATGATGTTCAAGATTATGTTCCTATAAGTGCAAAGTGTGTAACTAATGGCCATATACCGGAATATACACCATGAACTTACAGAAATGACTCTGAGATAGGAATAGAATGTGTACAGTGAGAAACCAACATTCAATCTCATTCATACAAGTACTTAAACCATAATTTAATACAATATTATATAGTTTTTGGCATGAAACTATCATCATCATCATCATCATCAGAGCCTTATCCCAATTAATTGGGGTCGGCTACATGAATCCTGTTCCGCCAAAGATTTCTATCAAGTGCAATATTCATATTTAAACTCAAGGAACTAATGTCCTTCCTAATAACATCGCACCATCTCATTTTAGGCCTAAGAACCATAAGGAATATGAAATCACAGTTATGAATCAGTAAAACAAAAGTCGGAGTAGTACATAACATTAAAATAGGTCAGAACATAGTTAACTAGGCTTACTTATAAGTTAAATGGACTGTTCTTGATCTATCTCGGGTTGACAGAAAATAGAACACTGGCGGTCTATCATAGATCCGTTACAGCGAGTTGGCGATTTATCGTAAGGCCGCCAGAGCAATAAAAATGGTCTATTTCTGATCCACCATAGATTTCATAAAAACTGAATTTACAGAGTGTCTAGCGGTTTATGTAGGGCCGATGTACGAGGTTGGCGGTCGAACCTTAGGCCGCTAGAGCACGACTGACAGTAAACATAAGTAAAAGGATCTAATGTTTAAAACACATCATGTCTGGAAATCAACATATTTATAAAACTTCTACATGCTAGAATGAGAAATAGGCTACAATATGCATGGGAATCATGTATCATGACAAGGAAATACTTTAGTTCATTAGGGCTAAGAGATATGCATGTATAACATACTAAGTGCATAGGTCCTATTTAAACATGAAATTCTCCACACATGAAGCATGAAATAAAGTAAAACCAGAGGGCTTGTATCCCTAGAATGACATTTAAACCATTCATGAGATGACCTACCTCTGCTAAGACTTCTAGTCTTGGAATTTCAGACTGGAAGTTAACCCTAATCCCGAACTTCCTGTGGTAAATCAGCAACTTCACGTTGCTCTAACTCCTTACTCTCTTGACCTAAGGACATGAAATTTAGAGGGTAAGAAGTAGATATTAAAGGGAACAAAAAGTTCTAAAGGCACTAATGCTAATTACCTCGTTTTGGTATCCTAATTCCTTGATTTTCACTGGACTTTTACACAGTTTCCTAGGTCGCTAATATGGAACCAGCAACTTTGCAGGGTTCTATCTCCTTGTGTGCTTGATCTCCTAGCACGAAATTTTGGTAGATGTTAGTCCTATATATTAACAATAAAAGCTTCTAAAGAACCTACCTGAAATAACATCGTCTTACCTTGGTTTCACGCGAGCCAATGTATGGGTCATGCAGGTTAAAACTAGGTTCTATTTATAGGGTTTTACTAGGGTTTGAGGATTAGATCGATCCTAGAGTCCTTATTAAACCTTAGATCGATTACTGAGAGTCCTTAAGACGTTTACTAGTCCACCCATCTCTATCTCTAAGAGAAAATTCATCAAAAATCTAATCTTTTTGCTCTTTCTTCACTTCACGGAACTGATAGAATGTAGCGGTTGCTTAATAGGCCGCTTGATGGCATTTAGCGATTGCAAGATAGACCGCTACAGATCTTGGGCGCTGAATTTGAAATGAGTTCAAACTCTAATTTTGGTTTATCCATTTAATTATCTATTCAAGGTGTATTTATTCCTAAATTTCGTGAATAGGCTAATTAACCTTCTAGAACATAGGCCAAACCTCATGGGCTTGGTCCCTAAACCCTTTGGGCTTCAATTAATTAGGCTAGGTTAATTGTTTATCATAATTGGGCCTAAATACTGATTTATTTAACCTAATATTTATTTATTAATTCATTTGGATCTTTAATAATTCCAAAAAATTCCTAAATTCATCAAAAATAATTTATAAAAATTCTGGGACATTACACCCTCCCCCAATTAAGAGAATTTAGTCCCCAAATTCAATATATATGTGGATTTTATGGAGAGTGTACTTACAATTAAATATCTCCCGATATTTCTTGCGCATAGCTTCCTCCGTCTCCCATGTTGCTTCAAAGGGTCATGACTTCTTCTATTGAATCTTGACCATAGAAATGACCTTATTCCTTAGTTGATGCACTTCTCGTTCAAGAATCTTCATTGGTGCTTGCTCGTACGTCATATCCTTCTGAATTTCCAAATCATCATAAGTGATAACATGGTGAGGATCATAAACATACTTCTTCAACATAGAAACATGGAATACGTGATGAACTCCTGCTAGTTGTGGAGGGAAAGCCAGTGAATAAGCAACTTCACCGACCCTTTCTAGAATTTCAAATGGGCCAATAAATCTTGGAGTAAGCTTGCCTTTAATGCCAAATCTTCGAATACCATGATCCGGAGAAACCTTAAGGTACACATGGTCTCCCACTTGGAACTCCAAGTCGCGCCTTCAATTATCAGCATAAGATTTTTGTCAATCTTGTGCCATCTGAAGTCTCTCCCGAATAAGCTTTATCTTTTCTGTAGTATCCCTGACCATGTCGGGACCTAGAAATTGCCTTTCTCCTACTTCATTCCAGCATATCAATGATCGGCAGCTTCTTCCATATAGAGCTATAAATGGTGCCATTTGTGTACTAGACTGGTAGCTATTATTGTATGCAAATTTGACTAATGGTAAGTGATCATGCCAACTACCTCCAAAATCAATAGCACAAGCCCTTAGCATATCTTCCACCACTTGATTCATCCTTTCCATTTGATAATCGATTTGTGGATGGAATACTGTGCTAAAGTTTAGTCGGGTCCTTAAAGAATGTTGAAGACCCTTCCAAAATTGTGATGTAAATCGAGGATCTCGATTCGATATGATAGTGACAAGGACACCATGTAATTTGACGATTTCCCTTATATACAATGCTGCTAGAATATCCACAGACCATCGACTTTTAATTGACAGAAAATGTGTGGATTTTGTCAATCGGTCTATGATTACCCATATTCCACCGTGTCCTCCTCTTGTCTTAGGTAAACCCATGATGAAATCCATCCTTACACTTTCCCATTTCCATTCGGGAATATTCAAGGGGTGTAATTTACTTGCGGGTCTTAAATGCTCTGCCTTTACTTGTTGACAAGTGAGACAACGGGACACGAAATATGCTATTTCTCTTTTCATATTGGGCCACAAAAGTTCCTTTTAAGATCCTGATACATTTTAGTACCACCAGGATGAATGGTGTACTTGGAATTGTGAGCTTCTTCCAGGATCAGTTTCTTAGTATCCACATGATCTGGTATACAAATTCGGCCCTTAAATAGCAATCTTCCATCATTGGCAATAGAGAAATCCGACCTTTGCTCAATATTGGTTTTAATCTCCAGTAATACTAGGTCATCATCTTGTAGCTTGACCAGATCTTCTATTAATGTAGGTTTAGTTCGAATACTGGCCATAAAATAATCTTCTTTCTTCATGTCAATATCTAAGTTCAACTGAGCAAATTGAGGAATGAGATTAGTCATACTAATCATAAGACTTGATAGATTTCCCATTTGTTTTCTGCTGAGTGCATCCGCTACAACATTAGCTTTGCCAGGATGATATTGAATAGCAAAATCAAAGTCCTTTAGGTATTCCAACCATCTTCTTTGCCTCATAATCTACTTTTTTTGGGAGAACAAATATTTCAAACTTTTGTGGTCTGAATAACCCGTAAATTTCTTTCCATAAAGGTAGTGATGCCAAATTTTTAAGGCAAATATAACAGTCACCAATTCTAAATCATGCACATGGTAATTTTTCTCGTGACGCTTCATTTGTCTTGAAGAATAGCAAATTACCTTCCCATTTTGTATAAGAACGCACCCTAGGCCAATGCCAGATGCATCCGTATAGACTTCAAATCCACCACCCTCGACGGGCAATGATAATATAGGGGCTATCGTGAGATGTTCCTTAAGATTTAGGAAACTCTTTTCATAGTCCTTCGACCATACAAAAGGATTTTCTTTTCTTGTAAGTCTTGTCAATAGAACAGCAATTTTAGAAAAATCCTATATAACTTTTCTATAATAGCCAGCTATCCCTAGGAAACTTATTATTTTTGACATAGTCGTTCGCCAGCTCCAGTTCTTGATAGCTTCCACTTTAGAAGGATTCATAGTGATACCCTCCTTTGAAATGATATGGCCAAGAAATGAGACTTCCTTAAGCCAGAACTCACATTTACTAAGTTTGGCATAAAGTTTGTGTTCTCTTAGAGTCTGCAAGGCTATTTTCAAATGTTCTTCATGTTCTTCCTTTGTCTTGGAGTAAATAAGAATGTCATCAATAAAGACGACTATAAACTGGTCTAGATAAGGCCGGAAAACTTTATTCATGAGTTGCATAATTGCTGCTGGGGCATTGATTAACCCGAATGGCATTACAACAAACTCATAATGACCATAACGGCTTTGAAAAGTAGTTTTGTATATGTCTTCATCTTTAATTCTGAGCTGGTGATAACCTGACCTGAGGTCTATCTGGGAAAAATACTCTGCTCCCGAAAGCTGATCAAAGAGTTCATTGATACATGGCAACGGATACTTGTTCTTAATTGTGAGTTGATTTTGTCATCGATAATCAAGATAAAGCCTGAGTGATCCATCCTTCTTCTTGACAAGAAGGACTGGCGCACCCCAAGGGGATGTGCTAGGTCGTATGAATCCCTTGTCCAATAATTCCTAAAGCTGCATCTTCAATTCCTTAAGTTCTGAGGGGGACATCATGTAGGGAGTTATAGAAACAGGTGCTGCTCCGGGAATGAGTTCAATGGAGAAGTTTACTTCCCTTTTGGGTGGTAAACTGGGTAAATCTGATGGAAATATATCAGGAAACTCATTTACAATGGGGATGTCTACTAAGATGATCTCGTTAGACTTGGTAACAATCACAGAAGCGACAAAAGCTTCACATCCTTGCGAAATAAGTTTGCAAGCGTGAAGGGAAAAAATGATGGTAGGATGTTTCCTATACTTGATACCAAGGAAGGAAAATCTTGGAAGACCTGATTTGCAAAAGGATATTATCCTATTCCGACAATTAATATCAGCATCATGATCCACAAGCCAATCTACCCCTAGAATGGCATCATAACCTTCCATGTCAAGGCATACGAGGTTTGCAGGTAGAATTTGACCTTCCACTTTTACTTCACTATCATGGTAATAGTTTGTGAGTTTGGTTCCAGGGCCTAAAGGTGTAGTAATAGCAAGGTCCGAAGGTAAGGGGACTGATGAAATTGGTAATATTTTTACAAAAGCGGTGGATATGAAGGAATGAGAAGCACTGGTATCAAATAGCACAAATGCAGGACGGGAATAAATGTGAACAGTACCTTCCATAAGCCCATCATTTGGGGATGCTTCATTATCTTCTAGAACAGCATTAGGCGAGCCTGTCTCTTACGTCCACCACCAGACGATTGTTCCTTCATGAGAGGGCAGTCTGGCACGCAATGCTCACGGCTGCCACAACTTAAACAATCACCGAGGTGCTTCCAGCATTCCTCGGCCGAGTGGCTAAACTTTTCACAAAAGGTGCAAGCCACCATGACTTGCTTATCCTCCTCCTTGACTTTCTTATTCTTCTAGGAGTTACTCCCACTCCCATTCCTCGACCTCTTCCTACTATTACGCGATTTGTAGGGCTCCGTGATGCTAAATTTCTCCTTCTTACTACGCCGATCCGACTGTCGGCTTGACTCTTCGCTTTTGCCCTTTAATTTTTTGACCTTTTCCAAGGTCCTTTTACAGAGATACGCCCGTTGGACCATCTCCGCATAAGTATGGATATTTTGAGTCCCGACCTGCTGAATATAACCAGGTCTTAACCCGTCCATAAACCGATTGGCCTTCAATAGGTCGGTACTGACCAGATGTGCCGCATATGGCGCTAGCCTGGAAAATTGTTGTTCATACTCGGTAACTATCATCATTCACTGACGTAGAGAAGCGAACTCCATAGCCCTTCTCTCCTTAACATGTTCTGAAAAATACTTGGCACGGAATAAGGTAAGAAAGCCTTCCCATGTGTGTGGTGCATCAGCTGGGGGTGCCGGAACCGACTTCCACCAAGTACGTGCATCTTTGTTGAGTTGAAAAGTAGCTAGACGCACTTTTTCCTGGTCTGTACACTGGATGACGTCAAATATACGGTTCATTTCATCGATCTAGTTCTCGGCCTCGTCTGGATTCCAAGAACCATAGAAACGTGGAGGATTTAAGCTTCAGAAATTACGATGCAAGTCCCCAACTCTTGCTCCTGTGCCTGCTTGGGCTATCGTTTGTAGCTCCTGAGTGAGGCCCGCAACAGTCTGCTGCATACCATACCAGTCTACGTGATGAGCCATTATAAGAATAAGGTACCTGAGAGAATAACAAATTGTTAATTCTCATGGAAATTTGAAAGGGTTAATCTGAAGCTCAATTATTATCTTATCCCGGGCTCTACCCAATTCTCACATGGGTGGGGAATTTCCTCCTTAGTTCATAGCTAAGGGTCCTAAAACCTTGGACTTATCCTATGACATGACTTTTCTCCCTAAGTCCTTGGACTTAGGCTCTGATACCAACTTAACTGTCACGTCCCGAGCTTTTAATAAAGTAGAAGACAATTTCAGGAATCGTGAACAGCCGGCATGGAAAGCCTCTTGCAAGCAAGAATAATCAGAGCGCAAGACAATCACACATAAGATACAATTGCACAATAATTTAATCAACTTCTCTTTCCATTAATAATAAGAATGATAAAAATCCAAGTACATAGACGATTCCAAATCTAGTTGACTTAATAAAGAGAAAATTACATGAACTCGATCTACACATTATTGGCTTCCTAAGTCTTCTCTCTAAATTTTATGAGACTTTCATTCGCTCTCGGGCCCATCACTTGAATAACTCGAATCCGAATCCAAACTGCTTACATCTCCTAAAAAGATTAAAAAGTAGGTAATGAGCACACTTACCCAGTAGGTATCTTCGCATCAACATGATTGGCAATATTAAAGTGATTAGCATTTTAGCTCTAAAGAATAAGGTAAAATCATGCGAATGCGGTAAATCATGTAAATAAACCAAAGTAACAAGACATGACCAAGTTAAGATATGATTGAGCAAGCATGATCAAGCAAGAATGTAATTATGGCCTTTCAAGAATGTTACAAGAATGTAACAAGAATGTACTAGTAAGTCAAGCAAGACTGTACTCTTCACTTAGTAACAAGTACTTCATGAATTTATGTGGATATTTTCACAAGTCGTGAATATTTTTGTGATTGCCGTGGACATTTTCCTTATTTATAAAGAAAGTACTCCCAGCGCAATGCAACGCCAGTAGCATCATATCCCATGGTTTATAATAGTATATTTCCGACAATCAGCCGAGGGGACTAGCATAGAGCCCTTGAACACAATCAGTGCTCGAACCGCATCTTCAAGTATAAATCAAGCTACTTCCATGCATGTAAATAATGTGGCCAAGAATGTACAATTTCAATAATAAACTCATGATAAAGTAACCAAAAATACGAACGCTTCTATAAGGAAATAAGGAATTTCAATAATTACCTTAAATAACTAGGTTATACGATGGAAATAAATCGGCAGCATAACGGTACTTTTCTTATCTATCATAATTTAGTCAAATCATTCTTGATTAAGGTGACATGTCCCAGGAATTAATAGTATTTCTAGGATCATATATATATTAACCCTTGGTCAAACCCTGGGTTAACGGAACTCAGGAAACTTAGCGGCCTATAACTAGGCCGCTATATTTACATGGCAGTCTAGTATTGGGCAGCTAGAATGGGCTGAATCCAGAAAGAAATCAATTGGACTCAGGTGACGTGGTGGTCAGATACTGGACCGTTAATGGGCTTATTGAATCGTTATAGAATCAAAATCAGAAAACATCGGCAGTGCTGTCTAGACAATTAGATTTTAATGGTACAACCAACTCGGCGGCCTAGTGGGAATCCCAGGCTCGCGGAGAATTACAGAGGCCTTGAAACAAGATTTCCTAGTCCATTGGAAGGAATGTCCAAAGGAGAGGTTATCATGTTCAAGATTATGTTCCTATAAGTGCAAAGTGTGTAACTAATGGCCATATACCGGAATATACGCCATGAACTTATAGAAATGACTCTGAGATAGGAATATAATGTGTACAGTGAGAAACCAACGTTCAATCTTGTTCATACAAGCATTTAAACCATAATTTAATACAAGATTATATAGTTTTTGGCATGAAACTATCATATGATTAAAATAATCCTAAGAACCATAAGGAACATGAAATCACTATTATAAATCAGTAAAACAAAACTCAGAGTAGTACATAACATTAAAACATGTTAGAACATAGTTGACTAGGCTTACTTATAAGTTAAATGGACTGTTCTTGATATATCTCGGGTTGACAGAAAATAGAATATTGGCGGTCTATCATAGATCTGTTACAGCGAGTTGGCAGTTTATCGTAAGGCCGCCAGAGAAATAAAAACAGTCTATTTCTGATCCGCCAGAGATTTCATAAAAATCAAGTTTACAGAGTGTCTAGCAGTTTATCGTAGGGCCGTTACACGAGGTTGGCGGTCGAACCTTAGGCCGCTAGAGCACGATTGACAGTAAACTTAAGTAAAATGATATAATGTTTAAAACACATCATGTCTGAAAATCAACATATTTATAAAACTTCTACATGCTAGAATAAGAAATAGGCTACAATATGCATGGGAATCATGTATCATGACAAGGAAATACTTTAGTTCATTAGGGCTAAGAGATATGCATGTATAACATACTAAGTGCATAGGTCCTATTGAAACATGAAATTCTCCACACATGAAGTATGAAATTGAGTAAAACCAGAGAGCTTTTATTCATAGAATGACATTTCAGCCGTTCATGAGATGACATACCTCTGCTAAGACTTTTAGTCTTGGAATTTTGGATTGGAAGTTAACCCTAATCCTGAACTTCCTATGGTAAATCAGCAACTTCACGCTGCTCTAACTCCTTACTCTCTTGACCTAAGGACATGAAATTTGGAGGGTAAGAAGTAGATATTAAAAGGAACAAAAAGTTCTAAAGGCACTAATGCTAATTACCTCATTTTGGTATCCTAATTCCTTGATCTTCACCGGACTTTTGCACAGTTTCCTGGGTCGCTAATATGGAACTAGCAACTTTGCAGGCTTCTATCTCCTTATGTGCTTGATCTCCTAGCACGAACTTTTGGAAGATGTTAGTCCTACATATTAACAATAAAAGCTTCTAAAGAACCTACCTGAAATAACATCATCTTACCTTAGTTTCACGCGAGCCAATGTAAGGGTCGAGCAGGTCAAAACTAGGTTCTATTTATAGGGTTTTGCTAGGGTTTGAGGATTAGATCGATCCTAGAGTGCTTATTAAATCTTAGATCAATTCTTGAGAGTCCTTAAGATGTTTACTAGTCCACCCATCTCGATCTCTAGGAGATAATTCATCAAAAATCTAATCTTTTTGCTCTTTCTTCACTTTACGGAACTGATAGAATGTAGCGGTCGCTTAATGGGCCGCTTGATGGCATTTAGCGGTTGCACGATAGACCGCTACAGATCTTGGGCGCCGAATTTGAAATGAGTTAAAACTCTAATTTTGGTTTATCCATTTAATTATCTATTCAAGGTGTATTTATCCCTAAATTCCGTGAATAGGCTAATTAATCTTCTAGAACATGGGCCAACCTTCATGGGCTTGGTCCTTAAACCCTTTGGACTTCAATTAATTAGGCTAGGTTAATTTTTTATCATAATTAGGCCTAAATAATGATTTATTTAAATCAATATTTATTTATTAATTCATTTGGACATTTAATAATTCCAAAAAAATCCTAAATTCATCAAAAATAATTTATAAAAATTCTGGGGCATTACATGTTCCCTCCAAACGTGACATGTCCTACTTCTTTCTCTACCAAAAGATAGAATTTTGTTCTATCCCCTGTCATATGTCTTGAACAGTCGCTATCAAGGTACCATCTATTGTGTACGTCTGCAAGACATTCCTACAAGAAAATTAAGCAATAATGTTTGGAACCCAACAGAATTTGGGTCCCATAAAACACTTCAATTCTTCTAAGCAAGACATCATAGTTTTTGGAATCCAAATTTTCTTTTCATTTTTGACTATCTTGCTTGCAGCTGAGTTTTTATTAACATTATTTGTTCTCACATTTTTCTTTTGTTTTTCAACTTTTGATTTTTGATGGATATTTGTGGAGGGTTGTTTTTGGTTCCATTGTTTTGTTTTTGAATGATAGAAGGTGTGAGGATTCATGGGGTAATGAACATGATAGTTTCTATGAGGATGCGGGTTGAAGGTTTGCCAACCAACCGACTAGCTTGACCAGTAGGGGATCCTATATTGACCTACCCCTTGATTTTCCCAGCCGAGCTCTCTTCCATGAAACCACTACCTTGATCGGATCCACTGACTGCTTCTAGTCATACCCTGATACTTGGAGTTATAATGAGTTCTATTCGACTGAGAGGCCATCTCCCTGTAGTTGATCCCTAGATACATGGGTTGCCTTCTGTCATAATGCCTGGTCGTAGTTCATGGATGTACCAACGCAGGCTGTAGGTAAGATCGACCTGACTGACCCTCTAAGCCACCTCTACTCTTGGTGTGCGCTGGCTTGTGTTTTAATTGGCTGTGCCTTTGCCGGGTTATTGGAGGAGATTTCTTGGGAATTTTAGGATTTTCCTTCACAAGTTCTCCAATCTTCTATTCTCCTTGGTTTTGAGCATGTTTAGATTTTGAACTTGAGGCATCTGCTAAGGATACAAGGTGACAGTTTTTAAACCAACTTGTTTCTTATTTGTGGGATTAAATCCCAAGCCTTCCTTATTAAAATTCATTTTGGTGCCGAGAAAGGCAATCAAGTTTTCTCTGCCATCTACAAATTTTTCTAGAGATTGTTGTTTGTCATTAAGTTCTTTCTGGAGTTTTTCATTATTGTCAAGAAGTTGAGAATTGACTTGCTTGATAGCTTCATATTTTTCATTGCACAGTTTGCCGTCATTTTCATAGCTTTGCATCTTCATTTTTGTTTCATCAATTTTATTTCTCAGGTCTTCATTTTCAACTTCTAAGTCTGCCATTTCTTTTCTGCCATCTTCCAATTTTTCAATCAATTTCTTTAACTCTTCAATTTCAGATTCTAGGTAGATAGTTTTGTCACATATGCTTTGATCATTCATAATTGAGGTAGCTTTCTTTTTTAGGGCTTTGTTTTCCTTCTTATACATGTCATACTTGTCCATGCGTTCTATGTAGGCGTCTTCCCAATCACTAGTAGTGAAGTGCTCAAAGGGAGAATGTACCTCAGAGTTTTCACCCCCCTTGGCCATTAGGCAGAAGTCTTCCTTTTCCAACTCCGTGGAGCTTGTATCATCATCATCTTCCTCCTCATCGCTCCACGTGCATACCATGGCTTTGTTCTTCTTTTTCCCTTTCCATTGACCAGCTTTCTTCACCCTTTTAGGACACTCAGTCTTGATATGTCCTGGTTTGTTGCAAGAGTAACAAATAATTTTATCAACTTTCTTAAAATTTTCAGAACTCGATCTATAACCTTTCTTTATCTGTGGCTTCATTTTCACGAGGCCCTTACCTTTTTTTCTCAGAAAACTTCTGAACTTACGTGTGAGCATGGCCACTTGATCTTCATCTTGCTCACTGGTGGAAGTGTTACCTTCATCAGAGGACGCTTGACCGCTGGGTCCAGCCTTTAGAGCGAGAGGCTTCTTCTTGATTATCTTAACATCCTTGTTCTTTAAGTTGATCTCATAGGTCATGAGTGACCCTATGAGTACTTCTACCTTGCTAGTTGAGAGATCTCTAGACTCTTCAACCACAGTAGCCTTGGTGTGCCATGCCAGGGTTAATGATCGGAGAATTTTTCTTACTATATCCTGCTCTGTATATTTCTTTCCAAGATCAGTTAGACTATTTGTAAGAGTAGTTAAACAAGCATACATATCTTGAATGGACTCATCGGGCTTCATTCTGAACACTTCATACTTAGAAATCAAAATGTTAGCTTTGGTTTCACGCACCTGAGATGTGCCTTCATATATTACCTCTAACCGATTCCACATCTCCTTGGTTGTCTTACAGGTTGATACTCTTGAAAACTCTTCTGGATGAAGAGAGCACTGGATGATGTGCCTGGCACTCCAGTTGATTGTTGATAATCTTATATGCTCCTTAGTCCTGACGTCATCATCTTCTGGGAGCTTGTAGGGGCCCTTGTTGATAACTCGCCAGAGCTCATAGTCTTGGCGCGGATGAACACCTGCATACGATCTTTCAATATGGGTAGTTAGATTCAGTGAAGTAGGGCGGTCTGCTAACAGAATGTCCTTCGGGCATAAGACCCTTGGATGCCATTCCACCATTTCTCTCAAGGTCATTGGACCCCATCATGAGAGTTTAGCTCTAATACCACGTGTTGTGTGGGAATGGCTGATCTAGAGGGAAGAGGTGAATAGATCTGCCCCTCTTTTTCCAGATACAAACGGATTGCAGCAGAATAAAAGAAACTTGTTCGAAAGGCAAGAATCAAAAACACAGAATGCAAGGATAAGGATGAGCAGCGACCTAAACAAGCATCTAGCGTAAAGGAATCACACAATCAAACCATTTGAACAGGGGTTTTAAGGTGGTTTAGACTCAAACCCGAGTCCTACGTCCACCCCTCACTTAAACCAAGTGAGGCTTCACTAGTGCCACTGCACTAAACCACTGTAAACACAGCAAACAGCACAACCTGCCCACCACAGACAAGAGAAGCCCTCTGTTTATCTTCCTACAGTACCAGGTAGGGACTGAAACACCACAGACTAGAGAACACCTCCGTCTGTCTTCCTACCCACACTGGTAGGGATGGTATAAGGTTTCTTGAACAAGAATAAACAAAAAACAAGACTAAAAAACTCAAACAAGAAGAGTGATGTTCAGTGTAAGATGCAAAAAGTCCTTTGTCTGAGATGAGGAGTGCTTGAGTTGCTGTAAGCAGATTTGCTGCTTTTCTTTGACTGTGACTTTATCTTCACAAAGCAACAAGTAAGAGGAAGAAAGTTTTAGGGAAGCTCCTTGATCTTCTTCTTCTTCTTCTCCTTCTTCTTCCTCACTTGCTAGCTCACACAACTACTGGCTTCTATTTTTTCTCGAAGGATGCCCTCTCCTCAATCACACCAGCCACACCTTCTTGTGCCTCTCTGCCCTTTCTTTTATATTGTTGAAGCAAACCACTTCGTGCAGCACTTTGCACGGATGTGTGTGCCTAGTAAAGGAGATTTTTCCATCCAAAATTATGTCCTTCAATTTGTCCAGCAGGGACAAGGAAGAGTGTTTTGGACTCCATCTAATTTGACAGCATACAGAGAGTGTTTGACAAAGACATTCTTGATCTCCAAAATCTTGAGCAATTAGTGACCCTCAGAGAAGGATAACTTGCGCTCTACATTCCTGTTGGCTCTGGTCAACTTTCTGTACATAGTACCATTCTGGGATCATATCTATTTTAATGGTAGCATAAAGTGGTCCTGACAGGAGTCAGTCCCAGGTATGGATTCTGACAGAAATAGCCACCAAAAAATGTTGTTCTGGTAGGGTAATGATGACTGGAACAGAAGTCAAACCTGGGTACTCCATCAAGACCTCAAAATTCATGTATTTGGACACTTGCGATACCTATTTTCTCTCTCTGGATGGCCCACTTGATCTGACAGAAAATTGGCTTGAAATGCTTCTGGGAGAACAGAGGTAGACATTCTTCTTCATTCAGGTATTTCATCAAACACTTCATTCTTCTTATGTTGAAGGCAAACATGCACAGACCTTGGTTCGGAGTATGCTCAGACCTTGTAAAGTTGGGGGTAAAACATGCATAGACCTTTCTTCTTCATCGAGGCATTTCATCAAACATGCACATACCTTGGTTACTTCATGTGCACAGACTTGGACATATGCGTAGACCTTGAATTCCAAATGTGCACAGACTTGGATGCTGCATGTGCGTAGACCCTAGACATGCACAGACTTACATGTGCACAGACCCTAAGTATGCTTAGACCTATATGCACATACTTACATGTACACAGACTCTAAGTATGCTTAGACCTATATGCACAGACTTGGATGCTGCATGTGCGTAGACCCTAGGCAGCAGACTGGAAAAAGTTGCATAGAAATTTCTTCTGAAATGGCTAAGGTGCATCGACCTTCCTAGCAGTTTAGAAGAAGTTGCACAGACCTTTCATACAAATGTGCATCGACCTTGGACATGTGCATCGACCTTTGTTGAGCATAAAGTCTTCATGTGCATCGACCTTGGACATGTGCGTCGACCTTTGTTGAGCATAAAGTCTTCATGTGCATCGACCTTGGACATGTGCATTGACCTTTCCTCTTGAATTTGCTTAAGGTGCATCGACCTTACTGGCAGTTTAGAAAAGTTGCACAAACCTTCAAAACATGCATCTTCTTTAGCTGGGTCACTAGCTTCGACCTTTGTTCTG
Source organism: Amorphophallus konjac (assembly GCA_022559845.1). Lineage (NCBI taxonomy): Eukaryota > Viridiplantae > Streptophyta > Magnoliopsida > Alismatales > Araceae > Amorphophallus > Amorphophallus konjac. Next base: position 110,068,631 of record CM040128.1, on the reverse strand, counting down.
CTTTGGCATGATATGCATCGACCTACAAAATATGCATCGACCTTAGCCCTGTGCTAGCAGAATGTGCTCCGACCTTTGTTGCGTGCTAGCAAAATGTGCATCGACCTTCTTTCTGCATTAGACTGAAATGTGCATCGACCTTATATGCAATGGTAAGAAATGTGCATCGACCTTATATGAAGGAACAATAATGTGCACACACCTTCTAAGACTTAGACATGCATTGACCTTACCTGTCAAGAAGCTGACTCACAATTTTGAACAATTGACCTGTTGTCAGTTCTTGAACAGTGGCGTTGACTTGTGTTGACCTTGTGTGGACCCTTTGTTTTTCATGCTTCTATATATGTGAAGAGATCATTAATTCATGCATCAAGGTTAAATATAATGAGACATAATAATTGACATCATCAAAATCACAGAGGCACAACAGATCGGGCAGAGCGAGACGCGGACTTCACGCGGCCGGTAGCGCGAGCTAAGGAGGCCGAGGCCACACTCACGGAGAGGGTAAGCAAACAGTTGCACTTCCCCTTTGAATTATGATTATGAATGCAAATGACTGACCATGATGAGTGTATGTGCAGGCGAAAGAGCTAGCGGTAGTGCTGAGTGAGGCCACTCGGTAGAGGGAGGAGGCTGAGCAGTCTCAGGCAGAGGTAGAGCGCTCTCATGCAGAGGCAGTAGAGGCGGATCGATACCATATCGAGGCAGAGCGCTCCCGCATAGAGGTGCGGGCGCTGAAGGAAGCCCTACGACTATTGAGTAGGAGGTCGGAGCATAGCGAGAGCCAGAGTGTCGCACAAAATAGTGCGTACAGAGGCTATTTCACTGGCTCCTCCGGCCATCGGAGGAACGAGAATGAGGAGCGACGTCGACGACAGCGTGAGGAGGGGAGCACAGCCATGGAACTGCCGAGGAAGAGCCATGAGGGCACCGGCGACAGCGGGGGTCCAGGAGAGGGACCATCTTGATGTACTACATGAGACACATGCATTCGACATAATGCAATGACCTGACTCTTTTTGACTTGAAAAGATGAATGCGTGCATGTTGACACTGACTTAACTAAGCTAACGATGACTGATAGGGGAGAGAGAGAGAGAGACTGAGGCAAAAAACTAGATGGAGCGGCACCTAAGGAAGAGATGACGCGTAAGATAGAAGAGATAGGCAGTCACAGCAAGGCCGCTACCAGAGTTTGGAGGCCCCACGATAGACCACTAAAGGACAAACGACCGACAACTGAAAGAAGGACATAGACGGCCCACATTTAACCGCAAGATAAAATAAGACGGTCTTTTCCTGACCGTTTCCTTTGGGAGACGGCCTCACTGAGACCGTTAACCATGTGGGAGAGACGAAGAAGGTAGACCAAGGTAGAAACGGCCCTTGAAAGATCACCACATATCCTAGCAGTTGCGCGATAGACCGTAAGCTCAGGAACCCTGTTAACTCCGACCGGGACTCTATTGAAGATGTTGAGATTCTCCAGGTGATTTTGATGATAACAAAACCCCGGTATGGCAAACATTTTAAGTTCATCCATTCTTATAGAAGTCAGTGCTCATAAAGTCTCTCAAAGCTATTCTTTTATCACAAGACTATGCTGAAAAGGATCGTGTTTCAAAAGCCCAGAATAAGTCAAAACCAACTCAAATTGAATGGAACAAAGTGTGGTCTTACAATATATTTTATAAGGATATGATTCATGGGCTGACAATGTTAATTCCCCAGGTTTTTCAAAGTTCGGTCGACCTGGCCAGCAAGGGCGGTCGACCTAATCTCCCAGACCTGAAAACTCTATAAAATTAAAGAGTTCGGTCGACCGCCCCCACTGGACCGGTCGACCGATCCTCCCAGCAACGAAAGCTTCAAATTGTGTAAAAGTTAGGTCGACCACCTAGCCCTATCTGATCGACCGAACCCTTCGAAGCCCCTTTCTTTGACTTCATTTTCTTCACGAGGTGAAAGCATCCATCAAGGATTTTTTAATCCCAAAAGTCTCCAGACATCCCTCGAATTGTGGATCTGTGTCTTGGCCTGTCTTTGACCATTCAAGTGTTATAAAAACACCTCTTAGGGCAAAGAAATCGTAATAACAAAAGGGAGATCAAGGAGGCTATCTAGGGGAGAAAGAAGGTTGCTACTGTAGCTCCATGAACAATGCTTCGTCCAGGAATTCTTCATCCATCTCCAAGCTTCTCAAGATCAATCTGAAGCCAATCAACCCCAAATCAAGTGGAGATTCAAGCTTCATTAAAAATATGCATCATCAACTCAGGGGGAGCTTAAATCATAGTTTTTATTTTGTGTTTCTTCTTCCGTATTCCTTGAGTTTCAAGAGTGTGCTTTTTGTAATCTCTAAACATTCGTGTGTGTGTGGATCTTTTCATATCTATGTGTGTGTGTGTTTGATTTCTTTCTGATTTGTGTGTGCTTCGGTGTGTTTACACCTTCGTGGGAGTTTCTATCTCCCTACGTGTGTGTGTGTGTGTGTGTTCAGATCTTGTAAGCCCTTACAAGATAGTGTATGTATCCTCACAGTTTGTGAGGGATGGACGTAGGTTGCCATTGTTGCATCGGAACCACCTAAAAATCATTGTCTCTTGTATGATTTGATCCTTTTCTCCTATCTTCATTCTATGCAAGCACACACGTAGATTAGATCTTTTGTATCTCTTGAGTTAGATCTAGCACAACTTATCATCTTCACATCAGATCTCTGATATATTAAAAGGTGGGTTCTGATAGACAAGGCAAACCTTATCAAAAAGATAACACTTTGCGTGAGTAGAATCTTCAGATTCACATCTCTGCCACGGTACCAAAGATCCGTTGTGTGTGATAGATTTTGTTAGATCTAATAGTTTCTATATAGGTCTGAACTTCTTTGTTGCTGTTCTTCACACTTGTTTTAATTGGATAAGGTTTTGTTAAATTTTGTAATTACCCAATTCCCCCCCCCTCTTCGGTGTCATTGATCACAGGGCTTCAATTGGTATCAGAGCTAAGGCTCTATATTCTTCAGATCTAACGATCTCGAGTAAGATCCGGATCAATGGCCAAAAGGGGGATGATGCCTAAGGGTCACTCAATCCACCATCCTCCATACTTTGATGGCTCAAATTACTCCTATTGGAAAAATAGAATGTATGTTTTTTTGAGAGCCCAAGAGTATGAGATCTGAAGGGTGGTGGACAAGGGCCCATATGAGCTTTCCAAAAATTAAGACGAATGGACCCTTGAAGATATTAAAAAATCCACAATAAAATTTAATGCTATGAACATTATGCAATGTGCTATTCATCCTAATGAGTTTTCTCGTGTATCCATGTGCAGTTCCGCAAAGAAGATGTGGGACAAGCTGTGGCTTATTTATGAAGGAACTTTCGAGGTCAAGGAGACCAAGGCCAATCTACTCGTCAGAGATTACGAGCTATTCAAAATGAAACTTGAAGAAACCATTTCTGAGATGTTCGCAACACTGACTGAGATCACTAATGTTCTCAAGAGTCTTAGAAAGGAATACACCAACTCCGAGCTCGTGGGGAAGGTGTTAAGATCCCTTCCAGCTGCCTGGCATACAAAAGCCACAGTCATTGAGGATTCGAAGAATCTGTCCACACTCTCCTTGGACGAGCTCATAGGGTCACTCATGACCTATGAGATAAACATCAAAAGAACTGCAGAGGAGGAATCCAAAAAGAAGAAAACCGTGAGCTTAAAAGCCCACCAGTCTTTTGACGACTCCCAAGAAGAGGAGTCCAGCGAAGGGAGTAATGAAGAAGAAGACTTGGCTATGCTGACGCACCAAGTGAAGAAATTTTTGAGAAGAAAAAAGAATTTCCAATGTAATTTCAGAAAGGGACAAAGGAAGCCCTTTCAAACCAAGGGTGAGCCGAGCAAGCCTAATAATGTTATTTCTTATGAATGCAAGAAGCCCGGGCACATGAGAGGAGAGTGCCCAGATCTGAAAAGAAAGTTCAAGAAAGAAAAATTCAGAAAGTCAAAAGCTATGGTCGCAACATAAAGCGACGAAGAGCACGAGCAGTCCGAAAAGGAGCGAGAACAGCTCGTGGAAAGCCTATGTCTCATGGCACATGAAGATGATTCACATGAGGTAAATTCTGACCCTGATTTTATTTCAAATGAACAATGGGAGTCAGAATATGAAAAGTTGTATATGAAATACAAGAAAATAAGATCTGAAAATAAATCTCTTAAAAATAAACTTGAAGATTTAGCACATGAGGACTCTATTGTTAAGTTTGAAAAACTCGAACAAGAATGGTTCGAGTTAACGGAAGAAAAAGAAAGTTTGTTAAAAACAATTTTAGCTTGTGAGAAAAGTCAAGAAGAATTGATGTGCAAATTGTCTGAAACGGAAAAAGGTTTTGAAAAATTGAAAACTGAAGAAGGAGTTCTGAAATCCACAAATTCAGAAGTTGAAAAGAGGAACATGAGCTTGGTTGAAGAAGTGGCTGAACTACAGTCCATCTTGTCTATGTTTGTCAAAGGTAAGCAAAACTTAGATAACTTGTTGGGAGTTAAGGTTAACTTCCAAAAAGAAGGCTTGGGGTACATTCACCATAACAAAAAATCTTTTGAAAATAAGATCACAACTTCCTTTGTTCATGATAAGAACGATAACTGTGCATAATGCTCACACACTAAGAAAATACATGTTCAATCTAAACTACACAAATACCAAAGAAGATTTTCAAATATCAATTACTTTCATTGTAGTAGATTTGGTCATGTTATTGCTAATTGTTAGTTTAAACAAAACACACAAATAAATCATGTTGGTTGCACCACAAAAAGATATATACAAAATTGGACTAACCCTCGTGGACCAAAATTAGTTTGGGTACCAAAATCAATTGGATGAGAATTTTGGTTCTTGCAGATATGCCTTAAAGCTAGGGGGAGTAAATAGTACCTGGACAGCAGTTGCTCAAGACATATGACAGGGGACAAGAAGGTGTTCTCTACTATGTAAGATAAGGACGGAGGCTCAGTTGCCTTTGGTTGAAAGGACGAAGGTAAAATAATTGGAATTGACAACATAGGTAAGAATTCTAAAATCTTGATTGAAAATGTCCTTTTAGTGAAAGGCTTGAATCCTAACATGTTGAGAATAAGCCAATTGTGTGACAAGGGTTTTAAAATTATTTTTGATGAAACTCACTACATTGTCATGAATAAAATCTCAAATGAAATCAAATTCATCGACAAAAGAAACAACAATGTATATACTATTGATCTTGATGATGTTTCCGGTGATGATTTGTGCTTGGTAGAAAACAACCATGATAATGTATGGCTATGGCAACGAAGACTAGGTCATGCTAGTTTTGGAGTAATCTCAAAATTATCTAGACATGACTTGGTAAATGGTTTACCAAAATTAAAATTTGAAAGTGATAAGATATGTGAGGCTTGCACAAAAGGTAAGCAAACACGCATCTCTTTCAAAAATAAAAACATTATTTCTACCGCTAGGCCTTTAGAACTGTTGCACCTTGATCTTTTTGGTCCGACTAGGACATCTAGTCTAGGAGGAAAATCTTATAGATTTGTGATTGTTGATGATTACTCCAGATTTACATGGGTATTATTTCTAGCCAATAAAAGTCATGCCCTGATGGAGTTTCAAGTATTTTACAGGAAAATCTAGAATGATAAAGGGTACCTCATCACCACAATCCAAAGTGATCGTGGTGGTGAGTTTGAAAATCACGATTTCAGCTGTTTTTGCTAGGTGAAAGGATATACGCACAACTTCTCATCACCCAAGACGCCTCAACAAAATGGAGTAGTGGAGAGGAAAAATAAAACCTTGATAGACATGGCACGGACCATGTTAAGTGAGAACTCCCTACCCAAATACTTTTGGGCTGAGATGGTAAGTATAACATGTTACATCATCAACAGGGCAATGGTAAGGCCCATTTTGAAGAAAACACTATATGAGCTCTACAAGGGTAAGAAACTAAATATTTCCTATCTTAAACCTTTTGGATGCCCATGCTTCATCCTAAATAACGGTAAGTCTAACCTAGGTAAGTTTGATGAAAAGAGTGACAAAGGAATCTTCCTAGGTTATGCATTAAATTCTAGAGCTTAGATGTTGTTTAATAAAAAGACTTTAGTTATTGAAGAAAGTCCTCATGTCATTTTTAATTAATCTGAATTAAAACTAAAAAATCAAATTTCTTCTACCTCGGATGCAGATGAAGCTCCTAAACATCCAACTGATGCTAGATCATCTAAAGCTAAGGATGAACCAACAGAAGGAACTTCCAGCAAGGATGAAAAGAATGAAGATCCATCAATTGAGACACTTCAAGAACAGCAAGTGCAACACCTCGACTTGCCAAGTTCCTCCACGTTCTTAAAAGATCACCCAGCTGAAAACATCATAGGTAATCCTTAAGATGGGGTAAGGACTAGATCTTCTCTAAGGCAAGTGGAAGAAGAGGATTTGATGGCTTTTATCTCACAAGAAGGGTCTAAGGATATTCATGAAGCTCTTCAAAATGAATCCTGGATTTAGGCTATGCATGAAGAGTTACACCAGTTCGAAAGAAACGAGGTGTGGACTCTTGTGGCACGTCCTAAGAATCATCCCATAATAGGAACCCATTGGGTTTTCAGAAACAAGTTGAATGACACGGGATTGGTTGTTAGGAACAAGGCCCGACTTGTAGTCAAAGGGTATAGCCAGGAGATGGGCATTGATTTTGATGAGTCTTTTGCATCGGTTGCTAGATTAGAAACAGTCCGGATTCTATTGTCCTTTGCTTGCACTCTCAACTTTAAATTATTTCAGATGGATGTTAAATCTACTTTTCTTAACCGGTACATCAAAGATGATATTTTTGTAGAACAACCTCTAGGTTTTGAAGACCCAAAACATCCACAACACGTGTACAAGCTACAGAAGGTCTTGTACGGATTAAAGCAAGCACCAAGGGCTTGGTATGAAAGGCTCACTTCATTTCTAATTGAAAATGGCTTCAAAAGAGGTAAGGTTAACCAAACACTCTTCACGAAAAAATCAGGTAAAGACATATTAGTAGTTCAAGTATATGTTGATGATATAATTTTTGGAGCGACTAATAATGCCTTATGTGATGAATTCGCAGAAATAATACAAGGAGAATTTGAGATGAGCTTAATGGGTGAACTTACATTTTTTCTTAGGTTGCAGGTGAGGCAAACGTCTGAAAGTATTTTCATAAATCAAGCTAAGTACACATTGGAACTGTTAAAGAAATACGGGATGGCAGAAGCAAAACCCTTGTCAACTCCGATGGCCACAACCACGAAGTTAGACAAAGATGAAAATGGTAAAATAGTAGATCCTACACTATTTCAAGGTATGATCGGATCACTACTGTATCTCACAGCATGCCATCCTGACATTCAATTCAGCGTATGTCTATGTGATCATTTTCAGTCATGTCCTAAAGAATCACATTTATTGGCTATTAAACGGATTTTTTGATACTTAATTGGCACATTAGATTTTGGCTTGTGATTTTCCATCGGTAGTTCATTTGATTTGATTGCATATACCAATGCGGATTATGTTGGATGTATTATAGATCGCAAGAGTACTAGTGGGTACTGTCAGTTTCTCCGAGGGTGCCTGGTTTCATGTGCCTCCAAGAAATAACATTCAGTAGCTCTCTCAACGGCTGAGGCTGAATATGTAGTCGCCGAAAGTTGTAGAGCCCAAGTACTGTTGATCAAAAATCAATTGCTTGATTTGGATGTTGAAATGAAATGTGTTCCAATCTTATGTGATAACACCAGTGTAATCAGCTTGTCTAAAAATCATGTACAACATTTTAGGATAAAGCATATTTACATTCGACATCATTTTCTGAGGGATCATGTCACGCCCCGATGCGGAATCTCGGGACGTACGGTTAGGGGCAAGCGAGCAATAATTCCGAACCATTGCAAACCATTGCACAAAAGGTTGGAAAGGATAATAATCAGAGTTTTATTGATAATAAAGTTGAGTACACTGGGTAGAACAACTACATCCAAATAATAAGCAAAATACTAGAACAATCTCTCACTAATACTAAGGGTACAAACTGACTCAATAAACTAAAACTATCTCTCGATATCACTCCAGTCCATTCCCGACAAGTTCATCACCTAGAAAGAGGGGAAAAGTAGGAGTGAGCTAAACGCGCTCAGTAGATAACCACAAACAGGTTTACGTAATTAACCATTGATTTCCAATTTATATGAAATGCAGTAAATAAAGAATGACGATACGATAAAAGAAACAATGTAAAAGATATCTTGCAAGGTCAAGAAATATAACAATTTACCAAGTAATGAACAAGTAAAGTAACAGTAGATAATTTGGCCAGCAAGTATGTTACACATGTAACCAAGTAAATACGCACGAGTCAAGTAACAAGAGTTTGTCATAGACGTAACATGTCAAGTCAAGTATTCGGGTGCAATGCCTCACCCTGTCATAAACATCCCAATGGGCTCAATATCTTTTCGGGCACTCTCCCCAGGACCAGACCGGGCCCTTATGATGCGTTGGCATTTCATTTCAATTGGATCGCCGATCCCCCGTCTAGACATAGTCAATTATGGCCAATATAATCAGATGAATTTCTGTCGGGTACAAGATGTAAAGGACGACACTCGCCTCCTTTGATTCAAGAGTATAACCACGATGAAAAATCCAAAACAAGGTAGTCGTACGGCAAACACCGGGCCGTACTCACATGAGTAACGAGTCACGGGGCCAAGAATGAACGGTTGACAGTAAGCCGTTTGAGAGAGAGAAGTAAGTTCCGAAGAACGAATATACGAACCATTCGGGTCGTATTTTAAGAAATACGGTTCAAGAGAATCTGTATTAAGCATAACGATAATATCTAATTATAAGATAATTTATGCAAAATAGTCACCGGGTTGCCAATAACAATTAAACCAACCAATTTCAGTTTAATGTCCATTGATCAATTCCGGGCTCAAATATGACCGAAGATTATCCAAGGGTAATCGGTCAATTAATCAAGTTAAAACAATAGTCATGATGTAACCGTAATTTACCACGGTAAAAATGTTCTACGGTAAAAATGTAAAGTTTACCGGATGGAGTGTCCGGCTAATTGGTCAAAGACTTGCTATAAGTCGGCCAGTAATTTTTTGGTTTACAGTAATTTACAGAAATTACCTATGGTAAAGTTTAGCTATTTACCATACTTATTCAATTTATCCAAAGTTACAAGTGAATTTCAATGATTTTCACTTTAAACAATTTATCAAAATAGATATTGCAAATAACAGAAATTTACTCATGTCATTATCTGTTATTTATGTGGATTGTCAATTTTTACTAATTAACATTATTAAATGGGTCAAATAGCAAAAAAATCAGTTTTCTGGAAGTTAAACGGATGACAGTGGGCCGTTAAACCTACTGGCTGTAAAACGGTTATCATTGGGCCGTTTTATACAAGGCGGGCGGTTCTAATTGGGCCGTTTGTATAGGTCGGGCGGGCAGTTCTGAGCCGTCTAAGAGATAAAGCGGTCCGATTGGAACCGTTAATCCCTGTAACACGGGAACAGCGAAACAGAAGCATAAATCCGGCGTTTAAGGCTTCAATTCATGCATTTGAGTACGTAAATAAATGGAAAAGCATGGTTTCTACAAGCTAACATGATGCCCTTTCATTCCATTTATCAAATTCAAGGTTTGTGCCATGGTTACCTACCTTAACCGATGAAATAAGGAAAGATGAATGGGGAAGAAGATGAACAGTAGACTTGCAGAGCTTCTTCACAGCAGCAAGAACCCCTTTGTGTTTAAGAGATATTTAAGGGGGCTTCCTCTACTTATAGGTTTGGAAGAGGAGTGTTTAATCTTCACACACGGTTTGGTCAGAGCTGCAAAATCCTTTGCATTGTTGACAACGTGTTTCTGCCAACCAAAACACGGTTTCACGTGTTTCTCAAGGTAAGGTTAGCCTAATCTAAGCCTAATCCAAAAGATTAAGGAATGGTTAACTAAGACCTCAATTTAATGTTACTAAATGATTTTTAATGAATTGGACCCAGAAGATAAAATTACTAATCAAGACATGCTCTTTCATAATATGATTTTTATGGAATTTTATCACGAGGTTTATTGTTAATCTCCCAATCTTAAGATTAAAATAATAATTTAACCCAATGTTCAACGGTTTAGTCGATAGAGAGAGTTTCTGATTTTTACCGATGAAACTTCAGAAGATAAAGTTGCTAAGAAAAATAGCCTCTATCAGATGTGATTTTTTACAGATTTTTCTAAGGTAGTTGTATTTTCGTATGAATAGTGTTTTCCGCGTTTTTAAGTCACGCTTAAATCACTGATTAAGCCATGTAAATGATTTTATTAGGGTCAAGTACAGAAGACCAAAGTGTTTACCATGGTCTTTACTAATTAACTACCATTTTTTGGAATTTTTATATGATAGTCAAAATTTTTACTATTTACTATTTACCACAGTCACTATTCAACATTTACTATTTACGAAATTTAATATTTGTACAGAAACTCGGGGTCTTACAGATCATGTAGGAAAAGGGGTCTTTGAATTAAATTTCATTGACACACAGAATCAGTTAGCTGATATCTTCACAAAACCCCTAAATCAAGAATAATTCAGCAAAATATAAAGAGAACTTGGCATGTGCAAGGGTGAGAGCGTACATACCTAGGTTTGCACTTAGGTTAAAAGTTACACATAAAGAAACTCATTTGCATATTTGGTAGATTTTCATGCATACTCTATGTATTTATTTTTCTATACCTTGTGTGTATATATACCCCTACATGCTTGAAAGTAATTAGATATACAACCCTCCTTAAAATTCTTCTAAGGCCGAATACTCCTTGATTAAATAAGCATGGACCTAGTGATCTCGGGATCTGAGGCACTTTCTAAGGGGGAGTTTCAGAAAAGCTCCTAAAGCAGCCATCTCAGAAGCATCAACCATCAGTTCTCGTCTATACACAAGAAAGGGTGCAAGTGAAGTTTAAGAAAGAGAGGATTGAAGGAGTTATATATAAAAAAATTTAATGATGAATGAAGGTGATAAAAAAAATGAGTTCTTAGGGCTAGGTCGACCACTTCGGTCGACCGCTGCCTGCGTTCCGGTCGACCATTCACGGCAAACCGGCCCGATTGAACCTTGACCGAACCCCTTTTTAAGGGGTCTTTACACCCCTTTCACTCATTCCTTCACCCCCATTCTCTCTCCACAATCCTTCCCTAACCATAAAACACCAAAGCTCCATCCCTCAAGCCCAAAACCCTCATCTTTCTTCCATCCGCACAAAATCTGACATGTTCGTCACCGTCTCGGGACGACCTCTCCACCGCGGCTTGTGCGCCCTTGCAGCCACTCCCTAAGCTCCTACTTGTGGAGACGGTTCTTCCGCCATCTCTTGGTGTGTCATCTGGTCTCCATCCACTCCCGAAGGAAGAGGTTCGCGATTCAAGGGTTTCCACATTGGTTTTTAAGTCTAGGATGCCGCCTCGTCGAAGTTCTCAGCGTTCTACCCAAGGGGAACCAAGTGCTCGGAGACGTGAGGCTCCGGCTCATGCACCAAAGCGGGCACCTACTCCTCTTCGCGCACCTCGGTTGCCTCCACGGCCCATTATCGACCCTCGACTGGTCAACTTCAATGAGGTGAACGAGATTCTGCCTGATCTATGTGCCATCTTGGAGATTCAACAAGGTTGGACCGATTTTGTCACTAGATATACCAGATATTATCCAAATCTAGTGCAACAATTTTATGGACATTTGGTTGAGAGGAATGAAGAGTTATATACGGTTGTTCAAGGAGTTGAGATTCACATTACTCTGGACCTTTTTGAACATGCTTTAGGAGTGTCAGCCATGGGAGCTAACATGGTTTTTGGTCATGGAGAAGTTGAGGATACATTTATTACTCTGACAAACTGTGACTATGTGCATGGTGTTAGTTATTTGATTACCTTAAATGCAAATTATTTTCCACCACTACAGCAGATTCTGCACCACATGTTCACCTCACTTATATATCCAAAAAGTGGGAGTAGGAATGAAGTGATCGACAGAGGTTCATAAATTTTTCTTTTACCATGTTATGAATGGAATTTTAGTCGGCTGATGACAAATTTGATTGGGACAAGCTGAAGCCAAATGCGAAGATATTTGCCTTATGCTTCTCAGTTGACGGGAGTATTTATATATGCTGGGATCAATATGGCTGATGAACTATTTGTTCGAGTTAGACAAGATGATATCTACAATAAGCATAAGATTTTCACAAATTTTGGATATTATTGGGGTCCAGATGGTCAGCTTCACAGACATGTGCCCGTTTATGGAGAAGAATCTGAAGAAGAAGAGGAAGAAGAGCCACAACAGCAGCAGGGTCAAGGGGAAGCCCCCCCTCCAGTTCAGGCAGAGGAACAACCTCCTCCACCTCCTCCTCACTATGCAGATTCGGATGTGCCGCCTCCATCACAATTCTTTCACGGGGAGTCCTCTTCTCAGGGTGCTGGACAGCCATCTTGGGCAGACTTTGAGGGCTTTGATAGGCGACTCACTAGCATAGAAACTAAGGTGGATACCTTTGGGGAGCAACTGTCTACCTTTGGGAGTAACATTGATACATCCTTTGCCACCATTGGTAATTTACTTGAATCAATGCACAGCCAGATGTCTACCTTCTCCAACTCATTGGCTACCGTCACTCAAAACATGGCCACTCTCTCTACTCGCCATGAAGACACTTGCGAAGCCTTCCACACTACCTCCCGTTCTCTTGTCGGTATCTAGAACCACATGCTAAGCCTGGATGACCTTCTCAACTCCATCATCCATCACCTCAGCAATTCTGGCCACGGCCCTCAACCTGGCCACTATCCTCCGTCTCCTGCAAATGGCATCTAAGGAGTTTCTGGTTCTTCTCTTTGATGATTGTTGTTGGGTCCTGCAGTTTCCTTATTGCGTCCACTTTTATGTAACCCATCCCTTCTTCGATGATGCCAAAGGGGGAGAAGTAGTTAAGTGCAAGGTCTATATAGCTTATGCATGCGTGTCTCTATGTTTGTGTGTATGCTCATTTGTGAGGTTCATTTTGTGAGTCAGTCTTGCATTTGTGTTTGCTTTGCATCTAGAAGTCATGCATTCTCTCAAGCATCAATGTAATTGTACTGAACTAATGGTATGAAATGATGAAAAGAATGCACTTGGTATTTGACATTATTTGATTGGTTCATATCTTTCATTTCCTCTCTATTTGGAAAATAAATTGGTTGAATGGCCTAAGTGGATGTGGCTTAATGAAATGATTACCTAGTTTGAACGCCTTGTGGATTATCGGCTTTGATTGGTTCTTTGTATATCAAATGGTGTCGAATGAAAGACGAGCTAGCCAGTCTGAAACCCTTCACTATGCATGAGTGTAAACTCCGCCACGTACAAGAATCATGTGGATCCTTGCGCATATTGAATGCAATGTTTTGCAAGTTACCTATTCACCTAAAAAGCATGCCAATGCACTTAAAAGTCTAGAGTTTTGTCATCATCAAAAAGGGGGAGATTGTTAAGTTTCTCCATGTGATTTTGATGATAACAAAACCCCGGTATGGCAAACATTTTAAGTTCGTCCATTCTTACAGAAGCCAGTGCTCATATAGGCTCTTAAAGCTATTCTTTTATCACAAGAATATGCTCAAAAGGATCATGTTTCAAAAGCCCAGAATGAGTCAAAAGCAACTCAAATTAAATGGAACAAAGTGTGGTCTTGTAGTATATTTTATAAGGATATGATTCATGGACTGACAATGTTAATTCTGCAGGTTTTTCAGAGTTCGGTCGACCTAGCCAGCAGGGGCGGTCGACCTAATCTCCCAAAGCTGAAAAGTGTGTAAAATTATAGAGTTCGGTCGACCGCCCCCACTGGACCAGTCGACTGATCCTCCCAGCAACGAAAGCTTCAAATCCTGTAAAAGTTAGGTCGACCGCCTAGCCCTATCCGGTAGATCGAACCCTTTGAAGCCCCTTTCTTTGACTTTATTTTCTTTACGAGGTGAAAGCATCTATCAAGGATTTTTTAATCCCAAAAGTCTCAAGAAATCCCTATAATTGTGGATCTGTGTCTTGGCCTATCTTTGACCATTCAAGTGTTATAAAAACACCTATCAGGGCAAAGAAACCGTAATAACAAAAGGTAGATCAAGGAGGCTATCTAGGGGAGAAAGAAGGTTGCTACTGTAGCTCCATGAACATTGCTTTGTCCAGGAATTCTTTATCCATCTCCAAGCTTCTCAAGATCAATTTGAAGCCAATCAACCCCAAATTAAGTGGAGATTCAAGCTTCATTCAAAATCTACATCATCTACTCAGGGATAGCTTAAATCAGAGTTTTTCTTTTGTGTTTCTTCTTCCATATTCCCTGAGTTTCATGAGTGTGATTTTTGTAATCTCTAAACATTCATGTGTGTGTGTGGATCTTTTCAGATATGTGTGTGTGTGTTTGATTTCTATCAGATTTGTGTGTGCTTCGGTGTGTTTACACCTTCGTGGGAGTTTCTATCTCCCTACGTGTGTGTGTGTGTGTGTTCAGATCTTGTAAGCCCTTACAAGATAGTGTGTGTATCCTCACAGTTTATGAGGGGTGGATATCGGTTGCCATTGTTGCATCCGAACCATCAAAAAATCATTGTCTCTTGTGTGGTTTGATCCTTTTCTCCTATCTCCATTCTGTGCAAGCACACACGTAGATTAGATCTTTTGTATCTCTTGAGTTAGATCTAGCACAACTTATCATCTTCACATCAGATCTCTGGTATATTAAAAGGTGGGTTCGGATAGACAAGACAAACCTTGTCAGGAAGATAACACTTTACGTGAGTAGAATCTTCGGATTCACATCTCCACCACGGTACCAAGGATCCATTGTGTGTGATAGATTTTGTTAGATCTAATAGTTTCTATATAAATTTGACCTTCCTTGTTGCTATTCTTCACACTTGTTTAAATTGGCTAAGGTTTTGTTAGATTTTGTAATTACCCAATTCACCCCCCCACTTCTGTGTCATTGATCGCGGGACTTCAGAAGAGTCCTAATCCGTGGGTAAAGTCGCCCAAGTCACGCTAAGGCTTATCTTAATTCGATTTGAGACTATCCAACCTCAATCATGGTGGGAAAGGACTAGGAATTTAGGCTCTATAAGTAGGGAGGCATTCTAAACTTGTAACTCACACAAAACCTTCCTTCTAGGCCATGAAAAACTTAGAAACATCACCCAAATCATCATGAAGAGGTCCCTTGAAGCAAGCACAATGGGCGAGGGTGACTACAATGGGCCAAAGCCGGCTAGAAAAGAGCACGGGGCACTGCAACGGCTGACTGCAATTCCCAAACACTTGAGCTCCAGCTGTACAAGAGAGGTAAGTTAATGTAATTACTTTCATATTGATCAAATTCCCTTCAAATCCTTACATTTCTCCTCCTCTTCTTCTTTCTTTATTTTCTTTTCCTTCCCTTACCTCAGCTTCTCCCCGGTCTGAGGCACTATTCAACATTGAGGTGGATGGCTCCTATGATTCGCGAACTCCCCATAACAGTAATATCCACTCAAAAGGCCTGGATGTACACCCTCTCTTAGTCTTAGCCAAAAAGTAATCCAAACTCTCATTAGATTGGCATAGCATCATAGCCTTGGTGGAGTTATGGCACCCCCAGACTCATACCTTCATAATTCCTTCCTTTGAGGCCACCATCCTATTAGAAGAGGTAGAGACCTATCTATCCCTCCCCAGATCCAAAATTGGCGAGGAAGACTTAGTCTACCATACAGTTGCGCCCATAGGCCCTACCCTTATCCTAGGGGAGTTTCTTCCCAACGCCAAGGACATCAACACCGTAGTTAGTCCACACCACATCCATCTGATACCCTTGAGCCAATGGATCATATCCCATTGCAAAAACAAGTGTGGGTGGAACGAGGCGATAGCCAAGGCCATTTCCATCTGCTTGTGCGGGGCCACACTCTTCTCTACCACCGACCACCTTCTAAATATACCCAACCTTAGCATCATTAGTGGTCTGTGGTAGGGTCTATCCATTTCACAGGCCATCCTCTCCTATTTGTATGAGGGACTTAGGTCAGCTGCCTTAGAAGGTCCACTCTTTGGGTCCATGATCCTACTCGAGTGCTGGATGGGAGTTAGACTGAAATTCACACCCAGGGAGGACATCCCTTACGCTAGCCGCATCTTCGGGAGCCATCCACTTTTCTTCATTGGTGGCGCCTTCGGGTTCTCTCAGCAGGATGAGTGCCAAACAGTAGATAAGAATACTAAGGATGAGTGGCGTCTCTACCTCAACACTCTACCACTAGACCGGTTCGTAACATGCCCACCTTTCCTCCACGGCACCACCCTCAGGGTTCCTAGAATGCTTGCACTTGACTTGAGGCTCATGGGAAACACCGCCTTGGCGATGTACAGCCCCCACAGATGTTCTCTATAGGTTGGGCTCCCACGCACTATGATTCCAGCACTACCCCATCTACCTACACTACAGGCGAGGAGACTCAGGACAGAGGAGGACGAGTAGGCAATTAGGAGTGCCTTGATCATGTGGGAGGTCAGCAGAGTGCGCACCTTGCCAGTAGAGGTGACAGAGACCCAGGAGGAGTACTAGGCTTACTTGAGAGAGTTACGTGAGATCCGATCTCGCGGGGATGCCTGATTGAGGATTGAGTGATATTTCATGATGTATAGAGATCCATAGCTTGAACTTGATGCATTTGATATTGAATAAATGAATGAAAGGCTTTGATTGGATAAGCTATAGACTTGGCTTTCTTTTCTGTGCACTGGTGTGGATTGAGATAGCTCTCAGGAAAAGAGGCGGCCTACCCAAAGACCACTACATGAATAAGATGGTCAGAGTATGACCGCTAAAAGAAGGAAAATGGCCTCTAGTAGACCGCAAAAGTAAAAGATATCAGAAGGGCCCATGGCCTTTGTAGTTAAGAGTTCTACCGCTAAGAATTAAGACGGTCAGGGCGCGACCGCTAAGGGCAAACGGTCACTATTATGAAGGGTGTGATGAACGGATCTAGAGGGGGGGTGAATAGATCCAACCCCAAATAAAAGACAACAACGGCAGTTAAAAATAACCAGTGCGGAAATAAACTGAACTGCAATGGACTCACCCACAGATTCAGAAGAAGGATGATCCAAGAGCAAGTGAAATCAACCAGTAGTAGAAACTTGATTAAGAATGCAAGATGAAACCAATCAAAAGATAACAGTATATGAACGATTAACTAATCAAACCATGCTAAACCATTTAGGCGAGCCTAAGCATTCATCTACCGAGGAGAAGACGCACAAGCAATCACACAGGAGACAATGTTTTTAAGGTGGTTCAATCTCTGTCTACAGATCTACATCCACCCCTTACTCAACTAAGTAAGACTTCCTACTACCACACAGCTTGAATACCGCTGATCCACAGCTTTGGGGATGGAAATCCCTACAACCGCTGAGCCTCACAGCTTGCTGTCTGAGGAACACCCTCGCCCGCTGAGCAATATAGCTTAGCTCTGCTGATTCACAGCTTCTAAAGGTTTCAAAACGAAAAATTGAAGAAACGTAAAAACACACCGATGAAAGAAAACAATGTAGCTCTTAAGATAGAGCAAGTTGACCCTGGATTTGATCCAGATGTCAGAAAGAGACTGCAGCTCACACTTCTTCTTCTTCTCACTCTCTTTCTTGCTCTCTCTTCTCTTCTCCTTCTGGGCTCTCCTCTTCTCTTCTTCTCTCGTGCTTCTCTTCTCTTCTTCTCTCTGGCGGCACTCCTTTTTCTTTTCCATCAGTTCTGTTCAGCACAGCTACCATCAGCTTTCTTCGAAGGGTAATATAGATTTATATAGGAACAGGGGCTTCGTATGGATCAAGCAACAGAACCCTACTGAAATTCTATTGGTCCACGTGCTAGGGAATATAAGCTTCCTTTCCTCAGATCACGTGCCAATCATTTCACCCTTTATCCACGAGCCAGCCTTCTGCCTTTTCAGAGGTCACGTGCCTCTCCTGCGAACCTGATTGTTCCCTACAAAAGACAGAGTATCGTTTAGGATCACTTGCAGAAAATTAGAGTTCATCACGTAGAAGAGCAGACCTTGCACAGACAGCTTAATTAAACCAGATGTGCACTGACCGTGAAATGCGTAAACAGACATATGCACAGACCTAGGATAGAAAAGAGCTCAGTGCAAAGTTTGCATCGTCTATAATATGTCTAAGACAAAAACCTGCACCGACTTAATAGGCTTTAGCCATGCACCAAGATCTACAGTGACTTGCACCGAGTTCGTATGCTGACAGACATATACGAACATGCATAGTGTATTGCACCGACTTTCTATATGCACGGACCTTCAGATGCAACAAGAGTGTATTGCACCAAGATTATATACAGAAGGGAAGACACTGCAACGACTTAATGAACACATATGCAAACATTGCACAGACTCTAAGCCTTTAGAACTCTTATGCACAGACTAGCCACATTAGAATGCATGGACTTTAGTAGCACGTGAGTAAACGTGCACAGGCCAACATGGTCCATGAGGAAGATGTGCATCGAGTTGAATGTTGCACGGACCTTGTATAGCACAAGGCATAACCTTGCACCGACCAAGTCTTGCCTAGACTAAATCAGGCACATACGTTGATATGGACTGACTTTCGTATGAACACTCGAAGACATGCACCGAGGTAAACAATGCAATGTGCTCTATATGCGTGCATGTAAAACATGCACCGAGTTAGAGAATGCACTGACCTCCTATATGCTTTAGAAAAACATTGAGGCATAGACATACATTGAGACGCAGAATGAGACGCAGACGGGGTTGCAGCTGTGCATGAGACGCTGTAAGAGATGCAAGACCGAAAATAGCACCGACCTGTGTGTGTATCAGACGTAGCATGAGACGCAGACGCACTGACTTTAAAGTTGCACAAACTATGAAGTTTTGTGTCTACCACGTGCACATACTTATGTGCAAGAAGGCAGATGTGCACGGACATAAATGACGCATGGTCCTGAATGTTGCACGGACCTTCCATGCAGCTTTGATCGTGTGAAAACATGCATCGACTATATGAATGCTTTGAGTTGATCCCCATGAACAGTGATGTGCACGGAGTTGAGCAGTGTATGCATATGACGAAATGCACAGACTTCACATACCTTAGACGTAGACATGCTAGGCTATGTGAGATGCAAGATAAGACACAGGATATGCATAGACTTCACCGCCCTATATTGCATCGACCTTGCGAATGCCTTAGACATATATATGCACGGACTAGTCTAGCATCGAGCTTGTGTGTGAAGGACTGCACGCACTGACTTTAGAATGTGTGCACATGACTAATCAATCTGAAAATGCAATGACCCAAAAAAATGATACTGGGAGTGATTCTAACCTATAAAAAGTTGATGTTGCCAAAGACAACGACTGGTTAAACCATTGTTGCCAATGGTCAAACCATTGTTGCCAATCATTAAAACAAGACAAGGATAACGCCAATTCAGAGGAGACACAACATTCTCCCCCTTTTTGATGATGGCAACAATTTATACTTTGATGGAAACATAAATGCAATAAGAGTCAGAAACTGGAAAGGAAATCTCTCCCCCTTTAGACACTCCCCCTTTCTCTCCCCTTTTCACTAAAGATTTGATAAGACTCAAACTGCCCATCGAGTTAAAACTCATCAAATTCTCTCCCCCTTTGCCATCAGCAAACAAGGAACAGGAGAGAGAGAAGGGAATTGAGGTAGTGAGGAGACACAAAAATGAGAAGGGTTTCAGAGTATGGAATTAATGAGATCTGGTGATAAACTGAAGTAAAATCTCATTAAACAAGCATACTTAGATCAGAATCTATTAGAATAAGAGTTCACGTAAGGCAACCTTGGTAAAAGTCTAATTTAAGTGTAATGAGAGTTAGAGTTTAGCAACTAGACTCGTTGTAGAGGGTTGCATGAGATGTTAATAGCAATAAACCAGGCATACAAAATCAGGTCAGAACAATCAATCTTCAGCTTACTTGAGTATAAAATCAGAGAAGTTCATATGAGCAACTAGAGTAGGTATTGAGGTTAAGCAAAATCTGATATATTTCTTCAGGATTACAGCTGGATTTAACTTGTTGACCATGAATGTATGAATAGGTAGGTATGATCCAGACCTTTGTACATGGAGGTACACGTTGATCAGACGCCAGCACCCCAAATTTACTCAGTAGGATTTACCATTCTGTTTCAATTTTTTGAACAGAGGTAACTGAAGCACTTCATGACATAGGTGCACTCTATTTCATAGATAGAGAGCCCAGTTTCTCTGTGCAGTCAGCCATTGCTCTGCCAATTAGTTTTTGAATCAAAATTTTATCCTTTTTAAATAGAGCTAACTAAAGCACCTCATGACATGGGTACATCCTCTTTCTTTGATGGAGGACCCAGTTTCTCAGTGACTTTAGTCATTGCTCTGCTAAATTGTTTTTGACCCAAAAGATTTATATAGCTGCCCTTTTGTTTTATTTAAAAACAATACTCATATCTAAGTTTCTCAACTACGGTTTCTTGAGTTTATAGACTTTCAGTTTCAGAATGACAAAATCAGACATAACATGTAAAGAATGGTTGAGAGCTATTAACTGAGCAACTCTTTTTCATTGAGTTAAGCCTTTAGACTCTAAAGTTCATTAAACCTAAATCATCAGTTCAGACAAGGTGCATTCAGATTCTTATAGGAGTAGATATCTGATTTTAGAAGCTTAGTATAGTGAAATGATCATCAGTTTGTCTTTATTTTGGAATCTCAGGGATAGCAAGATTTTCAAGGATGAGAGTGAATGAATTTTCTGAAGTAAAGGTAGGTCAGATACTAGGTGTGTTACCATGAGAAGGTATCAACTTGATATAGAGGGATGCCAGGAGAAATGATTTCAAGAGAAGTTGGTTCAGAAAAAAAATCAGAACAGATAGATAGATTTCTGAACTTCCTCTAACACAATGCATGTCAAGGTACACAATCAACAAGAATGGAGAACACATGCTCCTCCTGTCTATGTGTATCATGATTGGTCGAAACAAGGTGACATATGAATGCATAATGAAAATGCTTGACACAAATTCACTACACAACTATGACTCTATTAACGGATAGAGTGCAATGCATGCAGTTAACCTACTGACAGAGTTACTTAATTGATGGTCTGTGACATGTGCAGTTGAAACATTTATGAAGAGCATTTATTCAGAACAGATAGGAATGAAACATTAATCATCATGCTGAAATTTACATAAGCCTAGTTCCCTTCTTAAAAATTTAAATATATCATTTCCAAGGGGCTTAGTAAATATATCAGTAATTTTTTTTTTAGTTTCAAAAAGGTGAAATTCAATTTCATTCGTACTTACTTCATCTCTCAAGAAGTGATGTTTAATTTCTATGTGCTTTGTCCTAGAGTGATGAACATGATTTTTGGTTAATGAAATAGCACTAGTGTTATCACACAAAATAGGTGCGCATCCTAGATTGATGTGATAATCAGCAAGTTGGTGCTTTATCCATAAGACTTGGGTTGCACAATTCCCTACCGCAACATATTCTGCTTCAGCAGTGGAAAGAGCAACAGTGTGTTCCTTCTTAGATGCCCAAGACACAAGACAACTGCCTAGGTATTGACAATACCCACTAGTGCTCTTTCTATCTATTCTGCACCCAGCATAATCTGAATCAGTGTAAGCTACAAGGTCGACCTCACACTTAGTAGGAAACCATAGACCTAAGTCAGTGGTGCCTGAGAGATACGTAAAAATCCTCTTCACTGCACTCATGTGAGATTCTCTAGGACTAGTCTGAAATCTAGCACATAAACATACTGAGAATTGATTATCAGGTCGAGATGCAGTAAGGTACAAAAGGGATCCGATCATACCTCTATAGAGCTTGGTGTCAACCAATTTACCTTTTGGGTCACCATCAAGACTGGTTGAGGTGCCCATAGGTGATGTTATTGCTTTGAGGTTTTCCATTTGATATTTCTTCAGCATGTCCCTTAGGTACTTGGACTGTGTGATGAAGCTTCCCTCCAATGTTTGATTGACCTGTAGACCAAGGAAAAACTTCAATTCTCCCATAGAACTCATTTCAAATTCATTTGTCATTAATTTAGAAAATTCCTCACACATTTCAGATTTAGTTGACCTAAACACTATATCATCTACATAAATCTGAACAATAAGAATGTCATTGTTACTGACCTTAGTGAATAGGGTCTGGTCAACTTCTCCTCTTGAAAAACCCTTACTTGTGAGGAAGGAGCTCAGCCTGTCGTACCAGGCCCTGGGAGCTTGCTTCAGTCCATAGAATACTTTATCTAATTTGTAAACATAATCAGGAAAATCAAGGCATTCAAAACCTGGAGGTTGTTTAACATACACATCCTCATTTATCAACCCATTCAAAAAAGCAGATTTTACATCCATCTGCAGTAATTTTATTCCTAGGCTACATGCAAAAGCTAAAAGTATTCTAATTGCCTCTAACATGGCAACAGGTGCAAAAGATTCTTCAAAATCTACCCCATATTCCTGGTTGTAACCCTGTGCCACTTGCTTAGCTTTATTTCTAACTACCTTACCTTGCTCATCTGTCTTATTCCTGAAAATCCATTTAGTGCCTGTAACCGAGCCATGTGAGGGATTAGGAACTAGGTGCCATACCTAGTTCCTTTCAAATTGGTTCAGCTCATCATGCATGGCATTTATCCAATGCACATCTTCTAAGGCACTATCTATATTTTCTGGTTCTATTTGAGAGACTAGTGCAAAAGAATTCAACTCATTTTCAATCCTAAAGTATGATCTAATCTTAAGGGGTTCATTCAGATTACCAATTATATTCTCTAAAGGATGATCTTTAATAACTCTAACATTCGTAGGCTGATTACCTGGTTCTGCATTTTCCTCCTCCTGAGTTCTAGACACACTAGTCTCACCATCTTCTGTAAGTTCAAGATTTGGTTCTTCTTTACTCTCAAGGATATCACCATCAGCCTCGTCTCTGCAAAAACCAATTTCAGATTTATTAGAATGTTCATCAAAGACAACATGAGGTGATTCCTCAACAGTTTTTGAGTTTAGGTTATAAATCCTATAGGCTCTGCACACTTCAGAATATCCTAGAAAAATTCCATGTTCACTTTTAGGGTCAAACTTATCAAGGTCTCTTTTAGAATTTAGATTAATGAATCACTTACATCCAAAGACCTTGAAATGTGCTAGTGAGGGTTTCTTACCTTTAAGTATCTCATAAGGAGTCTTTTGTGTGGAAGGTCTTACCAGAGCTCTGTTAATTATATAACAGGATGTGCTCACAGCCTCAGCCCAGAACTTCCTTGGCAGATTCCCTTCAACCAGCATTGTTCTAACCATTTCCACCAAGGTTCTATTTCTCTTTCAACTACTCCATTCTGCTCTGGAGTTCTTGGAGATGAGAACCTGTGGTTGATTCCATTATCCCTGCAGAAATCATCAAATTGTGAGTTTTCAAACTCACCTCCATGATCAGACAAAATGTTTAAAATTGAGTGCTCATTGGTCTGAGTTATTTTATGGTAGAATTCCTGAAATTCCTTAAAAGCATCATTTTTATGTGTCAGGAAATATACCCAGGTAAATCTAGAGAAGTCATCTACTAAAACATAACCATATCTCCTACCAGATAAGCTGGCTGATCTAGATGGTCCAAACAAATCCATATGAATCAGCTCAAACGGTTTAGAAGATAAGCTTTAGTTCTAGACTTAAATGACTTTCTAGTTTGCTTGCATTGAGTACAGGCCTCACAAATTTTATAATTTGTTTTGAATGAAATTTCAGGGAGACCTTTTACCATGCTGTGTTTTGTCAGTTTGTGCAACACATGATAGCTAGCATGACCTAACCTACGGTGCCACAGACAGGCTAAGTCATCCTTATTAACATTTAAGCACAAATCTGTATGTGCTGCATCATCTAAATCTACCATGTAGATATTATTGACTCTCTTACTAGAAAATTTGACACATTCAGAATTTGGTTCAAATATGGTGCATGCAAAAGAATCAAAAACTACCTTATGACCTTTATCACACAGCTGGCTGATGCTAAGCAGATTGTAGGCAAGTCCTTCTACCAATAACACTTCATCAATGCAGCATGAAGAACACTTACCTACTTTACCTGATCCAACTATTTTCCCTTTGGTATTACCTCCGAAGGTAACATGACCTGCATCCTTCTTTACCAGCATGCAAAAATTGTCTTTATCCCTGGTCATGTGCCTAGAGCAGCCACTATCAAGGTACCATCTGTTCTGGTTGGCTGCCAGGCATACCTGCAAGGAGAATCAAGCAGAAATGTTTGGAACCCAAAATTGTTTGGGCCCCATAAAAGCATTTATTTCATGCAGACTAGAAACTAAATGTTTTGGTATCCACATCTGATTTGGTTTCTTCATAGTGGATTTTTTGTCATTCAGTTCAGTCTGCCTTTTCTTGACACTTTTAGTTTTTGGTAGTTGTTTCTGTACTGTGGCTTGGTTCTTCCTTTTAAAATCATTTTGAAACTTTCTTTGCCAGTGCTTAGTCCGATAGGCTTTGGGAGTAGTGGGTGTACCGAAGACCCTAGGCTGACTGAACATCGAATGGTAAAGGCCATAGGGGTTCTGACTTATGATTTCGTTGTGCATAGGTTGCTAATAGGAGTTCCAAGGTTGAGGTTGATGCATCTGAGTAGTGTAAGGGTTCAGAAAATGATACTGCATCGGCCTCATATAGAAGCTACCTTGACCTCTCTCATGGGAATTGTAGTGAGACAAGTTATGACATGAAGAGTAGGTTGGAGCATTGTTGAAGTAGCCTCGTCCTGAGGTACTTGTGCTCGGCCCAGAGTTCCTAGGGGACTTGTACCCAGAAGTAGTAGAAGTCGAAGCACCTAAATGGTTGCCTAGACCTTTCTGTGGAGACTAGGTAGTTTTGGCCTTAGGGTTTTCTTGAGTTCTAGCATTAGAAAACTGACCCCTAGCATGTCCCTTGAATTTAGGTGTGGGAGTATGTAAGCATGATCCCCTAGACACCTCTATCTTCCCTTTGCCCTTGCCCTTGGCACTGGGCTTAGTTTTCTCAATATTTTTTATTATACTCTTATTTTGACCTTCTCCAGAAGTCATGTTTATCAGGGGTTGAAATGTCTCCTTTTCTGCCACAAAGGAGATGGTTCTCATGTCAAACCTCTCCTTATTAGTTGGGTTGAAACCCAAACCACCCTTTCTGAAATTACTTTTTGCTCCCAAGATGGCATTCAGATTTTCTGTACCTTGTGTCATGCCTTCAAGGGAGTGTTGTTTATCTGTATTTTCTTTTTCTATGTTTTCTATTGTCTTTTTCAATTCAACATTCACACCATTGATAGCTTCATATTTTTCAGTGGCTATCCTAGTTTCTTCCTGAAATTCATGTATTCTAAGTTTGAGTTCATCAATGGTGTTCATCAGATTTTCATTTTCAGATCTTAAGTCAATCAAGATGACTTTATCACACTCAGCTTCATCAAGAGATTTTTTTAAATTGATATTTTCAATTTCCAGACATGCAATTTTATCATTCAAAGATGTATCATGAATCACAGAATTAGTTTTCCTTTTCAAACGTTTGTATTCTTTTTTCATATCATCATATTTATCGAGTAACTCAGCATATGCTTCTTGCCAATCATCATGAGTGAAATTTTCAAAAATTGAAGTTACCTCATCACTGTCTTCTTTGTCTTCACCACTTTTGGCCATCAAGCATAGCTTGTCTTCCTTCTCACTGTTAGAGGAGCTGCTCTGACTTCTTCATCTTCATCGCTCCAGGTGCTAACCATAGCCTTTCCTTTCTTGTTCTTCCGCCTAGGCTTAGCTTTCTCAGCATTTTTCAACTCCTGACAATTTGCCTTGAGATGTCCTGCCTTCCTGCAATTATAACAGACATTGCTATCAGTTTTCTTGGCAGTATCAAATTTATGCTTTGACTGCCTTTTTCCAGAGAAATATTTTTTCTTAAAGCTCTTTCCTTCTTTTCTCAGAAACCTCTTAAAATTCCTAGTAAACATAGCAAAATCATCACTATCTTCACCTGAACTGGACGAGCTGTGTTCACTATCAGACCCTTTGTTACTAGCTGAGACTTTAAGCGCCAGGGGTTTCTTTCTTTTCTCAGTCTCATCTACCCTCTTAAGGTTTAGCTCGTAAGTCATAAGAGAGCCAATGAGCTCATCAACGGTCGTGGTAGCAAGGTTCCTTGACTCCTCTACAACGGTGGCCTTGGTATGCCAAATAGGTGTCAGAGACCTCAGGATTTTCCTAACCAGCTCGTACTCACTATATACTTTACCCAAGTTTCTCAAGCCATTTGTGAGCACCAGCAGACGGGCATACATTTCAGACACTGACTCATCAGGCTTCATTCTGAATGCTTCATACTCGGAGACCAACATGTTGGCCCTGGTTTCCCTAACCTGTGTAGTCCCTTCATAGATAACCTTCAGCTTATCCCACATCTCCTTGGCTGTGCTACAGGAGGAGATCCTGAAAACTCGTGGGATGAAGTGCACATTGTATGGCATTAATGGCCGCCCAATTCAAGGTGGACCTACGGATGTGCTCCTTGGTCCAGAGCGTTTCATCTGGGGGTAACTCGAAAGGACCAATACTAACTACCTTCCAAATCTCATAGTCCTTAGCCCGAAGGAATACCTCCATGCGATTCTTCCAGTAAGAGTAATTAGACCCATCGAAGAAAGGGGGCTTACTAGTTGATTACCCCTCAGTAGTTAACCCTCTAACATCCATTCTAAACTCTCTAGGATGTAAGGCCCAAAGGAAGAGGTTGGCTCTGATGCCAAGTGAAGGGTGTGATGAACGGATCTAGAGGGGGGTGAATAGATCCAACCCCAAATAAAAGACAACAACAACAATTAAAAATAACCAGTGTGGAAATAGACTAAACTGCAATAGACTCACCCACAGATTCAGAAGAAGGATGATCCAAGAGCAAGTGAAATAAACCAGTAGTAGAAACTCGATTAAGAACGCAAGATGAAACCAATCAGAAGATAACAGCAGATGAATGATTAACTAATCAAACCATGCTAAACCATTTAGGCGAGCCTAAGAATTCATCTACCGAGGAGAAGACGCACAAGCAATCACACAGGAGACAAATGTTTTTAAGGTGGTTCGATCTCTATCCAGAGATCTACGTCCACCCCTTACTCAACTGAGTAAGGCTTCCTGCTGCCACACAGCTTGAATACCGCTGATCCATAGCTTTGGGGATGGACGAAATCCCTACAACCGCTGAGCCTCACAGCTTGCTGTCCGAGAAACATCCTCGCCCGCTGAGCAATACAGCTTAGCTCTGCTGATTCACAGCTTCTAAAGGTTTCAAAACGAAAAACTGAAGAAACTTAAAAATACACCGATGAAAGAAAACAATGTAGCTCTTAAGATAGAGCAAGCTGACCCTAGATTTGATCCAGAGGTCAGAAATAGACTACAGCTCACACTTCTTCTTCTTCTCACTCTCTCTTCTCTTCTCCTTCTGGGCTCTCCTCTTCTCTTCTTCTCTCGTGCTTCTCTTCTCTTCTTCTCTCTAGCGGCACTCCTTTTTCTTTTCTCTCAGTTCTGTTCAACACAGCCACCAGCAGCTTTATTCGAAGGGTAATATAGATTTATATAGAAACAGGGGCTTCGTATGGATCAAGCAACAGAACCCTACTGAAATTCCATTGGTCCACGTGCTAGGGAATAGAAGCTTACTTTTCTTGGATCACGTGCCAATCATTTCACCCTTTATCCATGAGCCAGCCTTCAGCCTTTTCGGAGGTCACGTGCCTCTTCTGCGAACCTGATTGTTCCCTGTAAAAGACAGAGTATCGTTCAGGATCACTTGCAGAAAATTAGAGTTCATCACGTGGAAGAGCAGACCTTGCATAGACAGCTTAATTAAACCAGATGTGCACTGACCGTGAAATGCGTAAACAGACATATGCACAGACCTAGGATAGAAAAGAGCTCAGTGCAAAGTTTGCACCGTCTATAATATGTCTAAGATAAAAACCTGCACCGACTGAATAGGCTTTAGCCATGCACCGAGATCTACAGTGACTTGCACCGAGTTCATATGCTGACAGACATATACGAACAAGCATAGTGTATTGCACCGACTTTCTATATGCACGGACCTTCAGATGCAGCAAGAGTGTATTGCACCAAGATTGTATGCGGAATGGAAGACACTGCACCGACTTAGTGAACACATATGCAAACATTGCACAGACTCTAAGCCTTTAGAACTCTTATGCACAGACTAGCCACATTAGAATGCATGAACTTTAGTAGCACGTGAGTAAACGTGCACAGGCCAACATGGTCTATGAGGAAGATGTTCATCGAGTTGAATGTTGCACGGACCTTGTATAGCACAAGGCATAAACTTGCACCAACCAAGTCTTGCCTAGACTAAATCAAGCACATACGTTGATATGCACTGACTTTCGTATGAAGACCCGAAGACATGCACCGAGGTAAAAAATGCACCATGCTCTATATGCGTGCATGTAAAACATGCACCGAGTTAGAGAATGCACTGACCTCTTATATGCTTTAGAAAAACATTGAGGCGTAGGCATGCATTGAGACGTAGAATGAGACGCAGACGGGGTCACAGCTGTGCAAGAGACGCTGACAGAGATGCAAGACCAAAAATAGCACCGACCTGTGTGTGTATCAGACGTAGCATGAGACGCAGATGCATTGACTTTTAAGTTGCACAAACTATGAAGTCTTGTGGCTACCACGTGCATAGACTTATGTGCGAGAAGGCAGATGTGCACAGACATAAATGATGCTTGGTCTTGAATGTTGCACAGACCTTCCATGCAGCTTTGATCGTGTGAAAACATGCATCGACTATATGAATGCTTTGAGCTGATCCCCATGAATAGTGATGTGCACGGAGTTGAGCAGTGTATGCATATGACGAAATGCATAGACTTCACAGACCTAAGACGTAGACATGCTAGGCTATGTGAGACGCAGGATATGCACAAACTTCACCGCCCTATATTGCACCGACCTTGCGAATGCCTTAAGCATATATATGCACGGACTAGTCTAGCATCGACCTTGTGTGTGAAGGACTGCACACACTGACTTTAGAATGTGTGCACATGACTAATCAATCTGAAAATGCAATGACCCAAAACAAATGAAACTGGGAGTGATTCTGACCTATAAAAAGTTCATGTTGCCAAAGACAACGACTGGTTAAACCACTGTTGCCAATGGTCAAACCATTGTTGCCAATCATTAAAACAAGACAAGGATAGCACCAATTCAAAGGAGACACAACACATTAGACCTCAAGAGAATAGGTGCCAGGAAGAGCTAGTGGGCTTGTGATTAATAGCTTTTGGATGGGAAGGCGGCCAGCCAGTGACCGCTGAAGAAATAAGACGGTCATCGTCTGACCGCTGAGAGGACGGAAATGGTCATCGATAGACTGCAAACAAGTAGATGCCAGAAGGGCCCATGGGCCTATGGTCCAGACTTTGCGGGCCTGTCTATGTATAAACACTAAACAAAAAAATAGGTTAGATCTGTTTTAGGCTTAACCCCTTACCTAGGGTAATCCCAATGTGAGACCAATCCTTGAAGTTTGGTCAAGGGGTGAAGCCTTATCAAATCGGCAAAAAAGTCATAAAGGAAAAATGTAATGCATGTCATGAAATGAAAGGGAAACATGTAATGATTTTTTTTGAAAATCATGTGATTTTTTTTTGGATTTTGTGAATATTTAATTTTTGAATTTTAAAAATATTTGATTTTTTTAGATTTTGACAATATTTGAATTTTTTTATGTTGAAAATATTTGATTTTTTGTTTGGATTTTAAAAATATTTGATTTTTTTAGATTTTGATAATATTTGATTTTTTGTTGGATTTTTTTTCTTGGCTAACTCAAACTAAGCAACGAGAACCTTAACCCATGTCATTAGGAATCTCCTAAAGCACAACGTGCGCTCAAGATGACAACCCCCTGGCCAGGGTCCAGTTCGCATGACGATGTCTCTCCTAGGGCCACACCTAGGGTAGGACCTAGTCTTCAGGGAGGAAATTGAAGAAAATTTGGGACAAGCCTTACATTGGGATGGGAGATATCAGGACTCGACTTCCTTCCAGAGCACTACCCCTCAAAGAGTCGGTTTATTGCATTGGGGAATCAAACTTTCATTTGGCACGCATACGACCAGGCTTGTGATGACCCGCGGGGACTTTGCCACTCTTGTCGTGCCTTTAACTCATGATTTTTCCTTTTTTTCATGATTTTGGTACACCCATGATGCTGTACAACCCTTCATCGTTTTACGCGAACCTCGACTCTTGCCTTAGGAGAAGTAGGCCCAGTTACTAGGATCAGAGATATTTTTCATGGTGTTTCTCATTCAATTGTTCTTCATTTTCCTTTTCTTTTTCCTTTCGAAGATTGCCCCTATTTGAAACCGCTCTCGTATTGGGGATTGCTTAGGTTGGTTATCTCATCTATCAATCTCTTGCCCCTACGTTCGGCCGAAGAGAGAAAAGCAAGGACCTTCACCTCCCCCGAGCATGGCCGAAGGAGAAACGGTGTTACGCAAAAAGAAGACCCTGACCAAGGGTGTGGTGTAGTGTGTGGGTGATGTGCTAAAGAATCTTCTCTAATGATTAAGGAAAGGATGCCTCGCCACCTAGCTATCGTTAACCAGACTCCTTAAGGATAAAAGCACTTAAGATATAGCCCATTCCACGCGTGAGACAATTACTCACCCTCTGTGTTAACTAGGCGATATGCGTTCCTTGGACAAACCTCCTTGACTATAAATGGGCCCTCCCAGTTAGGTTGCAGCTTAGACCTGGGACCTCCAGATCTAATAAATTTACATTTCAAAACCATATTACCCTCATGAAATTTCCTTTCAATGACCTTCTTTTGAAAATGACGTGAGACACGCTTTTGATAAGCAGAGACATGATTGGCCGCATTAAGTCTATTCACATCCAAGAGTTCCAGCTGGACTAGCAACGGCTCTCGACACTCATCGAGATTAAGTTCCTTGTCAAGCTGCACTTTTAGGGAAGGGATCAAAATCTCATATGGAAGTACCGTCTCCATCCCATAAGTGAGAGCAAAAGGGGTTTGCCCAGTGGGAGTACGGACAGAGGTGCGATAAGCTCATAGAGCTTCTACTAATCTTTCAGGCCAATCAGAAAATTTATGCGATTCGCACGTTTTCTTGATAATTTTAAGAATGGTTTTATTGGTGGCCTTGACTTGACCGTTGCCTTGGGGATAATATGGAGATGAATGATGCAATGTGTAATGCCCGAAAAATTTGAAGGCTAAATAGGAATAGAAATTATATATGTATTATTATGTATATATTCACGGTCTGAAAAGAAAAAGATAACCTATATGTGATGATATTTATATATTCCTCCACATAGTTAATAATATTGAATAAATAAGAATTGGGGTATATTACTCTTATGATAAATAAATGGCTAATTAATATTTCCTTTTTGAAAGAGAGTAAATATTTTCCTAGGATCGAACCTGCCTCTGATATCTAGGTCGATGACTAATAAAATAATTAAAGTAAATGAAACTATGAGGGATAAAATCCCCATATGAAGTATTACCTTAAGCAAACTCACAATCGATAAAGACCCAAGTATATGAAAATGGGCTTAACATTCAAGGCCAACTCATGTACACTAGTAGACCCTTAAAACCCCACGTATGGGTTAGTATCAGTACATAATGGGCTTCAGGAAAAATATATAAATAAATATATACATCTATAACTATAATGGGCCTTGCATATAAAAAAATAGCTTAAGGCTAATGGGCCTCATATATATATATATATATATATATATATACAAAACTATAAATAGATATAAGCTGCATATATGTGGTTTAGTAAATAACAGATGGGTTAGTTATAAATTAGATCAAACCCATACACCTTAGATAAGTCTACACACGATATATATTTATGTGTACTTGTATCAAGGTGCCTTAACAATACAACCCATATTCATGAATGTGGGCCCTCACACGTACACCTATAAGAAGCACACACCATTAAAAATATATAAAGTTCTAAACCCCTGAATACCCTAATACACAGGATGCCCAAATAATAGGGAGCCATAGCTTATGATGACCCACGTACGTGGGCGTTAAACCCATAAACAAGAAGAAAGAATCCCACAACCCATTCGAACATAGAGGATTCGAACGTAGTTTGCATGAGAACCCTTTAGGGTGTCACCAAGGGTTAAAGGTAGTCGACCGTTAATATAGTATGGATTAAACAAAGCATGGAAAGTCTTAAAACTTTCCCGTTACAGACCTTCGAACCCTCCATAAATCCCCACCGTTGACCAACCCAAATGCCCATTCGAACTTAGCAAAAGCCTAACTTAATTACCCCACATGTCAAGGGCACCTTTAAGAATATAATAAACAGTATGGTTTTTATAAACTAAACCCTTCCCAATTCAATCGAAGGCTGCATTGGAAGGTGGCTGCAGTTTAAGGAATTTTTTAGGATCATTAGGATTCATATACAGTAGGTGTTAATCTCATTAGGATTTCTACAAAGGGGGATTGCTTCCCAATAGGATTCTAACGTCTCAAACCTATAAATAAACCCTCATCGAGCAAGCCATGGTTGCTGCTGTTCGTGTTATTTTCTCTTTACCAAACCCCACCATCAAACGAGAAGAAGAAAGCCCATGCCTCCTTCCTTTCTTCTTCTTATTCCCTTCCTCACGAGCGGGCTTCTATTCTCCTCTGCATGACCCCTGCTACGGATGTAACGAGGTGGAGGAATGGCTGTGGAGAAGAGCATGCCGTTTCTTCTGGTGTTGCTGCTGCACACTTCTCCTTCCTCCGGCAGTTACAGAGAAGTCATCTTCTTTCTACAGTGCATCATCGTCATCTTGTCATCCTTCTAGAGAAGATGCTGCTTCTTATATTTTCTTCTGCCGTAAGAGTGCTGCTGAAGAGTCACTACTACCATCCTTCCATTACCTTTTCTGTTCATCATCCAGATCGACCCACAAGGTAGGTGTTCTCAAGTACAAAGCCCAACAAGTTAACTAGAAGCATGCATATAACCCTTGTAGCATTGATTCCATGGTTATAGTTTTGAGTTTTTTGAGTTTCTGTGAAGAGCGACCGTCACTTGGGTGCTATTTTATATGCGCGACCCTACACACGGTTGCTATAACCCTAAGTAATTAATAAATACTCCATGTTTAAAATTTAATAACTATGTAACTCGATGACCAAATTAATGCATGAGCATAGTTCTGGAATCCTACTATTTTTCTCTTTCTGCCCATATATTCACTTCTGTAAAATTTTATTTATTAAGAAAGTGACACTATTCATGTTAAATTGCATAAGAATGAAATAACGACTGAACCACAGACTCTATTCAATATCGCGCCCCTGTCCTGGGCGCTATATTCTGAAATGAAGACTTCTTAAGAGGGCGCCATTCCCTCTGTGTAAAAATTCTCCAGCAACTAATATATATATATATATATATATATATATATATATATATATATATATATGTGGAATTAGATACAACGCCCCCATAGGAAGGCGCTACTTAATGAAATGAAGGCACCCCCTAAGGCGCCATTTACCTGATTCCCATTTTCTTCTTAGTTTTTCCTGTGACCCATTACTAAGGGTATTTTGGCACTATATCTCAGTTCGTAGATGTAGTCCCACATTTTCACGATGTTTCACGCTTACCCACTAATTATCGATGATGATTGAGCCCTCCGCGGGATATTCCTTCCTTTAGACTAGCAATTTCATCATAGTGACCTCCATAACTCTACGCGAAGCCTTGGATTCCCTCAAGGTCGCCGAGCAGGCTGTACCCTAAAAACCCATGACACCTTGTTCTGTCACGTCACTCTAAAGAAACGTGATGCATTAGCCCTCTTAGAGCACTATTCTGGCCTCTATGAGAAATGTTTTGTCTGTCAATAATTAACGGCATTGACCTAGGCACCAGAAGGAATTGGCAACCTTCTCAGTGCCGTTATTCACTTGGAGAGGAAGAAAATCAACCAACCGAGAGCACGGCCCAACCAGGTCCAATACTACCAAACCAGGCCCAGCTCCCCAAAGTGACAGCCCCATTTTCGGGCCACTTACTCCAAGCCCAAAAACCCACTCGGAGCAGCACTTCCTATCACTACAAGAAAAATGAGAAATTCCGACGTCCATTTACTGTCGCAAATACGTCGAAGATACGTCGCAATTTGATTTTTCGACGTATTTGCGACGTATGAACGACGAAATATGGACGTCGGAACTATTTCGTCGCAAATTTTTGACGTATTGATATAGCGTCGCCAATGAGTCCAAAATCACTGACGAAACTATCTCGTTGAAATTATCATGGCTATTTATGTCGGTAATTAATAATACGAAAATTAATTAATTATTGTGATGGAACATAATTTAGTTGAAAATATGTAACACCCTCAAATATAGCTAAGTTGTACTCTATATCACCGAGATGTCTTTTGAAGTATCGGCTCAGTTCTTGAAAAGAACTCTGAAGTTAAGCGTGCTTAATGGGGAGTAGTATTGGGATGGGTGACCTGCCCGGGAAGTCCCTCATTTTGGAGCCGATCACAGTTAGAAAGGGATAAAACCGTGAGGCCAGTAGGCCAAAGTGGACAATACCTCAACGGTATAGAGTACAGGACATGATAGAATGGTATCAGAGCTATACCCCAGCCGGAAGTGTGGGAACTAAGTGCCATGCAGGGCAAAGTGCTACACTATGGGAGCCACCTCTTGAGTCCGTAATGGAGCAAAGTGCTACATATTGGGAGCCACCTCTTGAGCCTGTAGGGGTCACCTCTAGAGTCCTACCTGCCTGGGGGCTTGATTGCGTGATTGCGTGCTATATGAGCCCAGCGACGAGGACGTCGCCTATATAAGAGGGGTAGATTGTAACACCCTCAAATATAGCTAAGTTGTACTCTATATCACCGAGGTGTCTTTTGAAGTATCGACTCAGTTCTTGAAAAGAACTCCGAAGTTAAGCGTGCTTAATGAGGAGTAGTACTGGGATGGGTGACCTGCCCGGGAAGTCCCTCATTTTGGAGCCGATCACTGTTAGAAAGGGATAAAACCGTGAGGCTGGTAGGCTAAAGCGGATAATACCTCGACGGTATAGAGTACGGGGCATGACAGAATGTAGAAACCCGATAATTAAAAATGAGAAATAAATTTTTAATTTCATTATGTAATTAAAATTTTCATAAAATAATCAAATTACATTTTTACTATATGAAATAAGCTAGTTTATTGAATTTACTTGAATTTACTTAAGTAAATAGGAAATTAAATGCTTTAACCCTTTGATAAATCATAGTAAGCCCAATAAAAGTACATATAATAGATTAGGATCATAATTGGCCCATTGGATAATTCATAATGGGTTGGATTAATGGATTAAAGGATTTAATAAAGTATAAATAACCTTAAATTTGTAACATGTGTTTAATATGACATTTAAGAGATTAAAATAACCCCATTTCTAGAAGATTGACTCAAAAATCAACCCTTACCTAACAGCCCACCTTAGACTAGCTGTTTTCACATTGTTTTCACACCAAAATGAGGTTAGATTAAGAGAAGAAATGTGAATTTTTTTCTAATTCGTAGCTAATGGGTTAGGTGGAATTATGTGAGAAATCTTGACAAAATTGGCCAAGTTTTGGCTACAAATAGAGCCCCATTCGACCCTCAACTCATCCCTGGAGGCTAAGGTTATGATGTTGCAAGAATTAGTGGAGATTTGAAGGAGGATTTGGAAGATCAAGGAGTTTCTTTATATTTGGAGATATTTCTTTAGATCTGTCTAAAGGTAGGTGTCTCTCAGGCTAA
Organism: Amorphophallus konjac; assembly: GCA_022559845.1. Classification (NCBI taxonomy): domain Eukaryota; kingdom Viridiplantae; phylum Streptophyta; class Magnoliopsida; order Alismatales; family Araceae; genus Amorphophallus; species Amorphophallus konjac. The sequence continues at coordinate 110,032,428 of CM040128.1, read as the reverse complement.
ACTCTAATTAAAGTATGCTATCTTGTGTATTTTTTAATGCTCTTTCCATTGATACATGTTTCCACAAATTTAATTGAGAAATGATCAAGTTATTAGCATTTTATTGAAGGGTATTCACATTTTTTCTTAAGAAAACCGTGGCTATTAAAACTCAGTCCGCGTTAACGAATGCGTCTCCCCGATAAGACGTGTTCTTAACAGCTTTTACATTGGCCAGAATTCAAAAGTAAAAATATATAATAATATTTAAGGAGGCGTCCAGCCATCTGGACGCGTCCATAGAGCACGTCCATTAGCTAAGACGCGCTCAGACAGACTCTCCCTCCGTCCTAAATTTTGAAAAAAAATATTAAAATAATTTCAAGAAGGTGTCCACTTGCCTAGACGCCTCCATAAAAATTATTAAAATAATTTCAAGAAGGTGTCCACTTGTCTGGACGCCTTTATAAAAATTTTTAAATTTTATTAAAATGATTTTAAAGAAGGCGTCCAGCTACCTGGAAGCCTCTTTAAAAAATCCATATTAAATGACTATTTTCAGTGTGAAAATCTAATTTTTACAAAATAATTGATAAAATAATGAATGAGAATTATTCCCAGCATCTAAAAATCTGTTATCAAAAGTTGATATATTGAAATTATTTTTCAGCATGTTAAAAATTTATTTTGTGGAATAAAAATATTTTTACCATGAAAAAATATATTTTTACCATATTATTAGTAAATTGATGCATGAAAAATATTTACAGCATGTTAAAAAATACTTCCAGCATGATAAAATTAATTCCAACGGGTTAGAGTTATTTTAGCTTGTTAAGACTATTTTTCAGCATATTAAAGTTATTTTAAACTATTTTTCAGCATGTAAAAATCTATTTTTATCATGTTAATAGTAAAGTAATGTATAAAAGTTAGTTTCAGCATGTTAAAAATTATTTCTGGTATGATAAATTTACCTCCTGCATATTGAGATAGGAAATTATTTTTCAGCATGATAAATTTATTTAAAACTAATTTTTGCATATTTTTCTAGCAAGAAATTAGTAGATAAATGTTTAAAAATTAATTTCAACGTGCTAAAAATTACTTTCAGTATAATAAAATCATTTACAGTATGTCATGATGATTTTAGCATGTTAAAATTAATTTCATCATGCTAAAGCTTTTTAAAAATTATTTTCTGCATGATAAACCTATTTTCTCAATAAATAATTAACAAATAAATGTATAAAAAATATTTTTCAGCATAATTTTTTTTTTGTTATCATAAAATTTAGACAAACAGCATGGTAAACTCATGTTTGTCACCTCATTAGTGTGTTAGTGTACGAGGATTATTAGCATGTTAAGTATTCATATTAATATATTAAATAATAATTTTCAGTATGATAAAAAGTTAATTCCAGCATGAAAAGTCTATCTTATTATCCGAGCAGTAAAGTGACACATGAAAATTATTTTCAGCAAGTAAAACTTATTTTTAGTACATAAGCTCTATTTTCTTATCAAATAACTAGTACATTGATGAATAAATATTAAATAAATAGAAAATACCAAAAATCAGGATTTTAAATTCTGAAAATTTTACTTCTTACCTAAAACACTTAATTATAAAAAAAATAAAAATCAGATAAGACTATGAAATTTACAATATTTCTAATTACTTGAATTTTCTTCCTAGTTACCGTTCGTTCTTGAATTCCACGACTTAATGTCGTTAAACATTATGCCTCAAAACTTTTGTCCACATTTCTTGAAACTTCTGGAATTTTTGCTAAATCTGTACTTATTTACAATAGCCTATTTCTTGAAATTCATTGGCCATATACATTAAAGTGGATGTCTAGATGTACTTGGGATCTTTTGATCCATATGACTCAATGCCTAGCATTAATGGGGCCCGGTCTGGTCCTAGGGGGGAGCGTCCAAAAGTACTTGTGCCCATGGGAGTTGATTGACTAACGGTGTGACATTACACCGAAGTGCATGATAGATTTACTTGATACGGCATTCCACATTTCGTTATTGGTATTTGATTACTTGTTTACATGAATATTCGATAAATACTCGATTTACTTGACTTGCATGAAGTGGCCAATTACATGAAATTCTTTACTTGTTCAAATTCATAACTTGAAAATTTCTCTTGATATCTTGTTATTCCAATTACTTGGAAATTCTATTCATGTTCATACACTTCTCGATACAACTTCAAAAATTGCTTAAAGTGTTAATACTTAAAGATTACCTGGTTCATAGAGATATAAAATCCTATTGAGCTTTTAGCTCACCCTACGTTTTGGTTAATTGTTGCAGGAAATAAAAATGAACAAGGGAATGGACAAGAGTGAGAGAGTGATTTTTCTTTTTACCTAGGTTTATGTAGATCATTAGTGTTTTTACAAGAATGATGTACTTTGGGATTGGAAGTTTGTAATTTGCCTTTATGGCTTATGAATTAGTGATGTAAACTTTATTTTGATAGAATAAAAGTATTATTTTCCCGTTCATTTCTGACTTTAGAAATAAAATTGTACATGCTCTGATCGACACGCGTGTTTACGACTCGTCGCGCCCTCGATATTCCGCGTCGGGACGTGACAAAATAGGTCTAAAGTTTTCGACGAATTTCTGACATATATATTATGTCGTCGCAAACATATTGGTTAAATTAATTCCAACGAAAGTTATTTTGGTGGCAAATACGTCCTTAATTTTTGACGAATTTTTATCGCATAAATATTACATTGAAAACCTGTGGGTCAAATTAGTTCCAACGAACTACTATTGTGTCAAAAATACGTCGTTAATGCTCGACGAATTTGCCATGGATAATTAATACATCAGAACTAGTTTGAATCAAATTACCTTCGACGAAACTACCTCTGGTCGAAAAGATGTCGTTAATGTTCGACGTATTTGAGACGGATAATTAATACGTCAGGAAATAAGTGAGTGAAATTGGTTCCGACGAATTGTTCGTTGGTCGAAATTTCGTCGAAAACTGTCTCCACATATTTTTTTAAATATTTTAAAATTTTAAAAACATGTTTAAAGCTACAATTATACACCACAATCGACTCAACTCAACATAAAACATGTAATAAACAACATATACAACACACAATAGGATAAAATCCTATTGTAAATTAGAATAAAGAATGTTCACAACACATAAATCTTTGAATAAAAAAAGTTACAGTTGCATTAATTGAAATGTATCATTTTTTCATAATATCATTAAAAAAATCAAGAGATATCCGCTGTATCATCCTCATTCGTCATTCATAGCATCTCCACCATCACCGGCTGCAGGAGGATCCTGAATCACAAAAAATGAATAATAAATAGATTTTAATAAATATAATTATTAATAAATCTAGTTAAATATTTTTTTGATTTTCTAAGGCCGAAAGTAGATAACATGAAGATGATTTATTTCCCTCTCAAAGGTGAATTCTTTGAACTAAGTAGTAATGTTATTGTTGTGCCCTGTGACTTTGATGATGTCTAACACTATGAATCATATTATGATAATGATTTTTTATATCATGAATTTGATGTGTGCGGGCTAATGTTGATATGTTTCCTAATGCCTTGAACAACATTTTCATATGAAGGCTTGAAGAATTGTAATGTCAATGCTATGAATGCTTGAACTGCTATGTCTATATGCTTGAATAATGTCTGTTTAAAGAACTGTAATATCTGAAGAATTCAGGTAAGCTTAAGCATGGCAGTGTCATAGCAGCCCTAGAAGCAACTCTGCAGAAGAAGCCTCCAATCACTGAAGGAACAAGCAGATATATCTGCTTAAGATAGACTCTTTACCCGCTGAAGCATAAGGGTGAAAAATATCCCTTAAGGCTGACAAATGTGCATTACGGGTGACAGATACTACCTTAAGGGTGGCAAATAGATGGACTAGGTGAATAATAGGCAACAGTGGTGACAAATAGCAGTGTAAAGGTGAATAATAGGTAACAGTGGTGACAAATAATAGGCAGCAGGTGTGAAACAGCTGAAATCCAAGAATCTCAAGCCGACTCGGGAGGGCTTACAAGTCGACTTCTGACAGAAGAATTCACAGAATGAAAAAAGACTTTTTAGCTGCGGATTAAGGGTGAAAATGGGTGGACAAAGCAGACAAATGGCTGTATAGCAGTTTGAAATGGCTATTCAGTGGTGTAAAGTGGTTCATGTCGCTGACATTTGAAGAATGATGAAACTGGTTGAAGAGAATGATTCCTTCTGTGCTTCAGAGGAAGAGAGGACTGGTCCTCTAGTTGTGGGTAACTAGGTGTTACTCATGGTTCCTTCTAATTTGATCAGAAGAGAGGAGAGTGTTCTTATAGGTCAAGCTGTAAGTCAGCGTTTGTTTGCAGACTGAGTCTACGGTTATTGCTATTGCAAGGGGAAGCCACACTCAGGTTTGAGTGTGGGATGGACGTAGATCTGCGTGACAGATCGAATCACCTAAAAATTCTGTGTGCCGTGATTTTCATTGGTGTGATTGGCCCTTATCATCTAAAGCCTCCATTCACAGGCTTGCGTATGAACTGATCTTCCCTATACGCTAAGTGGTTGTATTGCATTCTGTTAGATCTGTCTGATCTGAGTGGATTCTGTGAAGTAGCATTCTCTTCGTTGGTGCATTCTTGTCACTTTCATTTATATTGTTCTCACAGATATCATCTGAGCTCGTGGTTTGATAGCTGAGTGTTAAATTATCTTAGGCCTAAAAATTGAGCTTAAAATTTATATAAGATATATACTGCTGCGCACATATCATCATATACTTGCTTCCGGCTTTGCCTATAGGGCACACAACATTGGTATCACAGATTCTCCCCTATTATAACTCTAAAGTCTACGAAATTAAAAATTAAATTAAATGCTCACATGAGAGGGCTGTGTTGTGCTCGAGGGTGCTCCCTGAGGCAAAATCCCCGCCTGGGCCAGGAGGGTAGCAACCACACGAGCAAAGCGTGCCTCCATGCGTTCCTCGACCAGTCCTACCGCATGTTCGACGATGGATGGAATCTGACTCGTATAAGTGCCGATGGAGGGAGTAGAGAAGGAACTGCTACCGGGATAGGACGAAGCTGAGCCCGGACAAGATGCTAGAATCGGGCTGACGTCCAAGCTCTACCCAAAACCGTATACTCATCCTTTCTTTGATGGGTCGGCTGCTGCTACCCATGCTTCTGGATCTAGCTGTGGCCGCTGCGTCTCCTCTTCCCCGTACTTTTCAGTCATATACCTGTCATATGACTCCTACAAATTGAATAAAAAATATTGTAAATTCCATATTAATCAATCATATTTAAAAATTGAAATAGAAAAGAAATGTGTATGTATAATCTTACCACTACCCAGCGAGCTCTCTCGCTCACATATTGATCGGTCCCCTTCTTCTGGTGAACTATAGCAAATAAATCACGGTACGAGACCGTACAACCCCTCTTCTTTTCCTATTATACATGTTATAGAGAATAAACAAGCACATATAAGAAATTAAATATATAAAAAATAAGATTATAACTTACCAATGTCTCCTTTTGGGTCGCGAAGGAAACATATCCAGAAGTATGGAGATGCACGTCTAGATGTAATACACGTGCGGCTTTGGCTTTTACGGATTTGGCGATCCAATTAGGCTCGACATATCCATCATAGAGGTCCTCCCATTGCTCCCTCCTCATCCATGTGGGGCCGTATGCCTTCCAAAGGCCACGGTCCTTGCTCCCCCCGGCTAGAGCCTTGGCACGTTCCCGACAGCCATGTAAATGATGCTTATAATTTACAATTGCTGTGGCCTCCCATGCACGCCGAGCTCGCCCGACGTCAGCGCGCCCCACAAACTGATATCCTTCCTGTCAAGAATTCAAATTTTATACGTTAGTGGATTGAAATTGTGGAGTTGGGAAATATGTAATTTAAAAGATTAAATCATATACCAGGAACTCGTCATATAATCGATCGCGGATATCTTAAGGAAACTTTCGAAATGACTTATATGGGCTAGTAACATGTCACTCAATAATGTTGGTAATAAAACGAGAAGCCTCACTGGGCTCTACTTTATCCCTGCAATTACATGTGTTAAAATGATAGCCAACAATTATATAGTTGTTGGATAGGTAACGAACATAATTCATGAGTTTAAATATTTACCGAGAGACCCAACATGGCTTGTGTAACGACCCGAGAATCTGATTATCGGGAAGGCCCGATAACCCGAGACTCGAACCGCCACCCACGAGTCCGGAGACTCGGAAGGGTTAGAAGGATGGTGTGGAGACTACATAAGTATCACAAATAATTACAGAAATTAAACAGTTAATATGATTAAGCATGAAATAAATTAACATTTTACATGATACATGGTCCACAAGATAAAATAAAATAACAATAGTAGTTCACAACTAGTATACAGACAAGAAAGAAAAGTACAACTATACGAGGCATACCCCGGCTCTGACCTCTGGCACTAACGCTGGGTACCTGAACCACGCTGATCCTCAGATGCGCTCCCCTGAAGCCACTCCTCGCCTGAAACACGGTCAAAATACGTAGGGAATGAGTCTCAGAACAAGACTCAGTAGGGATCACTCGAACCCTACCTCGCTAAATAGAAAACCGCTACGCTAGCAGCAAGCGAGTACCTCAGAAATGACAAAGCCCTGCAACTACAAACACCGGTCTCACGGCCCGAAAATCGACACACGCGCTACGGCAAGACAGCCGGAACTCATCGGTCAACCCGACAAAAACCCGACGGTCGAAGTCACAGAGATTGATAGTCTGTCACTCCCGACTCGACAGGAGTACCTCCCACTAGAAGCAAGAAAGGATGCGTCCACTGACATCTTAGTCCGCGCCTCAGGTGTCTCTCTCTGGCCCAGCGGGAACTGAGACACCGTACAAGTAACCACAAAGAAAGTGACTAGCTGGGGTCATGCCTGTCAGCGTGGGTCCAACCGCCCCCAACCACATGTACACACATAGACCATGCGTCCCAGGTCTGGCCTCTAACTGGTTTTCCTCTCAGCCGGACTCTGGCTAGAAGACGTGGGGCCCGACGAAAACCAGTCTAAAAACTATCCTCAGGGTAGCCTCACCACCACTCCCTGGTGGGACCACTAAACGTGTAAGCAGGCTACGACTAGTGGAGGGTCACTGAAGGAGTAGACTCTCAAGTCAACAGAAAACAACGTCCGAACCTGACAAAGTACGGGGACCATCCAACGTACCAGCACCGCCGCACGGTGACCACGGTCGGAGAAGAAATGGGACTGCGAACCACCTGGTGTGGTCCAGAGCTTGGCGGTCCAACCTTGGTGCGCCACAGACTCTGACGGTCTATCACTGGGCCGTCACAGTAGTCTAACGGTCCAATAGAGACGTGTCAGGCTCCCAGTGCAAAACCGGCTGTGACGCGCCAGTCCTGGTGCGTCACAGTCTCTGACGCACCTAGCCTGGTGCGTCAGAAGACAAGAAGAAACCAACCATGACACACATCGATCGGGGCATCATGGTCTCTGACGGACCAATGCTGGTGTGTCAGAAGATGGGATAAAACTGGCTATGACGCACACCTCTCGGGGCGTCACAGCCTCTAACGCTCCAACCCTGGTGCGTTAGAAGGTGGGGACGCGTCCTCTCTAATGCTCCCACACAGGGGTGTCACAAGGCTCTGACGCCCCACCCTGGGTGCGTTAGAGGCCTTGACCCCCAGTGGTCAAAACCACAACGGTCGGATGCCAACGGTCAGATCGCCACCTGACTGTCCAACCTAGGCGCGTCTCACGCCCTAGCAGTCTATCGTGGGACCGTCAAGCCCACGGACCACCCTATTGCCAAAAGCATGTCTTGTGGCGCACCCATCATGGGGCGTCACAGACTGTGACGGTTCCTGGAAGGACCGTCACACCGTCCTGATGGCAAAACGGCGGGAAATACCCAAAAACACCAACCACACCCCCATACCTCCATAGGAGAGGGGGAAAATAAGGGGGAAGTCCCCTAGGGACCCCTAGCATGCATCTAAACCATTAAAATGCCGAATCGCGGCCTAAAATCATAGATCGGGCGAACTCTCCCCAAATCATGGTTTTACCCTCCCGACATGGGAACGACCCCTCTCAGCCTCACACCGGGCTATAAATCACGGGAATGGAACGTGGAGAGCTAGGGGACGTCACCCTACCTCGATCTCGCCTCGAGGCACGCCGGATCACCCACAAACTACGACGAACGCTTTTAGAACCCTCGCTCCTTCACGATTCCCCACAAGATTTACGTCGCCACGATCGCCTCGCCGTCGCCCCGCGCCGTCTGCAGCCGGAGGGGACGCCGTCGCGGTCATCGTCGATCGAATGGGAGAGAAGGGGGCGCTCACGGTGGGGAGGAAGAAGGAAAGAGGAAGAAGAAGAAGGAAGGTGGGGGAGAGAGAAAAGGGTTGGGGTATATATAGAAAATCCAAAAATTTTAGAAAATATCAAAAAATAGAAAATCATGTTTCTGCGATCCTCGGAACGCACCGATCACAACGGTACCACTCTTGCCTAGGTGAACGACCTGGTTCACCCGCAACGAGGTTCCAAAGGAATTGTCAAAACCCACACGCGGAAATCGGAAAACACGCACGGAAAACCCGCGGACGCACTCCGGGCTTCCGAAACAATTCCGGATCGCGCCGATCCGAACACAAAAGATGTCCGAAATGAAATTCCAGACACAACGGAGCCGGACACTCCGAGAAAGTAGATCCGGGACCCAAAAAGAAGGATCCGAAAGGTCTGAGATATTCCAGCCCTCCTCCCTTAAATAAATTTCATCCTCAAAATTTAAGAACAAAGCTCAGGGGAGGAAGAGGGAACTCACTCGAACAGGTAAGGGAACTGCTGACGCATCTCTTCCTCACGCTCCCAAGAAGCCACACCCTCCCAAGAAGCCTCACCACACGAGTGCCGCTGCCACACCACCTTAACCAAGGGGATGACCTTGTTCCGCAGGCGCTGCTCTCGCCTATCCTCAATGCGGACAGGAAACTCTAGGAGAGAAAGATCTGGAGTCACCTCGGGCCAAACAAAATCCTCAAGCACATGAGAGTCATCAGGCATATACTTCCGCAACATCGAGACGTGGAACACGTCATGCACCGACACCAACTCAGAGGGTAACTGCAGCCAATAGGCTACCTCACCAATGCACTCCACGATGAGGAAAGGACCGACATAGCGGGGACTCAGCTTCCCACGCCATCCAAAGCGCATTACCCCCTTCATTAGAGAAACTCTCAAGAACACACGATCACCGACGGCGAATGTGAGAGGCTGCCTCCTCCGGTCAGCATAGCTCTTCTGCCGACTCTAGGCCGCCAACATGTACTGACGAACCAGGTGCACGACATTTACACACTGCTGCACCAACTCCGGTCCCGTCAAAACATGCTCACCAACCTCGAACCAATCAAGTGGAGTCTGACACGGACGCCTATACAATGCGTTATAAGGAGCCATGCCAATGCTCGAATGATAGCTGTTGTTGTAGGCAAACTCCACCAACGGTAGGTGGTGAAACCAACTCTCCTGCCACTCTAGGCAAAAGGATCTCAACATGTCCTCCAAAGTCTGGATGGTCCTCTCTGACTGACCGTCCGACTGAGGATGATATGCCGAGCTAAATTCTAACTTCGTGCTAAGAGCTCGCTAGAAACTCCTCCAGAATCCAGAAGTGAAACGCGGATCTCGATCTGATACAATAGAAATGGAGATTCCATGCAAAGGCATGATCCGTTCCACATAGATACGAGTGATGCGGGACAGATAGAGGGACCGACTCTACGTGATGTGAACCTCAGACTCTAGATGGAGACGCGACCAGCAACACACGAACACTCGAGACACCTTGGCCTGACACTAAGAGCTCCTATGGGCTATACGTCGCTAACAGAAACGCAAGCTCACTCATCGTTCCAAGCGAGGGGAAACGTGGATCCGCGCGGTTGAGAAACCGGCAGAGTCAAGGGTGGTCGACTCACTTCCGTGCTCGGATTGAGCCACGGGACGGGTCACACTCTCGCTCACAGTGGTGACATGAACTCACGAGCTAGATGTCTACGAACTCATAGTGGCATACGACTATATACTAGCTAAGAAAGCGTAATGCCAAGAAGTTAAGATCGTACCTTCACACTCCCGACATGGGGAAGACAACCCCGGCCAAATGCTTACTCCCGATTAACAAAGTTTACTGCAGTACAAATGTTTCGACCCACTCTACGCAGGGAGGTAACAGGTCACATGTGGGGCCCGGGAGTATCGGGAATTGGGTTGACGGGCAGCATCTTGATGTCGCTCCGACAGTGAAGAAACCTGCGTTTTGGTGCTGTCCGGACGGCGCGATCTGCGGGTTCGTGGGGCCCACGTGCGGCTCAGTCCTCCAGACCTGACATGGTGGGTCCCGCTGTGATGGTGACACTTGGTGGCTCGCTCCCCTGGACGGCGTCCCGACTAGAACACCGGGCAGTGGTCACTCGGCTCTGATCTCCAAGTGTTGGGGTTGCTGCCCATGGATTTGATGCTTCTATTTTACCGTGCGCGACCCGGCGAGATCTATTGCTACGATCAGCATCGATGTTGGATCGGCACAAAACCAGCGCCGTTGGAACGCTGACTCGAAATCCTTCGACCCTCTATGGTTTCTGGAATTTTGTCGGGGCCGTAATTTTGATGTTTGATTTTACAATAGGGCTGTGCTCAGTCTCAGATCTGGTCAGGCAGACTGAGATCTGACTGAGAACCAGCATTGACCGTGATGTAGAACTCCGAATTAGATGTTGAGCTCTTCAGGAAAGTTGTAGAGGGGGGAGAGAGGAAAACGGGGATAATTGTTTTGAAGGATTTGGTGGAGATTTGAATGGGGAAAAGTATCTATTAGCGCTGGGTGCTCGGATCTGGACAGCAGAGATAGAACTGAATTTGGGATTTGACCATGATTTTGAAAAATAGGTAGAGGATTCCAGAAATCCCAAAAAACTTCGTGGGTGAAGTATTAGGTGGACAGAACATCCAATAAAAATATCAAGTCATTCAGACTAAGGGAAGGTGGGTTCATGAACGACCTAATTGGTTTTTGGAAAACTGGACAGACTGCAGGCAGATCTGGAAGGAGGGGGAGAATGAAAATGAAAAAATGGGAAACAAATGCTAGAAGTCCCACCAATTTTTATGGAACGTGGGTTGAACCTCTAGAACTCACCCTGAAAGTTTGGGCTCCAAAAGATCTCGTGGTTGGGAGAAAAAATTCGGAGAAGAGGGGGCTATCCTGAGTGGACAGAACTCTGGTAACGATGGCGGTGGTGCGATGGCGGCACGATGGCGGTGGCGGCGGTGGCGATGATCTTCACACCTAATAGATGAGGCTTCCCACCTCTGATTCACAGCCTTCCAAGCTACAGAAGGAGGAGAGAGGAGAGAGAGAGAGGGGCGGCCCTTGCCTTGTGGAAGAAATTCCAGATTTTTCTTTGCATTAATTGTGATAGAAATGAAAATTACAACCTTTTATATGAAATGACCTCCCATGGTAAATGACTAGGCATGCCCTCAGATCTAGGGTTGATGAGGGGCATCTTGGGAAAGTCAAGATTACATATTTCCCATGTGGTCAAAGAGAGGAAAGAAAAGAAAAAAAAGTAGCCTAATAGAGGCAAAATAGGGGGCGCCCCCTTCATGGGCCATTCTTGGGCCAAGTTGGTCCAAGGCCATCAAAAGGCCATCCACAAGCCCATGATAGCCTATAGGCCTTCCAACCTAGGTGGCCCATGAGAAGGAGAAGCCCAATTGGGCCTTAAGTCATTTAAAGATCCATTATGAAGCCTAGTGGTCCAATATGGCCACACCTCTTAATGGACTCTAAAGGGCTTAATCCAAATGGCTTATTAAGAGCTTTACAAAGAGCCCAACATGAAAACCCAAATAAAAACACACATTACAAGCTCAAATATAATGCAAATAAATGCTAAAAAAGTGTCCAAACTCATGGCGGAGACTCCAAACCATCTCCGAGCCAAAGGGGAGCCGATGTAGCCCGAGTGGTGCTCCGCGTACGGTATCGACGGCTCGCCGGTTCGTACTTCTCGCTCGCTCTGGTGTCCGTACCAACGAGCCAACTTGGGCACACTCCAACTAACTTTGATCGGTAACAACCGAGCCACTTTCATCAGCCAATCCACCAGCAACCAAATACTATCCTGCCCACTCAGAGTCCTCGGCAGTCCCACCATAAAATCCGTGGTCACGTGGTCTCATTTCCACGGGGGAACATCCAAGGGCTGAAGAGTACCTCTTAGTCGTTGATGCACCACCTTCACCTGCTGAAGAGTACCTCTTAGTCATTTCCACGGGGGAACATCCTAGGTCAGGCACCTAGCCGACCACAAACTCGGCAACATCTCTCTTCATGCCAGGCCACCAGAACTGCCTCCGCAAGTTTCGATACATCTTCGTCGCACGCGGATGTACGGTGTACCTGCTCCCATGAGCCTCGCGCAACACCGCACAACGAACCTGCTCCTCGGTAGGGACGTACATCTTACCACGAAACCTCACAGCACCATCCTCGCCGAGCTCCACATCAACCATAGCCAAAATCCGGGGCGACTCAGGGTCTGCATGCTGAGCCTCTATCACCTGACGACGGATAGCAGGGGTGACAGTCAGACTCGCAAGCACTGCTAACCCTGGCTCTCAGAAAATCTTGAACCTGAATGACACTTCGGGCACTTGTTCCCAGAGCCTCCACTTCCTCAACATCAAGGCACTGACCGCGACCTTCCGACTTAAAGCATCGGCGACGACATTCATCCTGCCCGGCTGATAGGACAGGGTGAAGTCATAATCCTCCATATACTCCATCCAACGCCTCTGCCTGAGGTTAAGGTCCCTCTGAGTGAACACATACCTCAAACTCTGATGGTCAGTGAACACCTCGAACTTCTCACCGTACAGATAATGCCTTCAGATCGTCAGCGCGAAGATCACCACTGCCAACTCCAGGTCATGGGTAGGGTAGTTCTTCTCATATGGCTTTAGCTGCCGCGAAGCATACGCCACCACTCTACCATGCTGCATCAACACAGCACCCAATCTGACCCCGGAAGCATCTGTACACACCACAAAATCTCCCGATCCTGAAGGTAAAACCAACACCGGAGCCGAGGTGAGCAATCTCTTCAGTTCCCTGAAACACTGCTCACACTCATCAGTCTAGACAAAAGGCACATCCTTCCACGTAAGCCTGGTCATCGGGGCTGCAACGCGAGAGAAATCCTGGATAAATCTCCGATAATAGCCTGGAAGCCCCAAGAAACTTCGGATCTCCGTCACAGACCTCGGCCTCCGCCACTACATTACTACCTCGACCTTGGTAGGACCCACGAAAATACCATCACCAGATATCATGTGCCCCAAAAGGTGCACCTCACGAAGCCAGAACTCGCACTTACTGAGCTTCACATACAACTGGTGATCTCGCAACATCTGTAGCACCACACCCAAATGGTGCGCGTGTTCCTCAGCAGACCGCGAATAAACAAGGATGTCATCCACAAACACGTCCACGAACTAGTCGAGATAGGGACGAAACACCCTCTGCATCAAATCCATAAACGCTATGGGGGCATTGGTGAGTCCGAACGGCATCACCAGAAACTCATAATGCCCATATCTCGAGCTGAACGCAGTCTTCTCCACGTCAGACTCTCAAATCCGCATTTGATAATAACCGGACCACACATCAATCCGCGAGAACACTCGAGCAGACTGAAGCTGGTCGAACAAGTCATCAATCTGCGGCAACAGATACTTGTTCTTAACGGTTACCTCGTTCAACTACCGGTAGTCAATGCATAGCCTCAGACTACCATCCTTCTTCTTCACGAACAACACTGGCGCACCCCAAAGGGAAAAGTTAGGACGAATGTACCCCTTGCCCAGCAACTCCTGTAATTACACCCTCAACTCTCTCAACTCAGCGGGAGCCATATGGTAAGGAGCCTTCGACAAAGGTCCCGTACCAGGCACAATCTCGATCACATAATCAATCTCCCACTGGGGAGGCAATCCAGGTAAGTCCTCCGGAAAAACATCGGGAAACTCACACACCACAGGAATGTCCTCAACATCCGGACACGGCTGGTCTACCAAGACCACAGAAGCAAGAAAACCCTCGCAACCCGTGTCAAGCAAACGATGAGCCCTAATAGCCAAAATAAGAAAGCGGGAAGAGGAAGACCTAATACCTTGGAAATAGAAGGTGGGTCCACGAAGTCTCCGGAAATAAACCCTCTTCGAGCCGCAATCCACCAACGCATGATGTGCCTCGAGCCAATCCATGCCCAAAATCATATCATAGTCCTGAAGCGGCAACGCATAAAGCATGGCCGGTAAACTCCGCCCTTCAACCCACGCTGGAACCTCATCAAAATAATACGGAGTGATCATAAAATCACTCGAAGGTAACTCCACTACCAAATGCTGTTGCTGCTGCCTCTGATGACAGTCACGCGCCATATGCCTTGGCTGGTCACACCTGAAACAAATCACCGGTGCTGTGCATGGCCTGCCTGGATGGGACTCGCCACACCGGGGACACGGTCCTCGCGGTCCAGCCACTGATCCCTGACACTGAAAAGGGACTGGCTGCTGTACACGGCCCGATGACGCCTGCCTCAGATCCTAGCGCTTCTTACCGAAACCCTTCTAGAGAAACTTCTTCACCTTCGAGCCAAAAGACACATATCATGTCACTGACGCCACCGGTGTCGATTGTCCTGAACCACCCGTCGCATGCTGAAAAGAGCCCTGCTGCTGGATAGCCGACTGCTGGCTGTGGCCTGACAAGGACTGCCCCTGGCTAATCGGTCCCCGAGTCCTCTTCATATCCATCTCCAAGGACGCTGCTACATGAGAAGCCGTTTCCAAATCAGTGGCAGTGTTCACGATCAAATGGTGCCTCAGCTTCTGCCTCAAACCCTGCACGAACTGCGCGATCTTCACCTTCTCATGCTCCATGATGTGAGGTGCATAACGACCCAGCTCAACAAATCGGGCCCTTTACTGTAACACGGACATGTCGCCCTGGACCAGCTCCAAAAACTGACGCATCCTCTGCGTAGCAATATACTCTAAATAGTAAGCACGCTCAAAAGTGCTGACAAAGTCACCCCATGCAATCTGCTCAAGGGGACGAGATTGGAAGGACGTCTTCTACTCGGAAGACCACTACGCCCGAGCCGTGCCCTGTAACTGGTTGTAGGCCAACATCACCCTGTCCTCCGCAGTACACTGCATGGAACTGAACACCCGCTCCATCTCGTTGAGCCAACTCTGAGCTAAATCAGGGTCCGGCTGACCGCCATAGTAAGGTGGATGGAACTGCATGAAATCCCTCACTGCTCGGCCTGGCCCACCCCTGGTCGACGATCCCTCACTAGCCTCTCCGTCGAACTGCGGCTCAGTCATCCAGACATGACGGGGTGGGTCCCGCTGTGATGGTGACACCTGGTGGCGCCATCCCCTGGATGATGGTCGGACTGCAACACCGGGTGGTGGTCACTCGGCTCCGATCTCCAAGTGTTGGGGTTGCTGCCCACGGATTTGATGCTTCTATTTTACCGTGCGTGACCCGGCGAGATCTGTTGCTGCGATCAACACCGATGTTGGATCAGCACGAAACCAGCGCCGTTGGAACGCTGACTCGAAATCCTTCGACCCTCTGTGGTTCCTGAAATTTCGTCGGGGCCGTAATTTTGATGGCTGATTTTACATTAGGGCTGTGCTCAGGCTCAGATCTGGTCTGGAAGACTGAGATCCGACTGAGAACTAGCCTTGACCACGATGTAGACCTCCTAATTAGATGTTGAGCTCTTCAAGAAAGTTGTAGAGGGGGAAGAGAGAAAAATGGGGATAATTTTTGTGAAGGATTTGGTGGATATTTGAATGGGGAAAAGTATTTATTAGCATCGGGTGGTCGGATATGGACAGCAGAGATAGAACTGAATTTGGGATCTGACCATGATTTTTAAAAATAGGTAGAGGATTACAGAAATCCCAAGCAAATTCGTGGGTGAAGTATTAGGTGGACAGAACCTCCAATAAAAATATCAAGTCATTCAGACCAAGGGAAGGGGGGTTCATGAACGACCTAATTGGTTTCTGGAAAACTGGACAGACTACGGGAAGATTTGGAAGGAGGGGGAGAACGAAAATGAAAAAATGGAAAACAAATGCTAGAGTCCCACCATTTTTTTTTGAACGTGGGTTGAACCTCTGGAACTCACCCTGAAAGTTTGGGCTCTAAACGATCTCATGGTTGGGAGCAGAAATTCGGGGAAGAGGGTGCTATCCAGAGTGGATAGAACTCCGGCGACGATGGCGGTGGTGCGATGGCGGCACGATGGCGGTTGCGGCGGTGGTGATGATCTTCACACCTGATAGATGAGACTTCCCACCTCTGATTCACAGCCTTCCTAGCTACAGAAGGGGGGGAGATGAGAGAGAGAGAGGGGCGGCCCTTGCCTTGTGGAGGAAATTCTAGATTTTTCTTTGCATTAATTGTGATAGAAATGAAAATTACAACCTTTTATATGAAATGACCTCCCATGGTAAATGACTAGGCATGTCCTCAGATCTAGGGTTGATGAGGGGCATCTTGGGAAAGTCAAGATTACATATTTCCCATGTGGTCAAAGAGAGGAAAGAAAAAAAAAAAAACTAGCCTAATAGAGGCAAAATAGGGGGCGCCCCCTTCATGGGCCATTCTTGGGCCAAGTTGGTCCAAGGCCATCAAAAGGCCATCCACAAGCCCATGATAGCCTATAGGCCTTCCAACCTAGGTGGCCCATGAGAAGGAGAAGCCCAATTGGGCCTTAAGTCATTTAAAGATCTATTATGAAGCCTAGTGGTCCAATATGGCCACACCTCTTAATGGACTGCATAGGGCTTAATCCAAATGGCTTATTAAGAGCTTTACAAAGAGCCCAACATGAAAACCCAAATAAAAACACACATTACAAGCCCAAATATAATGCAAATAAATGCTAAAAAAGTGTGCAAACTCATGGCGGACACTCCAGACTATCTCCGAGCCAAAGGGAAGCCGATGTAGCCCGAGTGGTGCTCCGCGTACGGTACCGACGGCTCGCCGGTTCGTGCTTCTCGCTCGCTCTGGTGTCCGCACCAATTCTCTCCGGGTGGGAGAAACTCGACCCTGTCGAGTAAGGGTCGGCATCACTCTGGTAGCGCTCCAGTAGGTCCGGATCTATCCGCTGCAACTCCCCACGGGTGATCCAAGTATCCTCGGTGGCGGGTCGCCCTCTCCAACGTACTAGGTAGCGTGGGTAGGATCCACTCCTGGTAACTGTCACCTACTCATCTAGTATGTGATCTATATGCTCTCGCTGTCGTGGAAATGTGGCTGGCGGTGGATACTCAGGTGTGGGATCACTCTCAATGGGGGGAGATGACTCAAAAGGCTCACTAGGGATCACCGTTGGGTCCCTATATGCAACTAGATCCGACACATTGAAAGTAGAGCTTATACCTTATTCCTCAGGCAGGTCCACAACATACGCATTGGACCAAACGCGTTTCAACACTTTAAATGGACCGACTCTGCGAGCTTGTAATTTCTTTATGGTTCCAGAGAGAAACCGTTCAGGTCTTACCCTGATCATGGCATACTCACCCTCTTGGAACTCACGGTGGTGTCGATGGGCATCGGCTAACTACTTATACCATGCATTGCTGGCCTTAATGTGACGAAGGATGTCGTCATGCAAACTTCTAACATGCCTAGCAAAAGACTCGGCAGACTCAGACGCTCGTGCATGAATGGGCATGGGAACAAGATCCATCGGCTTCCTAGGCCTATGACCT
Source organism: Amorphophallus konjac (assembly GCA_022559845.1). NCBI lineage: Eukaryota > Viridiplantae > Streptophyta > Magnoliopsida > Alismatales > Araceae > Amorphophallus > Amorphophallus konjac. Next base: position 110,014,483 of record CM040128.1, on the reverse strand, counting down.
GTGACAATCTCGAATGGACTTATACTGATAGACCTGTTAACCGAATCATTATATGCAAATTCTGCCAGTGGTAAGATGAGATCCCAATCCCCTACACGGTCCCTGACAAGACACCTCAAAAGGTCACCCAGACTCCTATTGACCACCTCGGTCTGACCATCTGTCTGGGGATGATATGTAGTGAAAAACTTGAGGTGAGTACCCAACATATGCCATAGTGTCTTCCAAAAATAACTGGTGAGCCTAACATCACGGTCAGACACTATGGTACGAGGTAACCCGAACTTGCACACCACATGAGTAAGGAATAGGCGGGCTACCCTCGAAGCATCCGAAGTCTTCGTGCAGGGAATGAAAAGGGCCATCTTTGAGAACCAGTCAACCACCACATATACCGAATCATGCTTCCTAGAGGTATGTGGTAATCTCAAGATAAAATCCATGCTAACATCATCCCACAGAGCATCAGGCACGGGAAGAGGTGTATAAAGGCCTGAGCTTTGCTTCTTCATTTTGGCCGTAGTACATGTACGGCATTGGGCCACAATATGAGCAACATCACGCTTCAAGCTCGGCCAATAAAATCTGTGCTCAACAGCCTCGATAGTCTTGTTCCGACGAAAGTGGCCGGCTAGACCTCCCGCATGTTGTTTCCAGACTAAGAAGTCTCGAACCGAAGTTCGGGGAACACAAAGTCTGCCTCCTCGAAAGAGGTAACCCTTCTGAACCACATAATCATCCTGGTCTCTCGAGGGTCCGACCTGGAGAGTGGTATAAATCTGACCGAAGTCAGGATAGTCAACATAGGCCTCTCTCATCTTCTCTAACCCAACGACCTCAGCACTCATGGTAGTCAGCAGACATGCTCGCCGACTCAAGGCATCAGCCACCTTGTTCTCCACTCCAGCTTTATGTTTAAGCACACATGTGTACTGCTGGAGATACTCAACACATCTGCTGTGACGCGCATTAAGCTTCTCTTGGGAATGGAGGAACCTCAAAGATTCATGATCGGAGTACAAGATAAACTCCTGATGTAAAAGATAGTGCCTCCAATGCCTAAGAGCCTAGACAACTTCGTAGAATTATTTATCGTAAGTGGAGTATCGCAGTTTCGCGTCATTCAACTTATCGCTGAAGTATGCGACCGGGTGGGCCTTCTGACTCAACACTCCTCCAATCCCTACACCCGACGCATCACACGAGACCTCAAACACCATCGAGAAATCTGGTAATCGAAGGATCGGTGTCTGGATCATGCGCTCCTTGATGTCCTTGAAGGCAGCAGCAGCGGCCTTCGTCCATACAAACGTGCCCTTCCGAATACAGTCCGTGATCGGGGCAGTGACGGAGCTAAATCCACCGATGAAACGATGATAGAATATTTTTTAAACTAAAGTTGATACTTGCAAGGGGGGAGACGGGAGAGGGGGTTCATCCCTTCATTGCGGAAGAAGATGAAAACACTATCCCGACCACCAGGCAAGCCTTTTCATTAAGCAGTGCATAATAAAGGGAGGTACAGGAGGAGGAGAGAGAAGGGGCACCACCCTAATAAGAAATGTGGTGCAAACGATAGACATCGAAAGAAATAGTAGGGAACCAGAGAAACAAGGCGCCAAAGGTGGCAAGGACCCCTACAGCAGAAATCAACGGTCCCTGGTGGAGCTAGTGGAGTTGGATCTACAGAGGGAGCTCCTAGTCGCAACGCCGTCAGCCCTCGCAACTGGACACGAACGGTCATCACAGTGTTCACCAACGAATATGGTGTGAGCACGAGTAAGGTCCAATAACTCATTCGGAATCGGTTCGACGCCTGGAATGTGGAGGCGCTGGAGAGGGGAGGTGAAGATGATCTAATGTTCAGTGCCATGAGGTTGCTCCTCAATCCCAATGGCCCTAGAGGGGGGGTCGAGGGAGGGAGGCGCGTGCTCATCGGAGGATAACGCTCTTCGATAAGATGACCTAGCAGCACGCTTGATGGCCTCCGCGAAGGAGACGCGAGGGGCCGGTGGTGGAGGACCAAGCGGAGAGTCGACCGCCTCCACTTGCGGACCTGAAGCCGAGGTAGAAGGAACTACTGGAACAGAAGACCCAAGAACGTTGAAAGGGGGAGCAGCCGGGGACCAAGGAGGTGTAGTGGCATTGAGACCCGTCACATGGGCCGGTTGAGGTGCAGATGGCTCAGCGGAAGGAGCAGTAAGGCCTAGAACCCCGGAGGCAGAAGACCAGACTAGGGCGATCGCAGGTGGCCATACTGGAGCAGCAGCGGAAGGACCTTGCGCCTTAGCCGGCACCAAAGACGCTGGGGCCAAAGAGTTGGCCATCAAGAGGCCGCAGTCGGGTGGAACCTGAGGCTCCACAGCCATCCCCTCTACCAGTGACGCAGCAGTAAGATGGGGAGGGGCGCAAGGCGATGGCCTGCCCAACACTGTAGCAGTCACGGGTTGGAGAGTGGGCTTGGGGAGGACAGAAGGCAGGCTGGTCCCAAAAGAGGCTGGTTCTAACCCAGGTACCGCTAGGACTTGGGTGATGCGAGGGGCCACCAGGGGAGACTCCACTACCGGAGGCGAGGAGGGATTTACCATCGCCGCGGGAAAGGCAAAGACCGGAGAAGCTGCATCCTTGTAGGCCTTGCCACTCGACCGAGCCAGAGCAGCCGGAGAGGGGGAAGGACAACAGCGAACATCAGCCAACAGAGGCAACATGGCCGCTGGATCAGCGGGGGCAGACTCTCCACCAGAAAGGCCGTCGAGCGTGGCCGCGGCACCCAAGACTGGCAGAGGGGGCACCACCGTAGCTGCACATAGGGGCAGGGCATGCACTGGGTAGAGCAGCACAGAGGGTGGCGGGACAGCACTCGTGCAGACGAGGACAGCAGGGGCATCCACGGGCCGGTGAAATGAATGTGTCGGAGGGTTTACCAAAGGGGGGAGGTCGGAGGGGAACCACCAATAGCTCCCGCAGGAATCGAGAGGCAGAGAGCCGAAGGCTCCAGAGGAGAGGAGGGATGCGCCAACCTAGCCGCGGGCTCCACAAAGACAGGAGGAGCAGTAAGGGGCTTGAAGGATGCGGCGGCAGGAGCAGGCACCGAGGGAACTTCTCTGGGGGCACCACCAGCAGCGAGGGCCACGACTGCGTGGGCCTGTAAGGCACCTGGGGAGGCAGGCAGCCCTTGATGCAGATGAGCTACGCGTGCGAGCTTGGAAGGACCAAATGCCGACGGGCCGGTAGGGCGGCCTTTGCACAAGGCCGGGGAGTGACCCATACGCCGACAGGAGAAGCAAAAGTGGGGGATGCTCGGGTAGTGCAACGGCTGCCAGAAACCCCAACCCCCACAATTGATCCATACACGGGCAGGTGGCTTGTTGGAGATGTCCATCTGGACACATACTCTGGCTGCTGTCGAACGGGTGAGGCATAGGGAGTCGCGGTCCACTTTGAGAGGCTTGCCAACAGTGCCTGCAATGGAGAGGAGCATAGGCTCGTTGTAGAAGTTAGCCGGGATGGATGGCATGTCCACCCAAACAGGGGCTATGGGCGAGTCCTCCTCGGGAGAGAACCTCACATGCCATCTGGAGAAGTAGAAGGGCCGTCTCTTCACAAAGAGGACTTCCCTGAGCAAGACAAGGAGGAAGTCCTCCTCATTCTGGAAGCGCAGGAGTAAATGACAGTTATCCAAGGCGCTGAGGTAGAAGTCTTACCGAAACTGAAATCTATGGGCGAGGTGGGCTCGAATCTCCTGGAAAGGAGGCTGGCCCCTTGGGGTCCTGGCAACAATCGCAAAGGCCAGAGGTTGGCATGAAATGAGGATATCCTTTGGGGTGAAGAAGATGGCCGGTTCACCAGAATCAGTAGATGTAGGCGCTCGGACGGGCAAGGGCAGTGAGGGTGGGGTGATGGACTGGAGGACCGCTTGGGCAAAGGAGGGCCCAACGGTGGCAACGGGAGAGGCCCCTAGCTGGTCCACCCCAAGGAGACTGCCAACACAAGGTGCAGGTGGCCAGGGGTGATTCTTAGACGGCACTGGGAGGGAGCATCGTGCAGAAGCGGGCGACCGAGGGGCAGGTGCTACGCCAGGAGAAGGGCAGCTCGCTGCGGTCCCTCCGCGGCAGGAGAAGACAATAAGGCCCCTAAAGAAGGGAGAGGAAGGAGACCGTGACCGGTCGCAGACTTGGCCGCCGAGGAGGAGACCACAGGTAAGACACCGGCTGCAACGCTAGTGGGCATGAGAGCGGGGGGCTGCAAGTAGGGAGCTTTAGGCACGAGAAGACCACCGGCCGCGGTTGACGCGAATAGGAGGTGCGCAGCATGGGGAGCGCGTGAACCAAGGGCACCACCGAAGGAGGCAGCCTCGACGAAGGGAGCCGAAGACTGCGTGCCAGGATCAATGGATGGGGAGCCAACAGGGTCGGAGCTGGGCAAAGAAGGGCGTTGGGGCAAAAATAGAGTGTCATTTTTGCCCAACGTCCTATCGAGGAGAGGGGGGGTGGGTCCCATGAGCTCTACGAGAGAGGGGTTGGCAGAGGCAGAAGTCAACCGAATGGGATGGTCAGCGATAGAGGAAGGCGCTGCCAGGGTGGCCACCAAAGCTTGCGTGCCAGGGTGGTCATGAACGTGTCGCCCGATGGATGGTGGAAGCGATTGAGAGACCAGAGGCGATGCAGAGGCCGACAGAGGGGACAAACAAGCGGCCGACGGGGAGGTAGCGACGAACCCTTGGGCTGGGGGAGAGAGGGGCACGCCGCCGCAAGACTTCGTGAGGACGAGGGGGGTCAAGACCACGGAGGACGCGCCAAGGGAGGAAGAAGCTGATGCCTTCGGCGCCGAAGGAGGAGGTCGAACAGAGGGATGGAAAGGCCCATCTAAGGCCGAGAACGCACCAGCCAAGGAAGATAGACGGCCTGAGGGAGGAGGGGCAGCGAAAGGCCCACCCGCGGTAAAGGAGCGAGATGGAACCATGACTGTAGACTGATTCAGACCACCGAAGGACAGAGCAAGGAGGGAGCAGTCCGCCAAGGTGGTAGAAGGATTGGCCACCACGTGAGCTTCAGCTACTTCGTCAGAGCCAGCAGAAGAAGCTCACAAGGAGGGAACGACATAGAACGCGTTGGCGAGGCAAGGAAAGGTCTCCCCCGTGGGGGTAGAGGAAGCCGTGGAGGTAGGAGGACCACCGCCACTAGGCGTAAGCACCGGTGGAGGACCAGCAACAGCAGGGGGGCCGACGGGAGGCAGTCTTGGCCCTCCCGCGACCGCCCATGGCCGGAGGCCACAGGAGGAGAGCCCTGGAACCAGAACGAAGGAGGGGGGAACGGGATTAGGAGAGAGAAGCTTGATGATGAAATTTCACCAAAATTTTGAAACGACGATAGAACGTCGTGAGGCCATGGAAGCTGCGGACATCATGGACCGTACGGGGTTTCGACCACTCAACAATGGCCCGGACCTTCTCCGGATCAGCGGAGACCCCAATACTAGACACAATAAAACCCAAGAAGGTAACCTAAGGTGTCATGAAGGCACACTTATGTGGGTTCGCAAACAACTGCTCTCGCCTCAAAAGTAGATAGACCTGTCGTAGATGGTCCAAGTGGTCCCCTTTAGTAGGACTATATATAAGGATATGATCAAAATACACAACCACAAAGACTCTAATGAATGGTCGAAGGACCTGAGTCATGAGTCGCATGAAGGTGCTAGGGGCATTGGTCAACCCAAATGGCATAACCAACAACTCGTATAGACCATCTTTGGTCTTAAATGCGGTCTTCCACTCATCACCTGGCCTAATCCTCACCTGATGGTAACCACTCTTAAGATAGATCTTCGAGAAGATAGTGGCACCGGCCATCATGTCTAGCATATCATCTAGGCAGGGAATAGGGAACCTGTACTTCACGGTGATTTTGTTGATGGCACGACTATCAATGCACATTTGCCACGTGTCATCCTTCTTTGGGGCGAGTAATGCGGGAACAGCACACGGACTCATGTTGTCTCGAACAGACCCTCTCTACATCAGCTCATCAACCTGCCGCTTTAGTTCGACATGTTCCGTGGGACTCATGCGATAATGAGGAAGATTGGGCAATGAGGAGCCTGGAATCTGGTCGATAGCATGCCGAATATCCGGCATAGGTGGGAGTCCCTCAGGAAGCTCCTCGAGAAAAATATCAGTGAACTCCTACAGAATAGGAATGACATCGGGTGGGAGTTCACCCTCGGACGTTGGCTCCACCTCTAAGACCGTAATAGCAAACACAGGGCTGCCCCTACTAGCCTCCCGCTCCATTTCTCGAGAGCTAATCATCATCAACCTCCTAGATGAAGGCTCGCCTATGCTCGATGTAACAGTCATGGCCCTAGCTAGGGATGGGGTACTGGGTCCAGGGACGGAAGGCTCCGGAGTACTAGGACCAGTAGGACCCCTAACTAAAGGCTTCTTGGGCTGAGAGGGGTGAAGGGTAATCCACTGGCCATCATGGTCGAAGGTACAGGTGTTCGACCGGCCATGGAGTGTGACATCCCGATCAAATAACCACGGCCTACCAGGAATAATACTGCCCACCTCCATGGGGAGGACATCACACCAGATCTCATCACGGTAGGCATGGAACTGCAGTGGGACCAAACATTGCAGCCTGATCGAAATGGAGGTGGAATACATCCATGATACTCGATAAGGGCAAGGATGGTCCACGGGAGTATGACCAAGATGTGAGATAGTGCCCGTGGAGATTGCATTGATACAACTCCCACAATCAATGATCACCTTACACACTTGCCTGCCCAGCCTACAGTATGTATGAAAGATGGTGGTCCGATGCCAGTCACCATTGGCCTGTGGCTGGGTGAGAATACATCTGACGACCCCTAAGTGGGTATCGTCCGAATCCTGGGCAACCTGGCCATCACCTTCAATCTCATAGAACTCATCAGCTAGCTCCGGATCTGCTTCATATCTGACTAACACAATATCTGAGGAGGTGGTGTCCCTGGCCTATGTGTCCCCAATGACTAGAGACTGACGAGTGGGACACTGGTTGGCGAAATGGCCAAACCCATTGCAGCGATAACACTGCTGTCGTGATCCACTAGGCTCCCCGATCAATGGTCCTTTCCCCTTAGCCTCCTGATGGATAGGAGGTGTAGGCAACAAAGGACGAGAAACGGGTGCAGGTGCCGGTGGACGGGCCGTGGGTGCCGTGGGTTGGGGACGAGGAGGGATATCCCTCGGAGGTGGAGGGCGAGGCCTAGGAGCAAATGGCTCGGGACGATCGAGCTCCTGAGGTCGAACCATGGGGGCCCTCGGATACGTCCCTAAAGAGCCAGAGGGCTCGACACTACGAATGGGAAAGGGGTCCAACCGATGGGTAGGCTCAAACTCGGCCTCGAATTGCTCCAATTCGAGAGCAACCTGATACGCCTGTTCCAAAGTGGTCACATTGCGGCGAAAAAGTTCATATTGGTAGTTTGTCCGTAGACCTCTTCGAAAGCGCGAGATGGTCATGGTGCTCTCTTCCGTAACTCCACACTGCAAATAATACTCATCAAACTCGACGGTGTACTCAGTCACGGATCGGCTCCCTTGGGTGAGACTTTGCCATTTGCTTATGAGACACTGGCGGTATGTGGCAGGAAGGTATTTCTGCCTCAACTTCATTTTCATGTCATCCCAAGTACCGATCGGGGGTTGATGTTGCTGCATTAACATGCTCTCCACATTTATCCAATAAGTTTGGGCCTGCCCATGGAACTTCATCTTCACGTACCGAACTCTTCGGTGGTTTGTCATCTCAAACCACTCAAAGTACCAGTCCATGCCGGCCTCCAAATCTAAATAGACCTTCAGGTCCAGAGACCCGTCAAATAGGGGAGGGTCCACACGCACGCTCCTAAGAACGCGGTCGTCGTCGTCATCACGATTCCGTCGTTGGTTTCGACGATCACGACCATAACCCCCTTGTTCATTATCAGATGGATAGTCATCCACCTCATGCACCTACTACCTCCCAACATCTACCCCCTGAACCCTTGGCACAGCAGGTTGCTAAGCCGGCTCTTGTTGGCCATTCATCGGCGTGGGTTGCGCCGCCACTGGGGCCCGCTCAAGGACGGCAATCCTCCCTACAAGACCCTGAATGAACTGGTCCGATGCTTCGGCCCGATCCTCTAGGGCTTTCATCCTCCCTTCTAGATGCGTTCCTACGCCATCTAGATGCGTACTAAGGCCATCCATACGCGTATCAAGACGATCCATGAGGGCTTGGAACATCTCGACCGTCGAGGGCTCATCAGAACTACGGGCTCGGGAATCCGCCATAGGTGGTGGTGGAGAGTATTAGGTGCCTCGACGGGTGGGCATGTAAAGACACACGGACTAGGAGACACAGACTAATGCACCTAGACTTAGCCAATATCCGGTATGTGGTAGAGGGTCGACCCAAAGATCTCCTTGCGCAAGTGTGCGGCCTTCCCGATAGGCATAGCCTAACGTTCGGACAACACATTTTAATATATCAGATTATCGGGATGAAATGCAATTTTAAAACATTTTTTTTTGTTTTAAAAATAATGATGATCCTAGACTCCACTTAGACCATTCAAGTCTTATGCAATGACTACCCTAGACTCGACTCGCTCTGACACCAAACTAATGCGGGACGGACAGAGGGACCTACTCTACGTGATGCGAACCTCGGACTCTAGATGGAGACGCGACCAGCAACACGCGAACACTCGAGACGCCTTGGCCCGACACTAAGAGCTCCTATGGGCTATACATCGCTAACAGAAACGCAAGCTCACTCGTCGTCCCAAGCGAGGGGAAACATGGATCCGCGCGGTTGAGAAACCGGTAGAGTCAAGGGTGGTCGACTCACTTTCGTGCTCGGATCGAGCCACGGGACGGGTCACTCTCTCGCTCACAGCGGTGACATGAACTCACGAGCTAGATGTCTACGCACTCACAGCGGCATACGACCATATACTAGCTAAGCAAGCGTAATGCCAAGAAGTTAAGACCGTACCTCCACGCTCCCAACGTGGGGAAGATAACCCCGGCCAAATCCCTACTCCCGGTTAATAGAGTTTACTGCTGCACAAATGTTTCGACCCACTCCACGCAGGGAGGTAACAGATCATATGTGGGGCCCGGGAGTATCAGGAATTGGGTTGATGGGTAGCATCTTGATGTCGCTTTGACGGTGCCGAAACCAACTTTTTGGTGCTGTCCAGACGGCGCGATCTGCGGGTTCGTGGGGCCCACGTGCTGCTCAGTCCTCTGGACCTGACGGGGTGGGTCCCGCTATGATGGTGACACCTGGTGGCGTGCTTCCCTAGATGGCAGCCGGACTGGAACACCAGGCGGTGGTCACTCGGCTCTGATCTCCAAGTGTTGGGGTTGCTGCCCACGGATTTGATGCTTCTATTTTACCGCGCGCGACGCGGTGAGATCTGTTGCTGCGATCATCACCGATGTCGGATCGGCATGAAACTAGTGCCGTTGGAACGCTGACTCAAAATCCTTCGACCCTTTGTGGTACTTGGAATTTCATCGGGGCCGTAATTTTGATGGCCGATTTTACAATAGGGCTGTGCTCAGTCTCAGATCTAGTTAGGCAGACTGAGAACCAGCATTGACTGTGATGTAGACCTCTGAATTAGATGTTGAGCTCTTCAGGAAAGTTGTAGAGGGGAGAGAGAAGAAAACGGGGATAATTTTGTGAAGGATTTGGTGGATTTTTGAATGGGGAAAAGTATTTATTAGGAACAGGTTATCGGATCTGGATAGCAGAGACAGAACTAAATTTGAGAGGTGGGTGAAGTATTAGGTGGACAGAACATCCAATAAAAATATGAAGTCATTCAGACCAAGGGAGGGTGGGTTCATGAATGACCTAATTGGTTTCTGGAAAACTGGACAGACTGTAGGCAGATCTGGAAGGAGGGGGAGAACGAAAATAAAAAAAATGGAAAACAAATTGTAGAAGTCCCACCAATTTTTCTGGAACGTGGGTTGAACATCTAGAACTCACCCTGAAAGTTTGGGCTCCAAAAGATCTCGTGACTGCGATCATAAATTAGGGGAAGAGGGGGCTATCCTGAGTGGACAGAACTCCGGTCACGATGGCGGTGGTGCGATGGCGGCACGATGGTGGTGGCGACGGTGGCGATGATCTTCACACCTGATAGATGAGACTTCCCACCTCTGATTCACAGCCTTCCCAACTATAGAAGGGGGAGAGAGGAGAGAGAGCGGGGCGACCCTTGCCTTGTGGAAGAAATTCCAGATTTTTCTTTGCATTAATTGTGATAGAAATGAAAATTACAACCTTTTATATGAAATGACCTCCCATGGTAAAGGACTAGGCATGCCCTCAGATCTAGGGTTGATGAGGGGCATCTTGGGAAAGTCAAGATTACATATTTCCCATGTGGTCAAAGAGAGGAAAGAAAAGAAAAAAAAACTTGATGTGACACCACCTTGGGGTGATGACCACAAGACAATATGACCCTTGGACCTAAGGTTGCAAGCAAGCAAATTGGCGATGATACCACTCGAGCGGCTCACTCGCTTGGTGCACACTTGTGCCCGTGGGCAACTAAACGATAATGGAGAGGGTCCGGGGTGGGACAATGATGCTCCGGTGCTTGGCAAGCTTGGGGAGAACCCCAATTGGGCCAGGGATGCCCACTCACGGGCGGCCGTCACACCATGGGTGTGGGTTGAAATGGCTCGCTCACAACTCGCCCGCGATGGACACTCACGTGTTCGGCAATTTGGGCCGGGCCCTCGCTCTCCGTCCGACGCAGCAAAGCAAGAATACTAAGCTAAGCAAGTGATATTGACCAGCAAGGAAAGGGGGACCGAGGCTCACCTAGCCGGCGTGAAGACGCCAACTCCGGCCGAAGACGGGGGCGAGCGGGGAGGCAAGGGTTTGCGCCCGCAAGCCGCGTCGGTGTCGCTTCAAATCTGTGAAAATATTATTACATGAACTACACCTCTCGCAGGAGGGGGGCTCTTGGGGTGGGGGTTAGACTTATTACAACCAAGATTACCTCCACGCAGGGAGGGGCCTTCAGCCGGCCAAGTGGGGTGGGGAAATTATGAAGAGAACGCCGACTCTCCAAGCTTCGCCGGTTCTGCCACTCTTCAGTTTTACTGAACAGGTTGTCGATGAAGATGCTGCCACGGACTCAACCGAGCTCCAAATTTGATGAAACTGGTGCCAAAAGTTCCCCAGCTGGCCGAGGATGATGCTTGAAGTTTTTGGGAAGCTCTGGAACTCGGGGCTGATTGGACCGGTGACTGGAGCAGGACAGCAACACTCTCCCTCTGACTGATGTAGAACTGATACATTGGATTGCATAAGGCACTGCGGTCGCTCCCAAACTCCAAATCAAACGAAACTGGCGGTGACGCGATCGTGGTCAGAGTAGCTTCGAGCAGAAATTGATGGGGCCACAATCCGAGGTCGGGGAGGAGAATGGTGGCCAGAGAAGTGAAGATAGATCGAACCTGGACCTGTAGGGGGTAGACTGCACACTCCGGCAAAGAAATTCAGAACAAATAGCTCGGGGGGGCGATTGGTGTCGTTCCTTCTGCTACTGATGGAGGACTAGACGAATAAGAATTTTGTAGAAGAAAGTGTGATCAAATTCCTCCAAGGTTGTCCGCTGAACGGCTTCCAAGATCGCTCTGACCTTCAGTCTGGGACAGATTGCGCAGTCGTTGAAGATGACGTTCCTCCGGACAGCTCCGAACTCGGATGCAGGCAGGAGTACCACCGTTGGAAAGAAGACTTGGAGACGATTCCAGCAATATAAGATATGCCACCGGGAGCCTTCAGGGGAAGTCGTGGCTGCTACTGCAAATCACTGCTTTTCTGAAACCTGCAACAGGGACAGAATAGGTGGAGGAGAGGGTGTGGGGAAGGGCATGAACAAGGGGTTATTTGGTGGATGGGGAAGGGGGGGTGCGACCTTGGGTGGTTAGGGAGGTGGGGAGATGAAAGGGCACAGCCCAAGGGAGAGGGAAATTCTAAATTTGGCCTAGGGAAGGGCTCTTTCAGTCTTGGGGAGAGGGAGGGTTGCTTGGGAGAGTGGAAAGGTGCCTAGGAGAAGGGGTTTCCACCTAGGGGTTGGAGGGGGAATTGAATGAGTGCATGGGGAAGGGGCCTTAATGAGGGGTGAATGGGGAGGAGAGAGAATGAATTTCGAAATTGGGGTGGGGAGGAGAGAGAGAGGGGGCACAACCCACTTAGAGAGAGTGATAGTAAGAGAGAGAGAGAGGGAGATATTGAGAGGGAACTAGAAGGTGTGGAAATTTTCTGGATTCAATATTCAAGCATAATTGTCCAAATGAGAGAGGGGTGGGGCTATTTATAGACCCCACACTTTTCTAAGACCAAACTGACCCTGACAAACTAACTAATGACCAAACAGTCCAAGGGAGGGGCGCCCCTGGGCCTAGCCCAATGAATTGGGCCCATTAACCTATCAAACCAACATAATGACTTCAAGACTTAGGAAAATGACTTTCTAACCTAGGTACATGACTCAATAAAGGAAAATTACATGTTTAAGACTCAAATAAAATAAGAAAATTACATGACTCGACTCACAAACACATGAGGAACATAATGGCGTACACCGACGATCAATCCGAGCTTCAGAAAATGTGGAGGGGCAAGGGATGTCCCCATCATACCCCCGGGGTGGGGAAAACTCGACCCTGTCGAGTATGGGTCCACCGGGGAAGTAGCATCCCAAACGCAGTTCCGGGCGAACCTTGTTCTCCAAACTCGACCCATGTCCATAGCCGAGGAACGGTGCTTCCACTCGACAAAGTGGCTCGGACACACCCTTAGGCTGGCGAAGAGATCTTGCTTTGCTTAGTATTGCCGCCATGTGCTGACGTCGGGCTCTCGGGCTAGTTTGTGGTGGCACTCCGAGGGTGTCTCTCACAAGGATAGGTGTAGGCTCAAGACACTCACTAGGATCCACCGCGGTACCCTTAGAGGGTGCCGGATCCGCCACGTGGGAAGTGGGATGAATCCCAAAATCCATTGGTAAGTTCAACCCGCAAGCCGGGTGCCAAGGCCACTCGGAACTTGGCAAGGTCCAAGTCCTCGTGCCCTCAAATTGGAGGTGACCCTAGAGTAGAGCCACTCCAAAATCATCATCATCATCAAGTCGCCAACGTGGAATTTCAAGTGGCGCTCACGAGTTTTTGCCCGCTTTTTGTAATTCTCACCGCTTTTTGCTTGATGCATGTTTTGATGCATATGCCATGTACTAAGATGCGGTGTGAGTGAGTAGTGCGTGGTATGCAAGGATGGTCCAGGGCAGCCACATGTAGACCTATCATGCATTGATGTTATGAAGACTTTGAATGTCTTGGGAGGACCGGGGCATCCATAGGTGTCCCTTTCATGTGTGAGTGTGATGAGTGCCGGGGGACCCAGACATCCATGAATGCTCCTAACATGCTTGAGATTTATGATGAATGATGGTGGACCATTACAACCAAATATTGACCACTCATGTTTTCTTCTTGACATGTGGGTGATATGAATGAATGGACCCGACTTTCTAATCATGTCAAGTGGGGTGGTATGCCTAAGCACATGCATTTCAATCCTAGTGATGACTTCTATGTGCATAGGTGTGGGGTGGCCCTTGAGCTTCCATTCGTATGAGTCAAAGGGATCTAAGAAGGGAGACATCATGGAGTGGGGCCATCTATCAATCCCATTGTGTATGTTGCCTATGGTTAAGGCTTCTTTGGTGTAACCCAATTCTAGGAAGGGAAGGTTTTGGGTTATCATGGGTGGTAAGGGTAGGGTAAGGTGGGTGGTGAATAAGGTGAGTGGGTTACATTGAGATCTAGGCTCCCATAGAAAAGGGTCAAAGGGATCATGGTAAGGGTCACCTTGGTAGGGGTACTCTATGCTCTCAAGGTCCTCGAATGGTGAGTCATCCTCCTCAATAATTGGGCCAAGGTTGCTAATGGGTTGACCGATCAAAGCACTTGGGATCTTAATGGTTGGGGAGTGGACTAGGATAGGTTCTTCCTCCATGGGAAGAAGGAGGATGATCTCACTAGTAACTTGGCCATTAGTGTAGATGGAAGTGATGGAGCCAATGGAGGGATATGCTAGGCTAATGGTGTTAGTTTCGGACGGCCTCAAGGCTAGCATATTGGTCAAGTGAATTTGCCAATGTAGGTAGTTCACTAAGTCTCCCAAATCTTCCACACAATAGGAAGTTTGATAAGTGACATGTGGCTGAATGGGAATGATTTGGGATTGATATCCCATGGGTAGGTGGCATGGTTGTGAACTAGGAATGGTGAGACCTTTCTTGAGCATTGGAGTATGGACTTATCTATGGTGAGGTTGGGTGTCTCTAGAGGAGCTAGGCTAGAGGTGTGTGAGTTGTTTGGCCTTTGGATTTCCTCTATGTTGGGAGGTGGATTCGGATGGGCATCCTTCTCCACTTGGGTAGGTGTGTGGGTAGCAACTTCTATTACTAATGGAGTAGGGGGATCTATGGTGGGTGGTTTGGTGATAGCTAGCGTATGACACACCCGGGGTGGTGAACAAGCATGGGCTTGGGTTGGGATAGGAAGGGGAAGTAGAGGAGGCCTAGGTTGGGGAAAGATTGGTGTAGGAAGTGGGAGGTGGGTTGGGTGAGGGGTTTTGGGTTGATTTATTTTGGGAGATGTGTCCCTTTTGGGGGACGATGGTGGGTTTGTGGTGGTGGTCAAGGGGGCTTGTGGGGTACAGTTTGGTGAGGGGTTTTGGGTTGGGTGGTGGCCAATTTGGTTTGAGTGGTGGTGGTGATCGGGATTGGAATCATTTGGGGTGGTGGAGTTTGGGTCCTAAGGGAGGTCTTGGGTTGACTGGGAGGGAAAGGGGGAGTGGGAGTGCTCCTCGGGTTATGGTTCTCAAGGTAGGAGTGGGAAGGTCGGGGAGTGAAGATCTTCCAAATCTCAGTCCTTATCTCTTCCAATGAGTTTATGGGTCCTTTGGCTTCCCATCCAAATTCATCCCGAGGTGACCAAGCTCTAGGGCCGTGGTTCTCTTTTGCTTCAAGCCGTTCAAGCCGGGAGGTAAGGGTATCTATACAGTTATGAATCTTGTTGACGACAGTGTCAAATTGGCCCATGTGTATTTGGGGCATCTCCCTAGGGTGGTCATGCAAAGGAGTGATGGAAAACATGATGCAAGGGAGAGTCAAATGCTAATGCCCTAGGACTAGACTCGTAGAGACAAGTCTAAAACTTGCTCTGATACCAATTTGATGTGACACCACCTTGGGGTGATGACCACAAGACAATATGACCCTTGGACTTAAGGTTGCAAGCAAGCAAATTGGCGATGATACCACTCGAGCGGCTCACTCGCTTGGTGCACACTTGTGCCCGTGGGCAACTAAACGACAATGGAGAGGGTCCGGGGTGGGACAATGATGCTCTGGTGCTTGGCAAGCTTGGGGAGAACCCCAATTGGGCCAGGGATGCCCACTCACGGGCGGCCGTCACACCATGGGTGTGGGTTGAAATGGCTCACTCACAACTCGCCCGCGATGGACACTCACGTGTTCGGTAATTTGGGTCGGGCCCTCGCTCTCCGTCCGACGCAGCAAAGCAAGAATACTAAGCTAAGCAAGTGATATTGACCAGCAAAGAAAGGGGGACCGAGGCTCACCTAGCCGGCGTGAAGACGCCAACTCCGGCCGAAGACGGGGGCGAGCGGGGAGGCAAGGGTTTGCGCCCGCAAGCCGCGTCGGTGTCACTTCAAATATGTAAAAATATTATTACATGAACTACACCTCTCACAGGAGGGGGGCTCTTGGGGTGGGGGTTAGACTTATTACAACCAAGATTACCTTCACGTAGGGAGGGGCCTTCAGCCGGCCAAGCGGGGTGGGGAAATTATGAAGAGAATGCCGACTCCCCAAGCTTCGCCGGTTCTGCCACTCTTCCATTTTGCTGAACAGGTTGTCGATGAAGATGCTGCCACGGACTCAACCGAGCTCCAAATTTGATGAAACCGGTGCTAAAAGTTCCCCAGCTGGCCGAGGATGATGCTTGAATTTTTTGGGAAGCTCTGGAACTTGGGGCTGATCGGACCGGCGACTGGAGAAGGACAGCAACACTCTGCCTCTGACTGATGCAGAACTGATATAGTAGATTGCAGAAGGCACTGCGGCCGCTCCCGAACTCCAAATCGAACGAAACTGGCGGTGACGCGATTGTGGTCGGAGTAGCTTCGAGCAGAAATTGATGGGGCCACAATCCAAGGTCGGAGAGGAGAATGGTTGCCGGAGAAGTGAAGACAGGTCGAACCTGGACCTGCAGGGGGCAGACTGCACACTCCGGCGAAGAAATTCAGAACAAATAGCTCGGATGGGCGATTGGCATCGTTCCTTCTGCTACTGATGGAGGACTAGACGAAGAAGAATTTTGTAGAAGGAAGCGTGATCGAATTCCTCCAAGGTTGGCCGCTGAGCGGCTTCCAAGATCGCTCTGGCCTTCAGTCTGGGATAGATTGCGTAGTCGTTGAAGATGACGTTCCTTCGGATAGCTCCGAACTCGGATGCAGGCAGGAGTACCACCGTTGGAAAGAAGACTTGGAGACGATTCCAGAAATATAAGATATGCCACCGGGAGCCTTCAGGGGAAGTCGTGGCTGCTACTGCAAATCACTACTTTTCTAAAACCTGCAATAGGGACAGAATATGTGGAGGAGAGGGTGTGGGGAAGGGCATGAACAAGGGATTATTTGGTGCATGGGGAAGGGGGGGTGCGACCTTGGGTGGTTAGGGAGGTGGGGAGATGAAAGGGCACAGCCCAAGGGAGAGGGAAATTCAAAATTTGGCCTAGGGAAGGGCTCTTTCAGTCTTGGGGAGAGGGAGGGTTGCTTGGGAGAGTGGAAAGGTGCCTAGGAGAAGGGGTTTCCACCTAGGGGTTAGAGGGGGAATTGAATGAGTGCATGGGGAAGGGGAAGGGGCCTTAATGTGGGGTGAATGGGGAGGAGAGAGAATGAATTTCGAAATTGGGGTGGGGAGGAGAGAGAGAGGGGGCACAACCCACTTAGAGAGAGTGATAGTAAGAGAGAGAGAGAGGGAGATATTGAGAGGGAACTAGAAGGTGTGGAAATTTTCTGGATTCAATATTCAAGCATAATTGTCCCAAATGAGAGAGGGGTGGGGCTATTTATAGACCCCACACTTTTCCTAAGACCAAACTGACCCTGACAAACTAACTAATGACTAAACAGTCCAAGGGAGGGGTGCCCCTGGGCCTAGTCCAATGAATTGGGCCCATTAACCTATCAAACCAACATAATGACTTCAAGACTTAGGAAAATAACTTTTTAACCTAGGTACATGACTCAATAAAGGGAAAATTACATGTTTAAGACTCAAATAGAAATAAGAAAAGTACATGACTCGACTCACAAACACATGAGGAACATAATGGCGTACACCGACGATCAATCCGAGCTTCAGAAAATGTGGAGGGGCAAGGGATGTCCCCATCAAAACTAGCCTCATAGAGCCAAAATAGGGTGCGCCCCCTTCATGGGCCATTCTTGGGCCAAGTTGGTCCAAGGCCATCAAAAGGCCATCCACAAGCCCATGATAGCCTATAGGCCTTCCAACCTAGGTGGCCCATGAGAAGGAGAAGCCCAATTGGGCCTTAAGTCATTTAAAGATCCATTATAAAGCCTAGTGGTCCAATATGGCCACACCTCTTAATGGACTCTAAAGGGCTTAATCCAAATAGTTATTAAGAGCTTTACTGGTGCGGACACCAGAGCACACGAGCGGCACGAGTCGGCGAGCCACCGATACCGTACGCGGAGCACCACCCGAGCCACTTCGGCGTCCATCTGGCTCGGAGACAGCCTGGAGACTCCCCCTTGAGTCTCGGCATTTATCACATTTACTGGGACTTATTTGTGTGTAATGTGTTTTTATTTGTCTTTATTTGGTTTGTAATTCGTATTGTAAGAAGGGTTTATGTGCAAAATGGGACCACCCGGGTCCCACGGGCCCCCCATCCCTCCTCCCATTGATCCACCTCACTCCTAGGGCCCATGTGGGGTCAGTCAACCTTCCAATGGTGGGCTTCTAGAAGAGTGGGCCAAGTGGGGGACAAGTGGCTTAAATTGTCAAGGTTGGCCACCAACCTTGTCCACCTAGTCAAGGGGGCGCCCCCCTCTCACTATCACCCATTTTAATTTTTGTAAAATGTGTATTAGAATGAATTAGTTCTATCCATTTTTTTATTCCCCCAAACCCTAGATCTAGGGGTAGTTTGAGTCTTTTGGCATTTCATATAAAACCCTTGTATTTCCATTTGATTAGAATTAATGAACATAATTTTTGAGAAATCTCTTGGAGCAGCAAGGGCCGCCCCCTCCTCTCTCTCCTCTCTCCCCCTTTGGCAGTTGGGAAGGCTGTGTTCTTGAGGTGTGAAGCATCCCTATCAGTTCCGGTGATTGCCGCCGCCGCCACGTGCCGCCATCACACCACCACGGTTGCCGTTGGTGTTCTGTCCATCCAGGACAGAGGTGCCTTCCAAGAATTTCTGCTCTAAACCCCGATGTCTTCTTGAGTTGGGATTTTCAGGGGGTGTTTCAGAGGTTCCCACCACCTCTCAGAAAAATCAGGTTGGCCTATATATCTCGTTTGGTAATTTTCCATTTTCGTCCAACTTCTCCTTTCAGATCTGTCTGTTTTCAGCTTTGATTTCTACCTGCCTTGAGTTTCCAATCTTCGGACCACTTATTGATTTTTCCAAAAGCTCCCAAATTTTCTGGGAGTTATTTCCACCTTCCTCTTCATCCCCAATTTTTCATGGAATTTCTAAAGGCCTCCACCTATTTTCAAAAAATCATCTTCAGATCCATCTATAGTTTTGTCAGCCAGTGTTTAGAGCCGACCACCAGTCAGTGTAAAACCCCCAATAAATCGTATCCTCTACCAATCCTTTCACAAAAAATATTGCCGTTTTCCTATCTTTCAGCTCCACAACTTTCATGAAGAGGTCGAATCCTGAATCAGAAGTCTACCCCATGGTCAGTTCTCAGGAAACTGCTCTGCTATTCTGAGAATTCAGGAACTGTGCAACAGAAACTTCAAAAATAGATTAAGGTCAGATCCGTGCAGATCCAGTTGATCTCTCTGGGTCTAGATTGAAGGACTTCGAAAGGGCTTTCCAACAGTACCTCCTGTTCTTTGATCTGACATCTGGATTGATCGCAGTGTCTGATGTCTCCGGAGCGCGCGCTGAAAAATAGAAGCTTCAGTCCGTGGGCAGCAACTCCACAACGTGGAGATCGGAGCCGATCGGTCCCCGACCGGTGTCTCCGGCCGACCGCCGTCCAGGGAGGAGCGCCCCCAGGGGTCCCCATCATAGAGGGCCCCACCCCACCAGGTCTGGAGGTTGGAGCGGTCCGTGGGCCCCACGGACCCGTAGATCGCGCCGTCCGGACAGCACGAAAACACGGGTTCGGCACCGCTGGGACGACATCAAGATGCTGCCCGTCAACCCGATTGTCGTGATTCCCGGGCCACACATGTGACCTATTACCTCCCTGCGTGGAGTGGGTCAAAATTATTGTACTGCTGTAAAAGTGTTTAACCGGGAGTCCGTGATTGGCCGGGGTTATCTTCTCCACGCCGGGAGCATGGAGGTAACGATCGTAACTTCTTGGCATTTACTTGCTTAGCTAGTATACGGTCATATGCCGCTGCCGAGAGTGATAGGTACTAGCCCGTGAGTCCATGTCACCGCTGTGAGCGTGAGAGTGACCCGTCCCGTGGCTCGATCCGAGTCCGGAAGTAAGTTGACTACCCTTGAACTCTGCCGATTCCTCAACCGTGCACGATCCGCGTTTCCCTCGCTTGGGACGACGAGTGAGCTTGCGTTTCTGTTAGCGACGTATAGCCCATAGGAACTCATAGTGTCGGGCTGAAGTCTCTCCAATTTGTGCGTTGCTGGTTGCATCTCCATCTAGAGTCTGAGGTCCGCATCATATAGAGTCGGTCTCCCGTGTCCGTCCCACATCAGTTTGGTATCAGAGCCAAGTTGAGTCTAGGGTAGTCATTGCATAAGTCTTGCATGCATCATGGTCTAAGTCGAGTCTAGGATCATCATTATTTTTAAAACAAAAAAATGTTTTAAAATTACATTTCATCCCGATAATTCGGTATCTTAAAAGGTGTTGTCCGACTGTTAGGCTACGCCTATCGGGAAGGCCGCACACTTGTGCGAGTGATCTTCGGATCGATTAACTCCACCAAGTACCGTCTGTAGACACGCCAAAATTGACATTATTTTTGAGTATATTTCATATCGCTCTGCGATGCCCCATTTGACCCTCAAATCAGCTTATTTGAGTGGTTTCCCCACTTTTCTTGAATTTCTCCTATTTTCCCCATTTTATCTCCTTTTTCCTATTTTTCCGGATTTTTTGGGCATTTATCTCTTTTTTTTTGAATTCACGCCCTCATCAGAGGCGTGTTTTTGAAACACGCCCTTGTTTAGGGCGTGTCCTTCCTATTTTATCTATTTCTCCCCCATTTTATCTATTTTATGAATTTTCTAAATTCACGACCTGGGTAAGGGCGTGTTTTTCATAAAACATGACTTAACCAAGGGCGTTTTTTTAAGAAAGGACGACCTCACCTGAGGGCGTTAATTCTTTTGGTTTGACCGACTTCCCCATTTGAGCTCTTGAAATTAACGCCCTTCCCTGGGGCGCGTTTTTGAAAAAGTGGCTTTGATTAAGGCGTGTTTTACATTTTTCAAATATGGGGAGTTCTTATTGCTAAATTTGGTTTTTGAGAAACGCCCTTGTGCAGGGCGTGTTTCTGAGAAACGCCCTCTGTGTAGGTCGTCAATTCATAAATTGACGCCCTACCATAAGGCGTGTTTCACCTTCTGGTTTCGCAGCCCTTTCCCAGAGAGTCCTTGCTTCGATAGATGCCTACTTAGTTTGGGCTCTTGCCCATTCTTATCATTTCCCTCTTAGGACTCTTGTCCATGTTTATCTCTTCCTCAACCTATTTAATAGAGCCAATGGCTCTGTTGTTTGGTTGGATTTCCTCTTCTTCGGACACCCATTTTCTTCTCCCCGCCGTTCTTCTGTTCTTCTTCTTCTTCTTTCTTTTCTTTTCTTTTGTTTTTTTTCCTTTTCTTCTCACAGGTTGCTGCTGCCGTTGGCTAAGGAAGGAACTCTGTGCGCATCAATCTCCATTTTTTAAAGCTTCTTCCCCATTGAATATCAAGGCCACAAGCAGCAGAAGCAACAGGCTCCTTTTATTTTATTTTTATTCTCCTTTTGCTATTCGTTAACATGCATGCATCATGTTTCATTATCATATTAATTTTTCTCAACTATCATTGAGATCTCCCCTTTAGTGCATCTCTTGCACTCTCTCCCCATAATATTTTTACATGCATTCATATTCCCCACACCCTCATTGCATAGGGGTTTAAGGGCAACCACCCTTAAGGTGTGTTCTTAATCATATTTTCATGATCATATCTTTAATAAGAATTTGATGCTACACTCACCATATTTCTAATTCATATGTTTTTATTGGTGTTTGTCTTTGTTTACAAGGGTAATCAAGAAAGAAGAACTCTCTTCGTCGGCCGGCCGATTTGAAGAGAAAAGGAATACTCACATCCCCGCATCTTTTGAGGTATTTTCGCGATCACCCTCCCTATTGTTATTGATTATCTTTTGAGACCCTCGCGTCTCTGGCGATCACAACTTCCCCATTAGCACCTCGTGCTATTTTTTTATTGCACCCATATATCTATTACTTTTTTTTTATATTTAAGTGTGGATTTTAAATAGATCTACAAATTGGCGATCACGGTGGGACCCTTTGTGTTCTTCCTTTATTACCCCTTTCCCCTTGGCACCCTTGCGTGCCCTTTTGATATTCATGAATTCACGCCTCTGACAGGGGCGTTTTTTTGATTTAACGCCCTGACACAGGGCGTCTTATGCATATTTTACGCCCTCTGACAGGGCGTTTTCCAGCTTACCTCCGGGCTTTGCGATATATAGCTGCCTGTGAATTAACGCCTTACCCCAGGGCGTCCTTTTATTTGTAACGCCCTGCCCCAGGGCGTTTCTTGACTTGGTTGGTGTTTCACGCCCTGCCCAAGGGCGTTTTTTTCATTCGTAGCGCCTAACTCTAAGGCGTGTTTTATCCAGCCCCTGGGCCGCTCAGGTTTATTCACGACGGTAACACCGTCGTGTCTTTGTTTAGTAGCGCCCCCTTCCATGGCGTGTTTTTACTGTGGGTTTCCAGAACCCCCCGGCTTTGGTTTTTCATGATATTTCATGCTTATCTTTGTTGATTGATCATATTATTGTGGTTGGCCTGTTTACCCTGTTGCATTCATATTTGCATTTGGTTTGGGAGCCTCCTCCTCTTCATTAGGATCCACACACCCTCTTGGAATCGGGACGACCCTCCATTGAGCATTCCGTCTCTTTGGACTGGAAATCCCTTTTCCAAGCCTCCGTAAGTCCCCGCACCCGTGGATTCCCTCACGGACGCCGGGCAGGTTGTACCCTTTTGAAGTCCCGAGTTAGTTGGCCTATACGGTGAGAGAGGGTTCCTAGTTGGCATTGAAGTTCAAATCATATTGAAACTAGGTTCCCCCCCTTTGTGTGAATCATTCAAAACTTTATTAAAATTCATTAATTCACCAAGGATCAAACATAAAAATCAAGGTAACCATTCCAACTTGTGTGCTTCTTTGCATATTATTGAGAATTTTGATTATATAATGGCTTACCATGATAGAAACATGTTCAATTCAATTCATGAGGATGCACAACCTAGCACTTCTTATCCTCAATTTCAACATGTTAATCATTATCCTTCTCACCATTCCTTCAAGGGACCACGTCCTCATTCTTATGGTCATGTCCAACCCATGGGCAATGTCCATTCTTATGGTCCCCCTCCTCAAGTTCGAGCCACTACTCCCTCGGGATCCTCTCGTCCCAATGATGAGAAAGTCTCCCAGATCATTCATGCATTAGATCATCTTACCCCTCAACAGATCCAAGCCCTTAAGGCTGTCGTTGAGGGTGCATCTCCTTCATCTCTCCCTCCTTCCAATTCTATTCGGGTGGCCCATCACCCATCTCCCTCCAATTCTACACGGGTGGCCCATCACCCACCTCCTCCTTCTAATCATATTCGGGTAGCCCATTACCCATCTCCCCCTATTCATTCTACTCGGGTGGTCCGACACCCGCCTCCTTCTATTCCTCCTCCCTCACGGCCCCGAAGCCCATTTATTCATTGCAATCCGGCCCATCCGGGTTCTTTTACGGGTCATACCGTCAACTCCCCTCCACGGCCTTTTTATGCGGCCCCTCCTCCTTCGAGGCCCTGCCAACCTTCTATTGTTCAAGTCACACCCCTCCAACAATCTCTTTTTGATAAGATTACTTCCATGGAGGAACAATTAAAGAGGGTCACGGTTCCTCCTACTCCGGTCAATCCTCTCCATGCCGCTTTGGACGAGATTACTAAGTTGGAGAGAGAATGGAAGGATAGGAGAGATGATTATGATATCGGCGTTCCAAGCGAGGAAGAACCGGCAATTGAAGAATACGAGCCGGTATATGATGATGAAGCTCCGCAGGCACCCCTTCCGAGTTTCCTTAATTTCCCACTCCCTCCATTATCATTCAATGAACCCCCTGCTCAGGAGGAAACCACTCCCAATTCAACCCCTGTTTATGAGACTAGTTGGTGTTACGACGATGGGTCGATATTCCAATCGTCCGCACCGGCGCCTATTGAGTCTCTTCCCATTCCCACTCCCACTCCTAACATTGCTCGCCCCGTCCGGCATTTTCTACGCACCAAACCTTCACCCATTAACCCTCCACCAACTACACCTCCACCCACTATACCATCAACCTTCACACCATTAGCCACCACTGAGCCTTCCATTATAAAACCTCCACCTATTAAGTCAGTAACCTCCACATCGGCCTACACCGAACCTACCACTGAACCTCCTCCAATTGACCTCCCAGTACCACCATCCCTAAAAACCACCTTACCTACCCCAATATTTAACCCTCCATCTTTACCTATGGCTAATCCTGAGCAGGACCCACCACTTTTTGCACTCGAGCTAACCCCGACCGCTTGCAAGCAAAGGGAGAAACTCGACGTGTTTGAACCCCCGCTTACGCTCACCCATTTGCCAACACCTTCCATTATAACTCCACCATCCACGGAGCCTCCCGCCTCCGCCTCACCTCCCTTTGTTACTCGGAAGGGGCGTGCTTCTGCAGCTACTCGCGCCAAGGATAAGCAAGAGCCGGGCAAGAAGACTTTGGCCACGACTGTGCCATTCAAGATTCAAGAAGTCATTTACCGGATGCCAATCCAGGTTATTGTGCCGAGCATGGTCGCAGAGGCCAAGTCACCGCCATTGCTCAGGGAAGAATGCCAAGAATTGATGCCATCCAAGGGCCAGGCAGGGCACCCTTTGTTCCCTCTTCCAAATCTTGATTCCATTCCTCCATACAAGGGGCGAATGCCCATTTTATTCAACATTCCATATTCATCACCATCAATGGGCAACATAATGCTTCCCGTTCCAACTCTACGACGCTCTCACTTTATTGATCTTCGTTTTCCAAAGGGGTTGTCATTTATTGAAGCTTCCTTTATTGGGCCAATTGGCCGTACATGTTCACTGCCATGGAGGGGCAGTTACCTTGATGCTAAGGGGCCATCCCTTATTTGTTCCACTTTCTATTCGTCCATCTCTATCACTTCTTCTTCATGGGCCATTCCCAGGGTTAAGAGGAGGATCTCGTCTTCTCGCCCTTCATATTCTCCATATTCCTTGCATCTCATGCATGTTGTTGCATTCATGCATTCACAGCATTCATCGCATTGCATTCGCATACAATTGCATCTCCTGCTTCCCGGGTTTCCAAACCCGTACCTTCCTCGTCTTCCGGCACCTCCGGATATTCCGCATTTCTCATCCTGTTCATCTTCATCTTTTTGTCCACCCTCCCTGGGACATTACGTCCCTTTTCCTGCTATCTCCCTGGAACCTCCAGGAATTTTATCCCTCCTCTTTGGGCATCTCGCCCTTTCTGATTCTATTCCTCCGGAACCTCCGGATCCTTCTCTTGCCCTTTCAGGGCATCGCGCCCCTTTCTATTTGCTTCCTCCGGAACCTCCAGATCTTTCACCCCTCTCTTTGTCCTTTGGGCATCGTGCCCCTCTCTATTTGCTACCTCCGGAACCTCCGGACCTTCCCCTCGGGCATCGCGTCCCTTTCCACCTCATTTCTCCGGAACCTCCGGACTTTCTTGGGCATCGCGCCCCTGCTCATTTGCTACCTCCGGAACCTCCGGATTTTCCTCCTGATCCTCCTTCATTCCTTTCTCTTGGGTATCGCACCCCTTTCTATATCCTTCCTCCGGAACCTCCGGATTCTCCGTCTTATTCTCTCTATCATCTCCCAGGGCATCGCGACCCTCCTGATTTCATTCCTCCGGAACCTCCGGACCTTCTATATTTCTTTCGATTCATCTTCTTGCTCCTCCGGGACTTCATATCTTTTATTCTCTTCTTTCTTTTCCGTCACCTTTTTTATCATCTTTTTCCCTATTTCTCCCCAGGGCATCGCGTCCCTTCTTTCGTTATCCCTCCGGAGCCTCCAGATTCTTCTTCTGCTCATGATTCTCCTCCACCACCTCCGGACCCTCCAGATCCGCCTCCTTCCATCTACCAATTTCTTCTTCTGATTCCTCCTAATTCTGGGTCTGACCCAACTTCTTCCACATCCACTGCCTTGGGCATCTGCCCTTTCTCCCATTGCTTCCGAGGCTTTAGTCCTCACCCCTCTTCTTGATTTTCTGCTTCTTCTGTAGACTGTTCCATGTGATCAGGGTCTCCGCGCCTTAGTGAGGGAGTTCTAGCCCTCGCCTCTTTTCCTTTTCTCCTTATTCGTCTGCGTCTGGTTTGAGCACCACTCATTCTTGTTAAGCCACTCCCAAAATCTTTTGCTTCCAATCCTTTTGACTGCCAAAGAGGACAAATCCCATGATGATCAACCTCGCCTCTGACAGCTGCTTCTACAAAGGTTGCAAGGTAACATATTGGCGTAAGTACGCATTTTAATGATATCATTTTCTCATTACTTCACGCATGATTTTCAAAATCAAGTGCTTCTTAACGAGATTAAGAGTGGTGTTTTAAACCTTTATCTTAAGCTTTTGTTTAATTGAAATCATTCTCAAAAGAGTCCTTTTGGTTTGTTTTTTTTGCAGCACCTCTGGTTAACAAAAACCCGCACTGGGAATTCAAACATTCTCTCCCCGCTTGTTAAGAGCAACCCTTAGTTGGGCACCGCACACACTTCACGGCGTCCTTAGCCGGCTCCTTGATAAAACACCGTTCCTACCTTGGCCATGCCATGAATTTCTGAAAGTCTTTTTCTCTTCTTTACTCGGCCAAATACAGGTGCAAGAGGTTGACGGATAAGATGACCAACCTTGGAAAATCCCAATACGAGAGGAGTCTCAAATAGGGGCAGTCTTGACCCAAAATCAATATGAGTTTTCATATGAGCTTTCATGATATACATCTCGCCACAAGGGCTATTATGGAAATCAAATCAGAATTTTGATAATTGCAATTAGGAATTATGGCATGACAAGAGTGGCAAAGTCCCCGCAGGGAAAACTCTGGTCGTATGCATGTCAAGGGTCTAAAATCAAAGGCACAAAGCCCCGGCGCAACAGACTACCTCTTTGAGGGTTAACACCTTGGAAGGAATTCAGGTCTTGATATCTCCCATCCTGCACAAAGCTTATCTCCAATTATTCTTCTCTTCTCCCTCTAAGACCGAATGTTTCTCGGGTATGGCCTTGGTAGGGGCACCGTTGATCAAAGGCAGTCGGTTATAGGGCGCCACTTTCAATGCACGCCGGCTTTGGGCAGTTTTTAGCAAAAAGGGAAGGAACGAGGATCCCTAGCCAGTGGTTTAAAACACCCTTTGATGCTGCTTTAGCAATGTCTAACCAAAATCAAACAAAAAATTGAATATTTCTTGTCCAAAATCCATAAAAATTTGAATACCTTTCTCAAAACTTCACAAAAACTCAAATATTTTTCAAAAATCTCCATAAAAATTTGAATATCTTTCTCAAAACTTCACAAAAATTTACATATTTCAGAACTCATAAAAAATTTGCATATTTCCAAAATCCAAAAATTTGCATTGTATTTTCTGATGGTGTTTTGCAGGAACAGCTTTGCAGAGACCAAAAGCACGGGATAGGTCCTATCTCCACTTATTGCTATCAATCTATTGATTCTTCCCAATATTCTCATGACATGTCACCCAGGGGCATCATCTCCCTATATCATTCTGATTATCATATCTCATGATTATTCATCTCCAAATCTTTCAATCAACTCCTGCTCGATTCATCTGATTACTCCGCCGATGGGCATTATCAGATCCTGATTATTTAACTCCAATCTTGATTAGCCAAATTGTCATCCTCATGACAAACAACAAATAATGATGCTTTGCTATGCCATGATTTGACTTATGCTGTTCATGATATATGCTATGATTGATGCTTTGATTCATGCTATACATGCTATGATTAAATGCCTTATTCATTGCTTGTTATATCTTGGCTGATAAATTTTTGAGCGCAGGAAGAAGCTCTTGGTCCCGCCGACTGGGCATCATCATCAAAGTCCCACGGTGCTTGCAGCTCATTTCTCAGTTCCCATGCTTATTGATATCACCATCTCCCTATATGCATTTTTACTATATATTACATGTGTTACTAGATTATATCAAGGACCTTGTGGCTTTGGTAAAACTGGAATTTGAGTTCCCCTTCATCAAAAACAATGATGATTCCAGAGAAGTCTTAGTCACACGGATAGGCCGTTGAGCCGTCCGAGACTGGGGACGATGGTTCCCTTTTTACGAGTTGGTGCGTGGATAAACGGGCTTCGGCTTAGTATCAGCTCGCAGAATTGGTTTCTTGACCCAGTCTGGGCAGTTTAACAATATTATCCTTGATTATATTATATTTTCATTTGTTATTTTTCCCTTTAGCCCAGCATGCATTCATGTAGGACTTTGAATTAACGTTGGAAAATCATTCTGATAAGTTGATATTGAGAGTTGAATTGATCTTAATCTTTCTCGATATGAGATTTTCATTGCCGAATTGGATCCTCAGTTCGTTTTGTCGCTGTTTTGGGTGATTTTCTCGAGAACTCCTTGTTTGGATTTTTATCATCTTATTTTTTAATCTCCTTTCCTTTGATCCACCTTGGCTGCAGCACGTCCACTGGCTGGTAACCGCTCCCCAATGGTGAAACCTACAGGTTTGTGACCTAGGGTACTTCCACCGTGTTGGAAGTTGATCATTTATTTTATCTCCTTCGTGCACCGTGTGCGCATCTCCCCTTTTTATCCAAACATTGTTGATTTCCTTGAATTTCCCGAGATTTGCTTCATCTCGTGCTTTTGATTTGATTCTCATCAAGTAATATTGATTGCGTGTCTCATCACACCTTGGGATCTACTTTTCAGTTTGCTACGCTCCCTTGCAAAGCAGACACCAAGGCGGGGCAGCTGTAGACACGCCAAAATTGACATTATTTTTGAGTATATTTCATATCACTCTGCGATGCCCCATTTGACCCTCAAATCAGCTTATTTGAGTGGTTTCCCCACTTTTCTTGAATTTCTCCTATTTTCCCCATTTTATCTCCTTTTTCCTATTTTTCCGGATTTTTTGGGCATTTATCTCTTTTTTTTTGAATTCACGCCCTCATCAGAGGCGTGTTTTTGAAACACGCCCTTGTTTAGGGCGTGTCCTTCCTATTTTATCTATTTCTCCCCCATTTTATCTATTTTATGAATTTTCTAAATTCACGACCTGGGTAAGGGCGTGTTTTTCATAAAACATGACTTAACCAAGGGCGTTTTTTTAAGAAAGGACGACCTCACCTGAGGGCGTTAATTCTTTTGGTTTGACCGACTTCCCCATTTGAGCTCTTGAAATTAACGCCCTTCCCTGGGGCGCGTTTTTGAAAAAGTGGCTTTGATTAAGACGTGTTTTACATTTTTCAAATATGGAGAGTTCTTATTGCTAAATTTGGTTTTTGAGAAACGCCCTTGTGCAGGGCGTGTTTCTGAGAAACGCCCTCTGTGTAGGTCGTCAATTCATAAATTGACGCCCTACCATAAGGCGTGTTTCACCTTCTGGTTTCGCAGCCCTTTCCCAGAGAGTCCTTGCTTCGATAGATGCCTACTTAGTTTGGGCTCTTGCCCATTCTTATCATTTCCCTCTTAGGACTCTTGTCCATGTTTATCTCTTCCTCAACCTATTTAATAGAGCCAATGGCTCTGTTGTTTGGTTGGATTTCCTCTTCTTCGGACACCCATTTTCTTCTCCCCGCCGTTCTTCTGTTCTTCTTCTTCTTCTTTCTTTTCTTTTCTTTTGTTTTTTTTCCTTTTCTTCTCACAGGTTGCTGCTGCCGTTGGCTAAGGAAGGAACTCTGTGCGCATCAATCTCCATTTTTTAAAGCTTCTTCCCCATTGAATATCAAGGCCACAAGCAGCAGAAGCAACAGGCTCCTTTTATTTTATTTTTATTCTCCTTTTGCTATTCGTTAACATGCATGCATCATGTTTCATTATCATATTAATTTTTCTCAACTATCATTGAGATCTCCCCTTTAGTGCATCTCTTGCACTCTCTCCCCATAATATTTTTACATGCATTCATATTCCCCACACCCTCATTGCATAGGGGTTTAAGGGCAACCACCCTTAAGGTGTGTTCTTAATCATATTTTCATGATCATATCTTTAATAAGAATTTGATGCTACACTCACCATATTTCTAATTCATATGTTTTTATTGGTGTTTGTCTTTGTTTACAAGGGTAATCAAGAAAGAAGAACTCTCTTCGTCGGCCGGCCGATTTGAAGAGAAAAGGAATACTCACATCCCCCGCATCTTTTGAGGTATTTTTCGCGATCACCCTCCCTATTTGTTATTGATTATCTTTTGAGACCCTCGCGTCTCTGGCGATCACAACTTCCCCATTAGCACCTCGTGCAATTTTTTTATTGCACCCATATATCTATTACTTTTTTTTTATATTTAAGTGTGGATTTTAAATAGATCTACACCGTCTATTGGTGTCTAGGTGTAGTCGAGTCTCATTCCAACCTTGCATTGTCTAGTGTTTGTCTCCACGTGTCGGCATGTCCAACATGTAGTTCCCCCAATTTCCCATGGATTCCCAATCACCTGCGAAATATGGCCGTTGATCTACCCATGGGCTTGGCAACCATCCTCTCCCCTTCTGTAGGCCCGAAGCCTCAGATTTTTATGGCTCTAATGACCCGAGCGACTACCTCAAGTGGGAGGCCGCCATGGACAACTATTTTGAATGTTACACCATGTCCGATGCCATGCAAGTCAGTTTTGCCCAAGAGAGGCTTGTCCACAAAGCCGCCTGAAAATGGGAGAGCATTGAGCGCATGAGAGAGGTTAGGAGGCAAAGGCCCATCGAGTCGTGGCATGAGATGAAGGGAGAACTTAGGAAGGTCTACCTACCCAACCCGGTCAACTCCAACCGACCCCACCCAATCACCTCCACCCAAGTGGGCCATAATCGGAGGCAACGCACTGCGTATGTAGAAGAGCCTAGGTCCACGACTAAGCCGAGTTCATCTGGGAGAGTCCATCACATCGCTCCTACTCCAAACCCCACCATTGTCGAACTCTTCCAAATCATTTTGGATAGAGTGGATAGGAGGTGTGCTGATATCGAGTCCCTGGTTTCCCCTTGCCTACCCCCTAGACAGAATGGAACCAAGCACGAGCCTAAGGAGGTAGCAACCGGTAGCCCCAACCCGATGCCATCTAAGGTGCCATCCCAAGGCCCTCTCCCCATCATGATGGATCCTCTTTCCCCACCCACGAGAGCCCCATTGCCTAGATCCCATATCCGTCAGGAGGATAAGGGTAAGGGTCCACTTATCAGGGAGCGTAGTGGGTCACGACAGCAGTGTTATCGCTGCCAGGGGTTCGGCCACTTTGCCAGACAGTGTCCCACTTGGACATCTCTAGCCCTAGGGGACAAAAGGGTTGGAGAAGCTTCACCTACCAATCTTCATTCGGAGCCATCTCAGCCAGAGCTACCCGTGTTTCTAACGGGAAAGCTACTCATAGCCGAGCCACTCTTTAGCTGGCTTAGGATAGGTTTGGCCCCTACCCCATCTTACTTTCCATCCATGGACCCTACCCTACCATTAGTGCCGATCAACTCATTTCACACCACTTTTTGGTCTAGTCACTATGTGGAAACATTGGATGACCTTCTTAAAGGGTTAGACCGACAGTTGACATTTACGCACTTGCTGACCCCAGGATTCGACCGACCCACAGGTCATAGCTTCACCCATCCAGCTTTGGGGTCCATCACCTCCGTGTACACCATGGGTCATGTTACCACGGAGGTTCTTCTACTCCTTCCTATACCGGCCGAGCCCGACTTCATTCCCTTTTGCCCATGGGAGGAATCTTACTTTCTACCTATGATTGCCGTCCCACCTCTCACAATGAATGAAGGTGAACATTTACACCTCCAAGTTTTCCAAATGTGGGACAGTCATTTGTGGGAGCCTAGTCCGAGGGGTCATACTTTCTTTGATTCCTTCGACCCATTCTCTTGTGGACCCCTTGACCCATCACCTTTACTCCACCTTTTCAAGGGAGTCCACCATCATACCCCTTCTCCATGGGCCGGTCCATCAGCAAACTCCAAGCCCGTTCACAATACACCTACATATCGGGGTGATGTAGAAGATGGCCCGCCCAAACCTCCCAAATCTAAAAGGCCGTCCGTGCATGAATGGATCACTTTAGGATGCCGTCCACATTCCATCAACCTCCGGTTGCCTCTAGTGTATACATGGCACACATTCGGGTGTCCTGGTCCACCCTTGCATGTGTATGGATGGGACTAACAATAGGTTTGTCTAGGGTCTTGTGTGTCTGTGCATACATGTGTCCAGCATATTAGGAGAGCATAGTGAGTCTACCGAGTCTTTTGCTAGGCATGTTAGGAGTCTGCATGAGTGAGGCCAGCAATGCACGGTATAAGGAGCTAGCCGATGCCCATCGACACCACCGAGAGTTCCGAGAGGGCAAATATGTCATGATCAGGGTAAGACCTGAACGGTTTCCCTCTGGAATCGTCAAGAAACTGCAAGCTCGCGGAGCCGGTCCATTTAGAGTGTTGAAACGCATTGGATCCAATGCGTATGTTGTGGACCTGCCCGAGGAATATGGTATAAGCGCTACTTTTAATGTATCGGATCTTGTTGCATATAGGAACCCAGTGGTGATCCCTAGTGAGCCTTTCGAGCCATCCCCTCCCATTGAGAGTGATCCCACACCTAAGTGTCCACCTCCAGCCCCTTTTCCACGGTAGCGAGAGCATATAGATCATATACTGGATGAGCAGGTGACAGTTACCAGGAGTGGATCCTACCCGTGCTACCCAGTGCGATGGAGAGGACGGCCCGCCACCGAGGATACGTGGATCACCCATGGAGAGTTGCAGCGGATTGGTCCGGACCTACTGGAGCGGTACCATAGTGATGCCGACCCTTACTCGACAGGGTCGAGTTTCTCCCACCCGGGGAGAAAAGGTGCGAACACCAGAGCACACGAGCGGCACGAGTCGGCGAGTCACCAGTACCGTACGCGGAGCACCACCCAAGCTACTTCGGCATCCATCTGGCTCGGAGACAGTCTGGAGACTCCCCCTTGAGTCTCGGCATTTATCACATTTACTGGGACCTATTTGTGTGTAATGTGTTTTTATTTGTCTTTATTTGGTTTGTAATTCGTATTGTAATAAGGGTTTATGTGCAAAATGGGACCACCCAGGTCCCACGGGCCCCCCATCCCTCTTCCCATTGATCCACCTCACTCCTAGGGCCCATTTGGGGTCAGTCAACCTTCCAATGGTGGGCTTCTAGAAGAGTGGGCCAAGTGGGGGACAAGTGGCTTAAATTGTCAAGGTTGGCCACCAACCTTGTCCACCTAGTCAAGGGGGCGCCCCCCTCTCACTATCACCCATTTTAATTTTTGTAAGATATGTATTAGAACTAATTAGTTCTATCCATTTTTTTATTCCCCTAAACCGTAGATCTAGGGGTAGTTTGAGTCTTTTGGCATTTCATATAAAACCCTTGTATTTCCATTTGATTAGAATTAATGAACACAATTTTTGAGAAATCTCTTGGAGTAGCAAGGGCCGCCCCCTCCTCTCTCTCCTCTCTCCCCCTTTGGCAGCTGGGAAGGCTGTGTTCTTGTGGTGTGAAGCCTCCCTATCAGTTCCGGTGATCGCCGCCGCCGCCGCCACGTGCCGCAATCGCACCACCACAGTTGCCGTCGGTGTTCTGTTCATCCTGGATATAGGTGCCTTCCACGAATTTCCGCTCTCCACCCTGACGTCTTCTTGAGCTGGGATTTTCAGGGGGTGTTCCTGAGGTTCCCACCACCTCTCAGAAAAATCTGTTTGGCCTCTAGAGCTCGTTTGATAATTTTCCATTTTCGTCCAACTTCTCCTTCCAGATCTGTCTATTTTTAGCTTTGATTTTCACCCGCCCTCCGTTTCCAATCTTCGGACCACTTCTTGATTTTTCCAGGAGCTATCAAATTTACTGGGAGTTATTTCCACCTTCCTATCAATCCCAATTTTTTTGTGGAATTTCTAAAGGCCTGCACCTATTTTAGAAAAATCATCTTCAGATCCATTTATAGTTCTTTCAGCCAGTGTCTAGATCCGACAACCAGTCAGTGTAAAACCGCTAACAAATCGTATCCTCCACCAATCCTTTCCCAAAAATTATTTCCGTTTGCCTCTCTTTCACCTCCACAACTTTAATGAAGAGGTCGAAGCCTGAATCGGAAGTCTACCCCGCGGTCAAAGGCAGTTCTCAGGAAACTACTCTGCTGTTCTGAGAATTTAGGAACTATGCAACAGAACTTCAAAAATAGGTTAAGGTCAGATCCGTGCAGATCCAGTTCATCTCTCTGAGTCTAGATTGAAGGACATCGAAAGGGCTTTCCAACGTTACCTCCTGTTCTTCGATCTGACATCAGGATTGATCGTAGCGTCCGATCTCACCGTAGCGCGCGCTGAAAAATAGAAGCTTCAGTCCGTGGGCAGCAACTCCACAACGTGGAGATCGGAGCTCCGACCGGTGTCTCCGACCGACCGCCTTCCAGGGAGGCGCGCCACCAGGGGTCCCCATCATAGTGGGCCCCACCCCACCAGCTCTGGAGGTTGGAGCGGTCCGTGGGCCCCACGGACCCGTAGATCGCGCCGTCCGGACAGCACGAAAACATGGGTTCGGCACCGCCGGGACGACATCAAGATGCAGCCCGTCAACCCGATTATCGTGACTCCCGGGCCCCACCTGTGACCTGTTACCTCCCTGCGTGGAGTGGGTCAAAATTATTGTACTGATGTATAAGTGTTTAACCGGGAGTCCGTGATTGGTCGGGGTTGTCTTCCCCATGTCGGGAGCGTGGAGGTAACGATCGTAACTTCTTGGCATTTACTTGCTTAGCTAGTATACGGTCATATGCCGCCGCCGAGAGCAATAGGTACTAGCCCGTGAGTCCATGTCACCGCTGTGAGCGTGAGAGTGACCCGTCCCGTGACTCAATCCGAGTCCGGAAGTGAGTCGACTACCCTTGAGCTCTGCCGGTTCCTCAACCGTGCACGATCCGTGTTTCTCTCGTTTGGGACGACGAGTGAGCTTGCGTTTCTGTTAATGACGTATAGCCCATTGGAACTCATAGTGTCAGGCCGAAGTCTCTCCAATTTGTGTGTTGCTGGTCGCATCTCCATCTAGAGTCCGAGGTCCGCATCATATAGAGTTGGTCTCCAGTGTCCGTCCCGCATCATTTACAAAGAGCCCAACATGAAAACCCAAATAAAAACACACATTACAAGCCCAAATACAATGAAAATAAATGCTAAAAAAGGGTCCAAACTCATGGCGGAGACTCCAGACTATCTCCGTGATGTGGCACAGCCCAAAGATGAAAATGGATGAATTTTTGAACCTAGGACTTAAATCCACAAGCATACAAGCACTTTCAACGGACTCACATTAGCGGCTCACTCGCACGGCTCATACGATCACCCGGTGGGGCCGGGGGATGCTGGCGAGGGTCCGAGATGGGACCCAAATATTCAAAGGACTAGGTTGGCTTAGGCTGACCCCTAAGGGGCTGGAAATTCCAAACATAGTGGGCAGCCGGCACGCCGGGGCGTGGGGTTGGGTGGCTCTCACTCACAATCCACGGTGGGCACACAAATGAAAAATTACGGGTCCGAACACTCCCTCACCGACCGACGGGCGTAAGAGACAATACTAAACTAGCAAAGCATGGAACAGCAAGGTAGGGACCAGTCACTCACATGATCGGTGTGAAGACACCGATCCCGGCCGAAAGATGAGGGCGAGCGGGGAGGCGTGGGTACGCACCCGCACGCCACGTTGATGTCGCTTGATCTGAAAATATATAACGTACAACACTACTCCTCACGTAGGAGGGTGGGATAAGGGGTTGGGGTTAATGTGTTACAGTCAAACACTACCTCCACGCAGGGAGGGGCTGTAAGCCGGCCAGGTGGGGTTGGGAAAACTAGGAGAGAAAACCGATTCGCCGAGCATTGCCGGTTCTGCCAGCTTCAGGAACAGCCTGACAGGTTGTTGATGATGACGCCGCCACGGGCGCGGACGAGCTCAGAATTGGTCGAAACTAGTGCCGAAGCTTTCTACACAGACCCAGGATGACGCCTAAATTTTGGGTGAATTTTGTGACGTCGTTGCTGGCCAAGGCAGAGTCTGAAACCGGACTGATTTGCCTGTCTCTGTCCAGTGTAGAATAGAGGGGGTCTGTTGCAGAAGATGCCACGAACTCTAACAAACTCCGATTGAGACGAAATTGGCGTTGACGCGACCGTGACTGGAACAGCTTCGAACAAGAACTGAAGGGACTTCAAAAGGAGGTCGGAGAAGAACCTTCTGATCAGAAGACTGGGGGTGGTCCAACCTGGAATAGCAGGGAGCAGCCTGCGCACTTCCATGAAAATAATTGGAACTGAGGGCTCGGGTGGGCGATTGACTTCCTTCTTCTTGGTACTGAAAGAGGACTGGTCGTAGTTACTTCCCTCCAAAGATGGGCCCGGATCTTCCCCGAGCTGGTCGTGGTAGCCTCTGTGCTCAGCCTCAGGTTGTGAGCTGGAGTCATGAAGCGCAGTCCGGCGAGATCGGCTCCTCCGATCAGATCCGAGCTTGGATGGACGCTGGACCACCACCGTTGAAAAGCTGACTTGATGCCATTTCCTCCGATGTATGATAGGTTGCCATAAGCCCCAGGGTGACGACGTGGTGCTGGTGCGGACACCCAAGTGATTGAGAAGCACGAGCCGCCGAGTCACCGGTACCGTACGCGGAGCACCACCCGAGCCACTTCGGCATCCATCTAGCTCGGAGATAGTCTGGAGACTCCCCCTTGAGTCTCGGCATTTACCACATTTACTGGGACTTTATTTGTATGTAATGCATTTTTTATTTATCTTTATTCGATTTGTAATTTGGATTGTAATAAGGGTTTATATGTAAAATGGGACCACCCAGGTCCCACGGCCCCCCCACCCCTCCTCCCATTGATCCACCCCATCCCCAGGGCCCATGTGGGGTCAGTCAACATGTCAATTGTGGGCTTCTAGAAGGGTGGGCCAAG
The DNA here is from genome assembly GCA_022559845.1 of Amorphophallus konjac. Lineage (NCBI taxonomy): Eukaryota > Viridiplantae > Streptophyta > Magnoliopsida > Alismatales > Araceae > Amorphophallus > Amorphophallus konjac. Next base: position 109,977,548 of record CM040128.1, on the reverse strand, counting down.
TGGGGGACAAGTGGGCTTAAATGTCAAGGTTGGCCACCAACTTTAACCCCATGGTCAAGGGGGCGCCCCCCTCTCACTATCACCATTTTTATTTTTGCTAAAATATGTATTAGAACTAATTAGTTCTATCTCTTTTTTTATTCCCCCAAACCCTAGATCTAGGGGTAGTTTGAGTCTTTTGGCAATTCATATAAATGGCTTGTATTTCCCATTTATAAAGAATTAATGCATTTGAATTGGAAGAAATTCTTGGAGCAGCCTGGTGCGCCCTACTCCTCTCTCCTCCCCCTCCCATTTGCAGCTGGGAAGGCTGTGTTCTTGAGGTGTGAAGCCTCCCTATCAGTTCCGGTGATCGCCGCCGCCGCCATCGTGCCGCCATCGCACCACCATGGTTGCTGTCGGTGTTCTGTCCACCCAGGACAGTGGTGCCTTCCAAGATTTTCTGCTCTCAGCCACGAGCTCCTCTTGAGCTAAAATTTTCAGGGAGTGTTCCAGAGGTTCTCACCATCTCTCAAAAAAATCGGTTTGGCCTCCAGAGCTCGTTTGATAATTTTCCATTTTCGTTCTTCATCTTTTTCCAGATCTGTCTGTTTTCAGTTTTGATTCCCACCAGCCCTGAGTGTCCAATCTTTAGACCACTCTTTGATTTTTACAGGCGCTCCCAAATTGACTTGAAGTTTTGTCCATCTTCCTATCCATCCCCAACTTTTCTTGGAATTTCTAAAGTCCTCCATCTATTTTCTAAAATTCACTTTCAGATCCATCTACAGTTCTGTCTGCCTAAGTCCAGATCCGAACACCCGCCAGTATAAAATAGTTTTCCCCATCCAAACCTCAACAAAACCCTTCACAAAAAATATTTCCGTTTTCCTCTCTTTTCCGTCTACAACTTCTATGAAGAGCTCGATATCTTAATCGAAGGTATACCTTGCGGTCAAAGGCCGTTCTCAGGAAACTGCTCTGCTATTTTAAGATTTCAGGAACTGTCCAATAGCAAATTCAAAAATAAACAAAGGCCTGATCCTTGCAGATCCAGTTCCTCTCTCTGGCCCTAGATTGAAGGACTTCGAGAGAGCTTTCCAATGGTACCTCCTATGCTTCGATCCAACATCAGGATTGATCGCAGCACCCGATCTCGCCGGAGCGCACGCTGAAAAATAGAAGCACCAGTCTGTGGGCAGCAACTCCAAATCTTGGTGATCGGAGCCGATCGGCCTCCGACAGGTGTTTCCGGCCGATCGCCGTCCAGGGAGGTGCGCCACCAGGGGTCTCCACCACAGCGGGACCCACCCCACTAGACCTGGAGGACAGAGCGGCTCATGGGCCCCAAGGGCCGGTAGATCGCGCCGTCCGGACAGCACCAAAACGCGGGTTCGGCACCGCCGGGACGACATCAAGATGCTGCCCGTCAACCCGATTGTCGTGACTCCCGGGCCCCACATGTGACCTGTTACCTCCCTACGTGGAGTGGGTCAAACTTTTGTACTACTGTAAAATTTTGTTAACCGGGAGTCCAAGATTGGCCTGGGTTGTCTTCCCCACGCCGGGAGCGTGGAGGTAACGATCGTAACTTCTTGGCATTTACTTGCTAGTTTAGTATATGATCTTAGGCCACTGCCGAGTGCGATAGGAACTAGCCCGTGAGTCCATGTCACCACTGTGAGTGTGAGAGTGACCTGTCCCATAGCTCGATCCGAGTCTGGAAGTGAGTCGACTACCCTTGAACTCTGCCGGTTCCTCAACCGTGCACGATCCGTGTTTCCCTCGCTTGGGACGACGAGTGAGCTTGCGTTTCTGTTAGCGACGTATAGCCCATAGGAACTCATAGTGTCGGGCTGAAGTCTCTCCAATTTGTGTGTTGCTGGTCGCATCTCCATCTAGAGTCCGAGGTCCGCATCATATAGAGTCGGTATCCCGTGTCCGTCCCGCATCAGTTTGGTATCAGAGCGAGTCGAGTCTAGGGTAGTCATCGCATAAGTCTTGCACGGTCTAAGTCGAGTCTAGGATCATCATTATTTTTAAAACAAAAAAAAAGTGTTTTAAAATTGCATTTCATCCCGATAATCTGGTAGCTTAAAAGGTGTTGTCCGAACGTTAGGCTACGCCCATCGGGAAGGCCGCACACTTGCGCGAGTGATCTTCGGATCGATTGACTCCGTCACATATTGGATATTGGTTTAGGTCTAGGTGCATTAGTAGGTGTTTGCATTAGTCATGTCTAGTGTCTTGACCAAGTGTCAGCATGTTCGTCTTATAGTTCCCCATTTCCAATGGAATCTCGATCGCCCAGGCGATATGATCGTTGGCACACCCATAGGCTTGGCAACCACCCTCTCCACTTCCGTAGGCCCGAAGCCACGGATTTTTATGGCTCCAATGACCCGAGCGACTACCTCAAGTGGGAGGCCGCCATGGACACATACTTTGATTGTTATACCATGTCCGAAGCCGGTCAATTCTATTTCACCAAGGAGAGGCTTCTACACGAGGCCGCCGAAAAGTGGGACCACATTGAGTGCTTGAGAGAGGTTAGGAGGCAATAGCCCATCGAGTCATGGTTGGACATGAAGAGAGAGCTTAGAAGGGTCTACCTACCCCGACTAGTCGCCTCCAACCGACCCCACCCAATCTCTTCCAACCAAGTGGGTCTTCGTCGGAGGCAAGAAGCCCCGCTTGTAGTCGAGCCTAGGTCCACCGCCAGGCCGAGACCCGAGGGGAAAGTCCATCATAATATCCCTAATCCAAACCCCACTATTGCCGAACTCTTCAAAGCCATTTCGGATGGGTTGGATAGGATGTGCACTCGGATTGACGGACTCTTGCCTGAGTACAAGGAGGTAACAACTGGTAGTCCTAAGCCGGCACCATCTACGGTGCCCTCCCAAAGTCCTCTCCTCATCATAGAGGGCCCCTCTTCCCCACCCATGAGAGCTCCATTACCATCACCCTCACCTTCCGAACTTATTTCGGAGCCCTCTCATTTGGACCCACCTCAGCCAGAGTCACCCGTGTTTCTAACGGGTACGCTTTTCATAGCCGAACCACTTCTTAGTTGCCTCAAGAACGGCTTGGCCCCATCTCCCTTCCCATCCATGGACCCTATCCTACCTCTAGTGCCAATCAATTCATTTCATACCACTTTCCGGTCTAGTCACTATGTGGATACATTGGATGACCTTCTTAAAGGGTTAGACCGGCAATTGACATTTACGCACTTGTTGGCTCCAGGCTTTGACCGACCCACAGGTCGTAGTTTCACTCATCCCGCTTTAGGGTCCATCACCTCCATGTACACCGTGGGTCATGTTACCACGGAGGTTCTTCTACTCCTCCCGTTACCGGTCGAGCCCGACTTCATTCCTTTTATCCCGAGGGAAGAGCCATATCTTCTATACACTGTCCCATCTACCACGATAGATGGAGGTGACCATCACCTTCATGAATTTCAAACATGGGACTATGTAATGAAGGAACCGAGGGGTCACACATTCTTTGACCCATTCGACCCCTTCGCTAGTGGGCCTCATGATCCACCACTTCCCTTCTACCTTGTCAAGGAAGTCCCCTACCACTCACTTCCCACTCAGGCCAATCAACCACCACATAGCAATAGGTCCGATGATTGGGCAACATGGCATGCCTTACCTACATCTAGGGGTATTGACAAAGGTAGTTTTAGATCTCCCAATCCTCCCATATCCAAGCCCGATACAGCTACATCTTGCCCTCCTAGCCCTCCCAAATCCAATGGGCAGCCGCATGCCAGGGACAAAGTAGGATGTCTAGGAGTCCCACTTTCCGCCAACCACCGGTTGCATCTAGTGTATGCATGGCACACATTCGGGTGTCCTGGTCCACCTTTGCATATGCATGAGTCGGACTAACCGCATAGGGTTGTTTAGGGTCGTGTGTGCATCCGTGTGTTTTTCTTTTTGCTAAGCATGTTAGGAGTCTGCATGACGACGTCCTTCGTCACATTGAGGCCAGCAATGCACGGTATAAGGAGCTAGCCGATGCCCATAGACACCACCGTGAGTTCCAAGAGGGCGAATATGTCATGATCAGGATAAGACCTAAACGGTTTCCCTCTGGAACTGTTAAGAAATTGCAAGCTCACAGAGCCGTTCCATTTAGAGTGTTAAAACGCGTTGGATCCAATGCGTATGTTGTGGGTCTGCCCGAGGAATATGGTATAAGCTCAACTTTCAATGTGTCAGATCTAGTTGCATATAGAGACCCAGCGGTGATCCCTAGTGAGCCTTCGAGCCATCCCTGATGTGAAACAGCCCAAGGTTGACCAAGTAGGTTGTAATGAGCCTAGACCTAGACCCGCAAGCATAAAAGATTTGGCAACGAACGTACTCTAGCGGCTCACTCGCAAGGCGCATACAGTTTCCCGAGGGATATCGGGGAATGATGGCAAGGGTCCGGGGTGAGACCCAAGAGTTCTAAGTTTCTTGGTGGTCTTAGGCTGACCCCCAAACGGCCTGCGATTCCCAACTTCATGGGCAGCCGGCACGCTGGGGCGTGGGGTTGGGTGGCTCTCACTCACGATCCGCAGTAGGCACACAAATCGAGCAATAATGGGACCGAGCACTATCTCACCGACCGATGGGCATAAGAAGCAATACTAGACTAGCAAAGAAATAGAATAACCAGGTAGGGTCCAGTCACTCACCTAATCGGTTTGAAGACACCGATCCCATCTGGAGACGAGGGCGAGCGGGGAGGCGTGGGTACGCACCCGCACGCCGCGTCGATGCCGCTTGGCCAGAAAACTTTAAGAGTACAACACTACTCCTCTCGCAAGAGGGTGGATCAAGGGGTCGGGGTTAATGTGTACAGTCAAACACTACCTCCACGCAGGGAGGGGCTGTCAGCCGGCCAGGTGGGGTGGGGAAACTAAGAGATAACACCGACTTGCCGAGTTGTGCCGATTCTGCTAGCTTCAGGAACAGCCTGATAGGTTGTTGATGTCGGCGCTGCCACAGACTCAAATGAGCTCAGAATTGGTTGAAATGGGTGCCGAAATGTTACTGACTGACCCAGGATGCCGCCTGAATTTTTGTGGAAGCTCGGGATGACGTCGCCGGCCGGGGCAGAACCTGGAACGGGGCGGGTCTTTGCTGGTTCTGGTTGCTCTCAGGATGATGCCGCTGGAAGATGAAGGTGCAGCAAACTGATCCGTACTCTGTTGGAGGCGAGATAGGTATCGTTAAAACCATGGTCGAGTCTTCTTTCCGTTGGGACCAACGGCGTTGTCAGCCAATGTCAGAGCAGATCGTGAGAGCCCAAACAGTAGAGGTGTGTCGGTTCTGGCTCAGGAACACAGACCAGACACACTTGGAATGTAAAATTGTACCTTTTAATGCCGAGATCCAAACTTAGCTCTGTTTCTTTAGGATTGAAGAGGACTTGAAGGTGAACCTCACAAAGAAGTTGTCCGCCCAGATCTGCAAGGGGGAGGCCGTGGACGGACTGGATCCGAGGCTCTGGTTCTCTGCCTGAATAGTTCTACGCAGTCGAGGGAGAATCGCTTCTACGGGCAGCTCGGTGCGTGGATGAGGATGAAACTACCTCGCCTGGAAAGCTCTCTGGAAAACCTCTCTAGAGATATATGCCTTGTCACCAGGAGGATCAGGGAACGACCGGAGATGAAGTGACTTTCAGGACCACCGTTTGCTTCCTGCGACCTGCTACCTGGAGCTGCAACCTTGTACTGGCAAAGGGAGTGGGAGGGGGGGTAGCACAGCAGGGAAATGATGGTTGAGGGTCGACGTGGCTCGGGTCTCTTGGAGGTCTGGGGTGGCAGGGAAGGGGTGGAAAAGGGGGCTGGAGCTGCTAGAGGTGGTGATGGGGGAGTGGATGTGCACTAGAGAGAGGGTGGGTTGGAGAGGAGGTGGAGGGGTGCGACCAGACCAAGAGGGGACTCCTTGGGTCGACCTAGGGTGTGGGGGGATGAGAGAGGGGAGGGAATTTCGAATTTGGGCCTTGGGCGGGGGTTAATTCAGCCTGGGAAGGTGGTGGGATGCTTGGGAAGGAGAGTGGGGTAGTTGGGGGTTGGAAGGTGGGGAGAGGATTGGAGGAGAGGCTCTTGGGGTTGGGGTGAGCTAATGGAGGTGTGTGGGGACTAGGGAGAGAGTTATTGGGGAGGGGAAGTGAGAGAAAGTGGTTGGGAGGGGGAAGAGAGAGAGAATGGGGCGAACCCCTTAGAGAGGGAGAGATAATGAGAGAGAGGGTGGTGAGAAATTTTTGGTAGAGGAGAGAAGACTTAAGAGTTTTTCTATTCAAATGATTCATCCAAAAGTTGAGTACATGAGGAGAGATGGGGCCTATATATAAGCATCCATTCTTTACATGACCAAAGTACCCTTGACAATTAGACAAAAGACCAAGCATATCCTAGACTCACTCCTATGGGCCCATAACTAAGGTACTTGGTCCCAAATAAGCATAACAAGGGAAATGACTAAGATAACATGACTCAATAAAAGAAAATACATAAGATATGACTCAAAGAAAAGGAAAATAACATGTGAACACATAGCCGGGCTTCATCCAAATGTTGCAGGCGATCTGAGCCAAAGTGAGCGCTGTGAGATGCCCTCATCAAATCCCCCGGGGTGGGGAGAACTCGACCCCATCGAGTATGGATCCGCCTGACTGTGGTAGTACTCCAAAATGTCCGGGTCAAGGCGCAGCAAGTCTTCACGGCTCACCCAAGTGTCCTCGGTCGGGGGACGGCCCTTCCACCTCACTAGGTAATGCTGGTATACCATGTTCCTGGTAATGGTACTTTGCTCATCCAGTATTACCTCTACCTGCTCTCGTCGGCCTCTCAAGCTAGGAAGTGGAGTCCCACTGCGAGTGTCTCTCTCAAGGGGGGGTAAAGGCTCGAGCTTCTCACTGGGTCCCACCAAGAGGCCCTTGTAGGGTACCAGGTCCGCCACATTGAAGATAGGGTGTACCCCAAAACCCTCAGGTAGGTCTAGCTCATAAGCATTACTGCCAAGTCATCTCAGAACTCGAAAGGGTCCCGAACCCCGTGCCCTCAACTTGGAGGCAGGCCCCGGAAGGAGCCGCTCCGTCCTCACCATCACCGAGTCTCCCACTTGGAACTCGCAGTGGCGCTGCCGAGCATCTGCCTGTCTTTTGTAAGCCTCATTGCTCTTTCCTATATGCTTGCGAGAATGCGTATGTCATGCGCTATGATGCGATGTTGGTGTGAAAAGTATGGTGTGCAAAGGTGGACCTGGGCAGCCAAATGTAGACCGATCACACTTTGATGCCATGAAGACTGTGACAGACATAGGAGGGCCGGGACATCCATAGATGAACCTTTTATGCATGGGTGTGACAAATGTCGGGAGACCCAGACATCCATGTATGCTCCTCTCATGCTTAAGACTCATGATTAATGAAGGTGGGCCAATACATCCGAATACGGTCCACTTATGCTTCCTACTTGACATGTGGGTGATGTGAATGAATGTACCCGACTTATAAATCATGTCAAATGGTGTGGTAAGCCTAGACACATGCATGTTTACCCCAAAGGTGTCTTCCATGTGCATAGATGTGGGATGACTTTTGAACTTCCATGTGAATGGGTCGAAGGGATCTAGGAAGGTGGTTATGGGGTGGGGCATTTCATCAATCCCAAGGTGTTTGTTGCCTAAGGTCAAGGCTCTCATGGTGTAACTCGATTCTAGGAAGGGAGGAGTTTGGGTCAACATGGGCGATATGGGTAGGGTGAGGTGGGTGGTGAATAGGGGGAGTGGGTTACATGGAGATCTAGGCTCCCTTAGGAAGGGGTTAAAGGGATCATGGTAATGGTCACCTAGATAGGGGTACTCCATGTTCTCAAGGTCCTCAAATGGTGAGTCATCCTCCTCCAAAATGATTGAGCCAAGGTTGCTAATGGGTTGGCCAATTAAAGCACTTGGGATGTCAATGGTTGGGGAGTAGACTAGGATGGGTTCCTCCTTCATGGGAAGAAAGAGTATGATCTCACTCGTAAATTGGCCATTAGTGTAGATGGAAGTGATGGAGCCAACGACGGGGTAAGCTAGGCTAATGGTGCTAGGCTCCGACGGCCTCATGGCTAGCTTATCGGTCAAGTGGACTTGCCAATGTAGGTAGGCCACTAAGTCTCCCAAATCTTCCACACAATAGGAGGTTTGATAAGTGACATGAGACTGAGTGGGAATGATTTGGGATTGATGTCCCATGGGTAGGTGGCTTGGTTGTGAACTAGGAATGGTGAGGCCTCGCTTGAGCCATTGAAGTACGGACTCATCTATGGTGACGATGTCATGGGGAAGGGTGTGTAGCTCTTGAGGAGCTAGGCTAGGAGTGGTGGGTGAGTTGTGTGGCCCTTGAATTTCCTCTATTTTGGGAGGTGGATCCGGATTGGTATCCCTCTCCACTTGGGTGGGTGTGTGGGTTGCAACTCCTATGGACAATGGGGTAGGAAGGTCTATGGTGGGTGGGTTGGTGATAGTCGATGCATGGCGCACCCGAGGAGGTGAGCAAGGTCGGACGGGGGTTGGAATTGGGAGTGGAAGTAATGGAGGCCTAAATTGGGGTAGGATTGGGGTGGGAAGTGGAAGGTGGGTTGGGTGAGGAGATTTGGGTTGATTGGTTTTGGGAGATGTGTCCCTTTTTGGGGACGATGGTGAGGTTGCGGTGGTGGCCAAGGGGGCTTGTGGGGTGCAGGTTTGGTGAGGGGATTTGGGTTTGGGGGTGGTGGCCATTATGGGCCTAGGTGGACGGGTGGACGTGGGGTCCAATTGGGTATGTGGACATATGGTTGTGGTGAGGACTTGGATGTAGGATGTAGATGTTGTGGTTGGAGTAGGAGAGGTGGGAAATGGTGAGGAATGCGTGATTAGGGTCTTGGGTTGGACAAGGGGAAATAAAGGAGTTGAAATGCTCTTTGGGCTTTGGTGTTCGGAATAGGAGGGGAAAATATATCTAGCTCTAAGTTGTTCCTTCATGTCCCCCCATGTTGTGAGGGGAGCTTCCCTTCTAATTATCCTTAAGCCTTCAATTTTCAACCAATGAGTGTGGGCCCGTTTAGTAAGTTGTAATTTGGCAAATCGGACTTTCTCATCCTCGGACATGGGATACCAAGTGAAGTAATGGTCCATCGAGACTTCCCACTCTAAATAGTCAATAGGTTGAGTTCCATCAAATATGGGAGGTGGGGAACATGTCCTTCTATCGTCCGTCCTTGGGGCGGGCCCATTTTCTCCAAGTTAGTTGAGTCGACCCGATATGTTATCAAGCCGCTCATTCGCATGGGTCAAGGCCTTCATGAGGTAGTTGACATGGCCAGGGAGGTTATGTGTGTTAGTGGTAGGCATCCCTTGGTGGTTTGGACTTATGGAGAGGGCCGATTGGTAAGGTCGGTAAGAGGTGGCCATGCTAGTGGACAAAGAGATGCAACCGAGGACTCTAAATGCATAAACATGCCCTAGGACCAACTTGATAGAGACAAGTTATGAACTTGCTATGATACCACTTGATGTGAAATAGCCCAAGGTTGACCAAGTAGGTTGTAATGAGCCTAGGACCTAGACCCGCAAGCATATAAGATTTGGCAACGAACGTACTCTAGCGGCTCACTTGCAAGGCGCATACAGTTTCCCAAGGGATATCAGGGAATGATGGCAAGGGTCCAGGGTGAGACTCAAGAGTTCTAAGTTACTTGGTGGGCTTAGGCTGACTCCCAAAGGGCCTAGGATTCCCAACTTCATGGGCAGCCGGCACGCCGGGGCGTGGGGTTGGGTGGCTCTCACTCACAATCTGCGGTAGGCACACAAATCGAGCAATAACGGGACCGAGCACTATCTCACCGACCGACGGGCATAAGAAGCAATACTAGACTAGCAAAGCAATAGAATAACAAGGTAGGGTCCAGTCACTCACCTGATCGGTGTGAAGACACCGATCCCGTCCGAAGACGAGGGCGAGCGGGGAGGCGTGGGTACACACCCGCACGCCGCGTCGTTGCCGCTTGGCCTGAAAACTTTAAGAGTACAACAATACTCCTCTAGCAAGAGGGTGGATCAAGGGGTCGGGGTTAATGTGTACAGTCAAACACTACCTCCACGTAGGGAGGGGCTATCAGCCTGCCAGGCGGGGTGGGGAAACTAAGAGATAACACTGACTTGCCGAGTTGCGCCGATTCTGCGAGCTTCAGGAACAGCCTGACAGGTTGTTGATGTCGGCACTGCCACAGACTCAAATGAGCTCAGAATTGGTTCAAATTGGTGCCGAAACGTTACTGACTGACCCGGGATGCCGTCTGAATTTTTGTGAAAGCTCGTGACGACGTCGCCAGCCGGGGCAGAACCTGGAACGGGGCGGGTCTTCACTGGTTCTGGTTGCTCTCAGATGATGCCGCTGGAAGAAGAAGGTGCAGCAAACTGATCCGTACTCTGTTGGAGGCGAGACATGTATCGTTGAAACCGTGGTCGAGTCTTCTTTCCGTTTGGATGAACGGCGTTGTCAGCCAATGTCAGAGCAGATTGTGAGAGCCCAAACAGTAGATGTGTGTCGGTTCTGGCTCAGGAACACAGACCAGACACACTTGGAATGGAAAATTTGTAACTTTTAATGACGAGATCCAAACTTAGCTCTGTTTCTTGTGGATTAAAGAGGACTTGAAGGTGAAGCTCACAGCGAAGTTGTGCGCCCATATCTGCAAGGGGGAGGCCGTGGGAGGACTGGATCCAAGGGTCTGGTTCTCTGCCTGAATAGTTCTACGTAGTCGAGGGAGAATCGCTTCTACGGGCAGATCGGTGCTTGGATGAGGACGAAACTACCTCGCCTGGAAAGCTCCCTGGACAACCTTTCCAGAGATATATGGCTTGCCACCAAGAGGATCAGGGAACGGCTAGAGACGAAGTGACTTTCAGGACCACTGTTTGCTGCCTGCGACCTGCTACCTAGAGCTGCAACCTTGTACTGGCAAAGGGAGTGGGAGGGGGGGTAGCACAGCAGGGAAATGATGGTTGAGTGTCAAGGGAGAGGGGAAGGACGTGGCTGGGGTCTCTTGGAGGTCTAGGGTGGTAGGGAAGGGGTGGAAAAGGGGGCTGGAGCTGCTAGAGGTGGTGATGGGGGAGTGGATGTGCACTAGAGAGAGGGTGGGTTGGAGAGGAGGTGGAGGGGGGCGACCAGACCAAGAGGGGACTCCTTGGGTCGACCTAGGGTGTGGGGGGGATGAGAGAGGGGAGGTAATTTCAAATTTGGGCCTTAGGGGGGGGGTTAATTCAGCCTTGGGAAGGTGGTGGGATGCTTGGGAAGGAGAGTGGGGTAGTTGGGGGTTGGAAGGTGGGGAGAGGATTGGAGGAGAGGCTCTTGGGGTTGGGGTGATTTAATGGAGGTGTGTGGGGACTAGGGAGAGAGTTATTGGGGAGGGGAAGTGAGATAAAGTGGTTGGGAGGGGGAAGAGAGAGAGAATGGGGCGAACCCCTTAGAGAGGGAGAGATAATGAGAGAGAGGGTGGTGAGAAATTTTGGGTAGAGGAGAGAAGACTTGAGAGTTTTTCTATTTAAATGATTCATCAAAAGTTGAGTACATGAGGAGAGATGGGGCCTATATATAGGCATCCATTCTTTAAATGACCAAAGTATCCTTGACAATTAGACAAAAGACCAAGCATATCCTAGACTCGCTCCTATGGGCCCATAACTAAGGTACTTGGGCCCAAATAAGCATAACAAGGGAAATGACTAAGATAACATGACTCAATAAAGGAAAATACATAAGATATGACTCAAAGAAAAGGAAAATAACATGTGAACACATAGCCGGGTTTCATCCAAATGACGCAGGCGATCCGAGCCAAAGTGAGCGCTGTGAGATGCCCTTATCAATCCCCTCCCATTGAGAGTGATCCCACATCTGAGTGTCCACCTTCCGCCCCTTTTTCATGGCAGCGAGAGCATATAGATCATATACTGGATGAGCAGGTGACAGTTACCAAGAGTGGATCCTACCTGCGCTACCAAGTGCGATGGAGAGGACGACCCGCCACCGAAGATACTTGGATCACCCATGGAGAGTTACAGCGGAACGATCCGGACCTTCTAGAGCGGTATCAGAGTGATGAAGACCCTTACTCGACAGGGTCGAGTTTCTCCCACCCGGGGAGAATTGGTGCCGACACCCGAGCGATTGAGAAGCACGAGCCGCCGAGTCACCGGTACCGTACGCGGAGCACCACCTGAGCCACTTTGGCATCCATCTGGCTCGGAGACAGTCTGGAAACTCCCCCTTGAGTCTCGGCATTTACCACATTTACTGGGACTTTATTTGTGTGTAATGCATTTTTTATTTATCTTTATTCAGTTTGTAATTTGGATTGTAATAAGGGTTTATATGTAAAATGGGACCATCTGGGTCCCACGGGCCCCCCACCTCTCCTCCCATTGATCCACCTCATCCCCAGGGCCCATGTGGGGTCAGTCAACATGTCAATTGTGGGCTTCTAGAAGGGTGGGCCAAGTGGGGGACAAGTGGGCTTAAATGTCAAGGTTGGCCACCAACCTTAACCCCATGGTCAAGGGGGCACCCCCCTCTCACTATCACCATTTTTATTTTTGCTAAAATATGTATTAGAACTAATTAGTTCTATCTCTTTTTTTATTCCCCCAAACCCTAGATCTAGGGGTAGTTTGAGTCTTTTGGCAATTCATATAAATGCCTTGTATTTCCCATTTATGAAGAATTAATGCATTTGAATTGGAAGAAATTCTTGGAGCAGCCTAGTGCGCCCTCCTCCTCTCTTCTCCCCCTCCACTTTGCAGCTGAGAAGGCTGTGTTTTTGAGGTGTGAAGCCTCCCTATCAGTTCTGGTGATCGCCGCCGCCGCCATCGTGCCGCCATCGCACCACCACGGTTACTACCGGTGTTCTATCCACCCAGGACAGTGGTGCTTTCCATGATTTTCTGCTCTCCGCCAGGAGCTCCTCTTGAGCTGCAATTTTCAGGGAGTGTTCCAGAGGTTCCCACCACCTCTCAGAAAAATCGGTTTGGCCTCCAAAGCTCGTTTGATAATTTTCCATTTTCATTCTTCATATTTTTCCAGATCTGTCTGTTTTCAGTTTTGATTCCCATCCGCCTTGAGTTTCCAATCTTCGGACCGCTCTTTGATTTTTTCAGGAGCTCCCAAATTTAATGGAAGTTCTGTCCACCTTCCTTTCCATCCCTAATTTTTCATGGAATTTCTAAAGGCCTCCATCTATTTTCTAAAATTAACTTTCAGATCCATCTATAGTTCTGTTTGCCTCAGTCCAGATCCGACCACCCGCCAGTATAAAATAGTTTTCCCTATCCAAACCTCACCAAACCATTCACAAAAAATATTGTCGTTTTCCTCTCTTTCCTCTATACAACTTCTATGAATAGCTTGAGATCTGAATCGAAGGTCTACCTTGCAGTCAAAGGCAGTTCTCAGGAAACTGCTCTACTGTTTTAAGATTTCGGGAACTATCCAATAGCAACTTCAAAAATCAACAATGGCCTGATCTTTGCAGATCCAGTTCCTCTCTCTGGCCCTAGAATGAAGGACTTCGACAGAGCTTTCCAACGGTACCTCCTGTGCTTCGATCTGATATCAGGATTGATCGCAGCAACCGATCTCGCCGGAGCGCACGCTGAAAAATAGAAGCACCAGTCCGTGGGCAGCAACTCCAAAGCTTGGAGATCAGAGCCGATCGGCCTCCGACCGGTGTTTTCAGCCGACCGCCGTCTAGGGACACACGCCACCAGGGGTCTCCACCATAGCGGGACCCACCCCACCAGACTCGGAGGATAGAGTGGCTCGTGGGCCCACGAGCCCGTAGATCACGCCGTCCGGACAGCACCAAAACGCGGGTTCGGCACCGCCGGGATGACATCAAGATGCTACCCGTCAACCCGATTGTCGTGACTCCCGGACCCCACATGTGACATGTTACCTCCCTGCGTGGAGTGGGTCAAACTTTTGTACTACTGTAAAATTTTGTTAACGGGGAGTCCGAGATTGTCCTGGGTTGTCTTCCCAATGCCGGGAGCGTGGACGTAACGATCGTAACTTCTTGGCATTTACTTGCTAGTTTAGTATATGATCTTAGGCCGCTACCGAGTGCGATAAGAACTAGCCCGTGAGTCCATGTAACCGCTGTGAGTGTGAGAGTGACCCATCTCGTGGCTCGATCCGAGTCCAGAAGTGAGTCGACTACCCTTGAACTCTACCGGTTCCTCAACCGTGCACGATCCGCGTTTCCCTCGCTTGGGACGACGGGTGAGCTTGCGTTTCTATTAGCGACGTATAGCCCATAGAAACTCATAGTGTCGAGCCGAAGTCTCTCCAATTTGTGTGTTGCTGGTCGCATCTCCATCTAGAGTCCGATGTCTGCATCATATAGAGTCGGTATCCCGTGTCCGTCCAGCATCAGGTGCTCTCTGCAACCTGCTGCTACTCTGTTGTCTGCAACCCGGGACTGGATCTGCAAATGAAAGAGGGTATGGGTGAAGGGGTGGTGAAGGTGTAGCAGGGGAGTGGGATGGCTGAAGGTTGTGGGGAGGGAAGGGGGTCGATGGAGGGCTACTGGGTGGCTGGAGAATCAAGGGGTGGGTGGGTGTAGGGAGCTGGAGCTGGCTGGAGTGGGTAGGGGAAGGGAGAGGGCTGCACAATGTAAGCAATGGAGAGGGAAGGGGGAGGGTGAACTAGGGCTGGGTATGGGGCTGGTTTGGGCAACCAAAGCCTGGTATGTAGGGTTGTGAGATGTGAGAAAGATTCAAATTTGGCCTTGGGAGAAACTCCTTCAGCCTTGGGAAGGTGGGGAGGTGCTTAGGGAAGTGGATGGGGTGGTTGGTGGTTGGGTGGTGGGGTTTGGATTGGTGGAGGCTATCTTGGGGTTGGGGTGGAGTTATTGGGGTGGTGGGTGGTTGGGAAGGTCCTTGAATGAGGGAGGGGAAGTTAGGTGGTAGGTGGGAGAAGGGAGAGAGAGAGAGAGGGGTTCGCCCCTTCTTTGATGAGAGAGAGAGGGAGAGAGATAATGAGAGAGAGAGAAGAGAGAAATTTGGGTGGATGAGAGTAAGATTTGGGAGTTGCTTCTATTCAAATTGATTCATCAAAAGTTGAGTACATGAGAAGAGATGTGGCCTATATATAGGCATCCACTCTTTACAAGACCAAAGTACCATTGACAATTAGACAAAAGACCAAGCATATCCTAGACTCAACCCTATGGGCCCATAACTAAGGTACTAAGGCCCAAATAAGCATAACAAGGGAAATGACTAAAACAACATGACTCAATAAAGGAAAGTACATAAGATATGACTCAAAGAAAAGGAAAATAACATGTGATCTCATAGCCGGGCTTCCTCAAAACGATGCAGGCGAACCGAGCCAAAGAGAGCGCTGTGAGATGCCCTTATCAAATCCCCCGGGGTGGGGAGAACTCGACCCCATCGAGTATGAGTCCGCCTGACTGTGCTAGTGCTCCAAAATGTCTGGGTCAAGGCGCAGCAGGTCTTCCTGGCTCACCCAAGTGTCCTCGGTCGGGGGATGGCCCTTCCACCTCACGAGGTAATGCTAGTATACCATGTTCCTAGTAATGATACTCTACTCATCTAATATTACCTCCACTTGCTCACGTCGGCCTCTCAAACTAGGAGGTAGAGTCACACCGTGGGTGTCTCTCTCAAGGGAGGGTAAAGGCTCAAGCTCTTCACTAGGTCCTACCGCGGGGCCCTTGTAGGGTACCAGGTCTGCCACGTTGAAGGTAGGGTGTACCCCAAAACCCTCAGGTAGGTCCAACTCATAAGCGTTACTACCTAGTCATCTCAGAATTCGAAAGGGTCCTGACCCTCGTACCCTCAACTTGGAGGCAGGCCCCGGAAGGAGCCGCTCTATCCTCACCATCACCGAGTCTCCCGCTTGGAACTCGCAGTGGCGCCGATGAGCATCTGCCCGTCTTTTGTAAACCTCATTGCTCTTCCCTATATGCTTGCGGATGTCATCATGCAACTCTTTGATATGCTGTGCAAAGGACTCAACTGAGACTGACACTCTAGCATGTGGGGGAAGGGGAATAAGATCTGAGGGTTTTCTAGGCCTATAACCATGTACTACCTCAAATGGACTCTTGCCTATGGACCTATTGACAGAATAATTGTAGGCAAACTTGGCCTGAGATAAGAGGGGATCCCAATTCCCAGGGTGGTCCCATACTAGACAACGGAGCAAGTTCCCAAGGCTTCAGTTGACGACCTCAGTATGGCCATCTGTTTGAGGATGATAAGTGGTGGAGAATTTGAGGAGGGTTCCCATCAAATGCCAGAGAGTTTTCCAAAAGTAACTGGTGAATTTCACATCTCGGTCAGACATAATGGTTTTGGGTAGTCCATGGAGTTAGACCACCTCATCAAAGAACAATCGGGCGACCCTAGTAGCATCCGAAGTCTTGGCACATGGGATAAAGTGGGCCATCCTAGAGAATATGTCAACAACGAAGAAGATGGAATCATGTTTGCGTAAGGTCCTAGGTAGGCCAAGGATAAAGTCCATGCTCAAATTCTCCCAAGGTCGGTCTGGGATGGGTAGGGGTGTGTAAAGCCCAGTGTTTTGCCTCACTTGCTTGGCTGAGGCACAAATATGACATTGTCCCACAATGTGGGCCACATCCTTCTTGAGACTGGGCCAATGGAATTGCCTCTCCACTAGCTCTATGGTCTTTTGGACCCCAAAGTGACCAGCTAGGTCACCACTGTGTAACTCCCAAACTAAGAAGTCCCGAAGTGAAGTTCGGGGTATGCATAGCCTAGCTCCCTTGAAAAGATACCCCTCTTGGAGTATGAATCTCTTATGTTCCTTGTGGGGCTGAGTGGAGAGGGTGTTGTAGTGAGTCCCAAAGTCGGGGCAATTTGGGTATTCCCCTTTGATTCTCTCAAACCCGGTGACTTCCACCTGGATAGTGAAAAGTAAGGCTACCCGCCTACTAAGCGCATCAGCAGCGCGATTCTCACTACCCATCTTGTACTTGAGGACAAAGGTATAGGCTTGAATGTATTCTACCCAACGGGCATGGCGGGCATTGAGCTTTTGTTGGGTGTTGAGGTACTTCAAGGCCTCGTGGTCCGAGAAGATCACAAACTCCTTGGGTAGGAGATAGTGCCTCCAATGCCGAAGAGATTAAACCACAGCGTAAAGCTCTTTGTCATATGTGGAGTACCTAGTCCTAGCCTAATAAAGTTTCTCACTAAAATAGGCTACTAGGTGACCCTCTTGGCTAAGAATGCCTCCAATCCCTACCCCGGATGCATCACAAGTGACCTCGAAGACCTTTGAGAAGTCGGGTAGGCACAAGACCGGGGCTTGGGTCATCTTTTCTTTAAGCTCTAGGAATGCTTTGGAGGCTGCCCTAGTCCACATAAAAGTGCCCTTCTTGAGGCAATCCGTGATAGGAGCGGTGATAGTGCTAAACTCACGGATGAATCTCCTATAGAAAGTGGCTAGCCCGTGAAAGCTTCGGGCCTCATGGAGGGTCTTGGGCTCGGGCCACTCAAGAATGGCTTGGACCTTCTCGGGGTCCATGGATACCCCTTGGGATGAGACAATAAATTCTAGGAAGGCTAGTTGATTGGTCAAGAAATGACACTTCCCGGGATTGGCAAAGAGACTTTCTTTCCTAAGAACGGTGCAAACTTGTTTGAGATGATCTAGGTGGGCTTCCTTGGTTTGGCTATATATGAGAATGTCATCAAAGTAGACGACAAGGAAGATGCCAATGAAGGGCCGGAGGACCTCGGTCATGAGGCGCATAAATGTGCTAGGTGTATTGGAAAGGCCGAAAGGCATGACAAGCCATTCATAGAGACCGTCCTTAGTTTTAAAGGTGGTTTTCCACTCGTCCCTGGGCCTAATGCGAACTTGGTGGTAGCCACTTTTGAGATCGATTTTATAGAAGATGGTGGCTCCAGCAAGCATGTCTAGCATGTCATCTAGCTGAGGGATGGGAAACCTATATTTGACCGTGATTTTGTTGATGGCCCGGCTATCCACACACATGCGCCAAGTTCCGTCTTTTTTGGGTGTGAGGAGGGCCGAGACGGCACATGGGCTTTTGCTAATGCGGAGGAAGCCCTTCTTGATGAGCTCCTCAATTTGCCTCCTAAGTTCAGCATGCTCGGTGGGGTTGAGGCGATAGTGAGGTAGGTTGGGTAAGGTAGCTCCGGGCGCAAAGTCGATGGCATGTTGCACATTGCGCATGGGTGGTAGCTTATCCGGTAGCTCATCGGGGAACACATCATGGAAGTCCTTAAGGATTTGTTGAATTTCAATTGGGTGTGGGTTGGTTGGGGTGGATTCCCCAAGGCAAATAACAATGGCACACACTTGTCTCCCTTGATTGACTTCTTCCTTAAGTTCTTTCCTAGTGATGAGGTGTAGGTTCCTAGTAGTCCCAATGGTCAAACTAGGATTAGGACTTGGTGGGTTAAGGTTTGGTGAGTTTGGAATAGTGGGAGGGGTAGGGGATCCATCAAGGGAGGGAGATGCCTTCTTGGGAAGGGAGCGGGGTTGAGTTGGATTCTCTTCCCCTCATGAGTGAAAATGCAAGTGTTCGTCCTTCCAATGAAGGTGGCATCTACATCGTAGATCCAAGGTCGCCCTAGGAGTATACTCCCAATTTCCATTGGTAGAATGTCACACCAAACTTGGCTTTGGTAGGATTGGAATGTGATGGGGACAAGGCAACGAGTACTAACGGGTACGGATGTGGCATCAATCCACGCTACCCGATATGGGTGTGGATGTGGGGAGATGGTAAGGCCCAAAAGTTTGACGATGTCGGGTGACACCACATTCACACTACTCCTGTTGTCCAATATGACCTTCCTAGCATGACTCCCTTTCTGGATGTAAGTATGGAAGATGGTGTTTCTTCTCCAATCATGTTCTTGGGTTTGAGTAAGGGTGCACCTAACCACTCCAAGGTGAGAGTTGGTAGATGGAGGGGTTTGTTCATGATTGGTCTCCATGTAGTGGTTATTATACTCCTCCTCCCAATCGGGAGAGGCCTCATACACCTCAACCTCTTCTACAATTTCATCTTGGGGCAAGGGGGTTGTCTCCTTAATGAGCAAGCTAGATGCGCCCTTCGTGGGGCATTGATTGGCGAAATATCCATACCCAAGGCACCTAAAGCATTGCTGCCCACTTTGGTTTGGGGCAGCCCTAGTGTGAGGAAGAGTGGGTGCCGGATTTGGTCTATTGGGAGTGGGGTTTGGGGGCCCACTTATGGGGAGAGGAGGAGGGGTGCCACTAGGAGGGGCTGCCCGGGTGGGAGGAGCTCCCATGAAGGTGGGAAGGAGACCTCATTGAGGAGGTGGGGGGTTGGTCCAAGGTACCATGGATTTTGGGTCCATCCCCCGAGGGGGAAACGTTCGGGTGTATCGAGAAAATTTCTCGGCATCTCGGGCTACTTGGTAGGCTTGCTCAAGAGTGGCCACTTGACGCATGAATAGCTCCTTTTTTATGTGGAATTGAAGCCCATTCCTAAAGCGGGATAGTGTGACGGCGGGGTCCTCTTGGACTCCACACTTAAGAAGGTAGTAGTCAAACTTCTCAATATACTCCATAACAGTCTTCCCTTCTTGGGTTAAGGCTTGTCACTCATCTAGGAGGTTTTGATGGTAGGAGGGAGGGACATATTTGAGTTTGAGTTGTTCTTTCATGGCCCCCCATGTGGTGATGGGAGCTTCCTGTTGGCTTGTGTGTCTTCCCTAACTGTTTTGATGATGAGCAACACTATGTTAATTGTTCTTGTTATTTTTTTTTTGGATATCTTGCACTTGAGTTATCCATGGTCTTATATGAAATAGCTGCTAAGAGGTAACACTGCGTGTGTTCGTTCATGTTCTGTCTTCGTGCTGTTTTCCTCAAACATCATGTAGTTCTTGCTTCGCGTTTTCACCTCGTGTCGAGCTAGCCATGTTGTCATCTGATTGAGTGTTGTCTTTCACCTCGTGCAGTATTTGTTTACTGTGTTGGTTCCATGTCATCCTTTGTATTCCTGTCTTCGAGTCCATTCGCTGTTTCTCTAAGTCAGTCTAAGTTCAAGTGTTCGTTTCACTTTGTGATTGTTTTCTCTTCTCATGACTTCGTGTCGTGTTCCTGAAGCTGCTCTAAAAGTTCTGATGAACTTCGAGTAGTTTTCCTGTAGACCTCGTGTCGTTCCTACTTAGTAACCACACTTCGTGACGGTTACTATAGTCCACGTCTTCGTGTTGGTTTTATGCACTCCGTGTCATCTTCTTTGTTTCATTCTGTTCTTATCTCACTTCGAGTCGTTTCTCTGCATACTGTCTTTGTGTTGACTGGCACTTCTTCTTGGTTACAACACCTCGTGTTGTATTGTTTGACTTCGTGTCGGTTT
Organism: Amorphophallus konjac; assembly: GCA_022559845.1. NCBI lineage: Eukaryota > Viridiplantae > Streptophyta > Magnoliopsida > Alismatales > Araceae > Amorphophallus > Amorphophallus konjac. The sequence goes on along the minus strand of CM040128.1, from coordinate 109,957,111 downwards.
CGGTTGCTAGTCCATGTTGTTTTCATGTCGTTCTCCTTATTGCCACCTCGTGTCGTCTTAAGTCTTCGTGTAGTTTTACCTTGTGCAGTCTGATCTCGTGTTATTTACTGTTTCGACTTCGTGTCGTTATCAGCCCGTCTTGTTTTCATCTCGTGCTGTTCTTACTGGCTTCGTGTCGTTTTCTATATATAGTGTGTGTTTGTCACCACTATACTTCGTGTCGTTGCTTTTTACTTCGTGTCAAACTTCACCTCGTGTTGTTTTCACCTCGAGTCGTTTCGTTATATTCTGTCCTCGTGTTGGTTTCTCGCTTTAGTCTTCATGTCGGTCTCTGTCGTTAGCCCGTGTTGTCCTCGTGTTGTTTTTGCATTCGTGACCTCGTGTCATTTTCTTCTGTGTATCTGACCTGTTACAGAGTATCTCGTGTCGTTCTTGTGTCATCTCGAGTAATAGTCACGTCGTGTTGTTACTATACCTCATGCAGTTTTGGTTTTAATGGCCATGCAGCGTATTAAAGAACTTAATCTCATTACAGGTCCGAGGAAGAACATTCCACACTCCAGGGCTGCACGTGATCCGAGACAAGAGGAACCAATCTGATAAAGGCACGTGTCAGGAAGTTTCTGGATCGAGCGTGGGAGGCACACGCATTTTGTGCCCTATCCACCTGCTGTTCAGCTATAAATAGAATCCTTCGTCCTCAGATGAAGGTGATCGAAGAAGAGAGGCATAGAAGAAAAAACAGGAAAATTGAGAGCCCTTCGATCCAGGAGAAGAAAAGAAAGAAGAAAGAATAGCAAAGAAAGAAAAAGAGAGAGAGAGCAGAAGAGTGATCAGAAGAGTTGTTCTGACTTGCGGTTCAAATCCGAAGTCTATTGCTCTGTGTTGAGCTACATTGTTTCCATTTTTTGGCATTTGATTTTCTTCGTTCGTATTTTTCCGTTTATTGTTCTTATCTTTCTTCTACTGTCCTTGTTTGTGTTTCCGATCCTCTGGATTGAGGTCGGGGTCCTCCTGTGAGATCAGGAGAAGGGAGATTCATTCTCCTGTTTGCAAGCAGCAGGTGAGCTGCTTGTAGGTTCCCTCCGGTTGGGAGGAAGAGGGGTCTTCGACCTCTGGTTCACTAGTAGCAGGGTTGCTACTAGTGGGGTTCCCTCTTGGTAAGGAGGAAGAGAGACGTAAGTCTCTGGGTTCTAGTGACTGCAGGTCGCTAGAGGTTCCCTCCGGGTAGGAGGAAGAGGAGAGGTTGTTCTCCTGGGAAGCTGTGTATCAACAGTTGTCTGGCAAGCTGTGTTGCCCAGCCTTTAGTGAAGCCACACTCGGTTTGAGTGTGGGGTGGATGTAGGTCTGAAGGACCGAACCACCTTAAAATCCTCTGAGCCCTTGTGCGATCGATTGTGGTACTATCATGATATGCCTTCTATTTGCTTGAGCTATTAACTGCACTGCATCATATTCGTTAGCCTGAGCTCAAGGTTATTTGCATTTAGCAATATACTCTGCAGAATTTTTTTTATTCTTTAAAAACAGTGATCTATTCATCCCCTCCCCTTCTAGATCACTTCATATTGTACTTATCAGTTGGTATCAGAGCAGGTTTTTCCCAGAATGTGGTCCAACGGCCAGGGAAACGGATCCACTGGTCCTCGCAGTTTCATAGCTGATGGGCAGTCTATCAACCGTCCCCCCTTCTTTGATGGTAATAATTACTTCTTCTGGAAGAACATGATGGAAGTCTTTATCAGGGCCCAAAGCCACAAGCTATGGAAAGTTATCACAAATGGTCCATACACCCTTCCACCAAATGAAGATATGTGGACAGAAGATCAGGTCAAACTCTCCGCACTGAATTGGACAGCTGTTAACATCATACAGTGCGCCGTCCACCCGGAAGAGTATTCAAGGATCTCAGCGTGCAAGACTGCAAAGGAAATGTGGGATGATTTGCAGTTAATTCATGAGGGCACATCTCAGGTGAAGGCTACCAAGATCAACATACTTACAACTCAATATGAGTTATTTAAGATGAATCCAGAGGAGCCGATCACAGAAATGTATGCCAGACTATCCGTGATCATCAACAGTCTGAAAGGCCTTGGAAAGGATATTCAACAAGAAGACATAGTCAGGAAGATCCTTAGGTCTCTAACTCCCGTCTGGGAAACCAAGGTGACTGTAATAGAGGAATCAAGAAATTTATCCATCATGACAGTGACCCAGCTGATTGGATCCCTCATGACCCATGAAATGAATTTCAAACATGGAAACGATGGGCATGACAGAAAGGGAAAGAATGTTGCTCTGAAGGTCTCACGACATGCTAAGAAGAACAACAGCAGCAGTAACAGCAGTGATGATAGCAGCGAAGGCTCTGATGGATTCTCAGACCTGGACAAGGACGAGCGAGCTATGCTCACTAGGCAATTCAGAAAGTTCCTGAGAACTAAAGGAAAATTCTACAGGAGGAAGAAATTTAATGGTGCAATGAAGTCTCCTGAGCGAGGATTTGAGAAGAACCGGTCTGCTAAGAAGATCACTTGCTATCATTGTCAGAAACCCGGTCACATGAAAAGTGAATGTCCAGAGCTACAAGCTAAGGCTCCAGGACACCAGAAGAAGATGGTGCACAAGAAGAAGAAGGCCATGCTGTGCACATGGAGCGATGAGGAGGAGGACCCAGAAGCCACTTCGTCCAGTGAAAATGAAGAGAAGACCTGCCTCATGGCCGATCATGAGAAAGAGGTAACAAACCTGTTTGAGAATTTTACTTTGGATGATTGGGAGGACGCCTATGGCGACCTGTTAAGTAAATATAATTGTTTAAACAAGGAGCACATAATGCTTAGACGTAAGTTTCATTCTTTGTCTGAAGAACACTCTTCTACTGTCACTGATAGCATGAAAACCAAGGAGATGGTCATTGAGCTAGACCAGGTTAAAGGTGAGATTGAGAGGTTGAGAATGGAAAGAGAGGAGAGTCTAGCTAGAATAGATGAGCTGAAGTGTACAGCTGAAGAGTGTAAAGGAGAGATTAGACTGATGGCTGAAAAATATGAGGCAGTTAGAAAAGTTAATCAGGAACTTCAGGACCAATGCAATGACTTTAAGAAGGAGATTGAGGACAAAGAAAAAGTGCTTGAGAAGTTTACAGAGGGGAGAAACAACCTGAATGTCCTTCTGGGGTCGAGGGTAAACTTCAATAGGGAGGGATTAGGATACAATCCTACTAGTAAAAAACCCTTTGAATTTAAGACTACCACGTTCTGCCCCGCCAAAGGCAAAGAGAAATTGGAAACACCATCCAGTTCCAAATCTGTCTCTACAATGAAGTTTTCGACCGACAAATTCATTCAATCCATTGGTCAGCAACCTAAGTCGGGAAACCCTGAAACAAGAACTGCTCATGTGCAACAGGTGGGGAACAAAGGTTCTCACAGAACCAGTCCTATTGATGTCACAAAAAGAGTGAAAAATTTTGTTAAGAAAGCTCATCATGCTAATTATCAAGTAGAGCATGGCAACGTTCACCAGTTTCAGCACAAATTTTATTGGAGTAAAAATGCTTATCTGAATTATGCTCAACACACACGTGTATCCTCTAAGAGGCCAACCAACAATGTTTGTGTTCAGAAACAGCATAGTTCAAATGGGAATAAGTTCATTCAACACCCACCAAGAAATGCCAAAAGGGAAGAATCAACCCACATAAATCCACTGAAGAAAACAGTAAAACAGATATGGGTTCCCAAGTGCTTTTTGCATAATCTGAAAACTGGCTTTGGACCCAATTTGAATTGGGTCCCACATTACTCTGTCTGAATTTTTGCAGGTCAGCCTGGCAGCTGAGCATAACAAGTGGTATCTTGACAGCGGCTGTAGCAGGCACATGACAGGAGACCGGTCCAAATTCAGCAAACTAAAAATGAAGCTTGGGGGCTTGGTCAAATTCGGAGGAAATAATAGAGGAAGAATAATTGGAATTGGTACGGTTGGTAAGTCCTCTACTAACTCCATTGAAGATGTGTATCTTGTAGAAGGACTTCAGCACAACTTGGTAAGTATAAGTCAGCTTTGTGACAAAGGACACAAGGTACTCTTTGACCACAACTCTTGCACTGTCTTTGAGCTGAATTCTGATAACATCATGTTCAAAGGTCATAGAGTAAATAATGTGTACATCGTTGATCTAGATGATAATTCTGAAACAAACTTGTGTCTGTCTGCTAATTCTGAACATGTTGCTTTTGACTGGCATAGGCGTCTAGGCCACGCTAGTGTGTCTACTTTGAATAAACTGTCTAATTATAACCTAGTCAGAGGTTTGCCCAAAATAAAATTCCTGTTAGGGTCCAAGCTCTGTGATGCTTGTGCTCAAGGTAAACAGACTCGTGCAGTTTTTAAGTTGAGAACTGAGGGTCTCTCATCTAAACCACTACAGCACTTGCACATGGATCTCTTTGGTCCTACTCGAATACAAAGCCTGTCAGGTAAGAGATATGGTCTAGTCATAGTTGATGACTTCACTAGATTTTCTTGGTTGTTCTGTTTAGCAAAAAAAAATGATGCTTTTGTTCACTTTGAAGAACTTTTTAATAAAATCAAACTGCAAGGTGAACATAATATCATTACAATTCAGTCTGACCATGGAGGAGAATTTGAAAACTCTTCATTCTCTGAATTTTGCTCAAGAGAGGGAGTGACTCACAGATTTTCTTCTCCCAGGACACCGGAGCAGAATGGAATTGTTGAGAGAAGAAACAGGTCAATAATTGAAATGGCCAGGACTATGCTGATTGAGAGTGGACTTCCAAGGAGATTTTGGGCAGAAGCTGCAAATACAGCATGCTACATTTTAAATCGAGCCTTGGTAAGACCTACTCATAAGAAAACTCCTTATGAACTCCTCAAGGGTAAGCTGCCAAACATTTCTTACTTTAAAATCTTTGGTTCCAAATGCTTCATCCACAATAATGGTAAGAATGGTTTGGATAAGTTTGAAGCAAGAAGCTCTCCTGGAATCTTTCTCGGATATTCAGAAACCTCTAGGGCTTATAGAGTCTTCAATAAAGATGAGCAAACTGTTGAAGAAACACCTCATGTAGTGTTTGATGAGAATGTTCTATCTGACAAAAAGATAAATGATGACAGGGAGCCATCTGATGAGGGAGATTTCTTGGAGAAAATTGAAGAAGAAGAGATGCAGCAAACTGCTCAACCAGAAAACTTACAACAAGAAGAAGCAACTGAGGTAGGTGAACCCTCAGGTGAGGTAACCTTTCACAAAGACCACCCTAGTGAAAATGTCATAGGTAATTTGCATGACCCCACTAGGACAAGGTCTCATTTTAGAAATGTCCAAGAACAGGACTTAGCTGCCTTGACATCTCAGGTAGAACCCAAGACTGTGGAAGAGGCTTTAAAGCATGACTCTTGGGTATCCTCCATGGGTGAGGAATTAAATCAATTTGAGAAAAATAATGTATGGAAACTAGTTCCTAGACCTGAAAACACTCATGTCATTGGCACTAAATGGGTTTTCAAAAATAAGATTGATGAAAATGGAGCTATCACTAGAAACAAAGCAAGACTTGTAGCTCAAGGCTACAGTCAGGAATTTGGTGTGGATTTTGATGAATCCTATGCACCAGTAGCTAGGATGGAAGCTATAAGAATTCTGTTTGCATTTGCATGCTCTAGAAACATTCGGCTACAGCAAATGGATGTCAAAAGCGCATTCTTAAATGGGTTATTGAAGGAAGAGGTATATGTTGAACAACCTCCTGGGTTTAATTTCTCTGTTCAGCCTAACATGGTTTTTAGGTTGAATAAAGCCCTTTATGGATTGAAGCAGGCTCCCCGAGCCTGGTATGAGAGACTTTCTGAGTTCCTTGTGAGCAAGGGCTACATTCGAGGTAAGGTTGACCAAACCCTCTTCACTAAAAGTCTCGGAAAGGAGTTAATTGTAGTCCAGGTATATGTTGATGATATCATTTTCGGATCTAACAATTCAAAATTATGTAAAGATTTTTCTGAGTCTATGTCCCAAGAATTTGAAATGAGTCTAGTTGGCGAACTAAAATACTTTCTTGGGCTGCAGGTCAAACAAATGGAGGATGGTTGTTTCATAAATCAAACCAAGTATACTCTGGAGATGCTGAAAAGGTTTGGAATGACCAACCTCAAGACAATCTCAACACCCATGGGTACCAGCTCCTCACTGGATTCAGACGAAAAAGGTAAAGAGGTGGATGCTAAACTATATAGAGGTATGATCAGTTCACTCCTCTACTTAACTGCATCCAGGCCCGACATTCAATTTAGTGTAGGGATGTGTGCCAGATACCAGGCTAGGCCTACTGAATTGCATCTGGCAACTGTAAAGAGAATTTTTAGATACTTATCTGCCACCCATGATCTAGGTCTCTGGTATCCTGCATCATGTAGTTTAGATCTCATTGCATACACTGATGCAGATTATGCAGGATGTAAATTGGACAGGAAGAGCACTAGTGGTCACTGCGAATTTCTAGGAGGGTGCTTAGTCTCTTGGGGATCCAAGAAGCAACACTATGTGGCTCTCTCTACTGCTGAAGCTGAGTATGTGGCAGCAGGGAGCTGTGGCACACAGGTTATATGGATAAAACACCAGCTTCTGGACTACTCGGTTGAGCTAGGTTGTACTTCTATCTTTTGTGACAATACTAGTGCAATAAATATTGCAAAGAATCCTATACTTCATTCCCGAACCAAACATATTGAAATCAGGCATCATTTTATTCGAGATGAAGTAGCTAGGAGGACTTTTGAGTTGATCCATGTTGGCACTAACTCACAAATTGCATATATCTTTACTAAGCCACTGGATACTGAAAAATTTAGCACTCTGCGCAGAGAACTAGGTATTTACAGAATTTCATGATTGAAAAAATTGATTTCTGAATACCATGTCATGTGTTATTATGCTTATCATATTCATCATCTGTTGCTGAAGAAATAACTTCATTATGAGTGTTTGGTGACTCACTCCGTTTTGATTGAATAGTCTGTCCAAACTTCATGGTGTTCTCTTTGAAGTATTTTGAGGGTTGTCTTGGTTAAGTTTGTGTTGGGGTCAAGGTCTCAGGGGGAGCTGATTTATAATAGGTGTTTTGATCCTTGACCTAATTTGAACATACTCCGAACGACATTTTGCTGACATCAAAAGAGAATCAGGTTGATGAGGTGTATAAAAGAAAGAGTTGGATGCTTTATCCTTTAAGACTGTTCATCTAATTTCTTGTTGGAATTTCAGCTGTTAGTCCCACTGAGATCAAAATCTGAATTCAAAGATTATCTTCCTACACGGTAACTGTCTTCTAATCTAGTCAGTACTGCATACCTACTTAGTCAATGTTGAGTCCGAAATGAGGTATTTTGTGCTTTAGTCTGTATCACCTTGGATCTGGTGTATTGTTCTCAAACGGACTCAAGCTTCATTAACAAGGTTTTAAGAGCTGGTTAATAAAAAAAAATTCATAAAATTGTTATCAACTTTGTTAACTGCTCATTGAGAAACTGGGATTTTCATCAATGAAGTGAATGTTTCCCATGTCATGAGATGGCAGTAATTATCTGGTCTTAGTAGTTGTCTTGATCATACAGAGCTATGGTACATATCTGGTTAGTAACTGGGGTGTCTGGCCTCAGATAAAGGTGTCACCTTAATGTCAACACCAGCTAGAATACTATCTCTGTCCTCTTATCTGAAGGGGTAATGTGGTCCTGCCACCGAGTAACTGGGGATTCTTGCCACTAAACAAGGTGTCTCCCTAATGTCAAAGGTGTACTTGACAGACTTACCTTTGATCTTGACCATCTTTAAAGATCCTGCTCACTTGAAGTATAGCTTTTGATTTGTTTGTTCTCAATACCACAGGTCTTTGTCTTCTGACTGTCTTACATAATACTCTCTCAGTAAAGACTTATTTTGATCAAACTGGTATCTTGTACCTCACTTGCTTAGAATCTGGTTCTGTGTATGGAGCGAATCCTTATTTACAGTTTTTGCACAGTCTGACTAACTGATCCTCAAAAATCCTCACATAAAATTAATGGCTTTCTTAATTGACTTTTGCACAGTCTGACTAACTGATCCTCAAAAATCCTCACATAAAATTAATGGCTTTCTTAATTGACTAAACATCTCAATAGTCTCCATTTATCTGCCTTACTCTGTCCTGTTTTTCTCTCTATAGTCAGCAATTTTCCTTTCTCTGTATCTTCAGATTTGCCCCTAGTTTTGATGATGTCAAAGGGGGAGAGAATTGTGTCGGGGGTTCAGAGTTTGTTGAGGGGGAGTTAGTTATCAAGTTTGAGGTAAACTGTTGCTGTGTTCAGGGGGAGTGTTCAGGTTTCTCAGGGGTGGTAAGGAAGCAAGTATGCTTTAAGTTGTCTGCATCATATATCCTGAATTGATCTCTCATGTTTAATATAGTGTTGCCATCATCAAAAAGGGGGAGATTGTTGGCTTGTGTGTCTTCCCTAAGTGTTTTGATGATGAGCAACACTATGTTAATTGTTCTTGTTATTTTTTTTGGATATCTTGCACTTGAGTTATCCATGGTCTTATATGAAATAGCTGCTAAGAGGTAACACTGCGTGTGTTCGTTCATGTTCTGTCTTCGTGCTGTTTTCCTCAAACATCATGTAGTTCTTGCTTCGCGTTTTCACCTCGTGTCGAGCTAGCCATGTTGTCATCTGATTGAGTGTTGTCTTTCACCTCGTGCAGTATTTGTTTACTGTGTTGGTTCCATGTCATCCTTTGTATTCCTGTCTTCGAGTGCATTCGCTGTTTCTCTAAGTCAGTCTAAGTTCAAGTGTTCGTTTCACTTTGTGATTGTTTTCTCTTCTCATGACTTCGTGTCGTGTTCCTGAAGCTGCTCTAAAAGTTCTGATGAACTTCGAGTAGTTTTCCTGTAGACCTCGTGTCGTTCCTACTTAGTAACCACACTTCGTGACGGTTACTATAGTCCACGTCTTCGTGTTGGTTTTATGCACTCCGTGTCGTCTTCTTTGTTTCATTCTGTTCTTATCTCACTTTGAGTCGTTTCTCTGCATACTGTCTTCGTGTTGACTGGCACTTCTTCTTGGTTACAACACCTCGTGTTGTATTGTTTGACTTCGTGTCGGTTTCGGTTGCTAGTCCATGTTGTTTTCATGTCGTTCTCCTTATTGCCACCTCGTGTCGTCTTAAGTCTTCGTGTAGTTTTACCTCGTGCAGTCTGATCCCGTGTTATTTACTGTTTCGACTTCGTGTCGTTATCAGCCCGTCTTGTTTTCATCTCGTGCTGTTCTTACTGGCTTCGTGTCGTTTTCTATATATAGTGTGTATTTGTCACCACTATACTTCGTGTCGTTGCTTTTTACTTCGTGTCAAACTTCACCTCGTGTTGTTTTCACCTCGAGTCGTTTCGTTATATTCTGTCCTCGTGTTGGTTTCTCGCTTTAGTCTTCATGTCGGTCTCTGTCGTTAGCCCGTGTTGTCCTCGTGTTGTTTTTGCATTCGTGACCTCGTGTCATTTTCTTCTGTGTATCTGACCTGTTACAGAGTATCTCGTGTCGTTCTTGTGTCATCTCGAGTAATAGTCACGTCGTGTTGTTACTATACCTCATGCAGTTTTGGTTTTAATGGCCATGCAGCGTATTAAAGAACTTAATCTCATTACAGGTCCGAGGAAGAACATTCCACACTCCAGGGCTACACGTGATCCGAGACAAGAGGAACCAATCTGATAAAGGCACGTGGCAGGAAGATTCTGGATCGAGCGTGGGAGGCACACGCATTTTGTGCCCTATCCACCTGCTGTTTAGCTATAAATAGAATCCTTCGTCCTCAGATGAAGGTGATCAAAGAAGAGAGGCATAGAAGAAAAAACAGGAAAATTGAGAGCCCTTCGATCCAGGAGAAGAAAAGAAAGAAGAAAGAATAGCAGAGAAAGAAAAAGAGAGAGAGAGCAGAAGAGTGATCAGAAGAGTTGTTCTGACTTGCGGATCAAATCCGAAGTCTATTGCTCTGTGTTGAGCTACATTGTTTCCATTTTCTGGCATTTGATTTTCTTCGTTCGTATTTTTCCGTTTATTGTTCTTATCTTTCTTCTACTGTCCTTGTTTGTGTTTCCGATCCTCTGGATTGAGGTCGGGGTCCTCCTGTGAGATCAGGAGAAGGGAGATTCATTCTCCTGTTTGCAAGTAGCAGGTGAGCTGCTTGTAGGTTCCCTCCGGTTGGGAGGAAGAGGGGTCTTCGACCTCTGGTTCACTAGTAGCAGGGTTGCTACTAGTGGGGTTCCCTCTTGGTAAGAGGAAGAGAGACGTAAGTCTCTGGGTTCTAGTGACTGCAGGTCGCTAGAGGTTCCCTCCGGGTAGGAGGAAGAGGAGAGGTTGTTCTCCTGGGAAGCTGTGTATCAGCAGTTGTCTGGCAAGCTGTGTTGCCCAGCCTTTAGTGAAGCCACACTCGGTTTGAGTGTGGGGTGGATGTAGGTCTGAAGGACCGAACCACCTTAAAATCCTCTGAGCCCTTGTGCGATCGATTGTGGTACTATCATGATATGCCTTCTATTTGCTTGAGCTATTAACTGCACTGCATCATATTCGTTAGCCTGAGCTCAAGGTTATTTGCATTTAGCAATATACTCTGCAGAATTTTTTTTATTCTTTAAAAACAGTGATCTATTCATCCCCTCCCCTTCTAGATCACTTCATATTGTACTTATCACTTCCCTCCTAACTATCCTTAATGCCTCAATGTTCATCTAATGAGTTTTAGCTAATTTGGTAAGTTGCATTTTTGCAAGCCGGACTCTCCTATCCTCGGTCATTGGGTATCAATCAAAATATTGGTCCATAGCCGCCTCCCAATCTAAATAGATGCTTGGGTGATTAGATCCATCAAAGGTGGGGGCATCTACTTTCACAAGTCTCATAAGGTGGTCATCCGGGTTGTCCCGGGGGGGTCTTTCATTCCTCCTTGGAGGTGGGTCTCTTTCCAGTTCGGGAGGAGGGTCAAGGTTGAGCTCTCCTATGGCTGGTTCCTCATGTGGGAGAGGTGCTCTCCAATCACCTACCCTTGGGGCAGGCCTATTCTTCTCAAGTTGCTCAAGTCGGGTTGTTATGTCATCAAGCCATCCTAAGATACTAGCCATACCATCCACTAGGAATCTCATGTGATCGGGAAGCTCATGCTCATTGTTGGCGGGATTCCCATGGGGATTGGGATTCATTGTGGAATTGGAAGAGGATGGATTGGATTGATAAAAGGCTCCACTACGAGTGGTCATGCAAAGTTGGGTGGGCTATGCACGGGTGTGCGGATGCACCTATGAATGACTTAGTGTCAAGATGACCCAAGACTAGACTTGTAAGAACAAGCCTATGAATTCTCTGATACCACTTGATGTGGCACAGCCCAAAGATGCAAATGGATGAATTGTTGAACCTAGGACTTAGACGCACGGCTCATACGATCACCCGGTGGGGCCGGGGTATGATGGCGAGGGTCCGAGGTGGGACCCAAATATTCAAAGGACTAGGTTGGCTTAGGCTGACCCCTAAGGGGCTTGGAATTCCCAACTTCATGGGCATCCGGCACGCCGGGGTGTGGGGTTGGGTGGCTCTCACTCACAATCCGCGATGGGCGCACAAATGAACAATTATGGGTCCGAACACTCCCTCACCGACCGACGGGCATAAAAGACAATACTAAACTAGCAAAGCATGGAATAGCAAGGTAGGGACCAGTCACTCACTTGATCGGTGTGAAGACACCAATCCCGGCCGAAAGATGAGGGCGAGCGGGGAGGCGTGGCTACGCACCCGCACGCCGCGTCGATGTCGCTTGATCTAAAAATATATAACGTACAACACTACTCCTCACGCGGGAGGGTGGGACAAGGGGTTGGGGTTAATGTTTTACAGTCAAACACTACCTCCACGCAGGGAGGGGCTGTAAGCCGGCCAGGCGGGGTTGGGAAAACTAGGAGAGAAAACTGATTCGCGGAGCTTTGCCGGTTCTGCCAGCTTCAGGAACAGCCTGATAGGTTGTTGATGATGACGCCGCCACGGGCTCGGACTGCTCAGAATTGGTCAAAATTAGTGCCGAAACTTTCTTCACTGACCCAGGATGACGCCTGAATTTTGGGTGAATTTCGTGACGTCGTTGCTGGCCGGGGCAGAGTCTGAAACCGGACTGATTCGCCTGTCTCTGTCTGGTGCAGAACAAGGGGGGTCTGTTGCAGAAGATGCCACAAGCTCTACCAAACTCCGATTGAGACAAAATTGGCGTTGACGCGACCATGGATGGAACAGCTTCGAACAGGAACTGGCAGGACTCCAAAAGGAGGTTGGAGAAGAAACTTCTGATCAGAAGACTAGGGGTGGTCCAACCTGGAATAGCAGGGAGCAGCCTGCGCACTTCGACAAAAATAATTGGAACTGAGGGCTCGGGTGGGCGATTGACTTCCTTCTTCTTGGTACTGAAAGAGGACTGGCTATAGTTCCTTCCCTCCAAATATGGCGCCTAGATCTTCCTCGAGCTGGTCGTGGTAGCCTTTGTGCTCAGCCTCAAGTCACGAGCTGGAGTCAGGAAGCGCAGTTCGGCGAGATCGGCTCCTCCGATCAGATTCGAGCTTGGATGGACGCGGGACCACCACCGTTGGAAAGCTGACTCGATGCCGTTTCCTCTGATGTATGATAGGTCGCCAGAAGCCCCAGGGTGATGACGTGGTGCTCTCTACAACCTGCCGCTACTCTGCTGTTTGCAACCCGAGACTGGATCTGCAAATGAAAGAGGGTATGGGTGAAGCGGTGGTGAAGGTGTAGCAGCAGAGTGGGATAGCTGAAGGCTGTGGGGAGGGAAGGGGGTCGATGGAGGGCTGCTGGGTGGCTGGAAAATCAAAGGGTGGGTGGGTGTAGGGAGCTGGAGCTGGCTGGAGTGGGTAGGGGAAAGGAGAGGGCTGCACAATTGATGCGGGACGAGACCACGGACACGACTCGAATGAGGAATGCAGTCCTCGGACTCTAGGTGAGCTCGTGATTGTCCCTTAACGAGGGAAGCGTCGGACGTGCACGGTTGAGAAATCGGCAAGAGCAAGGGTGGTCAATTCGCACTTTCGTGCCCGGATCGGGTCACGGGACGGTAACGCTCTCTCTCGCAGCAGCGGTGATATAAAAATATAGCGAGCTAGGTCCTAAAACATGCTCTCTAGCAGCGGCATATAAGCATATATGAGATAAAGCAAGATGCCAAGTAAGGGATCGAATGTGATACCTCCACGCGCTCGGCGTGGGGAAGACGGACCCGGCCGAAAACCATGCTCTCGGAACAATTAATACATGAAGATTACAGCAATGAGTTACTGCCCACTCCACGTAGGGAGGTAAAGGGCTACACAAATGGGCCCGGGAGGACCGAATTCGGGTTGACGGGCGGCTTCTCACGTAGCTTCGGCAGCACCCGAACTCGTGACTGTGGGGCCCGCGTGCTGTCCGGAGGGACCGTGTGGGACCGGGGCGGCACCACTGTGGTGGGGACACCTGCTCCCAAGGATGGAGGCGCGTTGGTTCACCGACCGGAGGCTGGGAGGCTCCGATCGGCACCGGTCGGAAAAGCCGGCCACGGATCTGTTGTTTCTATTTTTCAGCGCGCGCTCCGGCGAGAACAGACGCTGCAATCAGCCCCGATGTCGGATCGACACGAAACTAGCGCCGTTGGAAAGCTCTCTTGAAGTCCTTCAACTTAAGCCTTGAGATCAGACCTGGACATGCACGGATCTAGATTTATTGAATTTTTGAGTTCCTGGTGTACAGTAGCTGAACTCTCAGATCTGCAGGGAAGTTGTCTGAGAACTGCCGTTGACCGCGAGGTAGATGTCCGATTCAGCTCCTGAGCTCTTCACAGAAGTTATAGAACTTTGAACAAGGAAGATGGAAATATTTTGTTTGGACTTATTGGAGGTGGATACGAATTGATATGATGTTTGCACCGGACAGAGGTCGGATCTGGAAACAGGTGGACAGCACTATAGCTAGCTGTGAGAACGAATTTTAAAAAATGGATGTAAGGCTGATCAAAAATCAGGAAAATTCATGGAGTGAGGGGACGGTGGATAGAACTCCCAGTACAATTGGGAGGGTTTGGAAAAATCAAGAAGATGGTCGGAGGGGGGGATTACAGGGGCGCTATCACACAGATCTGAAACTGGATAGAACTGGGAAACAGAAACACACGAAATTTGAAAAATAGTAAATGATGGAATTTGGATGGGATTGTTTTTGTGGTGGTGGGGATTGAAGATAGGAACACACCATAAAATTTTCAGATCAAGAAGAACTCGGGGCTGACTGCAGAATTTCGTGGAAGGGGTTGCTGTTGGGTAAAGATAGAACTTCGACGGTAGCTCGGTGGCGGTCCGATGGCGGCACGAACGGCGGCGGCGGCGGCACAGATCACAACCAGAGGTTGAGGGGAGGAGATAGAGATGAAACCACTCTAGAATTGGGGGTTGGAGGAGATGAAACCAGGGGGGGAGCTGGGGGCGCAAGAAGCCTTCTTGGCAATCAACAATTTTTTCTTCATTAATGCCAACAAATGGAAAATACAACCTTTTATATGCTATGTATCTAATCAAATGTAGACCCTTGGATCTAGGGATGGGGAATGGAGGGCTGGGATGAAGTGTGAATAACACACACAAAACAATAAAATAATAAGGGGAGGGGCGCCCCCTTGACCAAGAGGGGACAAGTTGGAAGGGTAGGTAGCCTACCTTAGAAAATTTACCCCCTTTGTCTCCCATGTGGTCAATTGGCATTCAACCCTTCTAGATGGCCACCTAGGATGGTTGACCAGCCCCACATGAATGACATGGACCAATGGGAAAGGGCTGAGAGCCCCCTTGCTGGTCCTACTGGTAAATTACATAGAAACCCATACAATCCGTGAGAATGACGCATTGGCTTACAAAGCCATACAATTACGCATATACTTTCCCATGGATATAAAAATAAACTAAAGGACATAAATGCAAAATAAAATGTACATGCTCGGTGTCGATTCCCATCAACTCTCTCCGGGTGGGAGGAACTCGACCCCATCGAGTAGGGGTATAGATGCTTGAGTACTCCGGTGGATCCGTCACCGTGCCAAGTAACGCGGGTATGCTCCACTCGAAGTGACCGTCACCTGCTCATTCCATATATACTCGATATGCACAAACTGCTATGGGCTAGAGGTGGACACTCCGAATGGGGCACTCTCAAAATGGGAGGAGGCGGCTCGAAGACTCACTAGGAATCACCGCTGGGTCCCTATAGGTGACTAGATCTGGGTGTAGATAGAGAACCGATCCCATACTCGTCGAGTGAGTCCAATCGCCTCTTACTCATAAGAGAATGACAACGAGCTGACACAAGACACATGCAGACTCACCATGCACTAACATACATATGCAAACACACAAATAAGAAACATACTCATGCATGACTCTAGACAAATCTATGGTTAGTCCGACCCGTACATGGATGACGGCGGGCCAGGACACCCGAATGTGTGCCATGCATGCATTTGACGTAGCCGGTGGTTGACATCATGCGAAAATCCTAGACCTCCTAAGGTGGGCCATGCATGCATATGGGATGTGGATGTGGGAGGACCAAGAGTATTTCCCCTAGATGATGGTGTATCTTGTAGGTGTACGGGCTTGGTGGGCGTAGATGACCCGGCCCGTGGGGTAGGAGTGTGATAGTGGACTCCCTCTAAGATGTGAAGTATATATGGAGGGTCTAAGGATCCACTAGGGAATGGGTCAAAGGGATCAAAGAAGGTATGACCCCTTGTGGTGGGTTCCCACAAGTCACGGTCCCACGTGTAGAAGTTTTGAAGGTGTGGATAGTCACCTTCTTGAATTGTGACGGGTGGGACGGGGATCGTAGGCAAGAAGTATGATTCCTCCCTCGGACAAAAGGGTATGAATTCGGGCTCGTCCGGTAGCGGGAGAAGTAGAAGAACCTCAATGGTGATGCAACCCACGGTGCACTCAGAGGTAATGGACCCGAAGGCCAGATGGGTGAAGCTAAGACTAGCGGGTTGGTCAAAGCCTCGCGCCAACAGATGCGTCAACTTCCATTGTGAATCTAATCCCATGACAAGATCGTCTAATGTGTCAACATGATGACTAGATCGAAATGTGGTATGGAAGGAGTTGATCGACACTAAAGGGAGGATGGGGTCCATGGATGGAAAGGGAGGTGGGACCAAGCCATCCTTGAGCCAACTAAAAAGCGGCTCGGTGATGTATAGTGTACCCATTAGAAATACGGGTGGCTCGGGCCTTGGTGGCTCCAAATGAGATGGTTCCGAATCACGTTCGGACGTAGAGGGTGGTGGCATTGGAGCTCTCGAGGGTGAAGAAGCTCTTATCCTTTCCAACAAATCTAAAATCATTTTCTCGAATTCCTCAAAGGAGCGGGTTGGAGTAGGGACCTTGGGGTGGACTCGCTCCTCATCCCTCGGCCTTGGTGTGGTCCTAGGCTCGGCTATAAGCGGGGATTCCACTCGGTTGGAGGTACTTGAGTGGGTTGGGATGGGGGTGCCAAGGGGAGGTTGGTTGGAGGTGATTGGGCGGGCCACTAGATTGGGGTCGCCTTGGTGGGCTTGGACGGCGGTGAAGGGGTGGGATTGGGTAGAGGTGTGGCCCACTTGATTGTGGGTGAGTTGGTGGGGTTGGTGAGTGGTATGACCTCCGTGGTTGGAGGTAGGTGGGCGGGGAAAGTAGGCCCTCCTAAGCGCTCTCTTCATTTCCCACCATGACTCGATGGGCCTTAGATTCCTATCCTCCCTCCAATATTTGATGTCCCTCCATGTTTCGGCGACTTCACCAAAAAGTCACCTTTTGGCAACATCGACTTGCATGGGCCCTTACATATTGTACACCTCGAAGTAGTCGTCCATAATGGCTTCCCACTCTAGGTAGTCACCTGGGTCATCGGACCCGTAGAAGTCCCAGGTTTCGGGCCTAGTGGGGTGATTCGGGTGGTCCTTCCATTTGAGATAGTATCGCCACCATGGATAAGATCCGGGTGTTCGGTAATCCATGGGACACGGAGAAGCTAGTGGATGGCCATGTCGACACTAGTAGATAAACTAACTAGACAATGGACTACAACCCTAGACATGACGACCAAGACTCGGTACGTGGCGGAGCTAATCGATCCGAAGATCACTCGCGCAAATGTGCGGCCTTCCCGATAGGCGTAGCCTAACATTCGGACAACACCTTTTGATATACAGACTACTGGTATGCAAATGCAACTCCTAAGACTGACTTAGACACTTAGACTTAAATGACACTTTTTTTTGACACCCTAGACTCAACTCGCTCTGATACCAAATTGATGCGGGATGAGACCACGGACACGACTCGAATGAGGAATGCAATCCTCGGACTCTAGGTGAGCTCGTGATTGTCCCTTAACGAGGGAAGCGTCAGACGTGCACGGTTGAGAAATCGGCAAGAGCTAGGGTGGTCAATTCGCACTTTCGTGCCCGGATCGGGTCACGGGATGGTAATGCTCTCTCTCGCAGCAGCGGTGATATAAAAATATAGCGAGCTAGGTCCTAAAACATGCTATCTAGCAACGGCATATAAAGCATATATGTGATAAAGTAAGATGCCAAGTAAGGGAGCGAATGCGATACCTCCACGCGCTCGGCGTGGGGAAGACGGACCCGGCCGAAAACCGTACTCCCAGAACAATTAATACATGAAGATTACAGCAATGAGTTACTGCCCACTCCACGCAGGGAGGTAAAGGGCTACACAAATGGGCCCGGGAGGACCGAATTCGGGTTGACGGGCGGCTTCTCATGTAGCTTCGACAGCACACGAACTCGTGACTGTGGGGCCCGCGTGCTGTCCGGAGGGACCGTGTGGGACCGGGACGGCACCACTGTGGTGGGGACACCTGGAGGGGTGCTCCCAAGGATGGAGGTGCGTTGGTTCGCCGGCCGGAGGCCGGGCGTCTCCGTTCGGCACCGGTCGGAAAAGTCGGCCACGGATCTGTTGTTTCTATTTTTCAGCACGCGCTCTCGCGAGAACGGACGCTGCGATCAGCCCCAATGTTGGATCGACACGAAACTAGCACCGTTGGAAAGCTCTCTTGAAGTCCTTCAACCTAAGCCTAGAGATCAGACCTGGATATGCATGAATCTTGGCTTTATTGAATTTTAGAATTCCTGGTGTACAGTAGCCGAACTCTTAGATCTGTAGGGAAGTTATCTGAGAACTGCCATTGACCGCGAGGTAGATGTCCGATTCAGCTCCTTAGCTCTTCATAAAAGTTATAAGATTTTGAACAAGGAAGATGGAAATATTTTTGTGGACTGATTGGAGGTGGCTACGAATTGATATGATTTTTGCACTGGACAGAGGTTGGATCTGGAAATAGGTGGACAGCACTGTAGCTTGCTCTGAGAATGAATTTTGAAAAATGGATGCAAGGCTGATCAAAAATCAGAAAAATTCATGGAGTGAGGGGACGGTGGACATAACTCCTAGTAAAATTGGGAGGGTTTGGCAAAATCAACAAGATGGTCGGAGGGGGGGATTACAGGGGTACTGTCACACAGATCTGAAACTGGACAGAACAGGGAAACAAAAACACACTAAATTTGAAAAATAGTAAATGATGGAATTTGGACGGGATTGTTTTTTTGGTGGTGGGGATTGAAGATAGGAACACACCATAAAATGTTCAGATCAAGAAGAACTCGGGGCTGACTGCAGAATTTTGTGGAAGGGGCTGCTGTTGGTTGAAGATAGAACTTCGACGGTGGCTTGGTGGCGGTCCGATGGCGGCACGAACGGCGACGGCGGCGGCACAGATCACAACCAGAGATTGAGGGGAGGGGTTAGAGATG
Source organism: Amorphophallus konjac (assembly GCA_022559845.1). Taxonomy (NCBI): domain Eukaryota; kingdom Viridiplantae; phylum Streptophyta; class Magnoliopsida; order Alismatales; family Araceae; genus Amorphophallus; species Amorphophallus konjac. The sequence goes on along the minus strand of CM040128.1, from coordinate 109,938,162 downwards.
AAACCACTCTAGAATTGGGGGTTGGAGGAGATGAAACCAAGGGGGGGGAGCTGGGGGTGCAAGAAGCCTTCTTGGCAATCAACAATTTTTTCTACATTAATGCCAACAAATGGAAAATACAACCTTTTATATGCTATGTATCTAATCAAATGTAGACCCTTAGATCTAGGGATGGGGAATGGAGGGCTGGGATGAAGTGTGAATAACACACACAAAATAATAAAATAATAAGGGGAGGGGCGCCCCCTTGACCAAGAGGGGACAAGTTGGAAGGGTAGGTAGCCTACCTTGGAAATTTTACCCCCTTTGTCTCCCATGTGGTCAATTGGCATTCAACCCTTCTAGATGGCCACCTAGGATGGTTGACCAGCCCCACATGAATGACATGGACAAATGGGAAAGGGCTGAGGGCCCCCTTGCTGGTCCTACTGGTAAATTACATAGAAACCCATACAATCCGTGGGAATGACGCATTGGCATACAAAGCCGTACAATTACGCATATACTTTCCCATGGATATACAAATAAACTAAAGGACATAAATGTAAAATAAAATGTACATGCTCGGCGTCGATTCCCATCAACAATGTAAGCAATGGAGAGGGAAGGGGGAGGGCGAACTAGGGTTGGGTATAAGCGACCAAAGCCTGGTATGGGGGGTTGTGAGATGGGAGGGAGATTCAAATTTGGCCTTGGGAGAAACTCCTTCAGCCTTGGGAAGGTGGGGAGGTGCTTAGGGAAGGGTGGTTGGTGGTTGGGTGGTGGGGTTTTGATTGGTGGAGGCTATCTTGGGGTTGGGGTGGAGTTATTGGGGTGGTGGGTGGTTGGAAAGGTCCTTGAATGAGGGAGGGGAAGTTAGGTGGTAGGTGGGAGAAGGGGGAGAGAGAGAGGGGTTCGCCCCTTCCTTGATGAGAGAGAGAGAGGGAGAGAGATAATGAGAGAGAGAGAAGAGAGAAATTTGGGTGGAGAGTAAGATTTGGGAGTTACTTCTATTCAAATTGATTCATCAAAAGTTGAGTACATGAGGAGAGATGGGGCCTATATATAGGCATCCACTCTTTATAGGACCAAAGTACCTTTGACAGTTAGACAAAAGACCAAGCATATCCTAGACTCAACCCTATGGGCCCATAACTAAGGTACTAAGGCCCAAATAAGCATAACAAGGGAAATGACTAAAACAACATGACTCAATAAAAGAAAGTACATAAGATATGTCTCAAAGAAAAGGAAAATAACATGTGATCTCATGTCCGGGCTTCTTCAAAACGATGCAGGTGAACCGAGCCAAAGAGAGCACTGTGAGATGCCCTCATCACTCTGAGCCAAAGGGAAGCCGATGTAGCCCGAGTGGTGCTCCGCGTACGGTACCGACGGCTCGCCTGTTCGTGCTTCTTGCTTGCTCTGGTGTCCGCACCAACGAGCCAACTTGGGCACACTCTAGCTGACTTTGATCGGTAACAACCGAGCCACTTTCATCCGCCTATCCACCAGCAACTAAATATTATCCTGCCCATTCGGAGTCCTCGGCAGTCCCACCACAAAATCCGTGGTCACGTGGTCCCATTTCCATGCGGGAACATCCAAGGGCTGAAGAGTACCTCCTGGTCGTTGATGCTCCACCTTCACCTGCTGACAGGTCAGGCACGTGGCCACGGACTCGGCATCATATCTCTTCATGCCAGGCCATCAGAACTGCATCCACATGTTTCAATACATCTTCGTCGCACCCGGATGTACAGTGTAACTGCTCCCATGAGCCTCGCGTAACACCGCACTATGAACCCGCTCCTCGGTAGGGACATACAGCCTGCCATGAAACCTCACAGCACCGTCTTCGCCGAGCTCCACATCAGCCATAGCTAAACTCTGATGGTCAGTGAACATCTCGAACTTCTCACCGTACAGATAATACCTCCCGATCTTCAGCGCGAAGATCACCACTGCCAACTCCAGGTCATGGGTAAGGTAGTTCTCCTCATGTGGCTTCAGCTGCCGCAAAGCATACGCCACCACTCTACCATGCTGCGTCAACACAGCACCCAATCCGACCCCGAAAGCATCTATATACACCACAAAACTTCCTAATCCCGAAGGCAAAACCAACACCGGAGCAGAGGTGAGCAATCTCTTCAGTTCCCTGAAACTATGCTCACACTCATCGGTCTAGACAAAGGGCACATCCTTCCACCTGGTCATCGGGGTTGCAACGTGAGAAAAATCCTGGATAAACCTCCAATAATAGCCTGCAAGTCCCAAGAAACTCCGGATCTCCGTCACAGACCTCGGCCTCGGCCACTGCATTACTTCCTCGAACTTGGCGGGATCCATGGAAATACCATCACCAGAGATCACATGACCTAAAAAGTGCACCTCACAAAGTCAGAACTTGCACTTACTAAGCTTCGCATACAACAAGTGATCTCGCAACGTCTGCAGCACCACACCCAAATGGTACGCGTGCTCCTCAGTAGACCGCGAATAAACAAGGATGTCGTCCACAAACACGACCATGAAATCATCTAGATAGGGATGAAACACCCTCTGCATCAAATCCATAAATGCTGTGGGGGCATTGGTGAGCCCGAACGGCATCACCAGAAACTCATAATACCTATATCTCGAGCTGAACGCAGTCTTCTCCACGTCAGACTCTCGAATCCACAACTGATAATAACCGGACCGCAAATCAATCTGTGAGAACACTCGAGCAGACTGAAGCTAGTCGAACAAGTCATCAATCCATGGCAACGGATACTTGTTCTTAACAGTTACCTTGTTCAACTACCGGTAGTCAATGCACAGCCTTCGACTACCATCCTTCTTGTTCACGGACACCACTGGCGCACCCCAAGGGGAAAAGCTAGGACAAATGTACCCCTTGGCCAGCAACTCTTGTAATTGCGCCCTCAACTCTCTCAACTCAGCGGGAGCCATACGGTAAGGAGCCTTTGACAAAAGTTCCGTGCCAGGCACAATCTCGATCACAAAATCAATCTCCCGCTATGGAGGCAATCCAGGTAAGTCCTTGAAAAAAACATCGGGAAACTCACACACCACCGGAATGTCCTCGACATTCGGACACGGCTGATCTACCAAGACCACAGAAGTGAGAAAACCCTGGCAACCCGCGTCAAGCAAACGATGAGCCCTAATAGCCGAAATAAGAAAGCAGGAAGAGGAAGACCTAATACCTTGGAAATAGAAGGTGGGACCACGAAGTCACTGAAAATAAACCCTCTTCGAGCCGTAATCCACCAACGCATGATGTGCCTCGAGCCAATCCATGCCCAAAATCACATCAAAGTCCTGAAGCGGCAATGCATAAGACCTGGCCGGCAAACTCCGCCCTTCAACCCAACCAGAACCTCATCAAAACAATACGGAGTGATCATAAAATCACCCAAAGGTAACTCCACTGCCAAATCATAAGACATCTGGGTCACCGGCTCCTCGATACTCAGCATGAAATCCTCCGAAATAAACGAATGAGATGCGCTAGAATCAAACAAAACCCGAGCCGCACAACCCAAAATCTTAACGGTACCTTCCACGAGCTGCGACGCCACTACCTCTGCCCTGGTCATGTGTATAATATGGCCTCGAGCTCCCTGCCTGCCTCCCACACTCCCTGACCTAGGTAGCGGCGGATACTGCCCCTGCTACTACTGCTGCTGCTACTGCTGTGGCCTTTGCTGCTGGAGATACTACTGCTGCGGAGGAAACTACTGCTGCTGCCTATGAGGATAGTCACGCGCCATATGCCCTGGCTGGTCACACCTGAAACAAATCACCGGTGCCTTGGACGGCCTGCCTAGATGGGACTCACCACACTAGGGACACGGTCCTCGCGGTCCACCCACTGATCCCTAAAGCTGAAAAGGTACTGGCTACTGTACACTACCCGATGATGCCTGTCTCTGATCCTTCCGCTTCTTACCGAAACCCTTCTTGAGAAACTTCTTCACCTTCGAGCCAAAAGACACAGATCCTGTCACTGACGCCGCCGGTGTCGGCGCTCCTGAACCACCCGTCGCATACTGAAAAGTGCCTTGCTGCTGGGTAGCCGACTGCTAGCTGCGGCCTGACAAAGACTACCCCTGGCTAATCGGTCCTCGAGTCCTCTGCATATCCGTCTCCAATGACGCTGCTACACGACAAGCCGTCTCCAAATTAGTGGCAGCGTTCGTGATCAAATGGTGCCTCAGCTCCAGCCTCAAGCCCTATACAAACTGCGCGGTCTTCACTTCTCATGCTCCATGATGTGAGGTGCATAACGACCCAAGTCAACAAATCGGGTCCTGTACTGCAACACGGATATGTCACCCTGGACTAGCTCCAAAAACTGACGCATCCTCTGCGTAGCAATATACTCTGGACAGTAAGCACGCTCAAAAGTGCTGACAAAGTCGCCCCATGCAATCTGCTCAAGGGGACGAGACTGAAAGGACGTCTTCCACTCAGAAGACCACCATGCCCGAGCCGTGCCCTGCAACTGGTTCTAGGCCAACATCACCATGTCCTCCGCAGTACACTGCATGGAACTGAACATCCGCTCCATCTCGTCGAGCCAACTCCGAGCCAAATCAGGGTTCGGCTGACCGCCATAGTAAGGTGGATCGAACTGCATGAAATCCCTCACTGCTCGGCCTGGCCCAGCCCTGGTCGACGAGCCCTCACCAGCCTCTTCACCGAACTACTGCGACATAAGCTGGTACATGCCACGGAAGAAATCCATCAGCCCCCAGAACCCTCGCAGTATCCGCTGCCTCGGTGGCCACAGGTGGCACTCTACTCTGCTCCTCCTGAACCTCCACCGACTGCCCCTGCTGAGAGCGAGTGCTCCGCCTCGGCGCCATACTCGCTCCTGAAGCAAAAGATAGAAAACACGGAAACGGCAAGGTTAACAAAAAACACACGATGCCCGATGCCAGGGTCAACTGTACATCATTGCTGTGGACTAGTGGACCACTACAATTACTTATGATTCTTATATAATCCCACAACCGCGCTCTGATACCAGATGTAACGACCCAAGAATCCGATTACCGGGAAGGCCCGATAACCCGAGACTCGAACCGCCACCCACGAGCCCGAAGACTCGGAAGGGTTAGAAGGATGGTGTGGAGACTACACAAGTAGCACAAATAATTACCGAAATTAAATAGTTAATATGATTAAGCATGAAATAAATTAACATTTTACATGATACATGGTCCACAAGATAAAACAAAATAACAACAGTGGTCCACAACTAGTATAGAAATAAGAAAGAAAAGTACAGCTACACGGGGCATACCCCGGCTCTGACCTCTGGCACTAACGCTGGGCACCTGAACCACGCTGAGCCTCAGATGCACTCTCCTGAAGCCGCGCCTCGCCTGAAACACGGTGAAAACACGTAAGGAATGAGTCTCAGAACAAGACTCAGTAGGGATCACTCGAACCCTACCTCACTAAATAGAAAATCGCTACGCTAGCAGCAAGCGAGTACCTCAGAAATGACAAAGCCCTACAACTACAAACACCGGTCTCACGGCCCGAAAACCGACACACGCGCTACGGCGAGACAACCGTAACTCATCGATCAACCTGACAAAAACCCGACAGTCAAAGTCACAAAGACTGACAGTCTGTCACTCCCGACTCGACAGGAGTACCTCCCACTAGAAGCAAGACCGGATGCGTCCACTGACGTTTTAGTCCGCGCCTCAGGTGTCTCCCTCCGACCCAACGGGAACTGAGACACCGTACAAGTAACCACAAAGCAAGTGACTAGCTGGGGTCAGCGTGGGTCCAACCACCCCCAACCACGTATGCACACACAAGCCATGCGTCCCAGGTCTGGCCTCTAACTGGTTTTCCCCTCAGCCGGACTCTGGCTGTAAGATGTGGGGCCCGATGAAAACCAGTCTAAAAACCATCCTCAGGGTAGCCTCTCCACCACTCCCTGGTGGGACCACTAAACGTGTAAGCAGGCTACGACTAGTGGAGGGTCACTGAAGGAGTAGACTCTCAAGTCAACGAAAAACAACGTCCAAACCAGACGAAGTACGGGGACCATCCAACGTACCAGCACCGTCGCACGGTGACCATGGTCAGAGAAGAAACGGGACTGCGAACCACCTGTTGTAGTGCAGAGCCTGGAGGTCCAACCTTGGTGCACCACAGACTCTGATGGTCTATCACTGGGTCGTCACAGTAGTCTGACGGTCCAACACAGATGCATCAAGCTCCCGGTAAAAAACTGGCTGTAATGCACCAGTCCTGGTGCGTCACAGTCTCTGACGCGCCTAGCCTGGTGCGTCAGAAGACAGGAAGAAACCAACCGTGACGCACACCGCTCGGGGTGTCATGATCTCTGACGGACGAATGCTGGTACGTCAGAAGATGGGATAAAACTGGCTGTGACGCACACCCCTCGGGGCGTCACAGCCTCTAACGCTCCAACCCAGGTGCGTTAGAAGGTGGGGACGTGTCCTCTCCGAGGCTCCCACACAGGGGCATCACAAGGCTCTGACGCCCCACCCTGGGTGCGTCAGAGGCCTTGACAACCAACAGTCAAAACCACAACGGTCGGATGCCAACGGTCAGATCGCCACCTGACGGTCCAACCTAGGCGCGTCACACGCCCTGGCGGTCTCTCGTGGGACCGTCAGGCCCACGGACCACCCTATTGGCAAAAGCATGTCTTTTGGCGCACCCTTCATGGGGCGTCACAAATTGTGACGGTTCCTGGAAGGACCGTCACATCGTCCCGACGGCAAAACGGCGGGAAACGCCCAAAAACACCAACCACGCCCCCATACCTCCATAGGAGAGGGGGAAAACAAGGGGAAAGTCCCCTAGGGACCCCTAGCATGCATCTAAACCATTAAAACGCCGAATCGTGGCCTAAAATCATAGATCGGGCGAACTCTCCCCAAATCACGATTTTACCCTCCCGACATGGGAACGACCCCTCTCGGCCTCACACCGGGCTAGAAATCACGGGAATGGAATGCGGAGAGATAGGGGACGTCACCCTACCTCGATCTTGCCTCGAGGCACGCCGGATCGCCCACAAACCGCGAAGAATGCTTTTAGAATCCTCGCTCCTTCACGATTCCCCATAAGCTTTACGCCACCACGATCGCCTCGCCGTCGCCCACACCGTCACACCATCGTCCCGCGCTATCTGTAGCCGGAGGGGACGCCGCCACGGTCGTCGTCGATCAAATGGGAGAGAAGGGGGGGCTCACGGTGGGGAGGAAGAAGGAAAGAGGAAGAAGAAGAAGGAAAGGTGGGGGAGAGAGAAAAGGGTTGGTGTATTTATAGAAAATTCAGAAATTATGAAAAATACCAAAAAATAGAAAATTACGTTTCCGCGATCCTCGGAACGCACCGATCACAACGGTACCACTCTTGCCTAGGTGAACGACCCGGTTCACCCGCAACGAGATTCCGAAGGAATTGCCGAAACCCACACGCGGAAATCGAAAAACACACGCAGAAAAGCCGCCGACACACTCCGGGCCTCTGAAACAACTCCAGATCGCGCCGATCCGAACACGAAAGATGTCCGAAATGAAATTTTAGACACAACAGAGCTAGACACTCTGAGAAAGTAGATCCGGGACCCAAAAAGAAGGATCCGAAAGGTTCAGAATATTACAGCTTGCGTCCCTCTTGCAACACCACATGCTCACCCTCGTGATGGCTAACAGCATCGTCTGCCGGTTGTGTGCCCGGCTGGGCGGATGAGCCAACTATCGCAGGTGGTGTGCATGATGTACCTGTTACAAGTAAAATAGAAGTAGTTAATCAAAATTTAGCACATTGTTAAAAATGAAATTATTCAACAAGTAAACATATAGAATTTTTATCATTTAACTTAGAATTTTAAAAAACATACCAGTAGAATGTGATGGAAGGGGTGTACTCGGTAGACCTGATGTAGAGGCACTCAAACCTGTAAACAGAAAATATCGTTAGCAAAACAAAGTGCATATTCACTACTCACTTATGTAAGGCTTCAAATAAACATACCTGTAGCACATGGTGGGGGCGGTGTAATATGTGTACCTGGTGCAGAGACATAAAATATCATTATCCAAACAAAGTGCATAATCACAACTCATTCCTCTAAGAATTGAAATAAACATACCCGTAGCAGGTGGTGGGGCCGGTGTAGACTGTGTACCTAGTGCAGAGACATAAAATATCATTACCCAAAGAAAGTGCATATTCACTACTCTGTGATCTAAGAATTGAAATAAACATACCCGCAGCAGGTGGTGGGGGCGGTGTAGACTGGTACCTGATGCAGAGACAAAATATCATTACCCAAATAAAGTGCATAATCACTACTCATTCATCTAAGAATTGAAATAAGCATACCCGCAGCAGGTGGTGTTCCAGGTGTAGACTGTATACCTAGTGCAGAGACATAAAATATCATTATCCAAAGAAAGTGCATATTCACTACTCTGTGATCTAAGAATTGAAATAAACATACCCACAGTAGGTGGGGGAGCTTGTGTATACTGTGTACCTGGTGTAGAGACATAAAATATCATTACCGAAACAAAGTGCATAATCACTACTCATTCATGTAAGAATTGAAATAAACAAACCAGTAGCAGGTGGTGGGGGCGGTGTAGACTGTGTACCTGGTGTAGAGACACAAAATATCATTACCCAAAGAAAGTGCATAACCACTAGTCTGTGATCTAAGAACTTAAATAAACATACCAGTAGAACCCCTCCCGGAACCACCTCTCCTCGAAGATCCGCTACGGCCTCGAACCATATAATTATTGACAACATTTAAAGTAGCGCATATTAGTCGACAACTAATTACGAGGAGAGGTGGTAAGTAATAATGATAAGTGTATATATGTTAAATTTCATACAAAATATTCAATCAGTATATATTTCATCTTTAGATGCTGAAGATATATCAACCTCATTGTCATCTTCGTAATCTTCCTCATTCTCACTAGATTCATACACTTCCTCCTCAGAGGACTCCTCCTGCCCAATAATTACTTCACTTAACTCAGTTGAATCGACTTCTTCCACTTCGTCCTCTATACACAACTGAAGTGGATCGTCAGATTCGATCAGATGAAGATTAGAAGCAACCAACTCTACAGTGTCACCCTGATCTGATTGAAAATATTTGGCACTAGAATCCTCTGAGATAGCTTCAGTCAGATCTAACTCATCATTAGGCGCAAGCCTTGGTTTTACCCTACAGACTGCCCACCAATCTTTATTCTTGGACGATGAATAACTTGAATAATACACTTGTTGGGCTTGTGCGGCCAAAATGAACGGCTCATAGGTATTCAATTTGGATCTATATTTGACATCGACAATCCCATATATTGCGTCGTTTCGAACTGAATTATGATCAAACCAATGACACTTAAAAAGTAATATATGGTTGTGTTGTCTGAAATACTGTAATTCTATGACCTCCTCAAGAATACCATAGTAATCAAGATCATTTTCATTGTATGTACAACCTTTCACGCATAGGTCGCTATTCATCGTATACTTATTTCGTCAATAACCTCTAGTGTGAAATCTATAACCATTCACAAAAAATCCTGGATAGGCATGCGCGACCTTCAAAGGTCCATAACTTATCACCCGGACTCTTTCATCAGTAACATAACCTTCTTCAACCTATGAATATAAACCACATTACTTTAAATTGAACTTGCATACACCTCAAGCTTTGTGGAATTGGTAGATTGGCACTTACTTGACCTTTAAGCCATCTGGCAAAAGATCTCTCTCGTTCATTTTGAACCTCCAACTCATTGAGGTGTGGACATCGCATATTTAATTCTAAATCAAATTGCCTGTATTGATGAATGCAACATCACCATAAATGGGAGGAAGAATGTCAAGATGCTTATAAATTTCAGCACCTGTGGAGTTGAGGACTCACTCAACATAAGGTTCAATCTCAACACACTTTAGGAGAACATAGATCTCTACGGCCAACAATTCTCTATCCTCTAATAAGCGATTCGAACAACGTCCGAATGCACGACCTGGATACTTAAATATGGATAACCGATCGGGCGGACCCACCTCTCCTCCATCATCATTACGTGGAGGTCGATTGCGGTGACTTTGAATTTTGGGTTCGAAGTACATCGAATAGAAGTTCAAAATTTCTTCAATAATATATACCTCGGTAATCGAACCCTCTACTTTAGCCTTGTTGTGAACCTTCATTTTCTGGTCATGCATACACCTATGACAACAGTTCATATGACAATGACATACAGTGACAATGATAGACACATGTAACTACTGTAAATTAATCAGTAAATACATACTGATTACCTCTCAAATGGATACATCCATCAAAATTGTACCGGACCTCCAACTTTGGCCTCGTATGGCAAATGGATAATCAGGTGTTCCATGGAATCGAAGAACGCAAGGAGAAATATCTTCTCCAACTTGCATACCATCATGACCACATTATGTTCCATAGTTTGCACGTCCCCAAGTTTGAGTTCTGATGCACATAGAATCCTGAAAAACTGACTCAACTCAGTCAATGCTCCCCATATAGGCTTTGGTAATATGTCATGGAATGCAATGGGCAGAAGTCTCTCCATGAACACATGGCAGTCATGACTTTTCAACCCATATATTTTTCCCTAATTGACATTCACACAACGGGCTATGTTAGACACATATCCATCAGGGAATCTTAATTGCTTCAGCCACTCACACAGTTTATTGATCTGTGTGTCTTTCAACACGTAAGCTGCTTTAGGTTGCACAACGTTGCCCCGTACCAGCCGCAATTCCAACTCTGGTCGTTTGCAAAGTATCTTCAAGTCCGCTCGTGCCTTGGCATTGTCCTTTGTTTTGGCTTTCACGTTCATGATGGTGTTGAACACATTATCAAAGACATTCCTCTCAACATGCATGACGTCCAGGTTGTGCCGTATCAAAAGGGCTGACTAGTAAGGCAATTCCCAGAAGATACTTTTCTTCATCCAATTGTGTTCCTCTCCAAATCCATGAAGATGTTGTGTACTACCCGACAATTGCACTATATCTGGTAAGTTTTGCACCTCTAATGCCATTTTTCGACCAGACATCCGTTCCAAGTCTGCTTCATCCATTTCAACTGTGTTCTTAATGAATGAATCCGTTTACCTTCGAAAAGGATGGTCATTTGGTAGAAACCATCGATCACAATCGAACTACCATGATTTCTTATCATATTTTAGGACAAAGGATTTGGTATCATCCATACAGTAAGGACATGCCAACCTCCCGTGTGTGCTCTAGCCAGATAGCATTTCCTGTGCAGGGAAGTCACTTATTGTCCACATCAATGCAGCCTTCATAGTGAAATTTTATTTTCTGTACGCATCATAAGTAACAACTCCATCATTCCATAATCTTTTCAACTCATCAATCAGTGGCCTGAGATATATGTCCAAATTTTTTCCTGAATTTTTTGGACCTGGAATCACCGAAGTTAAGAAAAGGTTCTCACGCTTCATGCACATGCCCGGCGAAAGGTTGTACGGCGTCATGAAGACTGGCCAAAATGAGTAAGACGCTACTGAACCTCCAAATGGGTTGAAGCCGTCTGTGCATAAACCTAACCTAACATTGCGTGGCTCATGACCAAAAGCAGTATAGTTACGACTGAAATGAACCCAAGCTTCACCGTCGGCGGGATTACTGATTATATCATCTACACGACGTACTCTTTCCATGTGCCATATCATATGCCGAGCTATCTTTGACGACATATACATCCGCTGCAATCTAGGCGTGAGGGGGAAGTATCGCAGTGACTTGTAAGGCACATCCTTCAGCTTTGATTTGTCCCCTCTCTTAGGTTTAAATCTATCATGATGACAAATATCACATGATATTTTATCTACATTATCTGCATAATATAGCATACAGTGATTAGGGCATGCATCTATTTTTTGTATCCAAGCCCTAAATCATTGACCATCTTCCTTGCACGGTAAAAATTTTCAGGCAGCTTCTCATCCATAGGCAGCATACTCTTGATAAGGAGGAGCATACGGTCAAAACAACTCTCACTAAGGTGAAATTTGGATTTCAAATTCAATAACTGTGAGACAGCAGATAAGCGAGTGTGATTTTCACAACCATCCCACAGCGGCTCATCAGCATCCCAAAGTAACTGATAAAATCTTTCAGCCGACTTATTTGGTGGTTCTTCATTGTACACGTGTTCCCCTTGTACATTAAAGTTAGGGCCAGTAGCATCGATTACCATGTCTGTGTAGGTACTTGTGCCACCAACATTGCCGGGCCCATGCGACCAAAAGTCCTCACCGTGACACACCCAATTCATATCACCTTTCATGAACCCTTTCCTATATAAATAACTTGCACATCCCATAGCGAAAGAAATTTCTTATTTTTACAGCGTAAACAAGGACATCGATGTTATCATGCTGGTCCCCTACTGTTGGATGCCTCAATACAAACTGAATAAAACTATCAACTCCATCCTTAAACTCCTCGGACACCACTCCGTCAACTACTCTGCTCATCCATGAACGATCAACTCTAGCCATAGTTACCTAACAAATTAAAAAATTCATATCAATATGTCTTATCACTACTTCTAAAAAAATATCTACAATATCTCCCCAAAATATTGACTATTTTCCACATTTGTACATCTTGTTTGGTCACATATACATCCATATCCACATCCACTTTCACTTCCATTTTCACACACCCACGTTGACATCGACATCATCTTCTGGAAAAAATCATTATCATACTCGCATTCACATACACATTTTTTCACATATCGGCATCCACACATGTCTACAAATTTAATTCACATCCAAGCATACTAATCACATATATCATAACAAAAGACTTGAACGGGCAAAAATGGAATAAAGGGTCATATCAACATTTACGCATACACATTTATATCCACATCCCTCTTCCCACCCTCCCAATAAAAATAGGGGCTTGAAATTTCATCTGATATTGTAAGAGTACACCAGGTGATAAGGAGAAAAGGTTCATATTGTAGACCAGGCATGAAAAGTGAGAGTGTATGAGAGTTTGTGTCTGCGTGTGTGTGTGAGAGAGTGAGCGTGAGAATGGGCGGGAGCGCACCGCCGTTGCCGGAGGTCACCGCCGCTTCAGCGCCCTCGCTGTTGGTTCCGCCTCCGCTCGCCCCTCACCGGTGTCCCTGGGTAGCTCCGCCGTGCTCGCCCGCCCTCGCCACTCTGCCGCCCGCCGGTGAGAGATTGAGAGGGGGATGTAGTGGTTGAATGAGGAGGAGGGGGGAAAGACTAAGGAGGACAAGAGAGGAGAAGTTTTTTCTAATTCTTGTCTCTTTCTATTTGGCACCATATTTTCATTTGGTGCCATGTTTTCATCCATTCATTCGTGATTCTCTGTCATTCATTCACTTCTTCTAATAGGATAAAATCTCTCTCAGTAAAAAATATCATTACATCTAAAAAAATATTATTTATTATTTAGAGATCCGAAGATCTGTAATTTAAACATTTTCAACTTCTTTATTGCTGATAAGTCAATTATATAAAAAGAAGAGAGAGCGTGTTGAAAAGCCTAGCTACCTTGAAAGCCCGACATCGGGGTGTGCGTGAAAAGGTATTCGGAGCCGTATCGGTCACATGTTCACTATTTCCTTATTGTTCCGTGCCCCCCTCAAACTCATGTGTCGTGAATTTACCGTCACATCTATATTTAATGAATTTTTTAGAGATAGGGCTCCTTGATAGTGAGGAATATTAATGCCGCATGGAAGCACTCAGGATTGTTGTATATATCTCAGTGCTTTTGATGATAACAAAACCAAGGGCATATGTTTGCTCACGGAACTTAAGTGTATTTCATAAGTAATCAAGGTTGGTTTTCATCAGGGTTTTTGCTTTAGTGATTAGCATTCCAAATGCATTCCAAAGAACTTAAATGAACTTGAAATAAAATATAAACATATGTTCAATTCATTCCTCGATCACGTGGATAAATTTTATTGGGCTAAACTTTTCATTTTTCAGGTTTATTACAGTCCGGTCGACCGTCGGCCTGATCCCGGTCGACCTGAAATAACAGAATTCATCTTTCTACAGACTGTCTCAGTGGCGGTCGTCTGCCCATCCAATCTCGGTCGACCGAAAATGCCAGGGACCGACCTCCAGCCAGTTTCTTAGTGGCGATCGACCGCCAGCCTCTACAGGTCGACCGCCAGCCCCGATAAGCCCAAAATGTTGACTTTTGTCTATCTCAAAAGAAGCATCTCCTCTTCGTATTGTTTAATCCCAAAGCTGGGATCTGGTTCCTGGGTTGTCTCTTGACCATTAAAGAGTTATAAAACCATCTCCTTGGGATAAGAAACCTGATGGGAATCGACGCAGAGCATGTACATTTTATTTTACATTTATGTCCTTTAGTTTATTTGTATATCCACGGGAAAGTATATGCGCAATTATACGGCTTTATAAGCCAATGCGTCATTCCCACGGATTCTTTGGGTTTCTTTGTAATTTATTAGTAGGACCAGTAAGGGGGCCCTCAGCCCTTTCCCATTGGTCCATGTCACTCATGTGGGGCTGGTCAACCATCCTAGGTGGCCATCTAGAAGGGTTGAATGTCAAATGCCACATGGGTAGACAAGTGGTTAAATTGGTCCAAGGTAGGTCACCTACCTTCACCTACCATACCCCTTGGTCAAGGGGGTGCCCCTCTCCCCTTATTATTGTATTAATTTTTGTGTGTGTTTCACACTTAATCCCAGCCCTACAATCCCCACCCCTAGATCCAAGGGTTCACATTGCATTTGATGTGAATCATATTAAAGATTGTATTTTCATATGAATATTAGTGAAAATTCAGAAATTTTGTTGAATGCCAAGAAGGCTCTTGCGCCCCCAACCCTCTCCCCCTGGTTTCCTCTCCTCTAACCTCCAGTTCTAGAGTCGTTTCTACCTCCTATCCCCTCCCCTCTATCTCTGATCTTCATCTGTGCCGCCGCCGTCGCCGTTCGTGCCGCCTTCGAGCCGCCGCGGAGCCGTCTTCAAGTTTCTGTCCTGCTGGACAGAGGTGTAGTTCGTGAATTCTTGCTGCCAGCCACGAGCTCAGATGGATTTGAAATTTTTAGGGTGTGTTCTTGCCTTGAATCCCCACCTTCACCTACATTTTCATGTCCAAACTCCTCCATTTAGTAATTTTCCATTTTCGTTCCTTTTGCATTCCCAGATCTGTTTTGTCTCTATCTACAGTGACAATAGTTATGAGTTTCCCATCTTCGACCACCTTGTTGAATTTTTCAGACCCTCCCATTTTTACTGGGAGTTTTGTCCACCATCCCCTACATCCACCATTTTTCCTGATTTTTGATATGCCCTCTATCCATTTTACAAAATTCATTTTCTATCTCTGCTACAGTGCCTTTAGTCAGATTCCAGATCCGACCCACTGTTAGTAAACAAATTCTATCAATAAGTAGCCACATCCAAACTTATCCAAACCAGTTTTGTCGTCTTCCTAGCTCAATTTCCTACACCTTTGATGAAGACCTCAAAAGCTGAATCGAACATCCACCCTACGGTCAATGACAGTTATCAGAGGATAGCCTTGCAGATCTGAAAGTTAAGCCACTGTACAATAGCAACTCAACAATTCATTAAAGCCTAGATCCGTGCAGATCCAGGCCAGATCTTTAGGCCTAGATTGAAGGATTTGAAGTTAGCTTTCCAACGGCGCCAGTCTCGTGTCGATCCGACAACGGGGCTGATCGCAGCGCCCGTTCTCGCCGGGACGCGCACTGAAACCCAGAAGTTACAGATCCGTGTCCGGTTATTCCGACCGGTGCCGATCGGAGCCGCCCGGCCTCCGGCCGGCGAACCAGCGTGCCTCCACTCCAGGGGGCACTCATCCAGGCATCCACCGCCACAGCGGTGCCACCGGGTCCCACACGGCTCCTCCGGACAGCACGTGGGCCCCACCGTCACTAGTTCGGGTGTTGCCGAAGCTACTCGAGAAGTCGCCCGTCAACCCGAATTCGATCCTCCCGGGCCCCATTGTGTAGCCCTTTACCTCCCTGCATGGAGTGGGTAGCGAGTTGTATTGCTGTAATACTGTGTATTATTGTCTCGGGAGTACGAGTTTCGGCGGGGTCCATCTTCTCCACGCCGAGCGCGTGGAGGTATCGTTTTCGCTCCCTTCTCGGCATTTTGCTTACTTAATATAAATTTGTTTATGTCACTGTTAGAGAGCATGTTTAGGGATATCTAGCTCGCTTTATCTATTCATTACCGCTGCTGCGAGAGAGTGTGAGACCGTCCCGTGACCCGATCCGGGCACACGAGAGAGCCGATCACCCTAGCTCATTGCCGGTTTCTCAACCGCGCACGTCCGACGCTTCCCTCATTAAGGGATAATCACTAGCTTGTCGTGTCCGTGGTCTCGTCCCGCATCAATTTGGTATCAGAGCCAGGTTGAGTCTAGGGTGTCAAAAAAAAAAGAAAAAAAGAGTGTCATTTACGTTAGTCATTAGTCATTGTCTAAGTCGTGTTTAGGGTCATCATTGTTTTAAAACAAAAAAAAAAGGTGTCTAGGTTGCATTTGCATCCCTTTACTCGGTATATCAAAAGGTGTTATCCGAACGTTAGGCTACGCCTATCGGGAAGGCCGCACACTTGCGCGAGTGATCTTCAGATCACTTATCTCCGCCACGTACCGAGTATTGGTTTACGTCTAGGGTCCTTAGTGTGCATGCATTCCAAACTTGCATAGTCGGTCTAGTGTCTTGTCACCGTGTGTATGCATATCCATATCCTCTACCCATGGCCGTTCCCCAAGACCATACATCCGAGTGGTCAACCTTTGTGGCCAAAGTCAATGTCCTCATGGACCGAGCCCTTGGTTTTACCCCTCTCACTATGAAAGTCGCTCTACCCAATGGGTCCACAACGGAACTCCATTTCACCGATAGGGAGTCGGATAATTAGGTTTCTCTTGACATCGTGGAGTCTCTCTCCAAGACAGGCGAGATTGTCTGCGATGGTGATTTTACTTGTGTTGAGTTCTATAAGAGGATCGGCTCTGTTCTCTACACCGATGGCGCATGGCGCAGGATCGGCACACTTGCTGGTTCATGCATCATTTTAGGGCAAACATGGTTAGGAGAACGAAGAGCCAATCTTGACTGGGGCAAGAGGACTTGCACCTTACACCCACTTTACCTACCCGGTAAGATCACCCTCGTATGTCCAGTCACTCAACCCCAGCGGCCCACTCCACATTCAGAACCATTATGCTTAGAGCCGTCTCACCCCGAGCCACCCGTGTTTCTTACGGGAACGCTATACATCGCCGAGCCACTTTTTAGTTGGCTCAAGGATGGCTTGGTCCCACCTCCCTTTCCATCCATGGACCCCATCCTCCCTTTAGTGCCGGTCAACTCCTTCCATACCACATTTCGATCTAGTCACCATGTTGACACATTGGATGATCTTGTCATGGGATTAGATTCACAATGGAAGTTGACGCATCTTTTGGCCCGAGGCTTTGACCAACCCGCTAGTCTTAGCTTCACCCATCCGGCCTTAGGGTCCATTACCTCCGTGTGCACCGTGGGGTGTGTCACCACGGAGATTCTTCTACTACTCCCGATGCCGGCCGAGTCCGACTTCGTTCCCTTTTGCCCAAGGGAGGAATCTTATTTCCTACACATGTCCGTCGTCCCACCGATCATAATGTATGGCGGTGATTATGAATTCCAAACTTGGGACCATGTCATGTTGGAACCCATCTCACGGGGTCATACCTTCTTCGACTCTTTTGATCCCCTCACTAGTGAATCTCCCGAGCCACCATCTTCACTCCACTTCCTCCGCGGAGTTCACTATCAAGCCTTTTCCACTCGGGCCAAGCAACCTCCACATAGTCATAGGTCCGAACCTTCATCCGGGGGTAATGAAAACTTTGGTTCCCCGAGTCCACCTAAACCACCCGAACCTCCCGGACTTCCCACCTCCAATCCAAATGTTCATGAGTGGTGCATCGTAGGATGTCTAGGAGTTCCCCATGACGTCAACCTCCGGTTACGTCAAATGCATGAATGGCACACATTCGGGGGTCCTGGTCCACCATCGCCTATGTGTAGGTCGGACTAACATTAGGTGTGTCTAGGGTCATAGATGAGTCCGTGTGTTTTCCTTGTGTGGTTTGTTTTGTGTGATTTGTTTGCATGGTTTGTGTGTCGTTTGTTTGTCTTCATGTGTCTTGTGCAAGCTCGTTGTCGTTCTATTATGAGTAAGAGGCGAGTGGACTCATTCGATGAGTATGGGATCGGTTCTACATCTATACCCGGATCAGTCACCTACAGGGACTCCGCGGTGATTCCTAGTGAGTCTTCGAGCTGCTTCCTTCCCTTTGCGAGTGCCCCACCCGAAGTGTCCACCTCTAGCCCACGGCAGCTTGTGCATATCGAGTATATATGGAATGAGCAGGTGCCAATCACTTGGAGTGGAGCATACCCGCGCTACTTGGCACGGTGACGGATCCGCCGGAGTACTCGAGCATCCATACCCCTACTCGACGGGGTCGAGTTCCTCCCTCCCGGGGAGAGTTGATGGGAATCGACGCCGAGCACGTACATTTTGTTTTACATTTATGTCCTTTAGTTTATTTGTATATCCACGGGAAAGTATATGCACAATTGTACGGCTTTATAAGCCAATGCGTCATTCCCACGGATTGTTTGGGTTTCTTTGTATTTTATCAGTAGGACCAGAAAGGGGGCCCTCAGCCCTTTCCCATTGGTCCATGTCACTCATGTGGGGCTGGTCAACCATCCTAGGTGGCCATTTAGAAGGGTTGAATGTCAAATGCCACATGGGTAGACAAGTGGTTAAATTGGTCCAAGGTAGGTCACCTACCTTCACCTACCATACCCCTTGGTCAAGGGGGCGCCCCTCTCCTCTTATTATTGTATTAATTTTTGTGTGTGTTTCACACTTAATCCCAGCCCTTCAATCCCCACCCCTAGATCCAAGGGTTCACATTGCATTTGATGTGAATCATATAAAAGATTATATTTTCATATGAATATTAGTGAAAATTCAGAAATTTTGTTGAATGCCAAGAAGGCTCTTGCGCCCCCAGCCCTCTCCCCCTGGTTTCCTCTCCTCTAACCTCCAGTTCTAGAGTGGTTTCTACCTCCTATCCCCTCCCCTCTATCTCTGATCTTCATCTGTGCCGCCGCCATCGCCGTTCGTGCCGCCTTCGAGCCGCCGCGGAGCCGTCTTCAAGTTTCTGTCCTGCTGGACAGAGGTGTAGTTCGTGAATTCTTGCTGCCAGCCACGAGCTCAGATGGATTTAAAATTTTGAGTGTGTGTTCTTGCCTTGAATCCCCACCTCCACCTAAATGTTCACATCCAAACGTCTCCATTTAGTAATTTTCAATTTTCATTCATTTTGCATTCCCAGATCTGTTTTGTCTCTATCTACAGTGACAACAGTTCTGCATTTCCCATCTCTGACCACCTTTTTGAATTTTCCAAACCCTCCCACTTTTACTGAGCGTTCTGTCCATCATCCCCTACATCCACTATTTTTCCTGATTTTTGATCTGCCCTCTATCCATTTTACAAAATTCGTGTTCTATCTCTGCTACAGTGCCTTTAGTCAGATTCCAGATCCGACCCACTGTTAGTAAACAAATCCTATCAATTCGTAGCCACGTCCAAACTTGTACAAACCAATTTTTCTGTCTTCCTAGCTCAATTTCCTACACCTTTGATGAAGATCTCAAGAGCTGAATCGGACATCCACCCTGCGGTCAATAACAGTTATCAGAGGATAGCCCTGTAGATCTGAGAGTTAAGCCATTGTACAACAACAACTCAACAATTCATTAAAGCCTAAATCCGTGCAGATCCAGGCTAGATATTTAGGCCTATATTGAAGGATTTGAAGTTAGCTTTCCAACGGCGCCAGTCTCGTGTCGATCCGACATCGGGGCTGATCGCAACGCCCGTTCTCGCCGGGACGCTTGCTGAAAACTCGAAGTTGCAGATCCGTGGCCGGTTATTCTGACCGGTGCCGATCGGAGCCGCCCGGCCTCCGGCCGGCGAACCAGCGCACCTCCACTCTAGGGAGCGCTCATCCAGGCATCCACCACCACAGCGGTGCCACCGGGTCCCACACGGCCCCTCCGGACAGCACGTGGGCCCCACCGTCACTAGTTCGGGTGTTGCCGAAGCTACGCGAGAAGCCGCCCGTCAACCCGAATTCGGTCCTCCCGGGCCCCATTGTGTAGCCCTTTACCTCCCTGCGTGGAGTGGGCAGCGAGTTGTATTGTTGTAATACTGTGTATTATTGTCCAGGGAGTACGAGTTTCGGCCGGGTCCGTCTTCCCCACGCCGAGCGCGTGGAGGTATCGTTTTCGCTCCCTTCTCGGCATTTTGCTTACTTCATATATATTTGTTTATGCCGCTGCTAGAGAGCATGCGTAAGGATATCTAGCTCACTTTATCTATTCATTACCGCTGCTGCGAGAGAGTGTGAGACCGTCCCGCGACCCGATCCGGGGAAACGAGAGAGCCGATCACCCTAGCTCATTGCCGGTTTCTCAACCGCGCACGTCCGACGCTTCCCTCGTTAAGGGACAGTCACGAGCTTGTCGTGTCCGTGGTCTCTTCCCACATCAATTTGGTATCAGAGGCAGGTTGAGTCTAGGGTGTCAAAAAAAAAGGAAAAAAGCGTGTCAATTACGTCTAGTCATTAGTCATTGTCTAAGTCGTGTTTAGGGTCATCATTATTTTAAAACAAAAAAAAAGGTGTCTAGGTTGCATTTGCATCCCTTTACTCGGTATATCAAAAGGTATTATCCGAACGTTAGGCTACGCCTATCGGGAAGGCCGCACACTTGCGCGAGTGATCTTCAGATCACTTATCTCCGCCACGTACCGAGTCTTGGTTTACGTCTAGCGTCCTTAGTGTGCATGCATTCCAAACTTGCATAGTCGGTCTAGTGTCTTGTCACCGTGTGTATGCATGTCCATATCCGCTACCCATGGCCATTCCCCAAGACCATACATCCGAGTGGTCAACCTTTGTGGCCAAAGTCAATGTCCTCATGGACCGAGCCCTTGGTTTTACCCCTCTCACTATGAAAGTCGCTCTACCCAACGGGTCCACAACGGAACTCCATTTCACCGATAGGGAGTCGGATAATTGGGTTTCTCTTGACATCGTGGAGTCTCTCTCCAAGACAGGCGAGATTGTCCGCGATGGTGATTTTGCTTGTGTTGAGTTCTATAAGAGGATCGACTTTGTTCTCTACACCGATGGCGCATGGTGCAAGATCGGCACACTTGCTGGTTCATGCATCATTTTAGGGCAAACATGGTTAGGAGAACGAAGAGCCAATCTTGACTGGGGCAAGAGGACTTGCACCTTACACCCACCTTACCTACCCGGTAAGATCACCCTCGTATGTCCAGTCACTCAACCCCAGCGGCCCACTCCACATTCGGAACCATTATGCTTAGAGCCGTCTCACCCCGAGCCACCCGTGTTTCTTACGGGAACGCTATACATCGCTGAGCCACTTTTTAGTTGGCTCAAGGATGGCTTGGTCCCACCTCCCTTTCCATCCATGGACCCCATCCTCCCTTTAGTGCCGGTCAACTCCTTCCATACCACATTTCGATCTAGTCACCATGTTGACACATTGGACGATCTTGTCACCATGTTGACACATTGGACGATCTTGTCATGGGATTAGATTCACAATGGAAGTTGACGCATCTTTTGGCCCGTGACTTTGACCAACCCGCTAGTCTTAGCTTCACCCATCCGGCCTTAGGGTCCATTACCTCCGTGTGCACCGTGGGGTGTGTCACCACGGAGATTCTTCTACTCCTCCCGATGCCGGCCGAGTCCAACTTCGTTCCCTTTTACCCAAGGGAGGAATCTTATTTCCTACACATGTCTGTCGTCCCACCGATCATAATATATGGCGGTGATTATGAATTCCAAACTTGGGACAATGTCATGTTGGAACCCATCTCACGGGGTCATACCTTCTTCGACCCTTTTGATCCCCTCACTAGTGAATCTCCCGAGCCGCCATCTTCACTCCACTTCCTCCGCAGAGTTCACTATCAAGCCTTTCCCACTCGGGCCAAGCAACCTCCACATAGTCATAGGTCCGAACCTTCATCCGGGGGTAATGAAAACTTTGGTTCCCCGAGTCCACCTAAACCACCCGAACCTCCCGGACTTCCCACCTCCAATCCAAATGTCCATGAGTGGTGCATCGTAGGATGTCTAGGAGTTCCCCATGACGTCAACCTCCGGTTACGTCAAATGCATGCATGGCACACATTCGGGTGTCCTGGTCCACCATCGCCTATGCGTAGGTCGGACTAACATTAGGTGTGTCTAGGGTCATAGATGAGTCCGTGTGTTTTCCTTGTGTGATTTATTTTGTGTGATTTGTTTGCATGGTTTGTGTGTCGTTTGTTTGTCTGCATGTGTCTTGTGCAAGCTTGTTGTCGTTCTATTATGAGTAAGAGGCGAGTGGACTCATTCGATGAGTATGAGATCGGTTCTACATCTATACCCGGATCAGTCACCTACAGGGACTCAGCGGTGATTCCTAGTGAGTCTTCGAGCTGCTTCCTTCCCTTTGCGAGTGCCCCACCCGAAGTGTCCACCTCTAGCCCATGGTAGCTTGTGCATATCGAGTATATATGGAATGAGTAGGTGCCAATCACTTGGACTGGAGCATACCCGCGCTACTTGGCACGGTGACGGATCCGCCGGAGTACTCGAGCATCCATTCCCCTACTCGACGGGGTCGAGTTCCTCCCACCCGGGGAGAGTTGATGGGAATCGACGCCGAGCATGTACATTTTATTTTGCATTTATGTCCTTTAGTTTATTTGTATATCCACGGGAAAGTATATGCGCAATTGTACGGCTTTATAAGCCAAAGCGTCATTCCCATGGATTGTTTGGGTTTCTTTGTAATTTGTCAGTAGGACCAGCAAGGGGGCCCTCAGCCCTTTCCCATTGGTCCATGTCACTCATGTGGGGCTGGACAACCATCCTAGGTGGCCATCTAGAAGGGTTGAATGTCAAATGCCACATAGGTAGACAAGTGGTTAAATTGGTCCAAGGTAGGTCACCTACCTTCACCTACCATACCCCTTGGTCAAGGGGGCGCCCCTCTCCCCTTATTATTGTATTAATTTTTGTGTGTGTTTCACACTTAATCCCAGCCCTTCAATCCCCACCCCTAGATCCAAGGGTTCACATTGCATTTGATGTGAATCATATAAAAGATTGTATTTTCATATGAATATTAGTGAAAATTCAGAAATTTTGTTGAATGCCAAGAAGGCTCTTGCACCCCCAACCCTCTCCCCATGGTTTCCTCTCCTCTAACCTCCAGTTCTAGAGTGGTTTCTACCTCCTATCCCCTCCCCTCTATCTTTGATCTTCATCTGTGCCGCCGTCGTCGCCGTTCGTGCCGCCTTCGAGCCGCCGCGGAGCCGTCTTCAAGTTTCTGTCCTACTGGACAGAGGTGTAGTTCGTGAATTCTTGCTGCCAGCCATGAGCTCAGATGAATTTGAAATTTTGAAAGTGTGTTCTTGCCTTGAATCCCCACGTCCACCTAAATTTTCACATCCAAACTCCTCCATTTAGTAATTTTCCATTTTCATTCATTTTGCATTCCCAGATCTATTTTGTCTCTATCTACAGTGACAACAGTTCTGAGTTTCCCATCTCCGACCACCTTTTTGAATTTTCCAAACCTCCCAATTTTACTGGGCATTTTGTCCATCATCCCCTACATCCACCATTTTTCCTGATTTTTGATCTGCCTTCTATCCATTTTACAAAATTTGTGTTCTATCTCTGCTACAGTGCCTTTAGTCAGATTCCGGATCCGACCCACTGTTCGTAAACAAATCCTATCAATTCGTAGACACATCCAAACTTGTCAAAACTAGTTTTGACGTCTTCCTAGCTCAATTTCCTACACCTTTGATGAAGATCTAAAGAGCTGAATCGAACATCCACCCTGCGGTCAACGATAGTTATCAGAGGACAGCCCTACAGATCTGAGAGTTAAGCCACTGTACAACAACAACTCAACAATTCATTAAAGCCTATATCCGTGCAGATCCAGGCCAGATCTTTAGGCCTAGATTGAAGGATTTGAAGTTAGCTTTCCAACGGCACCAGTCTCGTGTCGATCCGACATCGGGGCTGATCGCAGCGCCCGTTCTCGCCGGGACGCGCGCTGAAAACTAGAAGTTGCAGATCCGTGGTCGGTTATTCCGACCGGTGCCGATCGGAGCCGCCCGGCCTCCGGCCAGCGAACCAGCGCACCTCCACTCCAGGGAGAGCTCATCCAGGCATCCACCACCACAGCGGTGCCACCGGGTCCCACACGGCCCCTCCGGACAGCACGTGGGCCCCACCGTCACTAGTTTGGGTGTTGCCGAAGCTACGCGAGAAGCCGCCCGTCAACCCGAATTCGGTCCTCCCGGGCCCCATTGTGTAGCCCTTTACCTCCCTGCGTGGAGTGGGCAGCGAGTTGTATTGCTGTAATACTGTGTATTATTGTCTCAGGAGTACGAGTTTCGGCCGGGTCCGTCTTCCCCACGCCGAGCGCGTGGAGGTATCATTTTCACTCCCTTCTCGGCATTTTGCTTACTTCATATATATTTGTTTATGTCGCTGCTAGAGAGCATGTGTAGGGATATCTAGCTCGCTTTATCTATTCATTACTGCTGCTGCGAGAGAGTGCGAGACCGTCCCGTGACCCGATCCGGGCACACGAGAGAGCCGATCACCCTAGCTCTTTGCCGGTTTCTCAACCGTGCACGTCCGACGCTTCCCTCGTTAAGGGACAGTCACGAGCTTGTCGTGTCCGTGGTCTCATCCCACATCAAAACCCTAATGCGGTAAGAGGGATTAAGGAGGCTACCAAAGGGGAGAGAAGGGAGCTTGCACTATAGACGTGAACAGTGCTCCGAGAGGAAGTTCTTCATCCTTTTCCATCCACCCTCAAGTGAAGTTCAAGCCATATCTGAAGGACGTCAATCCCAATCCAAGTTGAGTTCAAGTTGCATCCAAGAAACTCTTCATCAATTAAGGGGGAGCATCAATTAACCCTATTCTTTTGTGTTTCCATTCTCAATTTTTTCTAAGTTCCAAGTGTGCTTGTTTTGTAATTCTAAAACCATCCCGTGTATGTGTGGATCTTCGTAGATCCGTGTGTGTGTGAAGTTAAGTCTGATTGTTTTTGTGTGTGTGTGTTTAGGTGTCTTTTACACCTTCGTGAGAGCCTTCACCTCCTAACGTGTGTGTGTGTGTGTTCGATCTTGTATCTCTTTACAAGATAGTGTGTGGATCCTCACGGTCGGTGAGGGGTGAACGTAGGTTGCCGTTGTGGCATCCGAACCACCTAAAAATCACTGTCTCATTGTGGTTTGTTCCTTTTCTCCTATCCCCCTTCTACGCATGCTTGTGGAATTAGATTAATTGCATCTATTAGATCTAGATTAACTGATCACTTTTAAATAGATCCTCGGTATATCAAAAGTTGGATTCAGACTGACAAGGTTACTCTTGCTGGAAAGATAACAGTTTACGTTGAGTGAATCTACAGATTTGCCAACTCCGCCTAGTACCAAGGATTATTGGAGTGATTGATTTTGATAGATCTATTCTTCCTTGCACTTGTTCTATAGTGTTCTCACATAATCTTAAAATTGAGTATAGCTTTGTTAAAATTTTGTTATCACCCAATTCACCCCCCTCTTGGGTGCCATTGATCGCGGGACTTTGATTGGTATCAGAGCTAAGGCTCTACTCCATCTGATCTAACGATCTAGAGCAATATCCGATCAATGGCAAACAAGGGAATGATGCCTGAGGGCCACTCTATCCATCATCCTCCATACTTTGATGGCTCAAATTACTCCTATTGGAAAAATAGGATGCATGTTTTCTTAAGAGCCCAGGAGTATGAGATCTGGAGAGTATTGGACAAGGGTCCATACAAACTCTGGGATGATGAAGAAAAATGGACACCTGAGGAAATTAAAAAATGCACTGTAAACTTCAATGCCATGAATATTATGCAATGTGCTATTCATCCTAATGAGTTCTCTCATTTTTCTATGTGCAGCTCAGCCAAAGAAATGTGGGACAAGCTGCATCTCATATATGAAGAAACCTCGGAGGTCAAAGAAACCAAGGCCAACCTGCTCGTCAGCGATTACGAGCTGTTCAAAATGAAGCCCGAGGAAACGATCTCAGAAATGTTCGAGAGGTTAATTGAGATCATGAATGGTCTCAAGAGCCTTGGGAAGGAGTACACAAACTCCGATCTGGTGAGGAAGGTTCTAAGGTCACTTCCGTCCGCGTGGCACACAAAACCCACAATGATCGAGGATTCCAAAAATCTGTCTACACTGTCCTTGGATGAGCTCATAGGGTCCCTAATGACCTATGAGATAAACATGAAGAGAACAACTGAGGAAGACACGAAGAAGAAGAAAATTGTGGGACTGAAAGCTCATCAGTCTGATGATAACTTTCTAGAAGATGAATCCAGTGAAGGAAGCAATGAAGAAGAAGACTTGGCAATGATCACTCGGTAAGTGAGGAAATTCTTGAGAAGGAAGAGGAATTTTCAAGGCACTTTCAGAAGGGAACAAAGGAAGCCCATTCAAGCTAAGGGCGAACCAAGCAAACCAAGTAGTATTATATGCTACGAATGCAAGAAGCATGGGCACATGAGAGGAGAGTTCCCAGATCAGAAGAAGAAATTCAAGAAGGATAAATTCAGAAAGCCCAAGGCCATGGTCGCTACATGGAGCGACGAAGAGGACTAACTGTCCGACGAAGAGATTCAAGAGCTGGTGGAAAGCCTGTGCCTCATGGCACATGAAGATGACTCAACCGAGGTAAATTCTGACCCGGATTTTATTTCAAATGAACAGTGGGAGTCAGAATATGAAAAGCTGTATACTAAATACAGAAAAATTAGATCTGAAAATAAAAATCTCAAGAAAAAGATTGATGATTCAACCCATGATGATATTTATGTTAGATTTGAGAAATTGGAACGAGAATGGTTTGAGCTATCTAAGGAAAAAGAAACATTGCTTCAAACTATTTCAGATCTTGAGGAAGTCAAAGAGGAACTTTCATGCAAAATTTCTAAAATTGAAAATGTGTGTGAAAAGCTCAAGGGTGAAAAAGAAATTTTAACATCTTCCATGTCAGAAATCAAAAATGAAAATGTGAGCTTGAATAAAGAAGTGACTGACTTGCAGTCCACTCTTTCCAGGTTTGTTAAAGGGAAACAGAACCTAGACAATATTTTGGGAGTTAAAGTTAACTTCCGGAAAGAAAGATTGGGGTACATACCTGAGAATAAAAAATCCCTTGAACACAAGATCACCACATCTCACGTACATGAAAAAGGAAATGACTGTGCTTCATGTTCTCACACCAAGCCCCAACATGTTCAGCTTAGACCACACAGATATCAAAGAACATTCTCACATGTTAACTGCTTCCATTGTGGTAGATTTGGTCATGTGATTTCTAACTGCTGGTTTAGACAAAGCACACCTAAATATCATGTTCCATGGATAAAGAGAACACCCGTAAAAAGTTGGACTAACTCCTATGGACTAACTCCTATGGACCCAAACTTGTTTGGGTACCAAAAACAATTGCATGAGATTTTTGTTTCCTGTAGTTATGTCTTGAAGCCAGGGGGAGCAAATGATATTTAGACAATGGCTGTTCAAGGCATATGACAGGGGACAAGAAGGTGTTTTTCAAGCTACAAGAAAAGGAAGGAGGTTCAGTTGCTTTTGATGGAAAGGACAAAGGTAAAATAATTGGAGTTGGAAACATAGGTAAGAACTCCGAAACCTTGATTGAAAATGTCCTTTTGGTGAAAGGTATGAATCATAACCTATTAAGCATAAGTTAGTTGTGTGATAAAGGATTTAAGATTGTCTTTGATGAAACTCACACTACCTTGTCATGAGCAAAATTTCAAATGAAATCAAATTCATCGGTAAAATAAACAATAATGTGTACACCATTGATCTTGATGATGTTTCATGTGATGATGTATGTCTGGTAGCAAATAATCATGAAAATGCATGGCTATGGCACCGAAGACTAGGTCATGCTAGTTTTGGAGTGATCTCCAAGTTGTCTAGACATGACTTGGTAAATGGCTTGCCAAAATTAAAATTTGAAACCAATAAAATCTGTGAGGCTTGCACAAAAGGCAAGCAAACACGTACTTCTTTCAAAAATAAAGACATTGTTTCTACCTCTCGGCTTTTAGAATTGCTGCATATTGATTTATTTGGCCCCACCAGGATATCCAGTCTAGGGGGTAAATCTGTTGGATTTGTAATTGTTGATGATTACTTTGGATTCACATGGGTGTTATTTTTAGCCAATAAAAGTGATGCCTTGATGGAGTTTCAATTGTTTTGCAGGAAAATCCAAAATGAAAGAGGTTACTTCATCACCACCATCCAGAGTGATCATGGTGGTGAATTTGAAAATTATGAGTTCAGCATCTTCTATGAAGAGCAGGGGTACACACATAATTTTTCGTCACCAAGAACGCCCCAACAAAATGGAGTAGTGGAGAGGAAAAATAAAACGTTGATAGACATGGCCCGGACCATGCTAAGTGAGAACTCTCTACCTAAATACTTTTGGGCTGAGGCAGTAAGTACAGCATGCTACATCATCAACAGGGCAATGGTAAGGCTCATTCTGAAGAAAACTCCATATGAGCTCTACAAGGGTAAGAAATCAAACATCTCATATCTTAAACCCTTTGGTTGCTCTTGCTACATTCTCAACAACGGTAAGTCTAACCTAGGTAAGTTTGATGAAAAGAATGACAAAAGAATCTTTCTAGGTTATGCACTCAATTCTAGAATTTACCGTTTATTTAATAAAAGGACTTTGGTTGTTGAAGAAAGTCCTCATGTTATTTTTGATGAATCCGAATCAAAACTGACAAATCAAATTTCTTCTACTTTGGATGCAGATGAAGCTCCTAAGAACTCAACGAATGTCAAAGCTAAGGATGAACCATTGAAGACAACATCAAACAAAAATGAGGAAGATGAGGATCCTACAATTGAGACACTGCAAGAACCACAAGTGCAGCATCCTGACTTGCCCAGCTCCTCCACATTTCTAAAGGACGATCCAACTATGAACATCATATGTAACTTGGAGGATGGGATAAAAACTAGGTCCTCTTTGAGGCAAGTAGAAGAAGAAGATTTGATGGCTTTACTCTCACAAGAAGAGCCACAGAACATTCATGAAGCTCTTCAAAATGAATCTTAGATTCAAGCTATGCATGAAGAGCTGCACCAATTCGAAAGAAATAAGGTGTGGACTCTCGTGCCACGTCCTAAGAACCATCCCACCATTGGAACCCGTTGGGTTTTCAGAAACAAGCTAAATGATGCGGGATTGGTTGTGAGGAACAAGGCCCGGCTTGTTTCCAAGGGCTATAGCCAAGAGACGGGTATTGATTTTGATGAGTCTTTTGCGCCCGTGGCTAGACTTGAAACAGTTCGGATTCTATTGTCTTATGCTTGCTCTTTAAACTTTAAATTATTTCAAATGGATGTTAAATCTGCATTTCTTAACGGTTATATCAAAGAGGATGTTTTTGTAGAGCAGCCTCCAGGTTTTGAAGATTCCAAACATCCACGACATGTGTACAAGCTCCAAAAGGCCTTGTATGGACTAAAGCAAGTACCAAGGGCATGGTATGAACGGCTTACCTCATTTCTGGTTGAAAATGGCTTCAAGAGAAGTAAGGTTGATCAAAAACTATTCAAGAGGAAATCAGGTAAAGACATTTTAGTAGTTCAAGTGTATGTAGATGACATCATTTTTGGAGCTACTAACAATGCCTTATGCGATGAATTTGTAGAAATCATGCAAGGAGAATTTGAGATGAGCTTAATGGGGGAGCTAACTTTCTTTCTTGGATTGCAGGTGAAGCAAACTTCTGACGGCATTTTCATAAGTCAAGCAAAGTACACGATGGAATTGTTGAAGAAATACGGGATGGCGGAAGCAAAACCTATATCAACTCCCATGGCTACCACCACAAAGCTGGATAAAGATGAAAATGGTAAAATAGTAGATCCTACACTATTTCGAGGTATGATCGGATCACTACTATACCTTACAGCATGTCACCTTAACATTCAATTCAGTGTATGTCTTTGTGCCCATTTTTAGTCATGCCCCAAAGAATCTTATTTATCAGCTATTAAACGCATCTTTAGATATCTCATTGGCACAATTAACTTTGGCTTGTGGTTTCCTATCGGTAGTTCTTTTGATTTAATTGCCTATACCGATGCGGATTATGTTGGGTGCATTGTAGATCGTAAAAGTACAAGTGGGTACTGTCAATTTCTTGGTGGTTGCCTAGTCTCATGGGCCTCTAAGAAACAACATTCAGTAGCTCTCTCAACGGTCGAGGCTGAATATGTAGCCGCCAAAAGTTGTGGAGCTCAAGTACTTTGGATCAAAAATTAATTGCTTGACTTAGATGTTGAAATGAAAACTGTTCCAATACTGTGTGATAACACCAGTGCAATTAATTTTTCAAAAAATCATGTTCAGCATTCTCGGACCAAGCATATTGATATTCGTCATAATTTTCTGAGAGATCATGTAGGAAAAGGGATCTTTGAATTGAACTTCATT
This sequence comes from Amorphophallus konjac, assembly GCA_022559845.1. Taxonomy (NCBI): domain Eukaryota; kingdom Viridiplantae; phylum Streptophyta; class Magnoliopsida; order Alismatales; family Araceae; genus Amorphophallus; species Amorphophallus konjac. Next base: position 109,907,325 of record CM040128.1, on the reverse strand, counting down.
GACACACACAATCAGCTAGCTGACATTTTCACAAAACCCCTAAACCAGGATCAATTTAATAAGATAAGAAGAGAACTTGGGATGTGCAAGGGTGAGAACATACATGCATAGGTTTGCATTTAGGGTAAAGGGTTCCATTTGTAGAAAACCATGTGCATCAAGGGTAGGAAAACATGCATACTGTTTTTATTTTCTTTAAATACCTTATGTGTCCTCATATACTTGTATGCTTGAATGTACTTATTTATATTTAGCCCTCCTTGAAAAATATTTCTATGGCCAAATATTCCTTGGTTAAACATTTGTGGACTTAGTGTTGTTGGAACTAAAGGTACTACCTAGGGGAAGTCAAAAGATTCTCTCTTATATTCACATCTTCATCTCTACATACTTCCCATGTCATGTGATGGCCCCACTCAGACAATCGGTTGATAATCCCCCATATAAAAAAAGGAGGATGAAAAAAAAAGAAAAAGAAGCAGCAAAAAAAAAGAAAATTTTCAAAAAATGGGGATTTCGGTCCTAGCGGTCGACCGCCAGGGCCGCGCCGATCGACCGGCGGCGGCAGACCGACCGGCCTAAAGGCCAACCAACCCTCTAAATAAGGGCCTCTCTTCCACCATTCTCTTCTCCTATCACTTCGATTCACTCTCTACCACCTTGCCCTAACCCTAGCACTCCTTTTTCTCTTCCACCCAAGCCTCCACAACCCATTCTCCCTCCACCCGCACACGATCTGGCAATCCCGTCGTCATTTCGGGACAACCTCCATACGGCCGTTAGTGAGTTCGTGGAGTTTCCTCTCAGCTTCCATACTGTGGAAAGGTTGTTCCAAGCCCTAGCAGTGCTCCTGTGCTCCATCCTCGTTCCCAGGGTTGAGATCGATCGTTCGAGGGTTTCCCGGTGGGTTCTTCTAGTTCGGGATGCCGCCCAGACGGAGTTCTCAACGTTCTGCCCAAGGGGAAGTTAGCCGTCAACGGCAAGAGGCCCCGGCTCCTCAACCTCAGCGTGCTCCTTTCCTGCCTCGAGCACCTCTATCTCCACGCCCTATTATCAACCCCCGCTTGGTCGACTTCAACGAGGTGAATAAGCTTCTCCCGGATTTGTGCGCTCTATTTGAGGTCCAAGAGGGTTGGATGGATTTTGTTACCCGGTACAATAGGTATTATCCTCGTCTGGTCCAACAGTTCTACGGGTACTTGGTTGTGAGAAATGATCAGTTATATACCACTATTGAAGGTGTTGAGCTTCACTACCCCGGATCCATTTCAGAGGGCCCTAGGAGTATCCGCCATGGGTGTAGATAGGGCTTATGGTTTTGGTGAAGTTCCCAACACTTTTTTTGTTATGACCAACTATGAGTTTGTGCACGGTGTGAGCGAATTGATTAAATTGAATGCCAATCACTTTCCTCAACTACAACGGGTTTTGCATCACATGTTCACATCCTTGATTTATCCCAAAGTCGGTGGCAGAGATGAAGTCACAGAAGTTCATCGATTCCTATTTTATCATGTCATGCATGGGATTCAAATTAATATGGGTAGGCTCATGACAGATCTGATTGGCACCTGCCATACCTACCTCCGGCGCTCCCTACCATATGCTTCACAGTTGACCGGTGTCTTCATCCATGCCAGGATTGATGTGGCGAATGAGCAGTTTATATATGTCAGGCAGGATGACATATACAACAAGCATAAAATTTTCTCAGATTTTGGCTATTACTATGGTCCTGACGGACAGCTTACGCGGGACATTCCAGTTTATGGGGAAGATGAAAGCAGTGAGGAAGAACAAGAACCAGCACAGCAGCAGGGTGAACGGGATATCCCCTCTCCAGTTCCAGCTGAGGAGCAGCCTCCTCCACCATCACCTTATCACCAGAAGTTTGAGATGCCTCCTCCACCTCAGTTTCATCAAAGAGAGTCCTCTACTCAGGGGGCCGGACAGCGCCCTTCGGTGGACTACGAGGCTTTTGAAGGGCGGCTCAACGGATTGGAGACTCGTGTGGATACCTTTGGGGATCGTCTCTCTACCCTTAGGGACACTCTAGGCACTATGATTGACACCATGTCAGGGCGCATGGATACCTTCTCTACTACCTTGAACACTCTCTCTACTCAAATGGCCACTCTCACCACCCACATGACTTCCCTCCGAGAGGGTGTAGCTGAGTCTAGCTCATCTTTCAGCCTCATGCATCTCTCTCTTCTTGGCATGCAGTGTCGGGATGCGGCTCGTGACGAGCGCCTTGACCATATTCATGACCTTCTCTAGGTTCATGACCATTATCTTGCCGACATCCGCCAGCATCTTGGCTATCCACCTCCTCCTCCAGCACATCAGCCACCTCCAGAAGATGCTCCATGAGGATTTCTTTTGATTTTCCCCTCTAGCATGTTATCCTTTGGTCTTATGTCACTTGAGTCCCTCCTTCGTCTATCCTATCCCTTTTTGATGTTGACAAAGGGGGAGAAGTAGTAGGGCAGGTTTATATACTTATGTATGTCGATGTGTGGTTGTGTTGCTTGCCTGCATGTTGATCATGTGAGGGTCCTTATGTTAGTTGTGTCAGTTCTATTTGCTTAGTCTTTTGTATTAGAGCCGTGCATTCACTCTCGCACTAATGTACTTTGTAATGAAATGATGAATTGAATGTACTGGTGTTTGATTTCAGGTGTTTGGCACTTGTGTCTCATTTCGTAATCTATATTTGGCAAACAAATGTGCTGAATGGTGTTGAATGGTTTTCAAGCATGATGTATGACATTCGAGCCTTGCGTTCAAATTGAATTTTCAAAAACAATAAAAATGGTTTGAATGCCCTAGAGTTTTGTCATCATCAAAAAAGGGGAGATTGTTGTATATATCTCAGTGCTTTTGATGATAACAAAACCAAGGACATATGTTTGCTCACGGAACTTAAGTGTATTTCATAAGCAATCAAGGTCGGTTTTCATCACGATTTTTGCTTTAGTGTTTAGCATTCCAAATGCATTCCCAAGAACTCAAATGAACTTGAAATAAAATATAAACATATGTTCAATTCATGCCTCGATCATGTGGATATATTTTATTGGGCTAAACTTTTCATTTTTCAGGTTTATCATAGTCTGGTCGACCGTCGGCCTGATCCCGGTCGACCTGAAATAACAGAATGCATCTTTCTACAGACTGTCTCAGTTGCGGTCGACCGCCCATCCAATCCCGGTCGACCGGAAATGCCAGGGACCGACGTCCAGTCAGTTTCTCAGTGGCGGTCGACCGCCAGCCTCTGCAGGTCGACCGCCAGCCCCGATAAGCCCAAAATGTTGACTTTTGTCCATCTCGAAAGAAGCATCTCCTCTTGGTATTGTTTAATCCCAAAGCCACCAAACCTTCCAGGTTTTGTGGATCTGGTTCCTGGGTTGTCTCTTGACCATTCAAGAGTTATAAAACAATCTCCTTGAGGTAAGAAACCCTAATGCTCTAAGAGGGATTAAGGAGGCTACCAAAGGGGAGAGAAGGGAGCTAGCACTGTAGACATGAACAGTGCTCCGGGAGGAAGTTCTTCATCCTTCTTCATCCATCCTCAAGTGAAGTTCAAGCCATATCTGAAGGAGATCAATCCCAAGCCAAGTGGAGTTCAGGCTACATCCAAGAAACTCTTCATCAACTAAGGGGGAGCATCAATCAAGCCTTTTCTTTTGTGTTTCCATTCTCAATTTTTTCTAAGTTTCAAGTGTGCTTCTTTTGTAATTCTAAAACCATCTCGTGTGTGTGTGGATCTTCGTAGATCCGTGTGTATGTGAAGTTAAGTCTGATTGTTTTTGTGTGTGTGTGTTTAGGTGTCTTTTACACCTTCGTGGGAGCCTTCACCTCCTAACGTGTGTGTGTGTGTTTGATCTTGTATCTCTGTACAAGATAGTGTGCAGATCCTCACAGTCGGTGAGGGGTGGACGTAGGTTGCCGTTGTGGCATCCGATCCACCTAAAAATTACTGTCTCATTGTGGTTTGTTCCTTTTCTCCTATCCCCCTTCTACGCATGCTTGTGGAATTAGATTAATTGCATCTATTAGATCTAGATTAACTGATCACTTTCAAATAGATCCTCGGTATATCAAAAGCTGGATTCGGACTGACAAGGTTACTCTTGCCGGAAAGATAACAGTTTGCGTTGAGTGAATCTACAGATTTGCCAACTCCGCCTAGTACCAAGGATTATTGGAGTGATTGGTTTTGATAGATCTATTCTTTCTTGCACTTGTTCTATAGTGTTCTCACATAATCTTAAAATTGAGTACAGCTTTGTTAAAATTTTGTTATCACCCAATTTACCCCCCTCTTGGGTGCCATTGATCGCGGGACTTCAAGGATATGTAATAGTCAAATATCATTGTATCTTTCATCGATTTTACTCACGATAGGGCGTGCCAATCACGTGTTTGACAATGTGTTCAAATTCAAAGGCTGGGATGGTCTGGACTAACCGAAGGTGCGCTCCTTCTGATAACTAAGCAGATCGATGATGGTGGGCATTCGGATGGGACTGGTGACCCGCCGTGCCATAAAGGTCGTTCACGATGATAAAAGAGGGGAAAACGTTTGAATAATTGCCACGCCAAGCAATGGGGTTGCATGGTCAATAAGTCGATTCGATTATTTAAAAAGAAGAGAGAACGTGTTGAAAAGTCTAGCTACCTATAAAGGCTTAGAGCGGGGTGCGCGCGAAAAGGTATTCGGAGCCATATTGGTCACATGTTGTGACCATTTCCTTATTGTTTCGTGCCCCCCTAAAACTCATGTGTCATGAATTTATCGTCACGTCTTTATATAATGAATTTTCGGGAGCTAGGGCTCCTCGATCACGGGGAATATTAATGCCACATGGAAGCACTCAAGATATAGGATAATTAATAGTAAAATATCATTGTATCTTTCATTGATTTTTCTCACAATAGGGTGTGCCAATCATGTGTCTGACAATATGTTCAAGTTCCAAGGCTGGGATGGTCTGGACTAACCGAAGGTGCGTTCCTTATGATCACTAAGAAGATGATGGTGGGCATTCGGTGGGGACTGGCGACCTGCCGTGCCATAAAGGTTGTTCACGACGATAAAAGAGGGGAAAATGTTTGATTAATCACCACGCCAAGCAATGGGGCTTCATGGTCGATAAGTCGATTCGATTATATAAAAAGAAGAGAGAACATGTTGAAAAGCCTAGCTACCTTGAAAGCCCGACATCGGGGTGCACGCAAAAAGGTATTCAGAGTCGTATCGGTCACATGTTGACCATTTCCTTATGGTTCTGTGCCCCCCTAAAACTCATGTGCCGTGAATTTACTGTCACATCTATATATCGCCAACATTTCGGGAGATAGGGCTCCTTGATCGCAGGGAATATTAATGCCATGTGGAAGCAATCAATGACTTGTCACTCCATCCTTGAGTCACGTGCACATCATTCGGGGCAGGTGTGGCCGTCCCTGCCGAACCGGTCGTCCCGGCAATGGCTCGAGACGGGATGGTACATTGCGTACCGATACGGAAAACTATAATATATATATATAATGGAATAAATTAAACTATTTGAAATGACATCTTGTATCATTTGGTTAATTGTTCAGCCGTTTGAATAGGTTTCTCCGGGTTCGAATCTTAGCTTCAGCATAAGGTTTCCATAAATTTTTTGAATATAACTTATTCAAAAAAGTAAATGAATACACTGCAGAACTCTATTTTGGAGCCCGGCACGTCACGATTAACAACGATACACTAAATGAACTTAGTATAGTGCCCCGCTCTACGTCTCAAGTGCTGAGCCATTTGTCACCCTTGCAAGCTCACTCTTTGTCTTAACGGCTAATTGTCAGACTTAACATCTATTTGTCACCCTTCCGTGCTGTAACATTGCCATCGTGCTAACTCATTTATCACCCTTAGCGACTTATTTGTAGCTGCTGTCTTGAGAATTTTCACCGTTGTTCCCACATTTGTCACCCTTAACATCCATTTGTTAGGCTTATATATCTCTTTGTCACCGAGATCATCTTCATTTGTCACCCTTAGAAGAGTATTTGTTACCTTCAGTCTTCTTCTATTATTCTTCCACGTTTGTCATTTTCTGTGTCCACTATTGCTGGCCGAAGCTTGACCATGCTTTGACTGGATGTCAACAGTTCCAAAAGCTTGACTTTGACTATTGACTTTGCCTGGAGTATTGGTGCATTCGGTCAACATATAGTTGAAGTTATTTGTCACCCTATTCTAGTGAGCACGTCTCTTTCTCCTCAAGTTCCTCCTGTTCTTTTTCACCTTCAGCTTCCTTCTCACTTTTTACCAATGTGAAGTTATTTGTTACCCCAGTTGAGCATTTGTCACCCGTACTCACCTAATTGTCACCACTAAACTCCAGAAATTGTGGCCCTTACTCCACTGCCTGAAAGCCGCGCGTCGGGCTTGTCTCTATTGAGCCTTATTTGTCACCGTTAGCAGGGTATTATTTACCCTTGCTAACCCATTGTCACCCGTGTAGACACATTTGTCACCCTTAACCTCCAATTGGCCCACGTGAAAAACGGGACACGTCGGCCACGCGTGGGTGTTGTTCGCGTATTGCTGCCCGATCCAACGCCACAGGCCACATCAACAGAAATGATGACGCCGAAGGGCCGAACTGGACCTCGAAACTAAAAATCTCCAATTCCTTATATACCGCCATGTCTCACCTCTTACGAAACCTACCCGAAGGCGGTTTGTCTCTCCATCGTGCTCACTACTCAGCGTCTCATCTTCCTCACGGTGCCTTTTGCGACCTCTCAGCCATGGGGCCGAAGAAGACATGCATACAATGCTCTGTCCGTCGTAAAGTGGATATCCCACATGCATCTCAGGACATTGTACCGGTTCTTACGGTCGAAGAAGAAACGTTTGAGGAACCTAGGGTTTCTAAGGCCTCCACTTCAGGACGACAAGTTAAAGGTACTGTGGTTCCTTATCTCCCTTACATATCTATTTGTCCCCCCCTATCGACCTATTTATTTGTCACGCTTATCTACCTATTTGTGTCAGATTTAGACCTACCTGTCACTGCATTTCATACATTTGTCACCCTTAAGCACCTATTTGCCATACCTAAACTCCCTTGTCTATATATACATTTGTCACCCTTGTCTTATTGTTAATATTTTTTGTATTTCTTGATCCGTCAATTAATTAACTGAATTTCTTATTTACACGTTAATTTTTTGAATCTAGTGAAGACGCGGGTCATCTGGGCCCGGTGTTCTATGGGCATTTACATGAAGGATAGGGATCAGATGGCATTTCGGGAATGCCACAAGTCATTGATGAGGACCACACCCTTTGGTCCATATGTTGACAATGCTTCTCGCGTATTCTTCACCATGACACTATTGGAGGAGATTATTTGCGCACATAGTGGAGGAAATTACTTTCGTATGGGTAGTAAGGAGGTCGCATTCATTGTGGAAGATGTGGGCATAATTTTAAGATTACCTTGCTTCGGTCAGCTGGTTCAACATTATGGATCCGTGAAGCAGAAGTCGAAGTTGCATAATCGATTTGGATTTGCAGCAACATTTGACCTGAAGAAAGTGTGCTCTTATCCAGCAAATTGTTGGGTCTGATGAAGAGCAAGATGTGGCCGACACTGTCTGGCTGTGGATTGTACTCCTGCTATCCACTTTCCTTTGCCCACGGTCGGCAACTTCTTGTCCACAACAGATGCTGTCATGCTTAGATGACATTGAGAGAGTTTCATATTACAATTGGTCAGCCACCGTGCAACAGGTAATGATGCACAAGTTTGAGGAATTAGTGTCGGCGGTCAGAAACGGCGGTCAGGTACAATTGACCGTGCTAAGAGAAGAGCGGGAATGCATCCAGGCCTATACCCCCATATTTGGTTGTTCTGCCGCACTTGCTGTAAGTTTATTTATTTTTGTTGTGTAATAATTTATAAATCATTAATTCTACTACATTGTAAAATAACTTGATATATTTCATATTACAGGTCTGGTTTTTTGAGAACACGTGGGTGCGACAGCCAGTAAGGCAGGTGGCATTTCCCGACTATTTAGGTGGGGGACATTTGTAGATAGGAAATTAAAATTCTCCATTGGATCCCTGCGAGACCAACATGTATTATGAGTACTAAAATTAACTTCTTCTTTGTCATTCAACATTAATGAATAACCGGAGTGATGTGGTTTGAAATGCAGGTGATCGAAGAGCTCCTTGTTGAGCCAAGTGAAAGGGTGATGGTGTACGGTGAAACGATGATGACCAGACCCAGCCGCCATTATACATCCTCATCAGAGAGATACATGCCTGTGCTACAGGATATTGCCGCTACATTGAAGATCCAGCAGCGGCTACTTGAGGAAAATGAGGGCCTTCTATCTGACTAGTGTGGAAGGGGCTCACATTCCCGCTGATGCAGCACCTCCTGGCTCCATCGAACAAGCGACGAATGATGGCAAGTGACCGCCGCCACCCCCTGGAGAGGAGGCGAAGGGGGCTGAAAATGTTGAGGAAAATATCTGTCAAACTTTGGTGGACATTGCCGCCGATGTCCCAGCTCCAAGGCCCCTTCCACAAATTACGGATGATACTGTGCCATGTAAGGCAGCTCCTGAAGAGGATGTGCAAGGCGATATCGAAGGTCAGGTGGAGGCGACCAATGGGCATGGTGACCGTCGTCCAGGTGTCTTTTGTCAGTCCCTTCATGAACGGGACGAGAAGCCCGTGAGGAAAAGGCGGGCACCTCCAAAGAAAATAGGACGGGGGAAGAAGAAGGTGAGTTTGCGTTGTTCCTACTTCTTACAGTATAGAATCTAAGATTGGTACATTGGCATACATGTAGAAGGGAGATGAAGCCGACGAGATCAGAATGCTCCTACAGAATACTGATTGGATCTGCAAAGGCCGGCTGAATCCGAAAGATAACAACGCTGTGAATGAATTCATTGTTGCTAGTGTCTCGGGGATATTGAGTAAGTTGTCCTCTTATACTTTCTGTAATTATCTGATTTGCCTTACTCTGACTGCCAATAACTAAATTTTTGTCCAATATAGTGACCCCATATTATCATTAGAGAATGGGATTGTTTTGAGACGTCGTCATGTCATCGATCTATTATACGGCCGGATGATAGAAGATACGGTACTCTCTTTCATTAATTATGCAATTTTACGCCTCGCCCTACCCTGAACTTGTGTTTCTACTGCTAATAGAATTATGATTGTTAATTTACAGGTGATCGACGCCATGATGTACCTCCTCAAATCAAGACGCAATGAATCTAACATATTTCATCAGTGGGTTTATTTTCCCACCATTTTAGTGAATCACATCAACGTCATCCCAGAGGCCGACTCCACAAAATCAAACAAATTGTTGGAGTGCCCCTTCGAGAATTCTGAATTAATCAAACTGCACAAGAACAAATATTTATTCTTCATGTTACACTCATCAAATCATTGGCATCTACTTGCTGTTGACACGGAGAATCACCGCTTTGTCTCATACAATTCCATGAGAGGCATGGCCATCCATGATGCCACTACAAGAAAATGGGTATTTTTTCTTATCCATGTAACTGTATTAAAGATATCTTTAATGTGTCTTTTAGTTATTCCTTAATAATGTCAAATATTTCATTTGCAGGCTGCAGTTGTACGGGGGTTTATGAACAACTATGGGCAATTCAAGGGAGTTGAGAATTGGGAACTTGTATTCGACAACGAATGTCCCCAACAGGAGGATCGAAGCCTTAACTGTGCCATTTATGTACTGAAACATGTTTATGAATTGTCAAAGAAGATGGAGACATCATGGACATTTAATGAGGGTGATTGTAATATGATTAGAGCCCGGTTTGGGGCCCAACTCCTTAACTTTGGAAATAGAAGTTCTTAAAAAATTTCACGTCTCAAACCTCAGAATGTGACATACCTGTGTTGATTGATATTTCTTTTTTATACATTATGATCTTAAAAGTTTCATATATTTAAATGCCGTTAATGTGTGCTTGATAATGTGTATTGATCAATATCAATGAGTTTTCAGAAGATAGATTCAAGTTTGGTTAAGGAACTGGGTTGAAGTGTGAAAAGATGAAGGCTTTAATTGCACAAGTGTCGACTAGAGTGGAATGAAGACATGCACCGACCTCATAGACTATAATGTGAATGTGCACTGACCTGATAGTGCTATGTGCACAGACCTTATGTTTCTATCGCTAACGCATGTGCACCGACCTGATGCTTCTAACACTAACGCATGTGCACAGACCTTATGCTTATCTCTAACACACGTGCACCGACCTTACATGCTATCGCTAACATGTGCACCGACCTGACCTTGCAAAATGCAAATGTGCACAGACCTCATGCACATACCTTATGCCTTAGCCATTTGTCACTGCTAGTTGTGCATTTGTTACCATTAAAGTGCCATTTGTCACCCTTACTGCATATTTATCACTCTTACCACATGACTACATGAGCAGCCGTTGCCTTCTCTTCTCTTCATTACCTGCTTGGCTTTGTCTGGGGAGCATAGTGGTGACTAGTCTATTCATTGACCTTGGACTTTGACTGGGACTTCATAATTGTTCAACAAAAAGTTGAGCTTGGCTGGAGACTTCTTTGACTTGCGTTGACCTTGACCAGTCAACATTGACTGTCTTGGCATTGACCAAGTCCCTTCGTTGTTCTTCTGATTGCTATAGAAACTCTTGATACACTGTTCATATTTTTTTCCTCTTGTGAATTTGACTCCTTCTTTTAGCTCATTCTGCTTTTCATTTGTTAGCTCTAGAATCTATTTTTTACCCTTACCAGTGTATTTGGCTACTACACAGATTTAGTTGTCGCCACTGATAGGGTATTTACACCCTTATCCACTGGCTTTGCTTCATGCATTGACGTTGAGGTTTTCACAATTTAAACGCTGCAAGCTATTTTTCAGACTTAAGCAACTATTTGTCACTTCTATCGGACATTTGTCAGCATTAGGCAACTATTTGTCACCCTTATACTCCCCGTCGCCACTGACCTATCGTCAAACAGTGGTATAAACCGGGGTATCCCATGTGGGTTACGTAACACCCTTAACCTCCGTTTTCCACTCACAAAACCCTCGACGCTGTGCTCCACCATCGCACTCTCGCTGCCGCTTCACTGCGCCAGTCTTGGTGTAGCTTGTTGCCTTCGCCGTCACAGTGGATGTGCATTCCCGGGGCCAACGTCAATGGCGACCATCACGGTAGATTGCAACATTAGAAGGGTGGTTGGGGAACCTAATTACGCCTACACCCTCCCTTGTCCAATCACCTCTGCTATACGCTCCTGACGTTCCCCTTTTTTCTGCTACCGAGGGGCTGTGTTACCACCTCCATTGCAACGATGTGTTAAATCGACACACCGATCCCGCTCGTGACCCTACAGTGACACTCGCTCTTCTATTTTAAGTTCTTAAGGCTCCTCCGTAATGTCATCCCCTTCATCAGTGCGCATAGTGGTGGCTTCCCCAGCATAAGAGCCCGTCTCCTCTGCGTCCACCTCTCGGTCCCTTGTCGTCACATGCAGGGAATGGGAAGGTACAAATGCTATGTAGTGTGGGTTGGTCACGAACCTGGTGTATATTATAGTTGGCCTGAACGCTTTGTCCAAGTGAATGGATACCCTGGAGCCCGTTATAAGGGTTTTCACTCGGTAGAGGAAGCACATGCTACTATAAATGGGGTTGGCAATAGAAGCCATGCGTATGTTTATTATCCTCAACTAAAGGAAAGGCCCATGCCTACATATCATGCAAGTCCCGGGCTACGCCAATAGACGACTACACAAATGTCAAATGTGCCTTGTATTGTTGTTGTTCTATTATGTACTCTAGTAGTGTTGCTTTCTCTACATATTAGTTGCTTTGTTATTACTGTTGTTGTCTGCATAGGAAAATAACGTACTGGACATTTTACTCATTGTCAACGACTTGGCTTGATCCCACCGTAAATTAGTAGAACTGGAGATAAATCTCATTTCTTGATCTTACATGAGTTTAATCAGCGTCATGTGATGACTAGGAAAGCTTCAGATCCGTGTTGGTAGAGTTAGGAAACCAATACATGGTTAAACCCTTCAAACGAACTTGAGTTTCTTCAAGTTTCATTGCCATGAGCTATTTGTCACCGTTACAAAGTTATTTGTCACTGCTACCGGCTATTTGTCACTCAGAACATCTATTTGTCACCCTTATCGCTAGCCAGCCGTCGCCTTTGTTTCGCTACAAAACAAACCTTTTGCTTCTGTTATCCATCAAACTTTTTACTTATGTTATCCATTTTACACAACCTACACAACTCAACATAAAACACACATCCCCCGATGTAATCCACACAACATATAAATCAATGAATAAAATAAATTACAATTACATTAATTCAAATGTGTCATTTTTTACAATTACAATTACAAATCAACAGATATCCGTTGGATCATCCTCCACCATCACCAGTTGCAGAAGAATCCCCTATCTCAAATGACTCCTCTTGCCCAACAACCAACTCTGCAGTGTCACCCTCGTCTGATTGAAAAGTTTCGGCACTAGAACCCTTCTAAGACAACAATTTTTTAGAATACTCGCTCCATTCAAACCATAATTTTGAAATAAGCTCTTTTCTTAAGCAGGTATCATGATCTCTCTCTTCCGGAGAATCATCATCGACCAGTCTGTATGTGTAAACCTTCCTCATCTGTTCTGGTCTAAAAGCACGAACAATAGCTTTGGTATCTCGCCAAGCCATTGGTCTTGCTTTTAGACCAGGACAGACGAGGAATATTTACACATATAGGTTGGTCGCCACTGATTCTCCGGAACAGAGAGATCATGATACTTACTTCAGAAAAGAGCTTATTTCAAAATTATGATTTGAATGGAGCGAGTCTTCTAAAAAATTTCGACAACATCTCCCTTAAAAATTGACTATTCTCCAATTTTTAACATCCTGAAAAAATATATTAAACAAAATATAAATACATCCAACATGTGAACTGAGATGAAATTAGGAATCATGACATGAGGGATTAAACCCTGGCAGTCACACCTTGGATGTGATGTTATAGAGGCCCTGCACGGGCGGCAGTGGTGGAATGGCGATGGGCGGCCGACGACGGTGGCTGCAACAATGCTAGACGGCAGTCGGTGGGCGGGTTCGGCAGGAACACCGGTCGGCTGCCACGGCACGGCACCGGAGGGGCAATGGTGCTCAACCGGCGTGGCTGCAAGGGGGAGCGCGATGGTGGGCTGGTCGGCACTCACGACGGTGCTGGTTCGCGGAGGAGAGGGAGGGTGCGTTGGGCACCCGTGGGCACATGGGGACAAGGTGGCGATGGTCTGCGGCGAGGGGGCAAAAGCAAGGGATGGGGGAAAAACAAATGGCTTCTAAGGGTAAGAAATACGTCGTAAGGGTGACAAATGCTTCTAAGGGTTACAAATAGGTCCTAAGGGTGAAAAATAGCTTCTAAGGGTAATAAATGGGTGTCTAAACGTGAAAAATAGCATGTAGTGGTGACAAATGAAAGAGACAAAGTGAGAGAGAGAGAGAGGGGCATTAACAAATAGAAAAAATGCTGGCTCCTAGCACACGTCTCATCCTCCTGCAGTCCTGCAGTCCTGGTGCTACCAACTACTCCTGAGTTGAGGTTTTTAATTTTACTAAAGGCAGTGGAAGACCTAAAGTCGGTGGAAGACGAAGTTTCTCTCCCAACTAAATGCTTGTTTTAATTTTACAAGTCAAATTGTTAAAATAGGCCAGTTATTATAGTTTCAGGAAGTGTAACAATCTTCCATCTTATCATATTTTTTATATTTTATATTAGGAAAATTATATTTTAAAATATATTATCTACATATATATCATATGACATATAATATAATATTACGAACGAATATTTTATGAAACAAATATTATAATATCCGTTTCTACTCCGATTCAAATTTGAATATTATCTGTATCCAAAAAAATGAATACTATTTATAATATTATCCGCTAATTAATACGAATTCGAATTCGAATATTATCCAGCTAAACTATTGATATATTTATATTTATTTTTATTATTTATTACACACCGGAGGAAAATTAAGGGATGAGGGAAAAATAAATGGCTTCTAAGGGTAAGAAATACGTCGTAAGGGTAACAAATAGGTCCTAAGGGTGACAAATAGCTTCTAAGGGTAATAAATGGGTGTCTAAACGTGAAAAATAGCCTGTAGTGGTGACAAATGAAAGAGACAGCGAGAGAGAGAGAGAGGGGGGGCATTAACAAACAGAAAAAATGGTGGCTCCTGGAAGAAGTCTCAACCTCCTGCAGTCCTGCACTCATATGGAGGTCAGTGCATGTCTGCATGTAAGCACATAAGGTCGGTGCACATGTTCAGTGTTGCATTTCAGGTCAGTGCACATGAACAAAATGATGCATGCAAAGGTCGGTGCACATTGTCACTGTTGCACACTAAGGTCTGAGCATATATGCATGAGCGCACACTAAGGTCTGAGCATATGTGCAATTTTAGATCTAAGCATATGTGAAATTTTAGGTCTGAACATATGAAAGGCAGGTCGAGTTAGAAAGACAGGTAGTGTTTAATCAGTGTCGTTTGATGATTAGGAAAGCTTCAAATTCGTGTTGGTGGAGTTAGGATCGCTAGGACACGGTTAAATCCTTCAAACGAACTTGAGTTTCTTCAAGTTTCACTGCTATGAGATATTTGTCACCGTTACAGAGCTATTTGTCACTTCTAATGGCTATTTGTCACTCATAACGAGCTATTTGTCACCCTTATTGCTCGTTAGGCGTCACCTTTGTTTCGCTTCATCACATATTATGATTTATGTTATCGATTTATCACCCTTACAAGACATTTGTTAGCCTTGAAGCCTATTTGTCACCACTAACAACTATTTGTCACCACTATGCGGTGTTAGCCATTGCAGTATCTCTCTCCGACCTCTCGCCTACTATGCGGTTAATGTATCTGGACGAAAGAAAACCTCGATCCAAGTGATCTCATGACTGACAAAAAGGAAGGATCGAGAGTCAAAAAAGTTGGGGTAGATGGAATGATCTTCGCGGTCCCGTCGCTTCGATTTCCATAAAGTTGGGGAACACTCTTTTGCCCTCTGGGGGTTTCGTCTCCTTCCTATAAATAGAGACTCTGTGGGGAACACGAAGGACATCCTGAGTTCCTTTGGCGGTCAAAGACACTCTCGTGAAGATGTCATCGTCTGAGAAGTCAGTTCCCGCCAAACGTCTGTGCTTCCGAAAGAAAAGCCCTGCCGGTGCCGGACCAGCCATCAGGGGAAAGCAGCGGCGGTGATGTTTCGGAGGAATACAAGCAGGGGTACCTGCAAGGGTGGCGGGACGCCTTGGCGAAGGTGGACCTCCTGTTTTGTAACAAGGGGGTGTCGAGCCTCCAACCTGACAGGTTCCGTCCCAAAGAGGACAAGTAACCGTTTGTACCCTCTCCCCCTATCAATATACTTTCTTTTTCTGCAACCTTTCTTTGCATGATGGATGCTTGATCTTTGTGTGATTTGGTTGCCGTCAAATGAAGGATAACATCCATCGTAGGTAGGGGTTACCTTTACGAAGTGGAGTTCTTCCCCTATAAGTAGCAGGGTTTGTCGATGGTTCTAATATTAGTAGGGCTTATCTTCATGCTCATAGTTCATCACTAGGATCCATTTGTCACCCTTCATGTGCATTTGTCCCCCCGTTGATCTATTTGTCACCACTAATAGGTATTTTTCACTCTTAGCATGTAGTAGCCGTCGCCTTTGCTCCTGGGAGACGTCGTCTTTGTGCATTTTTTACCGTTAAGAGTCTTTTGTCATCCCTCATGCGCATTTGTCACCCCTGTTAACCTATTTGTCACCCCTAATGTGCATTTGTTGCCTCTGTCAACTTATTTGTCACCAATAATATGCATTCATCACCTTCATCATACATTTTACTCTGCTACTCTCACATACGGAAGGTGAACCCAAAAGAGAAAATAAATATAATAATAAAAAAATCCATAAAAAATGATAATCAATGAATACATGACTTTCGGACAAACGATGAAAATGATATTCAATTAATATAATAATGATAAAAGTCTAATAGAAGGTCACTACTGTTGAACAAAGTCTTCAGAATGCAAGGTTGAGGGACATGTTGGTAGGTCGTGGGTTATTAAAAGATTCCAAATATGTGACAACTTCTGAACAAATAGGGCCTAATAGTATATGTGCTACGAATTATTATCTGTTTCGTGAACTTACTCAATTTCATACCTTGTTATAATGTAGTGTGTCTGTTGTATTTGGACTACGTTGTATCCACCTACTCTGTTGTATTTCCTTCATTCGTGACTTTTGTCATATTTACATAATCACCTTATGGTATTGTCCATTTCGCAGGGGCATACCCTCACATCCCTTGGTTTTTATGCTCTGTTTAGAGAGTTGGATGGCAACATCGTAACCTTTGGTTTTCAATTTTTATGATTTTTTTCATTTTTAAATTTACTTTTTTTATAATTATACTATTATATTTATTAATTATCACTGTTAGATAGAAAGAAGAACATGTTTTGAAGTTTTGGAGCCATTTAGTCACATAAGCCAAAATCAAGCGTGACAGCTAACACCACATAGTGGTGATAAATAGTCATCAATAGTGACAAATTGGCTTCGAGGCTGACAAATGTCTCTCAAGGGTGATAAATGGATAACAGAAGTCACAATATGTTATGAAGCGAAACAAACGCGACGCCTAGCATAGGATAAGGGTGATAAATATCTCGTTATAAGTGAAAAATAGCCCATTATAAGTGACAAATAACTATGTAACGGTGACAAATAGCTTGTGGCAGTGAAACTTGAAGAAACTCAAGTTCGTTTGTAGGGTTTAACCGTATATGGGCTTCCTAATAACTCTACCAACATAGATCTGAAGCTTTCCTAGTCATCAAATGACACTGATTAAACTCATCTAAGATCAAGGGATGAGATTATCTCCAGTTCTACTAATTTACGGTGCATGATAAGCGTCTGAACAGATAAACTGCTATGTTTACAGA
This sequence comes from Amorphophallus konjac, assembly GCA_022559845.1. Taxonomy (NCBI): domain Eukaryota; kingdom Viridiplantae; phylum Streptophyta; class Magnoliopsida; order Alismatales; family Araceae; genus Amorphophallus; species Amorphophallus konjac. The sequence continues at coordinate 109,890,184 of CM040128.1, read as the reverse complement.
TGAAAGAGTTTTTTATCAGGATTCTGTCAAGAGTCCTTCTTTGTCATAACAACCTCTGGGAGTGCTTACATAACGAAGAGAAAACCACGTAATGAGAAGAAAGGACGTGCAACCAGAAAAACCAGGGTGACTATTATGTGTCTACGAGAAGAAGGTGACTCAAGCAACATCAAAGGGAATTCAAGTGGATAAAATATTTTATTTTTCTGAATTCCCATTGGTCCACTTGCCAATAACCATAAAATAATTACAAAATTGATGAAAAACCATAAAAGTGCTAATTAATAAATATAATAATATAATAATACTTATTAATAATAGGAAGGGTGGAAAACTATTTAATCATTTTTCGAGAGATATATCAAAATATTTCGACGGATAAAGGTTTGTTGGAGATACGTCGGCAAGTATCCGACGAATATTCGACCTTAAATTTATCCGTCGTAAACTATTCATATATTTTAACCTACATTTATTTATTTTCGACGAAACATATTTCTGTCGGAGATACGTCCAAAATATTCGACGTGGTTTCGACGTTAATTTTTTCTGTCGAAAGTTTCAGACGTATTTCCGACAAAAATATTATGTCAAAAAATAGTCGGTAATTACCGACGAATTTTTGACATAATATTCTTCTGTCAGAAAGATAAAACATTCCGACATATTGCCGACGAAAACTTTTTAGTCGAAAAATACCGTCGGTATTTCACATTTTTCTTGTAGTGTAGGCGGCCCTCGGGTCCGGAAGTCTGAGCGACAGGACGGTCGAGAGATCCTTTGCGGGGACCCAATATGGCCTACCTGAGCTATACACTCATCGCTCGGGACAAAATCCCGAGCGAACGCCTCTGGCTCGGACTGACTATCGAAAGCTCATCCTAGCGTCCGTTACGCATCTAGCAGGAGCAAGGAACTCCAAGGTATAGGGGAGGGCAAAAGTCCTTACGCCATAATGAGCCCACTATAAGGACGTAACCCCCCCGAAGCCCCTACAGCTCCCTAGATTATTACGTTAAATGGACTACTATATAAACTCTAGGGAGACCCCCTGAGAGGAAAGGCAATGGTCTTGAGAGAAAACCACCACACTTCTTGGTGGAGAATAATCTTGCACCCCCTCTCTTCTACCCTTTCTCTTCACCTTCATGCTCTATCGCATTTGCCGACTTAAGCATCGGGGGGTTTTCCCCAGGGAATCCTCCCTGGGCACTTATGATCCGTTTCCTACCTTACAGTTCATACAGACGTGGTGACCGTGATCAAAAGATTCCTCCTGGATCTCACGGCTCAGGATCAGCGCGAGATTACGCCTCTTCATCTGGCGCCGTCTGTGGAAAATGAATAAAGAGCCATCATGGTGCGGAGAAACTCTGGTAGGAAGGTCACCGGCGGCAGAGGAAAGACCGCAGTGGCAGATGAAGAACATGTGCTCTCCCACCCCACGGAGGACCTCCCCGCCAACGACAACAATCAAGCCGACGAGCTGCCTCCACCACCCGCGAAGGTGCAACCCCCTAACGGGAGTCCTGACGCTCTCCAAACCCTCAACGCGAAACTTGATATCCTCGTAGAGCTAATGAGGACCCAGGCGACCAGGGAAGAGAAGTCATGACTCCCACGGGAAATCCCTCCCCGTGGAGAAACTTCCCAACACACGGTTGGAGGCCGTTTCACCCTCCGAGGATGACGGCTTATACGCAACAGGTCAGGGAGATCTTCACACGCACCCCCTCCAGAACAAGAAGCCTCCTCCACCCCGAGGAGAGAAGGAACCGAGACACGTCGGCAGCACTCGGAGATTGATCCCCCTGAGGGACGACGTGGCAGCCCGCAAGGACGCCCACGCAGTCCCTCGGACCAGTGGCATCCGGAGTTATCCCTCCAGCTGTGAGATTTTGAGTGATGATTTACGGAGCAAGAGCGTGCCCTCCGCACCCTGTAACAAATGTCCACCATGGAAGATGAGGAGCAATCCCCATTCTTTGACCATATCTTGAAGGCCGAGATCTCCCCCAATATCCTGCTGCCGACCTTCAAGTCATATAACGGCCAGGGAGACTAGACCGACCACTACGACAGCTTAGACTCCATGATGACCCTACACGGGGTCTCCGACGTTGTCAAATGCCGAGCGTTCGTGACCACCTTGGTCCAAGGTGCTCAGGCCTGGTTTCGAGCACTCGCCCCCGATAGCATTCACGACTTCAGGTAATTCAAGCGAGTATTCAAGGAAAGCTTCGTTGGCAGTGGCCCACCAAGGTCAGTAGCGTGGCTGCTGGCACTAAAGTAGGCACAAGGGGAGAAACTATGGGCCTACATCAACCAATTTAAATCGGAAGCCTTGCTTATACCCCGCCTAGATGTCGCCTCAGCCATCACCGCACTGACTGGAGGCACTCGCGACAAGAACCTCTGGCGAGAACTGGTCCTCCATCCCCCCACCTCTCTCGCTGATCTGGTGACCCTAGCCCTGCGCCTCGCAGAGTGCGAGGAAGTCCTCAGCGCCGGTCGCGGCCCAACGGGCTCGGGTCAGGAGGGGGATAAGAAGTGACCATCCGAGCAAGCCTTGGGACAAGGAAAATGGTGGAATCAAGACAGGGACCGAAGGGAGTCCCCTCGGAAATATGAGCGGCACACTCCTCTATCCGCTCCCGTCTACAAGATATACGAAGATATCAAAGGCTCGGGCATTCTCTGCCAACCCGAGCCTATGAAGGCCAAGCGTCGCAACCGATGCAAACATTGCCAGTTCCACAACGACCACGTGCAGCATACCGAAGATTGTCACCAACTCAAAGATGAGATCGAGCGTCTCGTCCGCCAGGTAGACTTATCTCGGTACGTGTCTGAGCGCTAGAAGGAAGACTGTGGCATTCCTGAGGAGATTGACAATCAACCTCGTGGGGTCAACATCAACGTCATTTCTGGCCGCGCGACATCAGGAGGAGACAGTAGTCGAGGAAGAAAGCGTCACGCTGAACGGGCAAGCAGGGCCTCCGAGCCCCCCAAAGCCCCATCGGCGACTGAGCAACATGCCTTGGTATTCTCCGACCAACACCATGAAGGGTTATCTACCCCGCACGCCAACGCTCTTGTAGTATCGGCTACTATAAACCATTGCAACATAGACAGGATACTGGTCGACAATGGTAGTGCCCCTGATATACTTTCGTACGAGTGCTTCCTCAAGATGGGTGAAAATCCATCCAAGCTCCGCCCGATTCAAACCCCCCTTTTGTGGGTTCAACGGCCAGGCAACCTATCCCGAGGGAACCCTGAGCCTGTCGGTCACCATCGGCACCCCTCCCAAAACCGTTACCGTTATGGTCGACTTCATCATCATCAAGGGGATGTCAGCCTATAATGCCATCTTCGGACGAGGTATCCTCAGCCAAACAAAGGAAGTGCCCTCCACCTATCACCAAAAAATGAAGTTTCCCACTAAACACAGTATCGGGGAGGTCTGAGGTAACCAGGCAATAGCTCAGAGGTGCAACATAATCTCGGTCGAAGCCATGAGGCCAGAGGGAAAAAAGAAAAAGGGCGAGGGAGTCGAAGAGGAACCAACAACATCTGACCCTGGTGGTGAATTATTGATGGTCTTCCTCAAAGACGACCCGGCCCTGGGAGTAAAAATTGGAGCTGATTTGTCACCTGTTGAACAAAAGCAATACAAAGATTTTCTTTCGGAGTATATCCAAGTCTGCGCATGGTCTGACGAGCATCTTCCTGGGATCCCTGGCGAGATGGTGGTACACAAGCTTAACCTTGACCCATCGGTGAAACCCATCCAGCAACGCAGAAGAAAGCATGCCCCAGAGAAGTAGGCGATCATCAAAGAGCAAATTCTTAAGGGAAAGAAAACTAACCTATTTCGACAGGTGCTGTACCCAACATGGCTCTCCAATGTCGTCTTAGTGCGAAAGGCTTCGGGCAAATGGCGAATGTGCGTGGACTTCACCGACCTTAACAAAGTCACTCCGAAAGACTGCTACCCACTGCCGAGCATCGATCAGCTAGTCGACTCAACCTCCGGTAACGAGTTGCTTAGCTTCCTGGATGCATACTCCGACTACCACCAGGTCCGAATGGATCCCAAAGACATCGAGAAGACAGCCTTCATTACCGACTTCGGCGTATACTGCTACACTTGAATGCCTTTCGGGTTGAAGAACGCTAGGGCAATATATCAAAGGCTGATCAACCACATTTTTGAAGGACAAATCGGTCAAAACGTCGAAGCCTCCATCGACGACATGCTCGTCAAGACACCCAAGGCCGAAGACCACTTCACCGACCTGGCGGAAACCTTCAACACACTCCTGAGGCACGACATGAAGCTCAACCCAGCTAAATGTGCCTTTGGAGTTCGATCTGGAAAGTTCTTGGGCTTTCTATTCACTCAGCGTGGGATCGAGGCCAACCTCAATAAATTCCAAGCTATTCTGAATATGCGGCCACCCGCTTACGTCAAAGACATCCAACGCTTGACTGGGCGGATTGCTGCGCTCCACCGTTTCTTATCCCGAGCGGTCGAACGATGCCTCCCCCTTTTCAAGCTATTGAAAGGGCCCAAATTGACATCTGCCATGTTCGCTTGGGATGAGGAATGTCAGAAGCTTTTGCTGAACTAAAGGAGTTTTTGGCCTCGCCCCCGGTGTTATCAAAGCCGGTCCCGGGAAAAACACTACACCTTTAGCTCTCGTCGACCTCTTCTACGGTGAGCTCGGTCCTAGTTCGAGATGACGCAAGAGTGCAGAGACCAGTATATTACAGTAGTAAGGTGCTCGGCAAGGCCGAACGACGGTACCCCGCAACCGAGAAACTCGTGTTAGCGTTGGTAACCTCGATAAAGCGCCTCCGGCCCTACTTCCAACGGCACTCCATCATCGTGCTGACCAATGAGTGATGCGGGATGAACACACGACCTGGACTCTAGCTCGCGGACATCCCTAGCGAGGGAAACGTGGGACCGTGCGTGGTTGAGGAACTGGCAATGAGTCAAGGGTACTCGGCTCTTCCGTGCTCAGATCAAGTCACAGGACGAGTTTCGCTCTCTCTCTCGCAGCGGTGATTAAAAATATATCGAGCTACGTCCTATCACTCTAGCAATGGCATTCAAAAAATATACGAATTGAGCAAATGCGATAAAGAGAGAGGCGAGTTTACCTCTACGCTCCGGGCGTGGGGAAGACGACCCCGGCCAAGTACGGTAACTCCTGGTAAAAATATTACAATAATTACAGCAGTGATATTATTACCCACTCCACGTAGGGAGGTAAAGGACTACAAAGGGGGCCCGGGAGGGCCGATCTTGGGTTGATGGGTAGCAACTTGGACAACTCCGGTGGTAGCGCATGCCGGCAACCATGGGGTCCACGTCCTGGCTGGTGGGCCAAGTGGGCCGGAGATGGTACTGTTTCGACGGTGGTTCCTGGAGAGACATTCCCTGGGAAGGCGATGTGCTGGTTCACCTTGTGGAAGGCGAGGCGGCCGGCCCGGGGTGATTGTTGCTTGCTGTCCACGAGCTATTTCTTCTATTCCTGCAGTACGTGACCCGGCGAGAACGGCTGCTGCGATCAGCCCCAACCTCTGATTGACGCGAGACTGGTGCCATTGGAAAGCTATTTCAGAGAGTTACGACCCCAGGCTAGAGAAGGAATTTTTTATATCTCTGTAATGGCCTTGGTCGAATTTACAACCAGCTGGTTCACAGAACTAGATCTGGCAGGACATATTTGGATCTGCCTGAGAATGGGGTTTGACCAGAGGAAAACCGTCGGATCTGGAGGCTGGGATTTTTATGGGAGATAGGGGGGAAAGTAAGAAAGATGCCAATATTTTTTGTGGATTTTCTAAAGGTGGTTTGATAGGGGAAATGGATTTTTGATTGGACGGGGTCGGATCTGGACTGCATAAGATAGACCATATTTTGGCCTGAGTTTTAATTTTTCAGAGGGGAAGAAAAACTCCTAAATTCATGAAAAAATTCGTGGAGGTGGGTTTTAATGGGCAGAAGTCCCAATTCAATTTTTATCTCATTCTGAAATGGGGAAGGGGGTCGAACAAAGGAAGAACAGGGCTGTTGTAACACAGATCTACACAGGAGCAGATCTTGAGGGCTGTGGGAAGCTAAATGGGAAAAAAGGAAAACGAAGTGGGGAAAATCTAAAAAAATTTCTGGGACGTAGGATGGAGCTTGGGAACTCACCCTGAAAATTTCAGCCTCGTCAGATCTGGGGGTTGGGAGAGAAAATTCAGACAAGGGACCTTTGTCCTGATTTGGACAGAACTCCGACGATGGCGGTGCGATGGCGGCACAAACGGAAGTGGCGGCGGAGCTTCACACTCCGGGAGGAGATAACACTTGGAATCCACCAAGTTCTTGCAGGGAATCCACCCTAGAGATAGCAATCCAGCTGCAAGAGAGGGGAGGGAGAGAGAGGGGCATACCTTTGCCAAGAACACTCTTGATTTTTTTCTTCTCATTAATTCTCATAAAATGGGAAATACAAGGTATTTATGTGAAATACAAAATGACCTAAACTACCCTCAGATCTAAGTTAGGGGAGGGGTATACAAGGGATAGAAGATTTAATTCTCCCATGTGTTTACAACAAAAATAAAAATCCTTTTCAAAGGGGGGCGCCCCCTTGACTTAAGGGGAGAGAATATGGACTTTTTCCTCCCTTTGTCCCCATGAATGGTCAAGCTTTCTAGAAGCCCACCTTGGATATTTGACCAGTCCCACATGGGCCCTAGAGCCTAGGTGGACCAATGGGGAAGAAGGTGGGGGCCCCATGCTGGACCTACTAGACTTTTAAAAATAAACCCAAACATCCTTAAGGACTAACAAATTGGCTTATAAAGCCTTACAATTACAAACCCATTTTCCCAAGGATATAAATACAAATAAAAAGACATAAATGCAAACTAAAAAGTTAGTGCCTGATGTTGATTCCCATCAATGAGCCTTTGAAGAGGATCCTAGCTCACCCTGAAGCTTCGGGTCGCCTCGTCAAATGGGCTATATTGCTCGGGGCCTACGACATCTCCTACCATCCCCGCTCGGCCATCAAGGGACAGACGCTCACAGATTTCATCGCTGAGAGTACTGCCCCGACCGAGGAAATTCATCTGCCGACGCTCGGGCCCACCTGGGATCTTTTCGTAGACAGATCCTCCAACTCTGCTGGCAGCGGCACCGGTGTTCTTCTCCGATCCCCGGAAGGAGCAGAACTGTAATACACCTTGAAGTTCAACTTCCTGGCATCCAACAACGTCTCCTGGTATGAAGCTCTCATCTAGGGAGCCAGGATGGGGTGACGACTGGGGGCCGAATGAGTCAGAATCCACACTGACTCCCAATTGGTCGCTAGCCAGGTCAACGGTGACTACGAAGCTAGGGAATCATCGATGGTCAAATACGTCCAACTGGTAAGAGGAATAGCCCCATTATTCGAGAACTTTTAGGTTATCCGGATCACTCGGGAGGAAAACTACCGAGCATACGCCCTATCTCGATTGGCCTCCTTTGTTGCCCCAGAAGGTACACGATCGATTTTCCTCGAAGAGCTAGAACGACTGAGCATAGAAGCGGAGCTCATGACCATTGACCAGGCATTATCAAGCGACTGGAGGACCCCCTATATATCCTGGTTCCAAGATTCTCGAGAGCCCTCTAACCCTCGGGACGCTCGAAGACTGAAGTATCAAGCTTGGCGCTTCGTCATCTTAGACGATGCTTTGTACCGAAGGTCTTTTTTTGGTCCCCTCCTCAAGTGCCTCGGTATCGAGGAAGCCGGTCGAGTAGTTCAAGAGGTCCACGAAGGTGTCTGCGGCGTACATCAAGGCGGGAGAGTGCTCGCTAGGATCTTGTTGCGGAAAGGCTACTGGTGGCCCACCCTCCAACGTGACTGCTCAGCTTACGTACAAAGGTGCGGCTGATGCCAACATTTTGACCATCTGGTCCACCAACCTACCTCGGAGCTCGTCACCCTCACCGAGCCATACCCTTTCGCTCGATGGGGGATCGACATCCTAGGGCCGTTTCCCACGGCCCGAGCCCAGAAGAAGTTCGTCATTGTTGCCATCGATTATTTTACGAAATGGATTGAAGCCGAAGCCACTACTAGGATTATCGAGTCGTCCGTATAGAGTTTCATGTGGAAATCGATAATCTGTCGCTTTGGCATCCCCCGAGTGATAGTGAGTGATAATGGTTGGTAATTTGATTCCCATTACTTCAGGAACAAATGTGCCTACCTTCATATTCGCAACCATTTCACTTCGGTAGCCCACCCACAGGCTAACGGACTGGTCAAAAATGCCAACAAAACTATACTAAAAGGCATTAAGGCCAGGCTCGGTAAGGCCAAGGGTAACTAGGTTGAGGAACTACCGAGCGTACTATGGTCACACCGAACTACTCCAAGAACCACCACCGGTGAGACTCCTTTCCAGTTGGTGTACGGCACAGACGCTGTAATTCCTTTGGAGGTCGGTAGCCCATCTCTCCGAGTCATCAACTTCTCGCCTGAGGCTAATGAACAAAAACTACTAGAAAACCTTGATATGGCAAGCGAGATAAGAGAGATCACGAGCATCTGAGCCATGGAATATCAGCGGCGCCTTACTCGACATTACAACGCCAGAGTCTGAGACAGACTTTTCCATCCAGGAGACTTCATCCTAAGAATAGCCGAAGCCTCTTGACCCACTAGAGGCGGCGGGGAAGCTGGCCCCTAATTGGGAAGGTCCCTACCGACTGATCGAGACGCTCGGGAAGGGGGCATATCGATTGTCTACCATGGAAGGAACGCCCATCCCCCGGACGTGAAATGCAACATCATTATGAAAGTTCTACTTTTGAGCTTTTCACAGACATGTAAGCAATAAATGGCAACAATTTTCCTTTCATTAATGTCTCTTCATACATCGGATAGGCCACAGCCAATACAGTGCATATCAAAAGTAAAAATATTACATCCACTGATACTACAACACAAGCTGATGACTCGGCGCGAACATGGCTGGCACCCTCAGACCGAGCCACTGACTCTACCCAGTGTGGAAATTGACTCGGATAACGAGGCAGCTGACCTCATTCACCCAAGAAACTCAGAAACAAAAAAAAAGAATAGGGGTATCAAAAGAAGAAAAGGAAGGAAAACAAGAGAAGGCCTCCTCTGCCAACTCTTTGGAAGGAGGATGGAAGCCGAACAGAAAGCAAGCACCCACAAGTGGTGCAAGCAAGGATGAAGGCATCCTCTAAAGAGTGAAAGAAGAGGGAAGAAGTTGGTGGAAGAGCAAAAGAGGGAGAAAGAGGACGGTGGGGATGGAAGAGGAGGGAGAAGCGGGCCGAGGTGAGGAAGGAGCAGGGCGGGGCCGCCATGCCGGAGGCCCTATTTCCTTGAACCTCCCTCCGCTTCTACCTTCCTCCAAAGATGGTGGCGGCGGTCCAGCGATCAGGAACAGGCGTGCTGTTACGCGCTGTCCCTTCTTACATGCCGCCCCCCCATCGCTGTCCCTTCTTCCATGCCGAATGATGGGGACATCCCCAACCACTCCATCTTTTTTGAGACTCTGGTTGCTCGCCATCGGCGCATCATCATCTCCATCACTTAATTTTGAGCGGTAGCATGTAATTTTCATTTTATTTGAGTCATAGATGTGTAATCTTTCTTTATTTGAGTCAGTTAATAGGTTAATGGGTCAGTTTAATAGTCAATTGGGCCCAACTAGTGGCCTAGGCCCAGGGGCGCCCCTCCCTTGGACGTGTCTTGTCATTAGTGCATTTGGTCAGGGTTAGTTTGGTCATATGGAATTATGTAAGCCTATAAATAGGCCCCCACTCCCCTCAGATGTAACACACTTTGATGAATATTTGAATAGAAAGAAACCGCTTGTGAGAATTTTCTTCCCCTGGAGTGAGACTCTCCACATCCTCCTCCCTCTCTCTCTCTTCTCTCTCTCTAGAGGGGTGCGCCCCTTTTCTCTCTCCTCCCCCTCCCACCTATTTTCTCTCTCTTCTTCCCTCATTCAAGAGGCTCCCCAACTCCCTACAACCCCTCTTCACTCCTTCCCAACCCCAAGGACTCTTCCACCAATCCTTGCTCTAGCCTCCAACCACCAACCACCAACCACCCACTCCCCTTCCCCAAGCACCTCTCTCATCTCCCAAGGGATAATTCCCCACTCCCCAAGCACCCTTTTCCTTCCCCACACACCTCTTCCCAACCCCAAGGCCAGAAAGTAATCCCACCCTTAAACCCATTTTCAAATACTCCTTCCCTATCTCCCTCCCAACAACAAATTCGAAGCTCCCTCTCCCTCCACCTGCTAGACCCCCTTCCAGCCCCTATTCTCCCCCTCTCACACCTTGGTTCGACCACCCATTGCCCCCTCACAGCCAGGGGTCACCCCCACACTCATCCACCCCCATTTCGCCCCCTCCTACTCTATCTCCCATCGGCCAGTTGCAGACCCTACCTCGGTCCGCAGGCAGCAGAGGAGTGCCCAGTTGTAGAGCCTGCAACGTCTTCGTTCTGGAGCTCCTCGAAGCACAAGAGACACCGTTGGAAGCGTCTCTCAGTCCTCTTCGTAACGGTGGTGGTCTCGTCCGGATCCAAGTTTTTAGATGCCCGGAGGAGCCATCTTCACCGGACTGCGCTTCTTCCTCCTGACAGTCAACCTGAAGCAACTTGCAGAGACTGCCACAGCCATCCTCTTGATGATCTAGATGCAGGGCTTGGCTGAGTTCTTCTACGATGAGTCTACTTCTGGGAAAAAGAAGCGGAACCCCGTTCGGCATCCATAGCTAAGAGTTATCATTTTTCTCCCTCGAGTGCGCTGTTCTATCCACTCTGGGACTGAACAGACACCTGATCACTGTTTGGGCTGTCCTTGTCTACTCCGACCTCTTCCAGCATCCCCATGACAATCATTTAGAAGAGGACTTGACAACGAATCCAACAACACCAGCCACGCTTGAATCATAGTTCGGGAGCGCCCGTGGTGACCACTTCTTCCTGCTGCATTGGTGTTGAGACAGTCGGAACCAGGGAACAGAGTCTCTGCTCATGGCTCTGCCCCGACCAACGGCGGCCACTAGAATTCCTACCAAAATTCAGACGTCCTTCTGGGCCAACCCATAAGGTTTTGCCACTAGTCTCGTTGTCAACGGAGCTCGGGAGAGGCCGCAGCGACAACAACATCACCCGTCTGTCCCCTGTTCCAGAGAGCGGGCAGAACCGACATCCACCATCCATTTAGTTTCTAGTTCAGCTCTTCCCTCCCCCGCATGGATGGCTTACAGCCCCACCCTGCGTGGAGGTAGTGTTTGACTGTATCACATTATCCCCAACCCCTTGTCCAGCCCTCCTGCACGAGGAGTAGTGGTGTACTTTATAAATTTTTAGGTCAAGCGGCATCAACGCGACATGCGGGTACGTACCCACGCCTCCCCGCTCGCCCTCGTCTTCGGCCAGGATCGGTGTTCTCACTCCAATCTGGTGAGCTCTGGGACACATCCCTCGCTGGTTTACTATTGCTTGTTTAGTATTGTCTTTTAGCTCCGTCGGACGGTAAGTGAGTGCCCGATCCAAATTTCCCATCAATTGAGTGGCCACCGCGGAGTAAGGCGAGAATGACCCTACAACCCATGCCTTTGGCGTGCTGGCTGCCCATAAAATTGGGTATCCCAGCCCTTTAGGGGGTCAGTCATAGCTAAGCCAAGCTTCGGAACATCAAGGTCCCACTTTGGACCCTCCCCACCATCGCCAATTTGCCCACGGGCAATAGTGACCGCTACGCCAGTGAGCTCGCTCGAGTAATTTCGTCGTCAAAGTTGCTTGCTTGCGAGTCATAGGTCCAAGGTGCATTGGCCTTGTGGCTATCACCCCAAGGTGGTGTCACATCAAGTGGTATCAGAGCAAGTTTTAGACTTGTCTCTACAAGTCTAGTCTTAGGGCGCATATGCATTTCAAGTCACCCAGTGCCTCTCCCTTGCCGACTAGAATGGCCACTTCAAACCCGTCATACCCAGCCCCATCACCTTTCCCAAGAGACACTAATCCTCATGGAAGCCCTGCCTAATGTCCTTGATCGGCTTGAAGACATCACGTTCCGACTCGATCAACTTGAGGGAAATGGTTGTGCACCGAGAGTGAATGAGATTGACCTTTGGGAAAATCTAGAAACCCTCTTTTTGGAACACTTGAAAGCCGAAACCCCCGCCTTTGATGGATCCTACAGCCCAAGCCCTTATCTAGAATGGGAGGTTTCCATGGACCAATTCTTTAAAAGGTGCCCCTTGAATGAAGGAAGGAGAATGAGGCTAGCCAAGGCGCACCTCTCCAAATGAGCTAGAAGTCATTAGTTAGTTGTGGAGGGTTTAAGGAGGATCCACGGGGAGGCCCCGATTAGCACTTAGGAAGAGATGAAAATCGAGCTTAGGAAAATCTACACTTCTCGACCCTCTCCTTCGTACTCGGAGAATCACCACCCAAGGAGCACTCCCACTTCCCCTCCACAACCGGCCGATCCCAAGGGCAAGGGACCCCCAACCAACCCGGTTCCCCCCATGAGGGCCACCACCCCCCAACCCAAAATCTCCCACCAAACCCATACCCCACAAGCCCCCTTGGTCTCCACCACTACCCCTCCATCATCCCCTAAAAGGGACATGCCCCCTAAGAGCAATGAAACCAACCCTCCTCACCCAACCCATCTCTCACTCCCTACCCCAACTCTACCATGTCCTTGGCCTCCACTACTTCCCCTCCCTATCCTAACTCAAACCTCCTTTTTTTTTATTTTTTTTAACTCAAGTAAATACTTGCAAGGTGGTAGATGGGGGAGGGGGTTCATCCCTTCATTACGGAAGAAGATGAACACACTACCCCGACCGGCAGGCAAGCGTTTTCTTTAAGGAAAGCAGTAAAAGAAATGGGTACAGGGAGAGGGGAGGGGAATGTCGCCCGAGGAGGGGCAAGACGAGTACAAGGCCGAACGGCCCACAAAGGGAAGAGGCCAAGATAGGCCAAGACTTGGGCAAGGCGCAGAACCCAGGGACCCACATCACAAGTAAGGTTCACAGGCCCATCAAGATAGAATCTTCATCGAAAACCCCTTCAGAGTCGGATGAGAACGAAGAACGGATTCCACGCAGACGTTCTGGAGATCCTGGCCAATCAAGAGGCTCAAGGTCCGAACCATCGTGGTCGAGGTCCTCGGAGACGGAAGAGTGGGCCGGCGGGTGGGGCGCCGCCGATGCCGACTGGAGCCGAAGCGAGCGACGGGGAGGAAGAAGAGCCTCGTCAAAATAGCACTGCCGATCGCGGGAAGAAGAAGTGGAGTTGGAGCGCCGGTAGGAATGCCGGGACGAACCGGCCTCTGTCCTCGACCCCAACCGCGAACGGTCCACGACAGGGTTGCCCACAAAAGCCGCATGAGCCGCCGCAAAGTCACTGAACCCCGACGCCGGCTCAAGCCCGGGGAAGGAGAGAACCTGTACGATCTGAGGGAGCTTGATACCCGAACCAAGAACCGAGGGTGGCATGGCGCCCGCGGGACGCATCGAAACTGGGGGCGGAGCAGAGACAACAATCGAACCGGGCGGCTCCTGGTTGATTTTCTTTCTCACTGCTTGGGCAAAGGATAGGCGGGGGAATGGCGATGAAGTAGAGGAAGGAGGCACCGGCTCGGCAACCCCACCCGCCATGGTGTGGTGCTGCGGCCCTGGGGACCAAGCCACAGCAGTGGCATTGAGACCAACAGGAGGCAAAGAGGGCCCACCTTGGGGCTGAGCATCCGACGTCGGGAGGCCAAGGACCATTGTAGCAGCGGCATGTCGACAAGCCACCGGGGCACGTGGAGACAAGGCAGCCGGCAGAGGGACAGCCTCCGATGAGGCTGGGCACGGAGGTGGAGCACCCTCCCCAACGACAGAAAGGTCCGTGGGAGGAAGCACCGCTGTCGAGGGCACCGTAAAAGATCTGCAGAAGGAGTGGCCGGGAGGCTGAGCCCCTCCAGATGTAGCAAAGGAAGATGAAAAACCACTCGGCCCAAAAATAGAAGCAAGAGGAGCAGTGGGAAGAAGCACCACGGACGGTCGTGGACAGGTAGCATCGGAGCAGCTGCTATGATCTCCCAAGGGAAAGATTGCGCCAAAGCAGGAGGAGTGCCCAGGGGTAGGGGCACCGAGACAAGTGGTGGGGATAGGCTCGTTGCAGCAGGATAAAGCACCTGTTGTACCAACGGAAGCAAAGGCAGAAGTGCCCTTGCCAACGTCAAAGCGAAGCTGAGGAGCCTCTAGAACGATGGGGAGTGACGTAGTGGTTGAGGTAGGGGACTCCACGGTGAGCTGGATAGGCATAGGCAGCACCGACTCACAGGGACGGTCAAAGCAGTCCACAGGGTGCTGAAGCAGGGAGTCCACCAAGCTGGAGTGTGGGGTGCCAGACAAGGACACAGTGATGCCGTCCAGGCCCACGTCCCCCAGCGGCTGAGAGGCACGCAGAGGCAAGGGAGAAACTGCTCTACAGACAACAAGCAAGGGGGGGTGATGGGGACATCACCTCCCATGCCCACGTTCACAGCTCATCTCGTCGCCCCTGTTGCATCCGGCATGGTCTAGTTATTTAATTTGAGTCCTATGTAATTTTTATTTGAGTCATTTGATGTATTTTCCCTTTTATTTGAGTCTTGTACCTAGGTTAATGAGTCATTTACCTAGGTTAAGTGTCATTAGATTGTTTAGAATGGTTATTGGGCCCAATTCTTTGGGCTAGGCCAAGGGGCGCCCCTACCCCCTTGGTCTTTGGTCATTGTAGTAAGAGTCAGGGACTTTTGTAGAAATGAGGGTTGCCTATATATAGGACACCATTCCCCCCATTTCAACTTAATGAATCAATGAATGAAAATTGCCATTTGAGAGTTCAAATTTCCTATTGGAGAGATTCCATTAGTTGGGTGAGAAACCCTTGGGAGTGATTCCCACCTATCCCCCCTCTTTCTCTCTACCTCTCTCTCTCTATTAAGTCATTTTCTCTCTCCACCATTTTCTCTCTCTAAAACCTGCGCCCCTTTCTCTCTCCTCCCCTCCCAACCACCATTCTCTCTCTTCCCCCCCTCTAATAACTCATCCCCAACTCCCCACCAACCCACCTTAACTCCACCCCAGCCCCAAGAGAGATTCAACCACTCCCCACTCCACCCTCCAACCACCAACCACCCACTCCCCTTCCCCAAGCACCCTCTCATCTCCCAAGGGAGAATTCCCACTCCCCAAGCCCCATTTTACCTTCCCCACACACCTCTTCCCATCCCCCAAGACCAAAATTTAATCCCACCCTTAAACCCATTTTCACATACCCTTTCCCTCTCACCCACCTTCCCAAATTCGTAGCTCCTCCTCCCACCACCTGTTAGACCCCCTTCCAGACCCCATTCTTCCCTTCCCCCACCTTGGAACACCCCCTCCTAGACCCCCTCACATCCCGAGCTTTCCCCACACTCATCCACCACCATTTCCCCTCCCATATACCCCATTCCCCCCGTCATCTTCAACCTATAGTTCCCAGTTACAGATCTGCAGAAGAGTAGCAGTTTGCAGAGGTGACCACGGTTTTCTTCCGGATGTTTATGAAGGATCAAGAGCCATCATTGGAAGCGTCTCCCAGTTCTCTTCGTAACGGCGGTCGTCCCATCCTATTCTGAGTTCGTGATCGCCCAGGGGAGTCATTCTTCCCCGACTGCGCAAAGCCTCCCTAGCAGGAGACCAGAGCCGGAGTGGAGGCCCGACTGCGACGATCCTACTTGGAATCTGATAGAGATGTCTTCTTCAAAAAGCTTCTACTACAAGTCTTCTATCTTCTCCAAAAAGCAGAGCTCAATTTAGCATCCGGAACCAGGATTTATCAATTTTCTCCCCGGGGTGCGCGGTTCTGCTTCCCCACAGTCAACACCAACCTCTCATCAGAGTTCAGAGCCCACCAGTCTTCTCTAACAACTTTTTGCTTCCCTGCCAGTTTTTCTTCGAAGAGGACTCGTCAATGGTTCCAACGGCTCTGGCAGCATCTGATTCTGAGTTCAGGAGTGGTCGTGGCATCCTCTTCTTCCTGCTGTTGGAAACCTAAAGTTGTCAGAACCGAGGGTCTGTCACCCGTGTTCAAGCCCCAACCCCGACCAGCAGCGGTTCCCAAAGAATTCAACAAAATTCAAGCATCATCCCGATCCAGCTACGAAGAATCTCCATGTGGTCTCGTCTTCGGAAAAATTCTGGAGTGGCCACAACATCATGTTAACCATCAGTTAGTCCTGAAGCACAGACAGCGGACAGAACCGACGTCGGCTTCTTTGTTGATCGCTAGTTCGGTGTCACCCCTCCCCGCTTGGCCGACTGAAGGCCCCTCCCTGTGTGGAGGTAGTTTTGGATGTAATATCAGTTAACCCCCACCCCTAGATCCCCCCCCCTTTCATGGGATGTAGTGTTGTAACAATTTGAGCAAGTCAAGCTACCCTGGCGCGGCGTGTGGGGAACCCACGCTTCCCCGCTCGCCCACGTCTCCCAGCGGGACCGGTTTCTTCAAACCGGTCGAGTAAGTGCTCCACTCTTAGCTCCATTCAGTGCTTGTTCTTTCTAATATTAGTTCATAAACTCCGCTGGCCGTGAATGAGAGCCCGATCCTTAAGCTCCTTTGCTATAAGTGATCACCGTGGGAAAAGAGTGGAACCCGTGCCTTGGCACCTCGTCGGCTCCCTTGAATTGGGCAGCCATACCCTTGGGGAGACAAACCTTGGCCTTGCTGGCCCTCTACAAGCAAGGGCTCAGCCCACACAACCTCCACTTGGCATTGCCAAGTTACCCCATGTCTTGGTGAGCATCGGGTGAGCGGTCGCCAATATCGATCCGTTTGATTGCAAATTGTGCTTGTTCATTTTGGTCCAAGGGTGTGTCACATCAAATTGGTATCAGAGCAAGTTCTAGACTTGTCTCTACTAAGTCTTGTCCTAGGGCCATTACATGCATCACCCTTGTCCACTATCATGACTACCTCATACTTGGCATATTCGCCACTCTTAGGCCCATTAGAAGCCTTTGTGTTTGATGGATCCCGCCCTAGTATATATCTAGAATGGGAGAAGTCCATAGACCAACACTTTGGGAGGTTTACCCTGTCAGGGCTTGTCCAAGTCAACTATGCCAAGAGTTTGCTCTGGCGTCGAGCTAGGAAAGAATGGGAGAACATTGTAGGTTTGAGAGAAGCCAAAGGGGAAGCACCCATTGAATCTTGGGATGAAATGGGGGCCGATCTTAGAAAGATCTACGCACCCCAACCCAAACCTCTTCAACCAACCGATCTTTCACCCCCGACCCCAACTCCAACCCAAGAACTTCCTCGACCAAGCCCAACCCAAGTCCACCCATGTTCACCACCCCGAGAGTACCATGCACTGACCATTATCACTCCACCCACCATGGACTATCCTACCCCATTATCCTTTGAAGTTGTGGCCCACACACATACCCAAGTGGAGATGGATGCCAATCCGGATCCACCTCCCACCATAGAGAACATCCTAGACCCCCCACTTGCACCCACCTCTCCTAGTCCGGGTCCTCATGAGCCGCACACTCTCCCCATGAATGAGTCCATACTCCAATGGCTCAAGCGGAGCCCCACCGTTCCTAGCTCACCACCCTACCTTTCACCCTTGGGATATCAAGCCCACATTGTGCCCACCCGGTCTTCCCATGTCACACTTCAAACCTCCTATCTTGTGGAAGACTTAGGGGACTTAGGGGACTACTTACAATGGCAAGTCTACCTGACCAATATGCTAGCCATAGGACCATTGGAGTCTAGCACCATCTTCCTAGCATACCCCACCACCGGTTCCATCACCTCTATCTACACTAGTGGCCATTATACGAGTGAAATCCTCCTCTTTCTCCTCAAGGATGAGAAACCCATCTTGGCCCACTCCCCACCCATTAAGGTTCCAATTGATTTGATTGGCCAACCCACTAGAGACCTTGGCCCAATTACCTTGGAGGATGATGACTCACCATTTGGGAACCTTGGGGACATGGAGTTCCTCTCTCTAGGTAGCCCTTACCATGATCACTTTGACCCCTTCCAATGGGAGTACGGATACCCATGTGTCCCAACCACCTTACCCACCACCCACCTTTCCCTACTCCAACCCACCGTGATGGATCAAACCCACCCTTTCCTAGACTCGAGTTACACCATGGGAGCCATGACTATGGACAATATACTCCTAGGGATCAAGGAAGTCCCCACTTCATGATATCCACCTTCCTAGACCCCTTTGATCCATTCCAATGGAAGTCCAAAAGTCCACACATAGGAGACCTCTTTGGCACAAGAGTGCATAAATCTTGGCGTACAACACCACTTGGCATGATTCATAAGTCGGGTCCACTCGTTCATATCACCCACATGTCAAGTAGGATGCATGATTGGTTCATATTCTGGTGTATTGACCCTCCCTCATTTAACATTGGTCATACACATGTCAAAAGTATCTACGGATGTCCGGGTCCCCCGACATTCATCACCACTTTGCATGATAGGTTCACCTACGGGTGTCCCGGCCCACCTAGGCCCACCAAAGTCTACATGACAGCATTGCATGATAAGTCCACATATGGTTGCCCCGGCCCTCCTAATTCCATCAAAGTCTTCTTGGCATCAAAGCATGATTGGTCTACTTTTGGTTACCCAGGTCCACCCATCACCCCTAGAATGTCAGCATTCACAAAATTATATGAAAACCTTAGCAAGCACATCAGCAAAAAGAATGAGACTTATAAAAGGCAGGCCGACTCTCATCGACGTCACCAAGAATTCCACGTGGGTGACTTTGTGATAGTGAGGATAGAGAGACTCTCCCCAGGAGCCATCTCGAAATTGAGGCCTCGTGGGGCTGGTCTCTTCCAGGTTCTGAGACGCCATGGCACTAATGCCTATGAGTTAGATCTTTCTGAGGAGTATGGAGCGAGTCCAACATTCAATGTAGCCGACCTAGTGCCATATAAGGGGCCCACGGTGGTACCTAGTGAGAATATTGAGCCTATTCCTCCTATTGAGAGAGCACCCACCTATGAGGAGAGACCACTAGCCAAGAGAGCCCAGCGTGAGTGCATTGAATGAATATTGGATGAACAGGTCACTACCACTAGGAGCAAGGTATATGAGCGCTATCTCGGCAGGTGGATAGATCGGTCTCGTTCGGATGACTTGAGGGCAGTACCACTTCTACACCCTCCGAGGAGGGAAGAACACTTACTCGACGGAGTTGAGTTCTCCGCACCCCGGGAGTATGATGGGGACATCACCTCCCATGCCCACGTTCACAGCTCGTCTCGTCGCCCCGGTTGCATCCAGCATGGTCTAGTTATTTAATTTAAGTCCTATGTAATTTTTATTTGAGTCATTTGATGTATTTTCCCTTTTATTTGAGTCTTGTACCTAGGTTAATGAGTCATTTACCTAGGTTAAGTGTCATTAGATTGTTTAGAATGGTTATTGGGCCCAATTCTTTGGGCTAGGCCCAGGGGCACCCCTACCCCCTTGGTCTTTGGTCATTGTAGTAAGAGTCAGGGACTTTTGTAGAAATGTGGGTTGCCTATATATAGGACCCCATTCCCCCCATTTCAACTTAATGAATCAATGAATGAAAATTGTCATTTGAGAGTTCAAATTTCCTATTGGAGAGATTCCATTAGTTGGGTGAGAAACCCTTGGGAGTGATTCCCACCTATCCCCCCTCTTTCTCTCTACCTCTCTCTCTCTCTAATAAGTCATTTTCTCTCTCCTCCATTTTCTCTCTCTAAAACTCCCAACCACCTTTCTCTCTCCTCCCCTCCCAACCACCTTTCTCTCTCTTCCCCCCCTCCAATAACTCATCCCCAACTCTCCACCAACCCACCTTAACTCCACCCCAGCCCCAAGGGAGATTCCACCACTCCCCACTCCACCCTCCACCCTCCAACCACCAACCACCCACTCCCCTTCCCCAAGCACCCTCTCATCTCCCAAGGGAGAATTCCCACTCCCCAAGCCCCATTTTACCTTCCCCACACACCTCTTCCCATCCCCCAAGACCAAAATTTAATCCCGCCCTTAAACCCATTTTCACATACCCTTTCCCTCTCACCCACCTTCCCAAATTCGTAGCTCCTCCTCCCACCACCTATTAGACCCCCTTCCAGACCCCATTCTTCCCTTCCCCCACCTTGGAACACCCCCTCCTAGACCCCCTCACATCCCGAGCTTTCCCCACACTCATCCACCACCATTTCCCCTCCCATATACCCCATTCCCCCCGTCATCTTCAACCTATAGTTCCCAGTTACAGATCTGCAGAAGAGTAGCAGTTTGCAGAGGTGACCACGGTTTTCTTCCGGATGTTTATGAAGGATCAAGAGCCATCATTGGAAGCGTCTCCCAGTTCTCTTCGTAACGGCGGTCGTCCCATCCTATTCTGAGTTCGTGATCGCCCAGGGGAGTCATTCTTCCCCGACTGCGCAAAGCCTCCCTGGTAGAGACCAGAGCCGGAGTGGAAGCCCAACTGCGATGATTCTGCTTGGAATCTGATCGAGAGGTCTTCTTCAAAAAGCTTCTAATATGAGTCTTCTGTCTTCTCCAAAAAGCAGATCTCAATTTGACATCAGGAACCAGGATTTATCAATTTTCTCCCCCGGGTGCGCGGTTCTGATTCCCCACAGTCAGCACCAACCTCTCATCAGAGTTCAGGGCCCACCGGTCTTCTCCGACAACGTTTTGCTTCCTCGGAAGTTTTTCTTTGAAGAGGACCCGTCAACGGTTCCAACGGCTCTGGCAGCACCGGATTCTGAGTTCGGGAGCGGTCGTGGCATCCTCTTCTTCCTGCTGTTAGAAACCTAAAGCTGTCAGAACTGAGGGTCTGCCACCCTGTTCAAGCCCCAACCCCGACCAGCAGCGGTTCCCAAAGAATTCAAAAAAATTCAAACATCATCCCGATCCAGCTACAAAGAATCTCCAAGTGGTCTCGTCTTCGGAAAAATTCTGGAGTGGCCACAACATCATGTTAACCATCAGTTAGTCCTGAAGCATAGACAGCGGACAGAACCGACGTCGGCTTCTTTGTTGATCGCTAGTTCGGTGTCACCCCTCCCCGCTTGGCCGACTGAAGGCCGCTCCCTGTGTGGAGGTAGTTTTTGATGTAATATCAGTTAACCCCCACCCCTAGATCCCCCCTTTACATGGGATGTAGTGTTGTAACAATTTGAGCAGGTGAAGCTACCCCGGCGCGGCATGTGGGGAACCCACGCTTCCCCGCTCCCCCGCCTCTCCGAGCGGGATCGGTTTCTTCAAACCGGTCGAGTAAGTGCTCCACTCTTAGCTCCATTCAGTGCTTGTTCTTTCTAATATTAGTTCATAAACTCCGCTGGCCGTGAATGAGAGCCCGATCCTTAAGCTCCTTTGTTATAAGTGATCACTGTGGGAAAAGAGTGGAACCCGTGCCTTGGCACCTCGTCGGCTCCCTTGAATTGGGCAGCCATACCCTTGGGGAGACAAACCTTGGCCTTCCTGGCCCTCTACCAGCAAGGGTCCAGCCCACACATCCTCTGTTGAGTCAGGTGCAATAGATTCAGAGGGGGGGTGAATGAATCTCCCCTTTCAAAATTAGCCTAAATACAAACTTAAAACTCAGTTATGCAGAATTAAAACAGTTACAGCTATATTCTGAGAATACTAAGGATCAACTCGGCAAGACAACTCATTAGAATTAGCCCTCACTCGATCCTATGCAAACATCTAATACGCAGCAACTAAGTGAACATATAAGAAGATCAAACCACAAGGGACACCAGGATTTTTAGGTGGTTCGGTCAACAGACCTACGTCCACCCCTCACTCCAAACCGGAGTGAGGCTTCCACTAGTAACACTAGCACAGCAGACTCAGTCTGTAACAAATGCTGCCACACAGCTTGACCAGGGGAACAACCTCCCCTCTTCCTCCCAACCGGAGGGAACCACTAGTGACACCAGTCACTAGCAAACCAGAGACGCAAAGTCTCTCTTCCTCCAGACCAGGAGGGGACCTACAAGTAGCAACACTACCTGCACCCGGAGACCCAAGTCTCCCTTCCTCTGAAGCTCAGAGGGAAGCACAAGTGACACTAAGTCACCTGCAAGCCAGAGGTCTCGGACCTCTCTTCCTCCACAAAGGAGGGAACAACTGATGACCCAAGGTCACCAGAAAACCGGAGAAACAAATCTCCCTTCTCCTGTAACCACAGGAGGAACCCGATCCCCAACAGGGCAATCGGAAGAACAAGGTAAAAGGAAAACAATAAAAGATAAAAATCACAGCGACATAAAGCTGGAGAAATGAAAAGCACAATGACAAACTGGGTTGGATCTGATCCAAGGTCCAGTGAACAATGAAGCTCCCTTCTTCTTCACAACCTCTCTATCTCATTGTCTCTCTTTATTTTTCTTCTTCTGCTCTCTCGATCTGGCTCTCAGCTTTCTCTATCTCTTCTTTCCCTTCTGCACTTCTTCTCTTAGCTCTGGCTGCTTCTACTTCAGTCACTCTCTGCCCTCGCACTTCTTTCTTCAGAGGAAGAAGACATATATATAGCAGCAGCAGATTAGGGCGGCGTGTGCTCTCCACGATTCCCGCCCAAATGCTTCAATCCACGTGGAGGCTCCTCTGCATCTCGGATCACGTGCCAGATGCCAGCCTCGTATCACGTGCCCACTCTGCATAGGCTCCACGAACAGCACCTGTCACACAGTCATAAGAGAGTAATCAGAAGGATGTACATACTTGCTGGGTAACTGAAGACCACAGTGTACAGACTTAGTGTGAAGGATAGAATGTATAGACTTTGAAGACTTAGCCAACAAGTGTATAGACTTGAACAGCTAGCCACGAGTGTATAGAATTGCTATGAAGAACAGCGATGTGTAGACTTGTGAAGCACAACTGTATGCTATGTATAGACTTCAATGTATAGACTTCGATGAGCACAATGCATGAACAGGCCATAGCAAATGTATAGACTTTGTGAGACGCAAAGGCTGTACAGACTTGAGTGAAGACAATGCAATGTATAGACTTTGATGAACATATGAAATGTATGGACTTAATGACGCAAGCGATGTAAAGACTTGGATGAGGCATTGCATGAGACGGTGGATGTACAGACTTGGGCTGTACATACTTTGAAAGCTTGAAGGCTATGTATAGACTTCAAGTGAAGACCATTGTATAGACTTCAACAATGCGAGAACAGTACGCTGTATAGACTTTGATGAGCATATGCAATGTATGGACTTAACGACCCAACCGATGTATAGACTTAGAAATAGCAATGAAGCAAGTGTGTTCAATGTGAGAGAGTGTATATACTTAGCCAACTTGAGACACTGTACAGACTATGATGCACAAGCAATGCATAGACTTCGTGATGCCAACAGACAATGACTGTGTAGACTTGTTTTGGACAATGCACGCTGTGTAGACTTGCAATGCAAAGGCTGATGTATAGACTTGGTAGTCTGGGGGCGTCGACGCATCAAAGGAAGGGGTCGACGCATGATGCATGGATGTATGGACTTGAAGATTCGAAGCCCCACAATGTTTTGACTTTAAGATGCATACGCCAAGGCTTGACACAGCGATGTATAGACTTAGGGGCATTTGCCAAGGCTGTACAGACTTCAAGCTGAACGTGTGTGCTGTGAGCAATGTGTAGACTTGGTGAGCTACAAAGCACAATGTGTAGACTTGAAATGGGAAAGGGCTGTACAGACTTGAGCAATGCAAAGCCAATCGGATGTATAGACTTCATGATGAGTAGACATGCCAAAACAACTGAACCGTGTATAGACTTGAACAAGCAAAGTCTGTACAGACTTGAAGATTCACGATGTATAGACTTTGGCAAGAGACTGGCTGTACAGACTTCAACATAGCTGCGATGTACAGGCTTTGACAAAGCAGCGTTGTACATACTTGATGAAGCTTCAGATGAAAGAATGTATAGACTTCCCAAACGAATGTACAGACTTCAGAAGATGAAGACTCTGTATAGACATGAAGAAGCTAAGTGAACAATGTATAGGCTTTGAACTCTGTACAGACTTGAAGACCCTGAGCCAATGTGTAGACTTTGCCTTAGAAACGAATGTATAGACTTGAAACAGAAGTCAGGCAAGCGTTGTGTAGACTTGGCCAGAACGTAGGGAAAGGTATGAATGTATAGACTTGGCCAGAACGTAGGGAAAGCCGCCAATGTTCAGACTTGATCATCCAGCCGTGTACAGACTTTGTTTCGAACAACGTAGGTAAAAGATACAATGTATAGACTTTGCACAGGAGTGCCTGAAGCGATGTACAGACTTGGAGTGCCAAAGCCATTGTATAGACTTGGCGTGCCGAAGCCATTGTATAGACTTGGCGAATGGCTTGAAACACAAGGATGCTGCTCGCTGTACAGACTTGAGGTTTCAACAGAATGATGTACATACTTGGAGAATGGCTTGAGACACATAAACGTTGCTCGCTGTACAGACATGATCAAGGCAGCTGAATAATGTACCCACTTCCAATGTATAGACTACTCATGAACAGTCCGATGTGCATACTTCCCTTCGATGCATCTATAGTGCAATGTATTGACTTTGAAGAATATGTACATGGCGCTGTACAGACTTTGAATGAAGAGCCCAATGTACAGACTTGAGCTATGCAAGCTACAGTGCCGATGTATAGACTTTGGCTAGACAATGCTACAGGGCCGATGTGTAGACTTTGTGAATGTTCAGACTTAAATGCTCGACCAGTGTACAGACTTGCCACCGACCAATGTATGGACTTGAAAGGCTTGAACACGACGATGTGTAGACTTTGGCCAAATGCAGTGTGTAGACATGGAGATATGATGCATGAACAAAATGGCATTGTACAGACTCTACCAGTGTGCAGACTTTGCCTAAATGCAGTATGCATGTAGCAGTGTATATACTTGGGATCAAATGCAGTGTACAGTCTTAACTGATCGTGTGAACATACAGCAGCCAATGTAGACATGCGAAACTTGAGGGGGGTCGACCCATCTAAGAGGGGGGGTCGACCCACTTCTGTCCAGATGTCAGACAGACATATTCACAAGCACACATTCACACACACACGAACACATATGAATGCTTCATGCAGCAGATAACATGACTGAACATCAAATATGAAATGCAGACATTCACATGCCAGTTATGAAATGCACCAATGCACACACCTTGTTCGATGTAATAATACTCAAATAAGCAGTTCATTGAAACATTCACATATGCAACACAAATATGCAACACAAACAGATGATGACTCATAGTGTTTGCTATCATCAAAATCACAGGGACACAACAACCTCCACTTGGAATTTCCAAGTTACCCCGGGTCTTGGTGAGCATCGGGTGAGCGGTCGCCAATATCGGTCCGTTTGATTGCAAATTGTGCTTGTTCATTTTGGTTCAAGGGCGTGTCACATCAGGGGGGCAACATGTGAGGCAACCGCTGGCATAGGAGCGAGGGCACCTTGCAAATAGAGAGGGCCATGCAATACCCCAAGACCCGTAGCAGAGAAGGGAGGTAAGAGACCAATAGCAGCCACCGAGGAGGCGAGGGCCAAAGCGGCAGCGTCCATCGCGCGCTCCAACACAAGGGGGGGCAGGAAGCCGCGAGCCCGTCCTCAGTAGTGGCTGCTGCTTATTGTTGGGGGGGCAAGCTCGCAAGGGGGGGCTTCAGACCTGCATGGAGAGGCAGCTAGAGAGCAGGGGCAGACGCACGGGACTGCTCATGAGGGGCCGAGGCAGGCCCAACAGTAGGCGTCCGCTTGCACTGAGGGGCTAGGTGGCCTAATCGTTGACAACCAGAGCAGAAGTGGGGGATGCCAGGATACACCAGAGGCTGCCATAAATGCCAATTCCTAGCCTTAATCCAAACCATGGAGGGTGGTTTCTTAGACACGTCCATCTGGATACAAACACGAGCGGCAGACGAGCGAGTCATCCCCAGCGAATTTTTGTCAACCTTCAGAGGAGTCCCAATGTTCCCTACGATGGAGAACAGCATAGGCTCATTGTAGAAGTTCACTGGGAGGTTGGGCATCTCCACCCAAACTGGCACGACCGGCGAGTCCTCCTCAGTGGAGAACCTGATAGACCATTTGAAGAAGTGGAAAGGCCTACCCTTGACAAGCATCAGCAGGACTGGCAGATAGTCCTCCTTATTCTGGAAATGGAGGAGGAGATGGCGGTTGTCCATGGCGCTAAGGAAGAAGTCCTCTTTTAACTGGAATCGCTGAGCGAAATGGGCCCGGATGTATTGGAATGGCGAGTGTCCTCGTGACGTCCGGGCAATGACCGCGTACTCCAGCGGGCGACAGGAGATCAAGATCTCTTCCTGGGAGAAGATAGTGGTGGGCTCACCTGCGTCTGTGAAGGCGGGAGCATGGATGGACAGGGGGAGGGGGGGTGAAAGACTGGAGGACAACCTGGGCGAAGGAAGGCCCGACTGAAGCAAAAGAAGGAGGGCCGAGGGGGTCACGAGCGCCACCGCCTCCGCCAGACGAAGGCGCACGTAGAGCCACGACGGAGGGCCCGAGCCCGACACCACCACCGCAGAGGCGTCATAAGAGACCTACAGCAAGGAAGATGGCAGCACGGTGGGGGTGGGGGACAGGGACTCCTCCGGAAGAGAAGACCGATCAACAGCTGTAGTCGCCACAAGGGCCAACGGGGGGCAAAAACGTGGTGAAGGCAGGGGGACAAGGGCAGGTGGGGCAACCACCGGACGGGGTGCAGCGGAGGCCAATGAGGGTGCAACACCCGGAACAGAGGAGGGAGCGCCAAGAAATAGGGCACCGTTTCTTGGCCCTCTCCCATCAGGAACAGTGCAGGTCAACGGGGGAAAATAGTCAAAAACCGGCGAGAGCGATGGGTTCAGCGAGGCGGTCAACGCTTGGGGGTAGGTTGACAGAAGAGGGGAGAGCCCTGATGAGAGAGATTGCGAGGAAGGAGAGGGGGCAATCAACGGTAGAGATGAGGCCAAAAGAGGTGGCGTGCTGACATGGGCAAAAACGTGGCGTCTAGGGGTTGGTGGTAGGGTAGACAGAGAACTACGAGGGACTCCGTCGGGAAGGGAAGAGATGGCCGGAGGAGAAGCCAAAGTGCCGGAGATGAGGAAAGGGGCATGGACGCCAACTGGAGTTGAAGGGATGCGGGCAGCAGCGGCACCGCCGAAAGTTGAAGGGCCCAAGCCACCTGTGGCCGAGCCCTCCACAGCAAAATGGAAGCTACCAGAGACGGACACATCCTCAGCAGGCGAAGGCGAAGGGGAGCCCACGGACTTTTGAGCGGCGCCGGGAGGATACCCAGAGCAGCCCTGCGCGGTGGCGAAGGGCAACACAGCCCCACCACCGTCAGCGGGGGCGCCAAGGCCATCAGGAAAAGGGAGAACGGGTGGCTCCGTACTGCCAAGGCGGGGGGAGAGAGCTTCACGAGCGGGCACGGGAAGACCTCCCAGCGGAAGAGAGGGGGAAGGAGGGGAGGGGGGAGGCACGTGGCCTCCCCCCCACCGCCAAACATCGCTGGAGGTCAAGCACCGAGAATGGAGGCAACCCACGGCAGGGGGAAGCAAACGCGGGGAGGGGGCCAGTGGGAGGGAAACGGGAGGAGAGAGAAATGCATGTCAAAGATTCGATGGATAAATGAAAATTTTTTAACTCAAACCTCCAGTTAACCACCACCCCGGGTGCACCATGCGCCGACCATCATCACCCCTCCCATAAAAGTCCTTCCCATCCCCTTGGTATAGGAGACCGTCTCCCCCACCCCACATATCTCGGACCTTCAAGTGCCACAACCCATCACACATGGCACCATAGTCATAGATGGGCCCTTGGCTAGATGGCTAAGGGAGAGACCAACTCACCCCATCACGTCCTATGTCTACCCTCCCATGGAGCTAAACCTCCCCATAGTACCCTTCTCCACCTATCGCACACCATCCAATCATCTTACCAAGCGGAAACTTTAGGGGACCTCCTCAAGGGTCTAGCTTGGTAAATGGAGCTGACTGGCATGTTGACCATAGTGATCGACCGACCAAGGAGCCTTGACCTACTACACCTATGTGTCGGGTCTATCACCTCAATGTGCACCATAGGTTGCTACACTAGCGACCTTCTTCTATTCCTCCCCACACCCGATGAACCCGACCGTATCCTCGAATTGGAGTTCTTAATATCGGGTAGAAAGCCAAGCCATCCCCTCATGGCCGACCCACCTACCAATAACTTCGGCCCAATTATGTCATTAGAGGAGGAAGACCCACCACCATACTATAAGGACCTTGAGGTTGATAAGATGGATTTAGAGCTCCTTTTCCATGGGTACACTTATGATGACCCCTTTGATCCCAACATATGGAAGCCTAGATACCCTTGCGACCCACCCACCTCACTCACCACCCACCTTTTCCTACCCTCACCCACCATGCTGGACCAAGTCCATCTCTCCCAAGACCCGGGTTACACCATGGGAGTCATGACTTTGGGCAATATGCACTTATGGATTGAGGAAGTGCCCCACTCCATGCTATCCAGCTTCCATGATCCCTTCGACCCTTTCGAGTGGAAGTCCAAAGGCCACCCCACACCCATGCACATGAAAGTCATCTTTGGGATAGGAATGCATGTGCCTAGGCATACCGCACCACTTGACATGATTCATAAGTTGGGTCCATTCATTCATATCACCTACATGTCAAGTAGGAAGCATGAGTGGTCCATATTCGGATGTAATGGTCCACCTTCATTCATCATGAGTCTTAAGAATGAAAGGAGCATACATGGATGTCTGGGTCCCCCGACATTTGTCACACCCATGCATGATAGGTTCATCTATGGATGCCCCGGCCCTCCTAAGTCTGTCAAAATCTTCATGGCATCAAAGTATGATCTGTCTACATTTGCCTGCCCCTGTCCACCTTTGCACACCATACTTTTCACACCAACACCGCATCGTAGTGCATGGCATACGCATTCACGCAAGCATCTAGCAACGAGCGATGAGGATCACAAAGAGCGGGCAACAGCTCGTAAGCGCCACTTGGGATTCCAAGTAGGTAACTTGGTAATGGTGACATTGGAGTGGCTCTACCCTAGGGCTATCTCCAAACCGAGGGAACAAGGACTTGGACCTTCCTGAGTTCTGAGTGGCATTGTCAAACATGCTTTTGGTCTGAACTTACCAAAGGATTTTGGGATACACCCGACTTTTCGTGTGGCGGATCTAGCACCCTATGAGGGCCCCGCGGTGGAACCTAGTAAGCATCTCGAGCCTACACTTACCTTTGTGAGTGACACCACCGGAGAGCCTCCACATATCAACCCGAGGGCCTGACGTGAGCTCATGGAGGCGATACTAGATAAGCAAGGTACCATCACCAGGAAGAGGGTGTGCCCGCGCTATCCTGAGAAGTGAAAGAGCCATCCCTCAGCTACGGACGCAGGGTTAAGCTGGGAAGACGTTCTTCGCCCGGATCCGCTTTGGTGTACTACTACCCCAGTGGACCCACACTCGACGGGGTCGAGTTCTCCCCACCCCGGGGGTATGATGGGGACATCCCCAGCCACTCCATCTTTTTTGAGACTCCGGTTGCTCGCCATCAGTGCATCATCATCTCCATCACTTAATTTTGAGCGGTAGCATGTAATTTTAATTTTATTTGAGTCATAGATGTGTAATCTTTCTTTATTTGAGTCAGTTAATAGGTTAATGGGTCAGTTTGATAGTCAATTGGGCCCAACTAGTGGGCTAGGCCCAGGGGTGCCCCTCCCTTGCGCTTGTCTTGTCATTAGTGCATTTGGTCAGGGTTAGTTTGTTCATATGGAATTATGTAAGCCTATAAATAGGCCCCCACTCCCCTCAGATGTAATAACCTATGATGAATATTTGAATAGAAAGAAACCCCATGTGAGAATTTTCTTCACCAAGATTGAGACTCTCCACATCCCCCCTCCCTCTCTCTCTCTCTCTCTTCTCTCTCTCTCTAGAGGGGTGCACCACTTTTCTCTCTCCTTCCCCTCCCACCTATTTTCTCTCTCTTCTCCCCTCATTCAAGAGGCTCCCCAATTCCCCACAACCCCTCTTCACTCCTTCCCAACCCCAAGGACTCTTCCACCAATCCTTGCTCCACCCACCAACCACCAACCACCCACTCCCCTTCCCCAGCACCTCTCTCATCTCCTAAGGGAGAATTCCCCACTCCCCAAGCACCCTTTCCTTTCTCCACACACCTCTTCCCATCCCCAAGGCCAGAAATTAATCCCACCCTTAAATCTGTTTTCAAATACTCCTTCCCTATCTTCCTCCCAACACCAAATTCGCAGCTCCCTCTCCCTCCACCTACTAGACCCCCTTCCAGCCCCTATTCTCCCCCTCTCACACCTTGGTTCGACCCCCCATTGACCCCCTCACAGTCAGGGGTCACCCCCACACTCATCCAGCCCCATTTCGCCCCCTCCTACTCCATCTCCTATCGGCCAGTTGTAGACCCTACCTCGATCCGCAGGCAGCAGAGGAGTGCCCAGTTGCAGAGCCTGCAACATCTTTGTCCTGGAGCTCCTAGAAGTAAAAGAGGCACCGTTTGAAGTGACTCCCAGTCCTCTTTGCAATGGTGGTGGTCTCGTCCTGATCCGAGTTCGTAGCTGCCCAGAGGAGTCATCTTCGCCGGACTGTGGTTCTTCCTCCTGACAGTCAACCTGAAGCCACTTGCAGAGACTACCACGACCATCCTCTTGAGAATCTGGAGGCAGGGCTTGGCTGAGTTCTTCTACGATGAGTCTACTACTGGGAACGAGAAGCGGAACCCTGTTTGGAATCCAGAGCTAAGAGTTATCATTTTTCTCCCTCGGGTGTGCTGTTCTGTCCACTTTGGGACTAAATAGACACCTGATCACTGTTTGGGCTGTCCTTGTCTACTCTGACCTCTTCCATCATCCCTGTGGCAATCATTTAAAATAGGACTTGACAACGAATCCAACGACACCAGCCACGCTTGAATCGGAGTTCGGGAGCGCCCATGGTGACCACTTCTTCCTACTGCATTGGTGCTGAGACAGTCAGAACCAGGGAAGAGAGTCTCTGCTCACGGCCCCGCCCCGACCAACGGCGGCCACTAGAATTCCTACCAAAATTCAGACGTCCTTCTGGGCCAACCCAAGAGGTTTTGCCACTAGTCTCGTCCACAACAGAGCTTGGGAGCGGCCGCAGCAACAACAACATCACCCGTCTATCCCCTGTTCCAGAGAGCGGGCAGAACCGACATCTGCCGTCCGTTTAGTTTCTAGTTCAGCTCTTCCCTCCCCCGCCTGGACGGCTTACAGCCCCTCCCTGCGTGGAGGTAGTGTTTGACTATATCACATTATCCCCAACCCCTTGTCCAACACTCCTGCGCGAGGAGTAATGGTGTACTTTATAAATTTTCAGGTCAATCGGCATCGACGCGGCGTGCGGGTGCGTACCCACGCCTCCCCGCTCGCCCTCGTCTTCGGCCGAGATCGGTGTTCTCACACCGATCAGGTGAGCTCCAAGACACATCCCTCGCTGGTTTACTATTGCTTATTTAGTATTGTCTTTTAGCTCCGTCGGACGGTAAGTGAGCACCCGATCCAAATTTCCCATCAATTGAGTGGCCACCACGAAGTGAGGTGAGAACGACCCTACAACCCACACCTTTGGCATGCTAGTCGCCCATAAAATTGGGTATCCCAGCCCCTTAAGGGGTCAGTCATAGCGAAGCCAAGCCTCGGAATGTCAAGGCCCCACTCTGGACCCTCCCCACCATCGCCAATATGCCCACGGGCAATAGTGACCGCTACGCGAGTGAGCTCGCCCGAGTAATTTCATCGTCAAAGTTGCTTGCTTGCGAGTCATAGGTCCGAGGTGCATTGGCCTTGTGGCTATCACCCCAAGGTGGTGTCACATCACCAAAGTAGCATGAGCGCTTGTGGCGATCGCCAAGATTATCGTATTCTGCATCGCCTCCCATGTTTCGTTGATAACTTCCCAACACAGAGACATGCACTTCGTGAGAAGGGAGAAAGAGGAAGAACTGCAATAAAAGCCTTAAGCATTGAAGAGGAGTGGAGGTGCCCTCCGGGACCTTTCTTATAGGCCGGTAGGGGGAACACTTGCCTTAAATGATCCTCCCCTCGAAAAAACACGAAAGGCAGGAACCCTTCCCCAAGAGGCAGTTGCTCTCCCTCCAATGACCTCTCCCCTAGAACACGCGAAATAGCAAGTCATTCAAGGCATGGAAAGTTGGAAAGGTGCTAGTACTGCGACAGTCGCCGCACGCGAGATATCCACAAATAAAAGCCCCACCTTTTTAGCAACTGCAGATACGGTGGTCAAATCACGTCAAAGGCGGTAAAAAATAGTCAACTCTGTATTAAATACTACTGCCATTACATATCGCAAGGGCCAACCTTGCACCAAAAAAAATAGAAAGGGGACAACTCCTCCTAGTCTATGGAAATAGGGGGACTACAAGAGCTCTGCGGCCTTTCTTGAGGTTCGGCACTTGGAGGATCCTCAGCGCCATGGGATCTGCCCCCGGTACCCTCGGTGACAGTCGGTCCAGACGCTGACCCCACTTGTCTGGGAACTATCTTGTCCGCGTGCCCTCTAGAGGTGACCGGAGTTGGCGATCCCTCTGCCGAGCTGCAGGCATCCCCACTACCTCCTTTGCTCGATGTCGAAGAAGAATCCGTGGTGTCCGCGCCCTTGTCGTAGCGTTTCCCGAAGGGAAAGATAAGCTCATCGGACACCTGCTGTTGGGCCTCAATGACCGCTCGGTGGTAACCTTGGGCAAATCCCTTCCGTAGCCCTTGACGGTAGCCTGGATCATAATACGAGAAGGCGGCCTCCTCGAGAGCTGGGTGATAGCCCTCTGAACTTCTGTATCATTCGATCGCCCCCGCCTCGGCTCACTCAATCTCCTTCTCAAGCTCATCTATTCTCTGCTCAGCCTCAAGCAACTTCCTCCCAGTCTCGAACAACTTCGCCACAGCCTCAGTTCGTGCGACCTCGGCTTCCTCTCGCACTTGCTCAGCCCCCTGGACCTGGTTGCTAAGCTCCTCCCACTCGGCCCTCCACCGCTCGGAGCGCTCGACCTGAGAGACGCTCCTCTTCTAGGAGCTCGCTCTTCAGGTCAGCCATATAACGAGCCTGGGCCAGCTGGTCAACCAGTGTCCAAGCCTCCTCTTGGCTCGATCGGAGCTGAGCCCGGAACGAGGTTGCCTCCCATTGAGAGACTTCAAGCTCGGAAGTCAATTGACTGACCTTCCGGTCAGACTCAGTACGAGCCCGAGAAAGGGACCTCTCTTCACTGTCCCGCCGAGTGAAGAGGTCAGTTATCTCGGCCCCCAGTTGGGACTTGATCAGACCGCCCTCCATAACCCTCTCGAAGAGCAAAGAGGGAGGACCACGTCTGATTTCTTCCCGATTCAACAAAGGCACCAAGGATCGGCACCATTGATATAGGGAAGCCGGAACGATAGGTGCACCCACCGAAGGAGGAGGAATCCTCTCTAGAGGAGCCGGGACCGAAACTTCTCCCCCGAGCGTCTCCACTTCTGGGATGACAACGCTCGGCTCCGATTGGGATGTCACCTTGTCCCACACCCCACCAACTTTGGTCGGGAGTTCAGAGGCCGCCACCTCGATCTACGGTCTGTCAGGTTTGGTAACACCTCCTCTAACAGCGGCAGCTGCCTCTAGCTCGACAGGCAGGAGATCTTGGCAGCGGACATACTCAGCTGGACGCTCCTCGACCGAGTAGGCGTGCCCCTCGGTCGAGCGAGCACGCTCCTCGGCTGGACGGGAGACCCCCTCCTTCTTCAACCGCTTCTTCTCAGCGGTCCGAGCCTTCATCGAAGACAGGAGCATATGCTCCCCCGGATCCTTGTGCTTGGCCCCGCGGCGCTCGGAGGCGTCTCTCCGAGCAATCTACTTGCCCCGATCTCGCACGCAGAAAGGGTCCCCGGAAGCCTTGGGTTCACTCGGAGCAGGTGTCTCCTCCAGGCCGATGATCTCTTGCTCCGACGGCTATTCCCCCTCATCATTCATCCGCCTAGAGTCTGAGCAGCAAAAGTCACCACATCAGAAGAGATCCTATCTGCTCGACCCGGAAGTGGCGACGCGGGACCCTAAGGTTCTTACCATGAGATGACAACGCACGGGAAGGATATTCCTCGATATTGGCCGCGGTCATCAACTCGGCAGTCATCCGGTGATTCTCCTGGAGAACCCTGATCTCCTCCTCCAGTTCCAGATAAATCACCACCTACTTCGGAGGAATAGACGGATGGAAATTAACCGCCGTATGGAAATCCCAGGGGGGCTTCTCCACAGACGAACCAACCCAAAAGAATTGGGTCTTCCACCCCTTGTGAGAAGAATCTTTGGCGGAAAGGGACACGCAGCTCCTTCGCCTGAAGATAGAAGAACCCCTTACCCGCGTGGGTTTGCTCCTTCAACTCAAAGAAAGAATTGAAAAGCTCCAAAGAAGCGCGGAGCCCACACAAGCGGCAGAGAAAGATGAAAGAAAAGATAAACGTATACGAGTTGCAGACCAACTGGATAGGAGCCAGTCGGTAAAATTGAAGTAGTCGCACAACAAAATGGTGAAGAGGGAGACGGAACCCACTCTTCCAAGCCAAAAGGAAAGCACAGAAGAGGCCTGGACGATAGGACAAGTTAGATTCATGAGGCTACGATGAAGAGAAGAAATACTTCCACGGCAACCCATATCGCTTCTCCATCCTCTTTACTTCGGCCTCGCCTAGCTCACTACGCATGGGATGCTCAGGCTGCGGCACCAAACTTCCTGTGCCAGGCCCAGCCTCGCGCATCTGGGACGACGGATGTTGCTCCGCCATGGAAGAAAGAGAGGAACTGGATAAAGAGGGAAAAAACGCCGAGTCGGATGATTTAGGGGGAGGTGGAAGCTGGCGAATCGTCACTATCGTAATCTCTGCTAGCTCCGCAAACGCCTCCGCAAGACGCTGCTCTTCTGGATCTCTATCGTGGCACAAGAGCCCTTCCGAAATACAGATGCGGTAGAAAAAGAAAACCCTAAACGAAGGCGGTTTCGGATGCAAGCACGCGCAATATTTATCTCCCCATGAACTTGGCGGGAAACGGCACGACGTTCCAAAACCCAAGGAGAGGGTTCCTCGCATCAACTCAAAAGAGTCATCATTATAGGCAAACTTCTGGGACAGTCGCATTTAAGTGGCCCCTGTCGGAGATAATTCCCCACCCAAACCGAGCCACCAATGTCATCTTCATAACTACTACTTATCCGAGCCCAATCTTGGCTCAGGAGTCGGAGGGGGACAAGTGGAGAGGGGGAAAATCAACCATCCAAGAGCACGGCCCAACTAGGTCCAATACGACCAAACCAGGCCCAACTACCCAAAGTGATAGCCCCATTTTGGGCCAACTTACTCCAAGCCCAAAAATCCACTCGGAGCAGCACTTCCTAGGCGGCCCTCGGGTCCGGAAGTCCGAGTGATAGGACGGTCGAGAGATCCCCTGCGGGGACCAAATATGGCCTACCCGAGCTATACACTCATCGCTCGGGGCAAAATCCCGAGCGAACGCCTCTGGCTCGGACCTACTGTCGAAAGCTCATCCCAGCGTCCGTTACGCATCCAGTAGGAGCAAGGAACTCCAAGGGATAGGGTAGGGCAAAAGTCCTTACGCCATAATGAGCCCACTATAAGGACGTAACCCCCCCGAAGCCCCCTTAGCTCCCTGGACTATTACGTTAAACAGACTGCTATATAAACTCCAGGGAGACCACCTGAGAGGAAAGGCAATGGTCCTGAGAGAAAACCACCACACTTCTTGGTGGAGAATAATCTCGTGCCCCCTCTCTCCTACCCTTTCTCTTCACCTTCATGCTCTATCGCATTTGCTGACTTAAGCATCGGAGGGTTTTCCCCAAGGAATCCTCCCTGGGCCCCTATGATTCGTTTCCTACCTTACAGTTCATACAGACGTGGTGATAGTGATCAAAAGATTCCTCCCAGATCTCACGGCCCAGGATCAGTGCGAGATTACGCCTCTTCATCACTAAATAGCGACCAAGGACTTGGTGCTATTCATTCTAGCTTGTTCTGTTCACAGAAATAAGGCAGCCATTCTTATGGGCGCTAGTTTCTGAAATCACGGCAGCCTGATGGGCGCCATTTACCCAGGTTCATAATATGTCTTATTTTCCGCAATGATTGACGAAGAGTCATCCTTGTTTCTATCCTTGACTTCCTTCCTTGAGGAAATCTACCTTATCATCCTACAAGGTTCGTTCCTTTTGAATTCTATATTGGCTATAACTATGGTGGATGTCAAAAATATACATGACCCAATGCCTGCGCATTTAGGGCCCGATCTGGTCCTAGGAGGAGCACCCGAAAGTACTTGTACCCATGGGAGCTATATTGATCACGGTGTGGCATTACACCGAAGTACTTATCGTTCTAGATATGGCATTCCACTCTCTCTCTCTCTCTCTCTCGTGACATTAATTGCTATTACTTGCATGCGTGACTCGTCGTGGTACTTGCTAGAACTCTAAATATCTAGTAACACTATTCTATAAACACATGCTTGATATTCTCCTTGACACTTTGCTTGTCCTGTTCTGCTAGAAATTCCATATCTTGATTTAATTGATATATCATCCTTTTGCTTTGTGATCATTCATGTACAATAGTCTTGCATTCATGTAACATGTAATTACTTTAAGCTAGCTTGTTCTTGAGATATAATTCCTACTGAGTGTGTTGGGTCCCACGAGGTGTAAACGGATCTAGAAGGGGGGGTTGAATAGATCCTATCAAAAGCTTTGGCCTATTTAAAACTCTTAGCAATCGGAAGCATGAACCACTCCTATAAAGTGAATGAATCACTTAGACACAATGCACATCGGAATTAAGTAGAGTGGCATAGAGCATGCAATAGCTTGCAACAACCGTACGTGTGTGTGTGCTATGTTGATCACTCAAAGTTCATATGTGTGTGAATGCAGTGGTGATCAACTAAGGTGCATGCGAGTCTAAGCAAGGGCAACACTTAGCAATACTTTCACCTTGGCGCCTGTATGCAAGGGTGCAGCAGGCCGCCCAAGGGATGCAATCAAAGTGCTAAGCTCAATTAAACCGTAGATAAAACCGAAGGTGCAAATCTGAGTGCTTGTGTGTGTAAACAAGATTACCAAGTATGGAATCACACGAACCTGTGAATGGGGGTAGAAGATATGATGTGACACAATGATGCAGCAATCAAAAGTGAACCCCTCGGACTTAATCTTGCAAGCAACACAATGATTTAGACAACGTGACACAAGCGGACTCACTCGCGTTGGCACACTCGGGTCCGTAGGAGGACCGGCGATGGCGGTGAGGGTCCGAGGTTGGACCTCAATGTTCCAAGGGTATGGCCAGCTAAGGTTGGACCCCAATGGGCCAGGGATGCCCCAATTCCGTGGGCGGCCAGCACGCCAAGGGCGTGGGATGTAGCGGCTCTCTCACAACTCGCTCCGCGGCGGACACTCGAATTGATTGATTTGGGTCGGGCGCTCGCCTCACCACCGACGGGCAACTAAGAACGATACTAAGCTAAGCAATGGTAATAAACCAGCAAAGATGAGTGGCCAGAAGCTCACCTGATCGGCGTGAGGACGCCGATCCCGGCCGGAGACGAGGGCGAGCGGGGAAGCGTGGGCTACCCGCACGCCGCGCCGATGAAGCTTCAACCTGTTCAACTTAATACAACCACTACACCTCGCGCAGGAGGGTGATCTCGGGGAGGGGATGATCAAATACAATCAAACACTACCTCCAC
Organism: Amorphophallus konjac; assembly: GCA_022559845.1. Taxonomy (NCBI): domain Eukaryota; kingdom Viridiplantae; phylum Streptophyta; class Magnoliopsida; order Alismatales; family Araceae; genus Amorphophallus; species Amorphophallus konjac. The sequence goes on along the minus strand of CM040128.1, from coordinate 109,852,179 downwards.
GCAGGGAGGGGCGGTAAGCCGGCCAGGCGGGGAAGGGAAAACTGTCGGAGAATGGACGAGGAAAGCCGAAGCTTGTTTCCACTTGCAGGCTGTGATGGCTGACTGCCAGGCGGTCCCGGGGTTATAGATCGCGTTCCAGAATTTTTCAGGAGGCGAGACCAGCGTGGAGATCTTTGTATCTAGCGCGCGGACGGCTCTGAATTTTCTTGATTTCTTCTGTTTCCACTGCTGGTCTGGGTCGAGCTTCGAACAGGGTGGCAGAATCTGGCCGCAGCAACTACCTGATATGAACAGTGACTTGCAGAAGCTACCCCGGCAGCTCCCAAACTCTGAATCATGAGCCGTCAGAGTTGCTGGGATCGTGGTCGAGTCTACTTCACAGAGAAACTGATGGGGAAGCCGGATGAGGTCGGAGGAGATCGAGGGACCCGAGACGGTGCTGACAGGTCGTAGCAGACTTGGGGAAGCAGCTTGGAGCAATCGGAGGAGAAACTTGATAACTCTGGCCCACGGAACCTAAATTCAGTTCCGTTACCTGATCCTGGAAGAGGACAGGACGTGGAAGAACTTTGATGAAGAAACCTCAGCTTGGTTCTGCTAGGGTCTGCCATGGCACAGCTTTCTTTCAGGTTCAGGTACTTGGTGGCAGTAACTTGGCAGTAGCTACCTGATACGAACAGTGACTTGCAGAAGCTACCCCGGCCGCTCCCGAGCTCTGAATCACGAGCCGTCAGAGTTGCTGGGATCGTGGTCGAGTCTACTTCGTAGTGAAACTGACGGGGAAGCCGATGAGGTTGGAGGAGATCGAGGGACTCGAGACGGTGCTGACAGGTCGTAGCAGACTTGGGGAAGCAGCGTGGAGCAGTCGGAGGAGAAACTTGATAACTCTGGTCCACGGAACCTAAATGCTGTTCCATTTCCTGATCCTGGAAGAGGACAGGACGTGGAAGAACTTTGATGAAGAAACCTAGGCTTGGTTCTGCTAGGGTCCGCCGTGGCACAGCTTTCTTTCAGGTTCAGGTACTTGGTGGCAGTAACTCGGCAGTAGCTACCTGATATGAATAGTGACCTGCAGAAGCTACACCGGCCGCTCCCGAGCTCTGAATCATGAGCCGTCAGAGTTGCTGGAATCGTGGTCGAGTCTACTTCGCAGCAAAACTGACAGGGCAGTCGTATGACATCGGTGAGGACGGGGAGTCTCAGAAGAGTGGAGCTAGGTCGCTGCAGACTGTGGGAGGCAGGCCCGACCAGCCGAGGGAGAAAGATGAGAACTCCGGCCTCCGGATGCCAAACGCAGTTCCTCTTCTTGATCCTGGTAGAGGACTGGAGGAAGAAGAACTTTCCAGAAGGGCTCGTAGTCTGAATCTTCCGTCGTTTGTCGTGGTACAGCTTCAAATCAGGTTCTGGTACTCTGCAGGGGGAGATCTGCGCAGCCGAGGGAGAATGGGCACCACGAACTGTAGCGACGTCGGAATGGGATGATTCCACCTCGCCTGCGAAGTTGACTTGGAGATATTTCCGACGATGTAGGCCACGCCACCAGGAGCTTTGGGAAGAGGTCGTGGGCAGCACTGCAACTGGCGGCTATTCTGCAGGTCTTCAGCTGTATGCAAATGAGAAGGGGGAAAAGGGTGGAGGGGTGATTCCTTTGGTGGAAGGAGAGGGGAAATGGTTGCTTTGGTGATGGGGAATGGTTGGGAGGTGGCAAGGGGAGGTGAGGGAGGAAGGAGGGGCGGAGCTAGCAGGGGAGGGGGGGTGATTGCGCAAATGGTCAAGGGGGGGTGGAGGTGGGGAGATGGGGGCGCAAGTGGCTTGGGGAAATGGGGAGGGTTCCCTTCGATTTGGGTGGAGGGTTAATGGAGGTGCTAATGGGGGCCTAGGGAAGGGGAAGAGTTGCTTTGGGAAGGGGAAAGGGTGTCTAGGAGAATGGATTCTCCCTTGGGAATGTGAAGGGGTTGTATGGGGAAGGGGAAAGGTTGTTTGGGAAGGGGGAGAGGTGCCTAGGAGAAAGGGGCTCCACCTAGGGGTTGGAGGGGGAGTAAATGGAAGGTATGGGGAAGGGGGAGGGGTCTTAAATAGATGTGAATAGGGAGGAGAGAGAGTGAATTTCGAATTTGGAGTGGGGAGGAGAGAGAATGGGGTTCGCCCCCTTTAGTGAGAGAGAGAAGAAGAGAGAGAGAGAGAGCTAGAGAGAGAGAGAGATGCACAAATGCCTTGACAAATTTTTACTCAAATATTCATTAGCTTACAACTAAGGGATTGGGGTCCTATTTATAGGAAACCCACTTTTACATATAAGACCCTGACTTTTAACATACTAACAGATAACCAAGGAAGGGGGGGTGTGCCCATGGGCCTAGCCCAAAGAAATAAGCCCAATAGCAAGCACCATAGCCTAATGAGACTCGAACTTAGAGAAATGACTTAATAACCTAGGTACAAGACTCAAATAAAAGGCAAATTACATGAGTAGAAAATGAAAATTACATCATAGGACTCGAAATAACGTGGTGAACAATATGTAGCTTAGGCGGCGAGTATCGGGATCCTCGATCATATGAAATTGCTGGTGATGTCCTCATCATACCCTCGGGGTGCGGAAAACTCGACTCTGTCGAGTATGGGCCCACCGGGGAAGTGGTCCTCTCCAGAAATTCAGAGTGAGCCTCAACTTCCAAACTCAACCCTGCGTCCGCAACCAGGGGACGGTCCCTCATCCTCTCGAGGTGGCTCAGACGCACCCTCTTGCTGGTGATGGGACCCTGCTTGCCTAGTATTGCCTTCGTGTGCACACGTCGGACTCTCAGGCCATTTTTTGGTGGCTCTCCGAGGGTGTCCCTCTCAAAGGAAGATAAAGGCTCGAGGCACTCACTAGGATCCACCGCGGTGCCCATAAAGGGTGCCGGATCCACCATGTGAATAATGGGGTGAATCCCAAAACCCATTAGTAAGTCCAACCCAATGGCCGGGTTGCCAAAATCACTTGGAACTTGCGAAGGTCCAAGTCCACGTGCCCTCGAATTGGAGGTGACCCTAGGGTAGAGCCACTCCAATGCCATCATCACCAGATTGCCTACTTGGAATTCCAAGTGGCTCTTGCGAGCTCTTGTCCGCTCTTTGTGAACCTCACCGCTCGTCAAGAATTGCTTGCGTGTATGCTCATGCCATGTATCTTAATGCGGTGAGTGGGTGTGAAAGAGGATAGCATGCAAAGGTGGACCGGGGCAACTGTAAATTGACCTATCATTTGTGATGCCATGTGGACCCTGATGAACTTGGGTGGACTGGGGCAGCCACAAGTGGCCCTATCATGCATGGGCTGCATAACAATGGTTGGAGGGCCATGGTATCTGTAGGGAAACCTATCACTCAAAGTGGTGGAATGCCGGGGGACTCGGACACCCGTAGAGGCTCCTAACATGTATATGATCAATGATGAATGATGGAGGACCAGCACATCCAAATATGAGCCAGTCCTGCATTGGGCCTAAAGTGTGTGTGACATGTATGAGATGACTGGGCTTACTAGCCCTACCAAATGATGCAAAATGTAGTGGCACATGCATTCCCATCAAAATGGCTCCTTCTATGTGTATGGCTTGGTGTGAGAGTTTCCACTCATAGGGGTCAAAGGGGTCTAGGAAAATGGAGTGGGCTTGGTCCAATAAGGTTGGATGGGGTAGAGATAGGTTGGTGGTGAGTAAGGTGGGTGGGTATAGGAAGGGATCGAAGGGGTCATGGTAAGGGTCACCTAAGGAGTGGAACCCTAGGTCCTTTTGATCCTCACAACCCCTTGATGGTGGATTCTCCTCCTCTAGTAAAGTGATCGGGCCAAAGTTTTTGGTGGGATGGTCAGCCATGAATGGAGGACTAGATGTTCTACCCGAGACAAGCAACTCTAGTTTGTGAATACCATCGGGCTCGTCGGGTGTAGGGAGGAGTAATAGAAGGTCACTAGTGTAGCAACCCACAGTGTAAATGGAGGAGATGGATCCGACACATAGGTGTAGGAGGTCAAGGCTCCTAGGTCGGTCGGTTATAGTGGTCAACATGCCAGTTAACTCCAATTGCCAAGATAGACCCTTAAGAAAATCCCCTAATGTTTCCACTTGATAGGATGATTGGATTGTGGTGTGATAGGTGGGTAAGGGTACTATAGGAAGGTTTTGTTCCATAGGAGGGTAAACATGAGCCATGAGATCTCTAAATGGGTTCTCCTTTAGCCAACGTGAAAGGGGTTCTCCTAAGATGAGCTCGGCCCCTACTAGGGAGGGTGGTGTAAGGTGAAGTCCACCATGTGAAGTTTCTTCTTCTTCCTGGACATGGGTGATCTCCATGGCGGGGGTTGGGTCCGGAGTATTCACCACTATGGGGTCGGGTATGGGGATCATGGTTTCCTCTACCAAGGAGGTGAGGAAGTCCATTGTTTGTGGGGTGATGATGACTGGCATATGGCTCTTTTGGGGTGGTGGGTAATGGGGGACTTGGGATAGGATGGGGAGGGGTAGAAGTGGAGGCCTAGGTTGGGCATCTTGTAACTCATGGGGGAGGGTGCACCCCATTTGGCTCAATGGGTCTTCTTTAGGTAGGAATGAGTTCTCTTGACCTATTTGGGCCTCATATTCTTCTTCCCAATCTAGGGGAGCCTCATAGTCTTCGGTCACCTCCGTAAGTTCCTTTTGGAAATGGGTGGGATGAGGATTTGTGGAAGCTTGTGGGGTGTGGGTTTGATGGGGAATGTTGGGTTGGGTGGTGGCCAATTTGGTTTTAATGGTGGTGGTGATCGGGATTGGAATCATTTTGGGTGGTGGAGATTGGACCCTAAGGGAGGTCTTGGGTTGACGGGGAGGGAAAGGTGGATTGGGAGTGCTCCTCGGGTTATGGTTCTCAAGGTAGGAGTGGGAAGGTCGGGGAGCGTAGTTCTTCCTATGCTCAAGGTAGGAGTGGGAGGGTCGGGGAGCGTAGATCTTCCCAAGCTCAATCTTCATCTCTTCCCATGATCCTATGGGTTCTTGCCTCCAAATCCTTCTTAGCTCACTATGCGATCCCACTCCTTCTTGGCTTGTCCCCGAAGCCACCCTGTGGCCCTGCGGACCCTAGCATGTCCATAGACCCTAGTCCTATCAAAGTGTTTATCCATGGTAGCCTCCCACTTTAGGTAGGCATTAAGATTGGATCCGTCAAAACTAAGGTCTCCTTCTAGGATGATGTCCATGAGGAGGGGGTCAATCGGACTCTTGTGGACGGCCGTGTTGAGGGGACTTAACCAATGTGGAGTGTACATGATGATGCACTGGGTGGCCCGAAAATGACTCTAAATGCGAATGCGCCCTAGGACCAACTTGTAGAGAGACAAGTTGTGAACCTGGCTCTGATACCATTTGATGTGACACAACGATGCAGCAATCAAAAGTGAACCCCTCGGACTTAATCTTGCAAGCAACACAATGATTTAGACAACGTGACACAAGCGGACTCACTCGCGTTGGCACACTCGGGTCCGTAGGAGGACCGGCGATGGCGGTGAGGGTCCGAGGATGGACCTCAATGTTCCAAGGGTATGGCCAGCTAAGGTTGGACCCCAATGGGCCAGGGATGCCCCAATTCCGTGGGCGGCCAGCACGCCAAGGGCGTGGGATGTAGCGGCTCTCTCACAACTCGCTCCGCGGCGGACACTCGAATTGATTGATTTGGGTCGGGCGCTCGCCTCACCACCGACGGGCAACTAAGAACGATACTAAGCTAAGCAATGGTAATAAACCAGCCAAGATGAGTGGCCAGAAGCTCACCTGATCGGCGTGAGGACGCCGATCCCGGCCGGAGACGAAGGCGAGCGGGGAAGCGTGGGCTACCCGCACGCCGCGCCGATGAAGCTTCAACCTGTTCAACTTAATACAACCACTACACCTCGCGCAGGAGGGTGATCTCGGGGAGGGGATGATCAAATACAATCAAACACTACCTCCACGCAGGGAGGGGCGGTAAGCTGGCCAGGCGGGGAAGGGAAAACCGTCGGAGAATGGACGAGGGAAGCCGAAGCTTGTTTCCACTTGCAAGCTGTGATTGCTGACTGCCAGGCGGTCCCGGGGTTATAGATCGCGTTCCTGAATTTTTCAGGAGGCGAGACCAGCGTGGGGATCTTCGTATCTGGCATGCGGATGGCTCTGAATTTTCTTGATTTCTTCTGTTTCCGCTGCTGGTCCGGGTCAAGCTTCGAACAGGGTGGTAGAATCTAGCCGTAGCAACTACCTGATATGAATAGTGACTTACAGAAGCTACTCCGGCCGCTCCCGAACTCTGAATCACGAGCCATTGGAGTTGCTCGGATCGTGGTCGAGTCTACTTCGCAGTGAAACTGACGGGGAATCCGGATGAGGTCAGAGGAGATCGAGGGACCCGAGACGGTGCTGACAGGTAGTAGCAGACTTGGGGAAGCAGCGTGGAGCAGTCGGAGGAGAAACTTGATAACTCTGGCCCACGGAACCTAAATTCAGTTCCGTTACCTGATCCTGGAAGAGGACAGGATGTGGAAGAACTTTGATGAAGAAACCTCGGCTTGGTTCTGCTAGGGTCTGCCGTGGCACAGCTTTCTTTCAGGTTCAGGTACTTGGTGGCAGTAACTCGGCAGCAGCTACCTGATATGAACAGTGACTTGCAGAAGCTACCCCGGCCGCTCCCGAGCTCTGAATCATGAGCCGTCAGAGTTTCTGGGATCGTGTTCGAGTCTACTTCGCAGTGAAACTGACGGGGAAGCCGGATGAGGTCGGAGGAGATCGAGGGACCCGAGACGGTACTGATAGGTCGTAGCAGACAGGGGGAAGCAGCGTGGAGCAGTCGGAGGAGAAACTTGATAACTCTGGTCCACGGAACCTAAATGCAGTTCCGTTTCCTGATCCTGGAAGAGGACAGGACGTGGAAGAACTTTGATGAAGAAACGTCAGCTTGGTTCTGCTAGGGTCCGCTGTGGCACAGCTTTCTTTCAGGTTCAGGTACTTGGTGGCAGTAACTCGGCAGCAGCTACCTGATACAAACAGTGACCTGCAGAAGCTACCTCGGCCGCTCCCGAGCTTTGAATCATGAGCCGTCAGAGTTTCTGGAATCGTGGTCGAGTCTACTTCGCAGCAAAACTGACGGGGCAGTCGTATGACATCGGTGAGGATGGGGAGTCTCAGAAGAGTGGAGCTAGGTCGCTGCAGACTGTGGGAGGCAGGCCCGACCAGCCGAGGAAGAAAGATGAGAACTCCAGCCTCCGGATGCCAAACGCAGTTCCACTTCTTGATCCTGGTAGAGGACTGGAGGAAGAAGAACTTTGCAGAAGGGCTCGTAGTCTGAATCTTCCGTCGTTTGTCGTGGTACAGCTTCAAGTCGGGTTCTGGTACTCTGCAGGGGGAGATCTGCGCAGCCGAGGGAGAATGGGCACCACGAACTGTAGCGACGTCGGAATGGGATGATTCCACCTCTCCTGCGAAGTTGACTTGGAGAGCTTTCCGACGATGTAGGCCACGCCCCCAGGAGCTTCGGGAAGAGGTCGTGGGCAGCACTGCAACTGGCGACTGTTCTGCAGGTCTTCAGCTGTATGCAAATGAGAAGGGGGAAAAGGGTGGAGGGGTGGTTCCTTTGGTGGAAGGAGAGGGGAAATGGTTGCTTTGGTGATGGGGAATGGTTGGGAGGTGGCAAGGGGAGGTGAGGGAGGAAGGAGGGGCGGAGCTAGCAGGGGAGGGGGGGTGATTGCGCAAATGGTCAAGGGGGGGTGGAGGTGGGGAGATGGGGGCGCAAGTGGCTTGGGGAAATGGGGAGGGTTCCCTTCGATTTGGGTGGAGGGTTAATGGAGGTGCTAATGGGGGCCTAGGGAAGGGGAAGAGTTGCTTTGGGAAGGGGAAAGGGTGTCTAGGAGAATGGATTCTCCCTTGGGAATGTGAAGGGGTTGTATGGGGAAGGGGAAAGGTTGCTTGGGAAGGGGGAGAGGTGCCTAGGAGAAAGGGGTTCCACCTAGGGGTTGGAGGGGGAGTAAATGGAAGGTATGAGGAAGGGGGAGGGGTCTTAAATAGAGGTGAATAGGGAGGAGAGAGAGTGAATTTTGAATTTGGAGTGGGGAGGAGAGAGAATGGGGTTCGCCCCCTTTAGTGAGAGAGAGAAGAAGAGAGAGAGAGAGAGAGCTAGAGAGAGAGAGATGCACAAATGCCTTGGCAAATTTTTACTCAAATATTCATTAGCTTACAACTGAGGGATTGGGGTCCTATTTATAGGAAATCCACTTTTACATATAAGACCCTGACTTTTAACATACTAATAGATAACCAAGGAAGGGGGGTGTGCCCATGGGCCTAGCCCAAAGAAATAGGCCCAATAGCAAGCACCATAGCCTAATGAGACTCGAACTTAGGGAAATGACTTAATAACCTAGGTACAAGACTCAAATAAAAGGCAAATTACATGAGTAGAAAATGAAAATTACATCATAGGACTCGAAATAACGTGGTGAACAAGATGTAGCTTAGGCGGCGAGTATCGGGATCCTCGATCATATGAAATTGCTGGTGATGTCCTCATCAAGATATAGAGCAATCACACACAATAAACAACCCACAACACAGGGATTTTTAAGGTGGTTCGGTTGCAACCCCGCAACCTACGTCCACCCCTCACCAAAACCTGGTGAGGCTTCCTTGTTTACTCACAGCTTGACCGGGGACACGCCCCAAACCACAGAACAGAGAAAACCCACTTTCTATCTTCCTACACACAAAGTCGGCAGGGACGGCTACACCGCAGATCGGAGAACTCCCGATTGCCTTCCTACTAACCACCGGTAGGGACGATCTTCAGTTTCAATAGATTGAATGAAATGAAGAAAGAAACAAGATGAAAATGCTCAAACAAGATATGAAGATATGCTAGAATGAATTAGATCTTGTCTGAGATTGTTGGATCTTGAATCTGTTAAGGATTTGATCTTCCTTTGATCCTTTTGAGTTGATGGAGAAGATATAGGATGTTGCTTGATCTTTCCTTTGAATCTCCTTGAGTTGATGGAGAAGAATATTGGATGTAGCTTGATCTTTTCTTCAATCTCCTTGAGTTGATGAAGAGGTGTATGGATGTAGCTTTGATCACCTTTGAGAGCCTTGAATGCTTCTTACTTACTTGGAGGTTGCTTAGCTTCAGATCTGAGCTAGAATCACCTTGGAAGGATGAGGAACTCCAGCCCGAAGTAGTGTTCACGCAGGTGTTACAGTACCCTCGAAATGGCATCCCTTGAGCTCTCTTTGATTCACTTCATCAACTACATCAACTAATGTTTCTAACCCTCTTGTATTAGTTTTATAGACTTTGAAAGGTCTATAGACAAGCCCCAGACCAGATCCACAAATCATGGGTGATTAGGTGACTTTTGGATTAAACAAATCCATGTTGAATGGCCCTTTTCGAAGTGAAAATAAAAGTCAACAATTGATGGCTCGGGGCTGGCGGTTGACCTACAGCTTCTGGCGGTCGACCTCTACTGAGAAATCTGTAAACGGGCAGTCCCTGGGATTTTCGGTCAACCGCTACTGGCTGGCGGTCGACTTGCAGCTGACAGAACTGCAGACAGGAGTCTGCTGGTTGGGGCGATCGACCGCCCCTGTGCTGGCGGTCGACCGCCAGCTGGGCAGCCCCCCAGTTCAGTCCGGGTCGGTTTGTCAGCCCTCCAGCTCAGTCGCTTGAGTCCATTAGCAGCCCGTTCATGTCTGTAACTTCATCCTTGTTGGTCTAGAAGGTACCAATTGAATCTTTGTCTTTGGACTCTCATCTTGTTCAGTGACCTTGGCTATTTGAATGAAGCTTGTAGTTGTTGTATAGACTTTGCATCAAGGCTTGGACGTGTAGACTTTGTGTGCATGTATGAACTCTGTATAGACTTTATACCTTGATCATGCATGAGCTTGTACAGCCTTGCTTCATGAGCGTACAAACTTGGTAACTTGATGCACGAACACAACAAAACGCAATGTATAGACTTTGCGTGTGAAGCAGCCGGCCAATGTATAGACTTGTGTTGCAACCATCGACCAACGTACAGACTTGGAGTTGTGCTAGCAGCCAACGTACAGACTTTGAGTTGTGCATGCAGCCAACGTACAGACTTCATCTGCAGCAACGAATAGACTTCATCTGCCGCAACATATAGACTTTATCTGCCGCAACATACAGACTTTGTGTTGTGCATGCAGCCAACATACAGACTTCATCTGTCGCAACGTATAGACTTCATCTGTCGCAACGTACAGACTTCATCTGCCGCAACGTACAGACTTTGTGTTGTGCATGCAGCCAACGTACATACTTCATCTTGTTGGATGTATAGACTTGATGAATCTTGTTGGATATATAGACTTGATGAATCTGAGTGTACAGACTTTGTTGGATGTATAGACTTGATGAATCTGAGTGTACAGACCTTGTTGGATGTATAGACTTGATGTATCTTGTTGGATGTATAGAGTTACTGAAGCCGAGTGTATGGACTTGCTGATGTATAGACTTGCTGAACCCAAGTGTATGGACTTTGTTGGATGTATAGACTTGCTGAAGCCGAGTGTATGGAGTTGCTGATGTATAGACTTGTTGAACCCAAGTGTATGGACTTTGTTGGATGTATAGACTTGCTGAACCATGTCTCTTGATCTTGATCGTCTGCACTGGAGGTATAATGACCTGAAATGTATGAATATTAACATTATCAAGTGCAGGTATAGCTCAATAATGACTATAGAGGCAGACATCATCAAAACCATAAAAGTAATCATGTTGCACACATGTTCAACATTCTCCCCCTTTTTGATGATGGCAACTATGAGCCATTCTGAACTATGAGTCATTAGAGATTCACATGCATTAGTAATTCACATGACAACTGTGAGTCAACAACATTCATCTTGTGACAATGACTCACATGGTTCTTACTATATCCCCTTTTGACAATGACGCACATGGTTCTTACCACATCCTTTTTGATGAATGACTCACATAATCTTCTCCCCCTTTGACAACATCAAAAGATCCAGAAAAGAGAACGAGGGACTCGAGGCTTGGCAAAGACAATGTAAGTGTGAGAGGTGGAGCCACAGCAGCATGATTCAATTCCTCAAATAGTGAAGATGGATAGAGTAGCCAAAGATCAATTTTTGATTTCAAATTTTGCAGATTTTTAGTGATTTTCCAATATTTAAATTTTGTTTGGAGTTTCTATGCAATGCATGGAAATGATCAAATTTTGATGCAAGCTACAATTGTATGAAGTCAAGACATGCATGCCACCCTAATGTATGAAAACATGATGACAATGATGCTAGGACTTATGCCAAATGCCAATGAATGAGATAGCAATGTGATATCATTTGACAGAGGACACCAATGATTTTGGAGACGACTTAAAAGGTGCATCAAGATGATACCACTTGTTGGATTATACCACTTGTGTAGTATGGTGATGTAATAGGGGCAGCCTGAATGATTTATGTAGATATGGCAGATGAAGGCAAGCAACAAGGAGCATCAAGATATGACTTCTCAAGAGAGAATGGAGGTTCTTTAATCTGAAACCAAGTTCATAAATCAGAGTTATGGATTTTTCAGAATTTTCAGTTATAGAACCCAAATGTACCAGCTCTTACATTCAGATTGGTTTAATGCTAATGAGTTTTGGCCTACTCAGTAGAATCACATGAAAATATTTGCATGCAAGTTTAATAGTAGTGAACCAGAAATTCATGTCAAAACCAGATTAACCTTCTCTTATCTTACTCATTCAGTTTCATTGGTTCCCTTGAGAGTGACCATAATAAGTATTGAGGCTAAACACTTAGATGACTTAGATTTGATTCATGAGAGCTACACATTCAGATTTTTCTTTTGAAATCATTTGAAAGATGATTGCTATCATTTTATGAGTAGTCAAGTGTAGCAACCACCTTTTGACGTGAGTGTGCACATTTACCAGACGCAAGCACCCCCAGTTACTCAGTGTAGCTCACGATTTTACTTCACTTAGAACAAAGATAGCATAGTCACCTCATGACATATCGAACCTCATTTTCTTTGATGAGGAGATATATTTCTCAGCAACAGTGCCATTGCTCTGCCTTGAGCTTACTTTAAGTATAGCCACTTTTTGAAATAAACAGATTCAACAAATGTTTAAAAACAATATTTAGCTGAAGTTTCTCGATCAAGGATGCATTTGTACTAAAAAAAATTTCAGATTCAAGATGGCATAACAAGTCAAAACACGAGAAACTAGTTTAAGTCTATTAAACCCGATCACAAACATGTTCAAGACCATCAAACTTCAAGACTCAAGAAATCATTAATGTTAAACCAAAATCATTCATGTTCAAGGCAATCACAAGACTCTATAAGAGAAAATTCTTCTTGAAGATTTACTCTGATAAACAACCTTAATAATAGATTGGGAATCCTCCAAGAAGTTCAAGGCACTTTGAATCCAAGTTGAACCACAAAAGGATTAAGCAATATCATGCATTGGCTTGGTTTAAGAAGAGAGTGTTGCATAATTGGTAGGCAAGAATAGATGAAGAACACTCCCCCTGAGGTTATGCACTGAGCTCAGACAAAAGTAATTTTTAGACAGAAAGAAATGTGGGGTCGACCTGTCAAAGGAGTGAGGTAGACCTGTAGAATTTTGACTGGATTTTCATGATGAACAAGCCCCCCCTGAGAAGATGCATTCTATGCCATGATGTCAACAGAATGAAGATGAAACATATGCATGAATGCTGCAAAGAGACAGCTCCCCCTTACTATATGGCCTATATGCGACATTGACGCATGGTACGTGGCGGAGGTGAAACCTCACGCATATTGAGTGCTTCTAGGAAAGCATAACCTGCCTTTCCATACATCAACATTTGATATACCATGGCCATGCAAGAATGATGCTATACAAACCATGCAATGTATCGTGAACATGAATTCAATTTTATTATGCATGGATTGGCAATATATTATGCAGCCTAAGTCTTATGTGAATGCTCAAAGCAATGAAGATGCTGCAAGATGATTGCTCATTCTAGATGCATGCTTAGGTTCGAACATTTTTTCTTGTTTTCCTAAACATGATTTGCATTAAAATAGTATGAGATCACAAGATGATGCAAACACAAATCATTCACAATTGATTTTGAACTGAATGCAACATGATGATGTCAATTGCTAGACTCCGCCTTTTGAGCAATGCTAACATGAATAACGAGTTGAGAATGCAGCCATGGTATGCATCATCAAAACGAAAGTCCAAGTATTTCATGTAGCTGATAGAAAGATTTAAGCAACTCATCATCACATCAACTTCATCAGCATAACAAGTTTTTCATGAATTAAACAACTGAAATCAAGCATGGTGTGAGCAAGTTATCAAGCTCAAAAGTTCATCTCACACCTTGGGGGTTTTGCATTTCAAAGAGCAATTCAGTTTGCAGAATCTAATGACATTGGGCAGACGTATGATGCACTATCTACATGTCAAGGCTAAACATGCAAGATGTCTAAACTTAAAGGTTTATGTACATACCTGTGTCTTGAGCTTTTATTTACCTTATGATCCTTTGTTCTGCTCCAAGACATCCTACACCCAAAATTCTCATTTAGAATTTTTAGGTACCCAAGATTGCTTGGGTCCTTGTAGGTTAGCAGCTTTATCATATTCACCAATGTAGCTCATCTGTTTTAGGGAAATTAGATCATCATTTCTCATTTTATGACAATCATACATGTCATGACCATTTTTCCCACAGTAAAAATAGCGCACAAAAGATTGAGCATGCCTTTTATGTTCATGAGCGTGTGCATATGCATTTTGTTTTTGTGGAAGAGCATGGGATTTACCTTTCATGGCATGAAGGTGATGCTTTCCCTTCAAGTGCCAGCACTCTTGGACAGTATGGCCAGACTTACCACAATGAGAGCAGCAAGGAGGAAGATTTTTGTTTAAAGCCATAGAGAGTGTTGACCTGCTTGTATGGGAGTGTCGACTCTTCTGACTCCCCGTGCAATTTTGTGCAGATATCTGCTGAGTAGGTCCTCTGCCGGTATTGACATGTTTCTTTCCTTGCTCTTTCACTTGATCTCCTGCTCTAAGCTCATCATTTCTCAAGATAAAATAATCATGCACAGTGTGACCATGTTTACCACAATAATAACAATGGACATTCATTTTGTGGGAAGCATGATATTTAGCATTGGACATGTTATGGTGCATGTTTTGATGAGCATGCTGAGTTTTACTTTTCTTTCGAGCAGTATGCCCTTTTTGGTGACCACAGGAAGTGGTGGCTTCCGGTGAGCCAGAATCTTGGATTTGGGCAAACATTAACAGAAGATTATTCAAACCTTGAATTTCATTTTCAAGTGAGGAAATGTGCTGTTTAGATTCAACAAGGCCCTCTTTGCATGCTGCCAATTGCTCATTGAGCATGACGTTTATTGCTTTAAGATTTTGATTTTGTTGTTCTAAAACATGCAAAGTTTCAGAGTGATATTCAATGATAGATTTACCTTTTTCATGTGCAGCCAGTTTTTCATGCAATTCTTCTTCAACTTTTTCATGTTCAATTTTCTTTTCCAACAACTCTCTATTCTCTTCTTTCAGAGAATCAATCCGTTTTTGTTGCCATTCAAGATCATCATGGAGACAAACATTTATATTTCTCAAGAATGAATATTTTTTACATACAAAATTAGCAGAGCATGAAACAGAATTTTTATTTCCTTCAATCAACTTCTCATGATAGATTAGCCCATCGGCCATAGTTTGATCATTAGAGATTGACTTAGGTTGGTTTTGAAGTTTTATTACAATTTCTTCCAACCTAGTGATTTCATCATGAAGATTTTCATTTTCTTCCCTTAGACATGCAATGCTTTGATTATGCGTGTCTAGATCAACTGAGAGAGTGTCGTTAAGCTCTTTAAAAATAGAACACTTTTTACAAATCGAGCTTTCATTTTGGTTAATTTTCTTGAGATCCTTTTTCAAATTTTTATTTTCTGTTTTTACCTTTTTGTATTGTGTGATCAATTCATCATAGGCTTCCATAAGCTCTTCAAGAGTGAATTCCTCGGAGTCAGAGTTTACCTGTGATGTGGATGTATTGCTGGACTGTTCTGCACGGTCAGTCATGAAGCATTCTTGTTCTTGTTCCTTCCCTTCATGGATTTTTACCAACTTGTTGAGTACTTGCTTGGCTGTGCTGCAAGAGGACACAAGATGAGTTAGTCTTAGATCAACTACAGCTGTAATTAAGTTATATGCAAGATGATTATCATTGTATTTGGTCTCATGTTTGGCTAACCAATCAATTGAATTTCATGGCAGCTCATGAGGACCATTGTATATAAGAGTCCACAATTGTGGATCTATGGAGCTAACATAGATGAACATTCTTCCAACCCATGTAGAAAAATCTGAACCATCATAAATGGGTGGAGAAGCCATCGAAGCATGTGTAGCATGTGAATCCATCTTAATAACAAACACCGGGATCTTTCCCTGCAGATTGTTGGATCTGGGAATGACAGAGCCTCGTTCTGATACCACTTGTTGGGTCCCACGAGGTGTAAACGGATCTAGAAGGGGGGGTTGAATAGATTTTATCAAAAGCTTTGGCCTATTTAAAACTCTTAGCTATCAGAAGCATGAACCACTCCTATAAAGTGAATGAATCACTTAGACACAATGCACAGTGGAATTAAGTAGAGTGGCACAGAGCATGCAATAGCTTGCAACAACTGTACGTGTGTGTGTGCTATGTTGATCACTCAAAGTTCATATGTGTGTGAATGCAGTGGTGATCAACTAAGGTGCATGCGAGTCTAAGCAAGGGAAACACTTAGTAATACTTTCACCTTGGCGCCTGTGTGCAAGGGTGCAGCAGGCCGCCCAAGGGATGCAGTCAAAGTGCTAAGCTCAATTAAACCGTAGATAAAACTGAAGGTGCAAATCTGAGTGCTTGTGTGTGTAAACAAGATTACCAAGTATGGAACCACACGAACCTGTGAATGGGGGTCGAAGATATAGAGTAATCACACACAATAAACAACCCACAACATAGGGATTTTTAAGGTGGTTCGGTTGCAACCCCGCAACCTACGTCCACCCCTCACCAAAACCCGGTGAGGCTTCCTTGCTGACTCACAGCTTCACCGGGGACACGCCCCAAACCACAGAACAGAGAAAACCCTCTTGCTGTCTTCCTACACACAAAGTCGGCAGGGACGGCTACACCGCAGATCGGAGAACTCCCGATTGCCTTCCTACTAACCACCGGTAGGGACGATCTTCAGTTTCAATAGATTGAATGAAATGAAGAAAGAAACAAGATGAAAATGCTCAAACAAGATATGAAGATATGCTAGAATGAATTAGATCTTGTCTGAGATTGTTGGATCTTGAATCGGTTGAGGATTTGATCTTCCTTTGATCCTTTTGAGTTGATGGAGCAAATATAGGATGTAGCTTGATCTTTCCTTTGAATGTCCTTGAGTTGATGAAGAAGAATATTGGATGTAGCTTGATCTTTTCTTGAATCTCCTTGAGTTGACGAAGAGGTGTATGGATGTAGCTTTGATCACCTTTGAGAGCCTTGAATGTTTCTTGCTTGCTTGGAGGTTGCTTGGCTTCAGATCTGAGCTTGAATCACCTTGGAAGGATGAGGAACTCCAGCCCGAAGTACTGTTCATGCAGGTGCTACAGTACCCTCGAAATGGCCTCCCTTGAGCTCTCTTTTATTCACTTCATCAACTACATCAACTAGGGTTTCTAACCCTCTTGTATTAGTTTTATAGACTTTGAATGGTCTATAGACAAGCCCCAGACCAGATCCATAAATCATGGGTGATTAGGTGACTTTTGGATTGATGGACTGAGGAATCGGAAAACTCTCTTGCATTTCACCCTCTGCCGGCGGGCTCCATGGCTGCCCCTGGGGGCCTCCGTGGCCCCATCAGCGCCTTCAGTTTCGTCACCTTTGCCTGCAAAGTCTCTCGTGTTGTCCAGAACCTTTGCAGATGTTTTATCCTCTTCCTTGTTGCCTCCGGTGATGGTTGGAGAGGTCCATTGTCCTTTGGTGACTGATAACGGTGAGCCTGTTGTTTTCTTCAGCAAGGAGGAGGTTTCCGCGTCGCTTCAGATTTTTTCCCTCTCCATTGTTGCGCGGACACCTTATGGTAGGCCTCCTTTTCCTGAAATCCGCTCTCACCTTGCTTCCAGATGTGGCTTCAAAGATGATTTCATTATCAGTGCGTTAGACCCACGACACTTGCTGCTCCGTTTTCGGAACCAGGATGACTTCATGGCTTTATTGCTCAGGGAGTCTTTATTTGTTCATGGCAAACTGTTCAAATTCTTCAAATGGACCATGGAATTTTCACCAGATCATGACTGCCCTGTTCTTCCCATTTGGATTGAATTCCCGGGCCTTCCAGTAAATTTTTTTCTGGAACCTATGATCCATTCTATTGCTGGTAATATTGGGAAAGTTCTGAAGATTGATCCTTCTACATTCAATTTATCTAACACTACAGCTGTCGTGTTTGTGTTGAGTTGGATATTTCGAAGCCTCATCCTTCCAGAGTTTGGATTGGTTACCCCGGTGGTGGAGATTGGCAAGTTGTTAATTACCCCAAGCTTCCTTTTTTCTGTTCTTTTTGCTCTAAGATTGGTCACTCTGCTGATATGTGCAGAGCAAAATCAAATTCAAAGCAATCTTCTGACTCAACTGTGCACGCTATCAATAGAGGCTCTTCAGGTGCTTTGGCTGTTCCTAAATCCAAATGGCAGGTAGCTGCTGTCAAGAAGTCTACTTTATCTTTGAATACGACTATTGGACAGTCATCAACTGATTTAAACCCGAGGGATGTCATTACATTGAATGGTTCTGCTTCTGCTGGGACTACTTCTAAGTGCTGTCCTGCTTCTGATGATTGCAATTTGGTGATGGCCCTTGCATTGCCCCAATCCGTTAGTGATATGCCTCCTACTACTAAGATTTTAGCCAATGTTGCGGTACATGAAACTGGAGATTGTATACCTTCTCTTAGGACAGATGATTCTGTTCAGCAGTCCACTGCTCAGATGTTGCATCCGCCGGGTGATAAATTGCTTTTGTCGGCCCCTAAAACCCTCAAGTCATCAGACCCCAAGGACTTTTCGAATCAATCAGAGCTCCCTTCATTCCAAAACACTAGTGCTCTTGAAGCAACTTTAACTACAAATGATGATATTCAGAATAGTTTTCTGGTTCCTTTAAAGCAGTCCCAATCTACTGCTTCAAAGAATGGAAATTGTCAGAATATTGCTCATGATGCTGCTATTAAAAATGTGTTTACTATGACTGAAGGTAGACAAGGTGCCATCACCAGAGCTATGAAAAGGGCTGAGTCCGCTGGTTCTCTTAATGATAAATCAGTCTGTTAATGGCTTTTCTCATTTGGAATATTAGAGGTTTTGGAAATGATGTATCCCAGGGTCGTGTTAAACATTTGATCAGAGCTCATAACTTGGACTGCATAGTAATCCTGGAACCTAAAATCAATGTCTCTCAAATGGATAGAATTTGCAGAAAATGGGAATTGATAAAGTTGTTGCCAATACACTTAATGATACTATGGCACACATTTGGGTCATGTGGAAGGGGTCATTAGACTTCACTGTCTTATGTCAAGATGACCAGCAAATTTCTCTTATCCAGACTAATTCAGTCTTGCCTTGTTTCTTTGTTACCTTTGTATATGCTAAATGCTCAGCTGTTGAGCGTCGATCCTTATGGTCTGCCCTTCAATCTGTGCTTGTTAAAGTAAAGGGCCCTTGGCTTGTTGCTTGAGATTTCAACTACATTTTGGATTTGGATGAAAAACTTGGGGGTAATGCTCCTAACCTGAGCACTATTTCTGAATTTCAATCCTGTATTTCCAGTTGTTCTCTGCTTGATGCTGGATATTTGGGTTCTAAATTCACATGGCACAATAACCAGAGTAGGAACAAAGGCATCTGGGCTCGTTTAGATAGGGTTCTCATAAATTCAGAATGGGCAAAGGATCTTCCTATCTCTGTTCACCACCTATCCAGAGAAGCCTCTGACCATGCTCCTCTCCTTGTGAAGGCTTCTGTCCGAGTTCCTTTTAAAAGCAGATTCTGCTTTCAAAAGATGTGGACTATGCATGATCAGTTTCTCTCTGCAATTGACAATTTTTGGAGGCTAGGTCCATTAGCCACATCTCACATTATCACCCTCTGTCTGAAACTGAAGCATATGAGGAAACTGTGGGGTAACTGGAACAAAACTATGTTTGGAAATGTACATGTGAACCTCATGGCTACTGAAGATGAAGTTCTTAAGGCTGAAGTAAACTATGATTCCAATCCCTCTGAAACAAATTCTAAAGCTCTGGATGAGGCTAAATCTTCATTATCGGATAGACTGTTACAACAAGAATGCTTTTGGAGGCAGAAATCAAGGATCAAATGGTTGCTTGAAGGAGACAAAAATACAAAGTTTTTCCACATGACCACTGAAGCGAATAGGAAAAGAAATTTTATTGCTCAGCTTGCAGATGATGCAGGTAACATTACATCTGATAAACTAGAAATGTAACACATTGCAGTGGCTCATTTCCACAGTGCTTTTACTACTCAGAACCATTCTGTTGATGAAGAGTTGTTAAATTGCATACCCTTGTTGGTTTCCCAGCAACACAATATCTCCCTGTGTGCTGTTCCCAATGAGCTTGAGATTAGAAACAATGTCTTCTCCATGTCTGCAGACAGTGCTCCTGGTCCGGATGGATATACTGGTGCATTCTATCACAAGGCCTGGCCTGTTATTTCTCAAACTGTGACTAAAACTGTGCATGAATTTTTTATTCTTCGCAAAACCCTTCCTAAAAGCATTACTTCAACTCTTATAGCTCTTATTCCAAAAAGGATCAATGCCATGGACATTGCTGAGTATAGACCTATTAGCCTTTGTAATTTCATCAATAAGGTTCTCTCTACTATTCTGAACAACAGATTGGCTAATATCCTGCCCTCTATTATTTCTCCCTAGCAGTCAGCTTTTGTGAAAGGCAGATTAATAGTGGATAACATTGCTTTAGCTCAGGAAATGATCCATGAATTGGCCAGGAAAACCAGAGGTCATAATGTGATATTCAAGCTTGATATGGCCAAGGCATATGATAGACTTGAATGGGATTTCCTTTTTGCTGTTCTCAAACGTTTTGGTTTCAGTATGCCTTTCATTGAATTGATTGAACTGTTGGTCACCAATTGCTGGTTCTCTGTTCTGCTTCATGGTGAAGCTGCTGGTTTCTTCAAATCCTCTAGAGGTGTGAGACAAGGTGACCCTCTATCTCCTTCTCTATTTATTATTGCTGAAGAAGCACTCAGTAGATCTCTTCATCAGACTTTTATTCAAATCAAAGTGGAGTGGTATGCTGGTCCTCGTGGCTGCCCTATCACTTCTCATCTCCTGTTTGCGGATGACACCATTATTTTCTACAAGGCATCTACCAAATCTGTGAAAAATCTTTTGAAGATCCTTTTTGCTTATGAACTGGCTTCAGGACAACTGATTAATTCTAGTAAGAGTGGTTTTTTTCTTCATCCCAACAGTATTACTGCTGTTGCTAGTAGGGTTGAAAGGCTTACTGGTTATTGCAGGCATTCCTTCCCTCATAAATATCTTGGTTTCCCATTAGTACTTGGTAGGAGGAAAATGATCCATTGCAGGTATCATCTCTTCAATTCAGAAAAAGATTGATGGCTGGAAGGCCACCATGCTCTCACAGGGTGCTAAATTGATCATAATCAAGCATGTGTTATCATCTATTCCTTTATTTGTTTTAACCTCTTCACCCCTCCATGCTGGTGTTCATAAGCTTCTAGAGAGATCTCTAGCAAATTTCTTCTGGGGGTCATCCAGCTATGGTAAAAGGAGGCATTGGAAGGCTTGGGCAGATATCTGCAAGCCAATTAATTATGGAGGCCTTGGTATCCCATCTCTTAGACAAATGAATTTCGCTATGCGGGTCAAAATGCTTTGGAGGGCTTTTGATGGGGACATCACCTTCCATGCCCATGTTCACAGCTCATCTCCTCGCCCCGGTTGCATCCGGCATGGTCTAGTCATTTAATTTTGAGTCCTATGTAATTTTTATTTGAGTCATTTGATGTATTTTCCCATTTATTTGAGTCATGTTCTAGGTCTTGTGTTCATTTCCCTAAGTTTGAGTGTCATTAGGTTGTCTAGTTAGCTATTGGGCCCAATTCATTGGGCTTGGCCCAAGGGCTCTCCCCTACCCCCTCGGTTATTTATCATTGAGTCAATTGTCAGGGACTTTTGTAGAAATATGGGTTTCCTATATATAGGACCCCATTCCCCCCCATTTCAATTTAATGAATCAATGAATGAAAAACTTACCATTTTGAGAGTTTACACTTCTTATCAAGTGGAGAGATTCCATTTTTTGGGTGAGAGACCCTAGGGGAGAGATTCCCCACCCTTCCCTCTCTTAATCTCTCTTTTCACTCCACTTTCTCTCTCCTCAACACCCAAATTCAAATTTTCTTCGCTCTCCTCCCTTCCCAACCACCTCCACTCCCCACCTACCCCATTTAAGCCTCTACCCATTCCCCACAACCCTCATCAATACTCCACCCCTTCCCAAGACCCCCTCCACCAATCCTCTCCTCACCATCCAACCCCCAACTACCCCTCCCACTTTCCCAAGCACCCTTCCCACTACCCCAAGCACCACTTCCCTTCCCCAACACAACCCCCCCATTCCTAATACAAAAAAATTAACCCCACCCTTAAACATATTTTTGAATATCCTTTCCCTCTCTCCATTCCAACCAAATTCGCAGCCCCCACTACCACCATCTATTGGACCCTCTTCCAGACCTTATTCTCCACCTCCCACACCTTAGAACACCCCCTCCAAGACCCCCTTACAACCAGGGGTCACTCCCACACTCATCTACCACCTTCCCCTTCTTCTTTCTTGGTCATTGGAAGCTACTTCGAAGTTGCAGTTTGCTGTCCAGAGGTTGCACATGAACCAGTAACTTGCAGCGGCCACCACAACTTCCTCCGGATGAGTTTGAAGACCCAAGAGATATCGTCGGAAGCGTCTACCAGTCTCCTTCGCAACAGAAGTGGTTTCATCTTCTTCCGATCTCTGAGCCATCCAGGAGGTCCATTCTCCCACAACTGCATAGTTCTGCCTCGGCTGACGACCTGAGCTAGATTAGAAGCTCTGCCACGACGAACCCCGAAGGAATCAGTCCATGAGTTCTTCTACAAAGTTCTTTCCCTTCCTATCTACTTTCAGAATCAAGAAGCGAAACTCCATTCGGCATCCTGTAGCAGGCGTTATCAATTTTCTCCCTCAACTTCACAGTCCTGTTACCCACAGTCTGCTCTGACCTGTCAATAGTGTTCAGAGTTCCCTGGTCCTCTCCGACATCATTTAGCCTCCCCGTCAGTTTTTATGCAAAGAGGACTCGTCCACGGTTCCAAAGACTCTGACGGTGCTCGATTCCTAGTTCGGGAGCTGTCGGGGCATCTTCTGAAACCTACTGTTGGAAACCAGGAGCTAGCTCTGCAGAGATCCTGATCCGGAGATAAAGCTTCACCACAACAAACCCCAGAGGAATCAGGACACGAGTTCTTCTGTAAAGTTCTTCCTCTCCCTGTCTACTTTCAGAAACAAGAAGCAGAAATCCATTCGGAATCTTGCAGAAGAAGTTACCAATTTTATTCCTCAGGCGTTCGACTCTACTTCCCACTGTCTGCATAGATCACTCCTCACTTTTCTGAGTCCTCTGATCTTCACCGGCATCTTTTGGCATCTCTGTTTGTTCTGCTGTAAAGAGGACTCACCCACGGTTCCAACGGTTCTAACGGTGACTGATTTGGAGTTCAGGAACGGTCGGGGCAGCCGCGTCTTCCTGCTGTTGATAGTCTGTAGCAGACAGTCCGAGATTCAGCAACCTTGTTCGTACTCCCGCCCAGGCTGCCAGCGACCCCTGAAGAAATTGGAAAAATTCAGAGGCACTCCTGTTCCAGAGACGAAGAGATCCCCACTAATCTCACCATCAGAGAAATTCCAGAGAGAGTTTTGCGGCCTCCACACCCTCTGTCTGTCAGCTATTACAGAGAGAAGGCTGATTCGGTGTCATCACTTCTTCATCACTCTTAGCACTAGTTTCCCCTCCCCGCTTGGCCGACTGAAGGCCCCTCCCTGCGTAGAGGTAGTTTTGATTGTAACTATCATCTTCCCTTCCCCACGATCCCCCCCTTGCATGGGGTGTAGTGTTGTAATAGCTTAAACAGGTCAAGCTACCCCGGCGCGGCGTGTGGGGAAACCACGCTTCCCCGCTCGCCCTCGTCTCCGAGCGGGACCGGTTTCTTCAAACCGGTCGAGTAAGTGCTCCAAACTTTGCTCTAATTTGTGTTTGTTCTTTTAATATTAGTTCATAAACTCCGCTGGCCGTGAATGAGAGCCCGATCCTTAAGCTCTTGTGCTATAAGTGATCACCGTGGGAAAAGAGAGAAACCGGTGCCTTTGGCACTTGGTCGGCCCCATTGTCTTGGGCTTCCACATCCATTGGGAATCAAGTCTTGGCCTTGCTGGCCCTCTACCAGCAAGGGCCCAATCCCTCAACCTCACCTTGGCATTGCCAAGTTACCCCGGGCTTGGGTGAGCGACGAGAGAGCGGCGGCCCAAATTGGCCCATTTAGATTACGAATGTGCTTGCTTGCTTAAGTCCAAGGTCGTGTCACATCAATTGGTATCAGAGCAAGTTCTAGACTTGTCTCTACTAAGTCTTGTCCTAGGGCCATTGCATGCATCACCCTTGTCCACTATCATGACTACCTCATACATGGCATATTCGCCACTCTTAGGCCCATTAGAAGCCTTTGTGTTTGATGGATCCCACCCTAGCATATATCTAGAATGGGAGAAGTCCATAGACCAACACTTTGGGAGGTTTACCCTGTCAGGGCTTGTCCAAGTCAACTATGCCAAGAGTTTGCTTTGGCGCCAAGCTAGGAAAGAATGGGAGAACATTGTAGGTTTGAGAGAAGCCAAATGGGAGGCACCCATTGAATCTTGGGATGAAATGAGGGCCGATCTTAGAAAGATCTACGCACCCCAACCCAAACCTCTTCAACCAACCGATCTTTCACCCCCGAACCCAACTCCCACCCATGAACTTCCCCGACCAATCCCAACCCAAGTCCACCCATGTTCACCACCCCGAGAGTACCATGCACTGACCATTATCACTCCACCCACCATAGACTATCCTACCCCATTATCCTTGGAAGTTGTGGCCCACACTCCTACCCAAGTGGAGATGGATGCCAATCCAGATTCACCTCCCACCATAGAGAACATCCTAGACCCCCCACTTCCACCCACCTCTCCTAGTTCGGGTCCTCATGAGCCGCACACCCTAACCATGAATGAGTCCATACTCCAATGGCTTAAGCAAGGCCCCACCATTCCTAGCTCACCACCTTACCTCTCACCCTTGGCATATCAAGTCCAAATTATGCCCACCCGGTCTTCCCATGTCACACTTCAAACCTCCTACTTTGTGGAAGGCTTAGGGGACCTAGTGGACTGTTTACAATGGCAAGTCTACTTGACCAATATGCTAGCCATAGGACCATTGGAGTCTAGCCCCATCTACTCTAGTGGACCCTTCCTAGCTTACCCCGCCACCGGTTCCATCACCTCCATCTACACTAGTGGCCATTATACGAGTGAAATCCTCCTCTTTCTCCCCAAGGATGAGAAACCAATCTTGGCCCACTTCCCACCCATCAAGATTCCAATTGCTTTAATTGGCCAACCCACTAGAGACCTTGGCCCAATTATCTTGGAGGAGGATGACTCACCGTTTGGGTACCTTGAAGACATAGAGTGCCACCCTCTAGGAAGACCTTTTCACTACCCCTTTCATCCCTTCCTATGGGAGCCTAGACCCCTATGTGACCCAACCACCTTATCCACCACCCACCTTTCCCTAACCCAACCCACCATGTTTGACCCAATCCACCCCATCCTAGACCCGAGTTACACCTTGGGAGCCATGACCTTGGGCCACATATCCCTAGGTAATAAGGTTGTGCTCCACCCCATGATGACCACCTTCTTAGATCCATTCGATCCTTTCCAATGGGAGTTCAAAGGTTGTCCCACACCTATACACATGGAAGTCACCCTTGGGAAAAACATGCATGTGTCTAGGCTTACCACACCACTTGGCATGAACGCTATGTTGGGTCCATTCATTCATATCACCCACATGTCAAGTAATACGGATGTCCGGGTCCCCCGATATTTATCACCACTTTGCATGATAGGGCCACCTACGGGTGCCCCGGCCCACCTAGGCTGACCAAAGTCTACACTACATCATTACATGATAGGTCTACTTTTGGTTGCCCAGGTCCACCCATCACCCCTAGAATGTCTGCATTCACAACATTGCATAAAGAGATCCGCAAGCACATTAGCAAGAAGAATGTGACTTATAAAAGGCGAGCCGACTCTCATCGACGTCACCAAGAATTCCATGAGGGTGACTTTGTGATGGTAAGGACGTAGAGGCTCTCCCCGGGAGCCATCTCCAAATTGAGGCCACGTGGGGCTGGTCCCTTCCAGGTCCTGAGGCGCATTGGTGCAAATGTCTATGAGTTAGATCTCCCCGAGGAATATGGGGTAAGTCCCACATTCAGTGTCGCCGACCTAGTGCCATACCAGGGACCCACGGTGGTACCTAGTGAGGATATTGAGCCTATTCCCTCCGTTGAGAGAGCACCCACCTGTGAGGAGAGTCCACCAGCCAAGAGAGCCCAGCGTGAGCGCATTGAATGAATATTGGATGAACATGTCACTACCATCAGGAGCAAGGTATACGAGCGCTATCTCGGCAGGTGGATGGATCGGTCTCGTTCGGAAGACTTGAGGGCAGTACCACTTCTACACCCTCAAAGGAGGGAAGGACACTTACTCGATGGAGTCGAGTTCTCCGCACCCCGGGAGTATGATGGGGACATCACCTCCCATGCCCACGTTCACAGCTCGTCTCCTCGCCCCGGTTGCATCCGACATGGTCTAGTCATTTAATTTTGAGTCCTATGTAATTTTTATTTGAGTTATTTGATGTATTTTCCTATTTATTTGAGTCATGTTCCTAGGTCTTATGTTCATTTCCCTAAGTTTGAGTGTCATTAGGTTGTCTAGTTAGCTATTGGGCCCAATTCATTGGGCTTGGCCCAAGGGCTCTCCCCTACCCCCTCGGTTATTTGTCATTGAGTCAATTATCAGGGACTTTTGTAGAAATGTGGGTTTCCTATATATAGGACCCCATTCCCTCCCATTTCAACTTAATGAATCAATGAATGAAAAACTTGCCATTTTGAGAGTTTACATTTCTTATCAAGTGGAGAGATTCCATTTTTTGGGTGAGAGACCCTAGGGGAGAGATTCCCCACCCTTCCCTCTCTTAATCTCTCTTTTCACTCCACTTTCTCTCTCCTCAACACCCAAATTCAAATTTTCTTCGCTCTCCTCCCTTCCCAACCACCTCCACTCCCCACCTACCCCATTTAAGCCTCTTCCCATTCCCCACAACCCTCATCAATACTCCACCCCTTCCCAAGACCCCCTCCACCAATCCTCTCCTCACCATCCAACCCCCAACTACCCCTCCCACTTTCCCAAGCACCCTTCCCACTACCCCAAGCACCCCTTCCCTTCCCCAACACAACCCCCCCATTCCCAAGACAAAAAAATTAACCCCACCCTTAAACCTATTTTTGAATATCCTTTCCCTCTCTCCATTCCAACCAAATTCGCAGCCCCCACTACCACCATCTATTGGACCCTCTTCCAGACCTTATTCTCCACCTCCCACACCTTAGAACACCCCCTCCAAGACCCCCTTACAACCAGGGGTCACTCCCACACTCATCTACCCCCTTCCCCTTCTTCTTTCTCGGTCATTGGAAGCTACTTCGAAGTTGCAGTTTGCTGTCTAGAGGTTGCAGATGAACCAGTAACTTGCAGCTGCCACCACAACTTCCTCCGAATGAGTTTGAAGACCCAAGAGATATCGTCGGAAGCGTCTACCAGTCTCCTTCGCAACAGAAGTGGTTTCATCTTCTTCCGATCTCTGAGCCATCCAGGAGGTCCATTCTCCCACAACTGCATAGTTCTGCCTCGGCTGACGACCTGAGCTAGATTAGAAGCTCTGCCACGACGAACCCCGAAGGAATCAGTCCATGAGTTCTTCTACAAAGTTCTTTCCCTTCCTATCTACTTTCAGAATCAAGAAGCGAAACTCCATTCGGCATCCTGTAGCAGGCGTTATCAATTTTCTCCCTCAACTTCACAGTCCTGTTACCCACAGTCTGCTCTGACCTGTCAATAGTGTTCAGAGTTCCCTGGTCCTCTCCGACATCATTTAGCCTCCCCGTCAGTTTTTATGCAAAGAGGACTCGTCCACGGTTCCAACGACTCTGACGGTGCTCGATTCTGAGTTCGGGAGCTGTCGGGGCATCCTCTGCAACCTTCTGTTGGAAATCAGGAGCTAGCTCTGCAGAGATCCTGATCCGGAGATAATGCTTCACCACAACAAACCTCGGAGGAATCAGGACACGAGTTCTTCTGCAAAGTTCTTCCTCTCCCTGTCTACTTTCAGAACCAATAAGTAGAAATCCATTCGAAATCTTGCAGAAGAAGTTACCAATTTTATTCTTCAGGCGTTCGACTCTACTTCCCACTGTCTGCATAGACCACTCCTCCCTTTTATGAGTCCTCTGATCTTCACCGGCATCTTTTGGCATCTCCGTTTGTTCTGCTGTAAAGAGGACTCACCCACGGTTCCAACGGTTCTAACGGTGACTGATTTGGAGTTCGGGAACGGTCGAGGCAGCCGCATCTTCCTGCTGTTGATAGTCTGTTGCAGACAGTCTGAGATTCAGCAACCCTGTTCGTACTCCCGCCCAGGCCGCCAGCAACCCCTGAAGAAATTGGAAAAATTCAGAGGCACTCCTGTTCCAGAGACGAAGAGATCCCCACTGGTCTCACCCTCAGCAAAATTCCAGAGAGAGTTCTGCGGCCTCCACACCCTCTGTCTGTCAGCTATTACAGAGAGAAGGCTGATTCGGTGTCATCACTTCTTCATCACTCTTAGCACTAGTTTCCCCTCCCCGCTTGGCCGACTGAAGGCCCCTCCCTACGTGGAGGTAGTTTTGATTGTAACTATCATCTTCCCTTCCCCACGATCCCCCCCTTGCATGGGGTGTAGTGTTGTAATAGCTTAAACAGGTCAAGCTACCCCGGCGTGGCGTGTGGGGAACCCACGCTTCCCCGCTCGCCCTCGTCTCCGAGCGGGACCGGTTTCTTCAAACCGGTCGAGTAAGTGCTCCAAACTTTGCTCAAATTTGTGTTTGTTCTTTCAATATTAGTTCATAAACTCCGCTGGCCGTGAATGAGAGCCCGATCCTTAAGCTCTTGTGCTATAAGTGATCACCGTGGGAAAAGAGAGAAACCGGTGCCTTTGGCACTTGGTCGGCCCCATTGTCTTGGGCTTCCACATCCATTGGGAATCAAGTCTTGGCCTTGCTGACCCTCTACGAGCAAGGGCCCAACCCCTCAACCTCACCTTGGCATTGCCAAGTTACCCCGGGCTTGGGTGAGCGACGAGAGAGCGGCCGCCCAAATTGGCCCATTTAGATTGCGAATGTGCTTGCTTGCTTAAGTCCAAGGTCGTGTCACATCAGCTTTAAACTCAAATTCAGTTTGGGCTATATACTTCAGATCAAAATACATTGGGGACTCCCATCCAGCTGAAATTTCATTTCGGAATATGAAGGGCCACATGAGGAAGAGATGGATGCAAGCTAATAGTTTCCTTCAGCAGCATATTAAAGTGGTTATATGTGATAGGAGATCTACAAATTTCTGGTTTTATAACTGGTTTGGTAACTCCAGATTAGGTTCTTTTGTCCCTAAGGACCTTATTATCAACAAAAAAGTCACTGTCAGTCAGTGCATTTCTAATCCGACACCAGAGGAATGTGCATTGATCAACACCTATCTACCTACTGCTGTTCAGAATGCACTAAGGCATGTTACTCTATCTTCCTTCCCCGACACGATGGTTTGGTCACTATCCAGCTCAGGCAAGTGTATGACTTCCTCTATTTATAGGGCCTCCAGTAGCAGAGATCTTCACACTCCTATTCTGTCAAGTTGGAATAATATCTGGTCAGCTTGGTTGCCCTCTAAAATTTCTGTGCTCATTTGGAAAATTATCAATGGTTGCATCCCTGTTGATACTAAAGTCCAAGCAGCGGGTATTCCCCTATGCTCCAAATGCCACTGCTGCAACAGTTCCTGTATGGAAGACATTAATCACTTATTCCTAAATAGTGAGACAGCTTCCTATATATGGTCTTTCTTTCGTAAGTTTGAGATGCAGGTTAATGGCTGTTCTATCAGATCTGCTCTCCTGATTATTACCTCTCAACTGAAGAAAAAATCAGCACATGATTTCTTTACTCTAGCTGTCATTGGCTTTGGTCTGTGGGAGCTATGGAAGGCCAGGAATTCTTCAAAATTCGATGGGAAACATACTTCCATAAATTGCCTTCTCCACAAAATTATCTTAAAGGTCAAGAAAAGCTGCACTCTAGCTGATCTTCAGGAAAAAAATCACAGCAAAAGGACTATTCTGGAGGCATTTGGTCTAAAGGCTGCTACTAACCCTACACCAAGATTCAAGATTGTAAAGTGGATCTGTCCGCCTTGGCCCTTCATCAAAATCAATACTGATGGTTCTTGCAAACCCTCTGGTGACTCAGGTGGTGGTGGGGTCATAAGGGATTCCCATGGATCGGTTTTACTTGCCTTTTCTCACTACTATAGCCAGTCTAGCAGCCTTATTGCTGAAGCTCGGGCACTCTTGGATGGCATCAAATACGCTCTTACCATCACTAGTGACATGATTCTTATTGATTGTGACTCCAACATTTTGGTGCAGGCTGTTACAAAAGTAATTCAATGTCCTTGGGTGATTCTCCATTTTGTCAGAGAGATTTGGAGCCTCCTTCCCCCGCATCATTCAATTAACCACATCTATAGAGAAGCCAACAGTGTTGCTGATCTGTTAGCATCTTTAGCATGCTCCACTAAGTGTAATTCTTTCTATTTTCATCATGAGCTGCCTCAGAATATCAAAGGTGCAGCCCGTTCGGATAAGCTAGGCATGCCTAGCATTCGCCTCTTGTAATAATTCTTTACTCTTTATCAATAATATCATCCTCCTAGTGGTGCGATGTTGGTCTCCATCATCCTCCACTTGGCTGGGGTTTTACAAAAAAAAAGGTGACTTTTGGATTAAACAAATCCATGTTGAATGGCCCTTTTTGAAGTGGAAACAAAAGTCAACAATTGATGGCTCGGGGCTGGCGGTCGACCTACAGCTTCTGGCGGTCGACCTCTACTGAGAAATCTACAAACGGGCGGTCCCTGGGATTTTCGGTCGACCACTACTGGCTGGCGGTCGACCTGCAGCTGACAGAACTGCAGACGGGAGTCTGCTGGCTGGGGCGGTCGACCGCCCCAGTGCTGGCGGTCGACCGCCAGCTGGGCAGCCCCCCAGTTCAGTCCGGGTCAGTTCGTCAGCCCTGCAGCTCTGTCGCTTGAGTCCATTAGCAGCCCGTTCATGTCTGTAACTTCATCCTTGTTGGTCTAGAAGGTACCAACTGAATCTTTGTCTTTGGACTCTCATCTTGTTCAGTGACCTTGGCTAGTTGAATGAAGCTTGTAGTTGTTGTATAGACTTTGCATCAAGGCTTGGACGTGTAGACTTTGTGTGCATGTATGAACTCTGTATAGACTTTATACCTTGATCATGCATGAGCCTGTACAGCCTTGCTTCATGAGCGTACAAACTTGGTAACTTGATGCACGAAGACAACAAAACGCAATGTATAGACTTTGCGTGTGAAGCAGCCGGCCAATGTATAGACTTGTGTTGCAACCATCAACCAACGTATAGACTTGGAGTTGTGCTAGCAGCCAACGTACAGACTTTGTCTTGTGCAACGTACAGACTTTGAGTTGTGCATGCAGCCAACGTACAGACTTCATCTGCAGCAATGTATAGACTTCATCTGCCGCAACGTACAGACTTTGTGTTGTGCATGCAGCCAACATACAGACTTCATCTACAGCAATGTATAGACTTCATCTGCCGCAACGTACAGACTTCATCTGTCGCAACGTACAGACTTTGTGTTGTGCATGCAGCCAACGTACAGACTTTATCTTGTTGGATGTATAGACTTGATGAATCTTGTTGGATGTATATACTTGATGAATCTGAGTGTACAGACTTTGTTGGATGTATAGACTTGATGAATCCGAGTGTACAGACCTTGTTGGATGTATAGACTTGATGAATCTTGTTGGATGTATAGACTTGCTGAAGCCGAGTGTATGGACTTGCTAATGTATAGACTTGCTGAACCCAAGTGTATGGACTTTGTTGGATGTATAGACTTGCTGAAGCCGAGTGTATGGACTTGCTGATGTATAGACTTGTTGAACCCAAGTGTATGGACTTTGTTGGATGTATAGACTTGTTGAACCATGTCTCTTGATCTTGATCATCTACACTGGAGGTATAATAACCTGAAATGTATGAATGTTAATATTATCAAGCATTAATGACTACAGAGGCAGACATCATCAAAACCATAAAAGTAATCATGTTGCACACATGTTCAACAGCGCGTTCGCTCACCCATTTTGTCCCAACATTTTTAGGTAATCAGGTGGCTAGCGAGATCGAAACTCACACGGGAGGGACAAATGTGCAAGAGAGCTCTAGAGTTTAGTTGACCCGAGTCTTTTATCTTTCTTAAGTCTTGCAGGGAGTCTCTTGTTTAGTTTATCATGTCTAAGACCGTTAGTGTGTCATTCTTTTCCATTTATAGTGATGTAGTTGAGTCTTTTAATTTGGAATTTGGAATTTGTAAGAGACTTATATTTGAAATAAAATTTTGTTATTACTCCAAAATTCTTTGGTCTTATGTTTCATGCCCTCGATTATTCACGACTGTTTAACTGTCACGTTCTGAGCAAACGACACGTTCCGCTGCTATCGGTTCGGGGCGTGACAGAGGTGGTATCAGAGCTTCAACTTTCAAATCCTTAGGTCATTAAATCCAAGAGATAGGTTGAGTATCCTTGTCGGTCATCCTATATGGATTTCGTGAGAATTGGGTAGAGCTTGGGGTTAAATTATAAAAGAATGATAAGATATTTAAGTCTCCTTATTATTCTTAAGTAAATAATTAATCTTCCCAATTATTCTTGCAGGAACAAAATGGAGGCATCTAAGCCAAGCTTTATCCCTGAGATGGTATTGGTAGATATCCAGGCTTATGCAGATGATGGGAATCAACATCGAGCACTAACTTTTCTTTTTACAGTTGTGTCATTTTGTTTGTATTTATACCCTTGGCTAATTAGGTTTGCAATTGTAAGGCATTATAAGCCAAAGGATTAGTCTTTAAAGTCTTTGGGTTTATTTGTACAAGTCCAGTAGGTCCAGTAGGGGCCCCCACCCTCTTTTTCATTGGTCCACCTAGGTTCTAGGGCCCGTGTGGGGCCGGTTCAAAGTCCAAGATTGGAATTGAACCAAGGGGGGACAAAAAAATGAAAATTCAAATTTGATGGCCCCTTAAGTCAAGGGGGCGCACCCTTTTATTATAGTTTATTCATGTTGTAATTTTTTTAGTTTTATTTCTTTTGACCACATGGGGATTAAATATCCTATCCCTAGTTTACCCCTCCCTAACTCTAGATCTAGGGATAGGTTTGGTCTTTTTTACATTTATATATATATATCATGTAATTTTCATTTTGATAGAATTAATGTGAGAAAATTTCAGAAATTGCCAAGAGCAACCCAAGGGCGCCCCTCTCTCTCTCCCACCCCATTGTAGATTAATTTCTACGAATTTCTTGAGGTGTGAAGCCTCCTCCCCTCCCCCTCTCTTAGTGTGAAGCTCAGCAGTGCTGTCGCCGCCACCATCGAGCCGCCGTCGCACCACCATCGCCGCTGAATCGGAATTCTATCCAGATCAGGACAGAAGGTGGAAGCCCGATTTTTATCTCCACATCAGGAGATCTGATCGAGTTTCAATTTTGAGTGTTTTTTTTTCTTGTTATCCCCAGTCTCCATATTAAATTTCGTGCCAATCAGAGGTCATTTGCTATTTTTTCCGTAATTTTAGTTCCATCCATGACAGTCTGCCAGTTTGCAGATCTGGGGGATAGAGTCTGGTTGTCGTATTTTTCCCCCACCCTTATACATCTCCATAAATCCCCAAAAAAATCATATGTGTTCCTCGCTTACCTCCATTGCACCCATAATTTTTCTGGAGTCTAGATCCATTGTTTTCCTATCGGTCAAAATTCAATTTTAGGCAGTTCTTGTTCTTCCCTATGTGTCTGTAATTCCAAGTCAGAAAAAAACTACAACCCACAGTCGTTTTCATTTCTAATCCGTCTACTGGAGGGATCTAAAATAATTATATGTTGTAGCCCTCTGAGTCCTCTATCCATCGGTACCAAGTTTGCATCGATCCGACATCGGATCTGGCCGCAAGAAATTCTTTTCGTGGAGGCGCGTCGTTTAGATCCGTGGACAGGCCAGCAAATCAGTCCACCGGTAAATCCTGGTAAAATACGCCGGGATACCTTCGGTGACCGCCACTCCCGGAGATCGCTCGGAAACCCATCAGCAATGTCCCAGCAAGCCGCTGTGGCAATGAGACGCCCGGACACCGCCGTCCCAGCAGCCGGACCCGCCTGTTGTCCCGCGGGACCCGCAGAACCAAGCCGAACCCGCAGTTCATCTCCGGCCGGGGAGTGTTCCAAATTGCTGCCCGTCAACCCAAGCTTGGTATTCCCAGGTTATTTTTGTCGCTCTTCTTGGATTTGTTTAATCCAAAAGTCACCCAATCTCCCATGATTTGTGAATCTGGTCTGGGGGGTGTCTATGGACCATTCAAAAGATATAAAACCAATACAAGAGGGTTAGAAACCCTAATGCATCAAGAGGGATCAAGGGAGATCAACGGAGGCTAGAGGAGGTCCAAGGAAGAAGAAGGTACTGCAGCCATGAATAGTACTTCGTGCAGACTTCTTCATCCATTCCAAGGTGATTCAAGCTTAGATCTAAAGCAAGCAACCTCCAAGGAAGGTAGAAGCAATCAAGGTTCTCAAGGGTGATCAAATCTTCATCCATAAACATCTTCATCCACTCAAGGGGATCCAAGGAAGCTCATCTCACAAGGAAGAAGAAGCCATTGTTGCTGAATCAAGAGGAGAGCTTTGTGAAGAAGAAAGAAGCCTCTGTTGGTGATCTACATCGATTGAAGAATCAGATTCAAGCTCCAGCAATCTCAGACAAGATCTTTTCTCTCTGAGCATATTTCATCTCTTGTCTGAACATCTATTTGTTCTCTTTTCATTTTGTCCAAACTATTGAAACTGAAAATCATCCCTACCAGTGGTTAGTAGGAAGGTAATCGGAAGTTCTCTGATCTGCGGTGTTGACGTCCCTACCGATGTTTAGTAGGAAGACAATCGAAGGTCTTTCCGATCTGCGGTTTGATGCGCTGCACTAGTGGAGCCTCACCAGGTTTGGTGAGGGGTGATCGTAGGACAGGGGATTCAGTCCGAACCACCTTAAAATCTCGTGTGTTATGGTTTGATTGTGTGATTGCTTTGTGCTAAATGCAAGCTTAGGTTCAATCTCTATATTACTTGTTCATCTTGCTAAGCAAATCATTGTGTCTTTCGTTAAGCTAGTTATATTCCGCTACGATTATCATTATCTAACTTTTAAGAGGGGTGTATTGCGAAAAGAGGGATAGATCTCTTCACCCCTCCCCTCTTTATCTGACATACACTACTCAACAAGTGGTATCAGAGCCTAATCTCTCATTATGGGGTCTAACGACCTTGAGAAAAATGGTGGATTGTCGTCCAAGGGTTTATTACTTGAAGGACATTCCGTGAATAGGCCTCCTTATTTTATTGGATCTAATTATCCTTATTGGAAATAACGTATGCAGGTGTTCATTTGCGCCCAAGACTACGAACTCTAGCCAGTGATCAGCAAACGTCCGTATGAGCTTACAGATGATGAGGAATTGTGGACCAAAGAACAAATAAGGAAATTAACTGTCAACTGGGGTGCTAGACACTTCATACAATGCTCACTCCATCCAGTAGAATTCTCAAGAGTGGCTACCTGCGCAACTACATAAGAAATGTGGGACATGTTAGAAGTGATTTATGAAGGAACCTCTCAGGTACGAGAAACAAAAGCTAACATTTTAGTTTCTGAATATGAAATGTTCAGGATGAGGCCCGATGAGTCAATTCAAGACATGTATCCTCGCTTAACTCTGCTTACTAATAATCTAACTGATCTTGGAAATAAATATTCAGAGCAGAAAATTGTAAAGAAAATTCTCAGATCACTGACCCCAGCATGGCACACAAAGGCTACCATGATTGAAGAATGCAGAGATCTCGCAACTACTAAGGTAGATGAACTCATTGGGTCATTGATGACATATGAGATCAATCTAAAGAACAAAGAGGCTGAGGTACCTAAAAAAAAGTCCCTAGCTCTTAAAGCAAGACTCAGCGGTCAAAGCACTTCTGATGAAGGTGAGGCTTCTACAAGTGAGCGAGATGAGGATGACGTAGCCATGCTCACACGTAAGTTCAGAAAATTTCTGAGAAAAGAAGGTAAGAGATTCATGAGAGAAAGGTCACAGGTAAGGAAAGGCTTCAAATCCAATTCTAAAAATTTTAAGAAAGCTGACAAGAGTATTTTCTATTCTTGCAATAAACTAGGGCATTTCAAGACTGAATGTCCAGAAAAATTCATAAAAGCTGACAAATGGAAGGGCAAGAAGAAGAACAAGGCCATGGTGTCCACATGGAGCGACGAAGAAGAAAGTGATGATGGAACCAACTCCTCGGATAAAGAAAAAGAATATCTTTACCTCATGGCCAGAGGTGACGAAGAAACTGAGGTAAAATCTCCATTTGAAAATTTCACAATTGATGATTGGGAGGAAGCATATATACAGCTCATGGAGAAATATGACATGTACAAGAATGAGATTAAATTATTGAAAAAGAAAATTAACTTGTTTGTGCATGATCATGATATGAATGATAAAACTTCTTCACTTGAAACTGAAATTGAAGATCTTAAGAAAATGATTGAGAACTTGGAAGAGGGAAGAAAAGAAATGGATGACTTGAAAACTAAAAATGAAGACTTAAGAAATGAGATTGATAGCATGAAGCTAAAAATATAAGCCTATGAAAAGGACAGCAAATTGAGTAATGAGAAGTATGATGCTGTCAAACAAGTCAACACTCAACTCCTTCAAAACATTGAAAACCTACAAAAAGAGTTGAAGGATAAACAACAATCTTTAGAAAAATTTGTAGATGGAAGAGAAAACCTAGATGCATTGCTAGGTACTAGAATGAATTTCAACAAGGAAGGGTTAGGTTTTGAACCAACAAACAAAATGCCAATTGGGTTAAAAACTGTCACATTTGTTTCCTCTTCTGATGCCTCTACCTCAAACACAACACCCAAAGGAAAAGAAAAGGTTGAAGAGAAAGCCACTAAAATTCACAAAAAGATTGCTCAAAAGCCTAAGAAAAGTCAACCTTCCCTACAGCATAGATCAACACTTCCTTGGCCATCCCCAACTCAGCCTTCCAGAAGCCACTATAACTGGGTTGCACATAGGACAGGTCGACACTCCCATTCATGCAGGTCGACACCACCTTACTTTTGGGGAAATTATGATTCCTTTGAGCATCAATCCTATAAGCCTCAATCCCCTAGGTGGCAAAATAATCACTTTCAACCCAAAACCAACCAGTGGCCTCAAAGGTTTAAGAATCAAACTTCCTCAAACTTCCATAAAATCCAACAAAGAGCTTCTAAACAAAAAGTGAATGTCAAAGCTGAAAAGAAATATCAAATTCCTACACTAAGCAAAGAGAACATGAATGCTAGGAAGGTTTGGATTCCAAAAGAGATGGTATCCTATTTTAAAAATCTGAAGAAGTTGGTGGGACCCAAGTTTTGTTGGGTTCCAAACCCCATTGCTTAATTCCTTGTGTAGGAGTGTCTTGCAGCCATGCATAACCGGTGGTACCTTGATAGCAGCTGTTCAAGACACATGACTGGAGACAAATCATAATTTTGTCTCTTAAAGAAAAAGGAAGGAGGACACGTCACATTTGGAGGGAACAACAAAGGAAGAATCATTGGAACATGTAATATAGGTAAGAACCTCTCCCACTCCATTGGAAACGTGTTGCTAGTTGAAGGTTTGAAATACAACTTGCTCAGTATAAGTCAATTGTGTGATAAAGGTCACAAAGTGTTGTTTGACTCTCATGAATGTAGAATCCTTGAACCAAAATCTGACAAGATAAAATTTTCTGGCAAAAGAGTCAACAATGTTTACATGATTGACTTAGATGATCCTGCTTACATAAATCTCTATCTTGCTGCACCAAAATCTGAGCTTGCATGGTTATGACATCGTAGACTAAGACATGCTAGCTACAATATCTTACATAAACTTTTGAAGCATTCAATGGTGAGAGATTTGCCTAAACTATCTTTTAAACAAGAAAACAAATTGTGTGATGCATGTGCCCTAGGTAAACAAACAAGAAAATCCTTCAAGACTAGATCTGAAAATTTGTCATCCAAACCACTCGAGCTGATTCATATGGACTTGTTTGGTCCAACCAGAACTGCTAGTTTAAGTGGTAGAAAATATGGATATGTCTTAGTTGATGATTTCTCAAGGTTCACATGGGTTTTCTTTCTCACACATAAAAATGATACTTTTGATGAGTTTCAGGCACTCTAAATGAAGATAAAGTA
Source organism: Amorphophallus konjac (assembly GCA_022559845.1). Taxonomy (NCBI): domain Eukaryota; kingdom Viridiplantae; phylum Streptophyta; class Magnoliopsida; order Alismatales; family Araceae; genus Amorphophallus; species Amorphophallus konjac. The sequence goes on along the minus strand of CM040128.1, from coordinate 109,814,072 downwards.
AGACGGTGAGTTTAAAATATCCAATCTTCAATCTGATCATGGTGGTGAATTTGAAAATATTGAATTCTATAATCTCTGTAGGACTGAAGGCATTTCTGATCGATTTTCATCACCAAGAACCCCTGAGCAAAATGGTGTAGTTGAAAGAAGGAATCGAACACTCATAGAGATGGCGAGAATAATGCTTGCCGAACGGCAACTCCCAAGGAAATTTTGGGTTGAGGCGGTAAACATGGATTGTTACATTATCAACCGATCTATCGTAAGGCCACACACCAAAAAGACTCCTTATGAAAGGTAACACGCCTTCTCTCTCACATATGAAAGTGTTTGGGTCTAAATGCTTCATCCACAATAATGACAAAAGAGAATTACATAAATTCGAGCCCAAGAGCGATGCAGGTATATTCCTTGGATATTCTGATAGATCTAGGGCTTATAGAATTTACAACATTAAGCGTCATACTGTGGAAGAATCACCCCATGTTTCCTTTGATGAATATCATGATGATTCTAAAAATGATAACCATTGCAGGAAAAATGATGAAGGCGGGGAATTCCTAAACATGAAGGAAAAGAATAATCCTCCACAAGAAGAAACAAGAGAAGATGATGACCTAACTTACTCAAGCAATGCAAGGGATCAAGCTCTAGAAGAAGGTAATGATTCTACAATTATTAGAATTTCTAAGGATTATCTTTTAGAAAATGTGATTGGTAGCTTGAATGATCCACCCAGAACTAGGTCACATTTCAGAATTGTGGAAGAATTAGATCATCTTGCTCTTGTCTCCCAGATTGAACCCAAGAATGTTGAAGAAGCCTTAAATGATGAAAACTGGATAAACTCCATGCAAGATGAATTAAACCAGTTTGAAAGAAATAAAGTTTAACATCTTGTTCCTAGACCATCATCACAATTTGTCATAGGCACTAAATGGGTCTTTGGGAATAAACTCAGTGAGGATGGTAAGATAATAAGAAATAAGTCTAGATTGGTGGCTCAATGGTATAATTAAGAGTTTGGGGTAGACTTTGAAGAATCTTATGCCCCAGTAGCCAGACTTGAGGCCATCAGAATTTTACTTGCCTTTGCATGCTTCCTTAGAATAAAGCTGTATCAAATGGATGTAAAAAGTGCCTTCTTGAATGATTTGATCAAAGAAGAAGTCTATGTTGAGCAACCCCCTAGCTTTGAGAACTCTAACCATGCAGATTTTGTATACAAGCTAGACAGGGCACACTATGATTTGAAGTAAGCATCAAGAGTTTGGTATGAGAGACTGAGCTCGTTCCTCATTGAGAAAGGGTACACACGAGATAAGGTAGATCAAACACTTTTCACCAAGAAGCAAGGTAAGAACATCTTGATAGTTCAAATTTATGTTGATGATATTATGTTTGGTTCTACTAAATCTAAAATGTCTGAGGAATTTACTAACCTCATGACTAGCGAATTCGAGATGAGCCTAATGGGAGAACTCTAATTTTTTCTCGATTTGTAGGTCAACCAAGGAAAAGAAGGGTGCTTCATAAGTTAAGCCAAATACATCAAGGAGCTAGTGAAAAGATTCAACATGACAAGCGATAAAATAATTGCAACTCCTATGAGCACCACAACATCAATGGATTCGGATGAAAATGGTAAATTAGTAGATGCAAAAATCTATAGAGGTATAATTGGCTCCTTACTTTATTTGACTGCATCCCGACGAGATATCCAGTTTAGTGTTTGCCTCTGTGCTAGATTTCAAGCTAGTCCTAGAGAATCCCACTTGACTGCCATCAAACGTATCCTTCGATATGTTACCGAAACTCAAGATTTGGGATTGTGGTATCCGTCATCATGTGATTTATCTCTTATTTCTTATTCTGATGCGGACTACGCTGGATGCAAGCTGGATCACAAGAGTACTAGTGGCTACTGCTAGTTTTTAGGCAGGTGTTTAGTTTCTTGGGCTTCCAAAAAATAACACTCGGTTGCCCTCTCAACAGTAGAAGCAGAATATGTTGCTGCTGGGAGCTGTGGCATCCAAGTGTTGTAGATTAAACACCAACTCCAAGACTACTTAGTGGATCTTGGTTGTGTCCCGATTCTGTGTGATAACACCAGTGCTATCAACCTTGTAAAAAATCCAGTCTAGCACTCTAGGACCAAGCATAATGAAATTAGACATCACTTCATTCGAGATGAGGTCTTTAAGAAAAACTTTGAACTGTATTTTGCTGATACACTAAATCAGATTGCTGACATCTTCACCAAGCCCTTGTGTAATGACAGGTTTACAACACTCAGAAGGGAGCTTGGTCTTTGCAGACCTCAGGCCAATAAAAATTGAAATGATGATCGTGTTCAATTTAGTTGTGTGTTTTTACTGATTGGTATCCATCCATTATTCATTCTGCATGTTGTGTAGCATTGCATGTAGTTGCATAATAAAGTTGAATTCATGTTCATGATGCATTGCATGTGGTGTCGCATCATTCTTGCATGGCCATGGTATATTAAATGATGAAGTGTGGAAATGCAGGTTAGGCTTGTCTAGAAGCACTCACCATGCGTGAGGATACACCTCCGCCAAGTACCATGCGCCACTGTCGCATGTAGGCCATACAGTAAGGGGGTGTTATTTCTTTGAAGCATTCATGCATATGTTTCATCTTCATTTTGTTACCCTTAAAAAGTGTACAACCATGGGCCGGGTCATGCATTTCATATCTGATCGTTTCCCTTGATTGTAAACATAACTCCTTGAATGCATTCACTGCATATCCTTAGGGGGAGTCTTGCTACTTTTCTTACTCTCTTCCAGTCTGAATATGTGATCATGAGATAGATAGAACAATGGCATAAGAGCTTTATATTATATGAACAGATGATTGTCCATCCAATGAAAATGGTTCAGATTTAATGATTTCCTTGAAGCTCTGACACATATTTTAAAATCATCTATGTTCCGTGGTTTTAATAGGCTTTAACTAGAAATTGCTTGTTGTGCCTTGAATGACTATCCTGAAATCTGAAAATTCAAACTTCATGGCAACCTTGGTGATACACTAATGCTTTGTATTGTTTTTAAACACCTTGATGAGCTGGAATTCCTGAAAGTTAATTAGACAGAACAATGATATTATTGCACGGAGAAATATGTCACGTCATCAAATCAAGTGACGAATGATATGTCATGATGTGCCCCTGTTATATCTGTCTTAATTAAATTGGACTCTAGGCAGAGCAATGGCATAATTGCGGAGAAATATATCTCCTCATCAAAGAAACGAGGTCTGATATGTCATGAGGTGACATTGCTATCCGTGTTTAATCTGAAGCATAACAGTCAGTCTTACCGAATACCTATGAATACTGGCGTCTAAACAACGTGTATTCTTACGGATAAGAGACATGTACTAGACTCAATTGCTCGTAACATATGAGTCATGTGCCTAGAAATGCAAAAGATCATGAACAATAATGTTGCAATCATCATATTCCATGCTTTGGTCATGTTTGTTTAACCTCAATACTAGTTTGTTCCATTCCCGATGAAGTTATTGAATATGGATGTATAAGACTAAGGATGGTTAACCACTGCCACGATATGCACTTCTAGTTCATTTCTATTAAAACATGGTTGTAGATACTTTTCGAACTCTATTGTTGATCTCGGATTTCATTAGCTTTAAACCATGTATCTTGCTCACGGCATGTTTCAGGTATGCATATAATGGTTTGCTCTAAACTCTTATTTAGCTCTGATCACTTCGACATTTGTCACAGTCTCTATCTTATCCCTCCTTTTTGTTGTTGTCAAAGGGGGAGACTACCTTTGTGATGAGTTGTCTTTGTGAGGTGCGCTTCATTGTGAGTTGTCAAAAGGGGATAATCTCTTTGAGAGACGGGGGAGACCTTTGTGAGTTATCAAAAGGGGAGACTATCCTTGTGAGACGGGGGAGAGTATAGCATTCATGCATACATATCCGCATTCACATGTTCTGATCATCCATGCATCATCACTCTGTATCTTGAGCTGCATATGTTATATGTTATTGACTTTGCCATCTTGGACATTATTTAGCAGTAATGTCCAAGATGGCAAAGTCAATAACATATAACATATGCAGCTCAAGATACAGAGTGATGATGCATGGATGATCAGAACATGTGAATGCGGATATGTATGCATGAATGCTATACTCTCCCCCGTCTCACAAGGATAGTCTCCCCTTTTGATAACTCACAAAGGTCTCCCCCATCTCTCAAAGAGATTCTCCCCTTTTGACAACTCACAATGAAGCGCACCTCACAAAGACAACTCATCACAAAGGTATTCTCCCCCTTTGACAACAGCAAGGGGGACGATTGCAGTTTTGCTTCAATCAACCCCTTAAACCACACCAAGGGCAAAACTGTGATTGGAGAACTTCTGATTGCCTTTCTACTAACCACTGGTAGGGATGATTCTCAGTTTCAATAGTTTGGACAAAATGAAAAGAGAACAAATAGATGTTCAAACAAGAGATGCAATATGCTCAGATTACCTTTGTTGTGCCCCTGTGGTCATTTGAGTCATTTAACATTCATGGTTTTGATAATGGCTAAACGCTATAAGTCATTGATGTTTCCCACTCTCATATGACTAAAATACTTGATGCTTTTTCATGACAGATAAGCCAAGGAATGGAGTGGAGATGACAAAAGTGAAAGCCCAATGATCGCGCCCAAACAACCTTCAAATCGCTTCTTTCATATGTGAAGAGTTGACATGTCAAGAAGCAAGAGTCGACCCTTTAGCCAAGGTCGATGCACAATGAAGAACACACTTGGTTTCAACATCCAAATGAAGAACACACTTGGTTTCAACGTCCAAAGATCTAAAGAGTTTGATGCCACAGACTAAAATGGACAGCAAACAGGTTTAAGGGGATGATTGAAGCAAAACTGTGAAAAATCAATGTTTCGGTCGACCGCCGGTCATATACCGGTCGACCGGATTTTCCAGGGATGAAAAGTTATAGATTTTCTTAGTAGGGGTCGACCACCAAAATTGACCGGTCGACCGGCCCAAGGTCCGGTCGACCGCCCCCCATCCTGCCGGTTGATTGAAATTGCCAGAACCGAATTGTTTCAACTCTGTAAAATTTCGCTCGACCGGTAGCCCCGATGCAGCTATTTTTTACTTCGTTTTTCACCTCGTGGGCAGCCCCTCTTCTTGGATTTGTTTAATCAAAAAGTCACCCAATCTCCCATGATTTGTGGATCTGGTCTGGGAGGTGTCTATGGACCATTCAAAAGATATAAAACAAACACAAGAGGGTTAGAAAACCTAATGCATCAAGAGGGATCAAGGGAGATTAAAGGAGGCTAGAGGAGGTCCAAGGAAGAAGAAGGTACTGTAGCCGTGAACAGTACTTCGTGCAGACTTCTTCATCCATTCCAAGGTGATTCAAGCTTAGATCTAAAGCAAGCAACCTCCAAGGAAGCTAGAAGCAATCAAGGTTCTCAAGGGTGATCAAATCTTAATCCATAAACTTCTTCATCCACTCAAGGAGATCCAAGGAAGCTCATCTCACAGGGAAGAAGAAGCCATTGTTGCTGAATCAAGAGGAGAGCTTTGTGAAGAAGAAAGAAGCCTCTGTTAGTGATCTATATCGATTGAAGAATCAGATTCAAGCTCCAGCAATCTTAGACAAGATCTTTTCTCTCTGAGCATATTTCATCTCTTGTCTGAACATCTATTTGTTCTCTTTTCATTTTGTCCAAACTATTGAAACTGAGAGTCGTCCCTACCGGTGGTTAGTAGGAAGGCAATCAGAAGTTCTCCGATCTACGGTGTTGACATCCCTACCAGTGGTTAGTAGGAAGGCAATCAGAAGTTCTCCGATCTACGGTGTTGACGTCCCTACCAGTGGTTAGTAGGAAGGCAATCAGAGGTCTTTCCGATCTACGGTTTGGTGTGCTGCACTAGTGGAGCCTCACCGGGTTTGGTGAGGGGTGGACGTAGGACTAGGGATTCAGTCCGAACCACCTTAAAATCTCGTGTGTTATGGTTTGATTGTGCGATTGCTTTGTGCTAGATGTATGCTTAGGTTCAATCTCTATATTACTTGTTCATCTTGCTAAGCAAATCATTGTGTCCTTCGTTAAGCTAGTTATATTCCGTTGCGATTCTCTTTATCTAGCTTTTAAGAGGGGTGTTCTGGGAAAAGAGGGGCATATCTATTCACCCCTCCCTTCTAGATCCGCCATGCACTACTCAACATAATTTAATTACTATGTATCGGGAGTACGAGTCTTGGCCGGGATCGCCTTCCCCACGCCCGGAGCGTGGAGGTAAACTCGCCACCCTCCTCTTTTGGCATTTGCTTTACTCGTATAATTTTTAATGCCGCTGCTAGAGTGATAGGAACGTAGCTCGTTATATCAATTTTATCACCGCTGCGAGAGTGAGTGATTGAACCCGTCCCGTGACTCGGTCCAAGCACGTGAAAAAGCCGATACCCAAGGCTCATTGTCGGTTTCTCAACCACGCACGATCCCACGTTTCCCTCGCTTAGGGACGTCCGCGAGCTAGAGTCCCAGATTCGCGTGCCCGTCCCGTATCAGTAGACCTTGTTAGAAGAGTCCAGGAGTTAGAGAAGGCAGTGGAAGAAAAAGAGAGAGTTGAAGGGAAAGACCAAGCCAATAATTATGGGAAGGTTACTACAACCAAAAAGAGGCCAAACGAGGGTGGTAGTTCCCAAGGATGTAAGAAGTGTAAGAAGGGTAAAGGTTGGGTAACTCCTATAGACCCATCTTAAGAAAGGTGCCAATATTGTGGAAGGAAAAATCTTCAATCGGAGGCCTGCTGGAAAAAGATAGGAGCGTGTCTGTGTTGCGGGAGTTTAGAGCATAGGATAGCTAAATGTCCTACCAAGAACTATCGAGGAAAGACTCCATCCTCGGTGGAAGCATAGACTACAAGGGAAGAAATCGTGGAAGGTACCCCGTATCCTTAATCCCAAAATTAGTTCTTCCATTCCATATATCTTAGATTCCTTTACTTGCAAAGTTATCTTAGTAAATAGCAGATCCCCATTCTAGAGGTAGAAGGTGAAGTGAATTTGGGGACCAAATTCTTTTAAGTGGGAAAGGGTGTAACGCCCAAAAATTTTGAAGGCTAAATAGGAATAGAAATTATATATGTATTATTATGTATATATTCACGGTTTGAAAAGAAAAAGATAACCTACACGTGAGGATATTTATATATTCCTCCAAATAGTTAATAATATTGAATAAATAAGAATTGAGGAATATTGCTCTTAGGATAAATAAGTGGCTAATTATTATTTCCTTTTTGAAAGAGAGTAAATATTTTCCTAGGATTTTACCTGCCTCTGATACCCAGGTCGATGACTAATAAAATAATTAAAGTAAATGAAACTATGATGGATTAAACCCCATATGAAGTATTACCTTAAGCAAACTCACAATCGATAAAGACCCTAGTATATGGAAATGGGCTTAACATTCAAGGCCAACTCATGTACACTAGTAGACCCTTAAAACCCAACGTATGGGTTAGTATCAGTACATAATGGGCTTCAGGAAAAATATATAAATTAATATATACATCTATAACTATAATGGGCCTTGCATTTAAAAAAATAGCTTAAGGCTAATGGGCCTCATATATATATATATATATATATATATATATATATATATATATATATATATATATATATATATATATATATATATGCAAAACTATAAATAGATATAAGCCGCATATATAAGGTTTAGTAAATAACAGATGGGTTAGTTATATATTAGATCAAACCCATACACCTTAGATAAGTCTACACACGATATATATTTATGTGTACTTGTATAAAGGAGCCTTAACAATACAACCCATATGCATGAATGTGGGCCCTCACACGTACACCTATAAGAAGCACACACCATTAAAAATATATAAAGTTTTAAACCCCTGAATACCCTAATACACAGGATGCCCAAATAATAGGGAGCCATAGCTTATGATGACCCACGTACGTGGGCGTTAAACCCATAAACAAGAAGAAAGAATCCCACAACCCATTCGAACATACCCAACCCAATAGAGGCTTCGAACGTAGTTTGCATGAGAACCCTTTATGGTTTCACCAAGGGTTAAAGGCAGTCTGCAGTTAATATATTAGGGATTAAACAACGCATGGAAAGTCTTAAAACTTTCCCGTTACAGACCTTCGAACCCTCCAAAAATCCCCACCGTTGACCAACCCAAATGGCCATTCGAACTTAGCAAAAGCCTAACTTAATTACCCCACATGTCAAGGGCACCTTTATGAATATAATAAACAGTATGGCTTTTATAAACTAAACACTTCCCAATTCAATCGAAGGCCACATTGGAAGGTGGTTGCAGTTTAAGGAATTTTTTAGGATCATTAGGGTTCATATACAATAGGTGTTAATCTCATTAGGGTTTCTACAAAGGGAGATTGCTTCACAATAGGATTCTAACATCTCAAACCTATAAATAAACCCTCGTCAAGCAAGCCATGGTTGTTGCTATTCGTGTTATTTTCCCTTTACCAAACCCCACCATCGAACGAGAAGAACAAAGCCCGTGCCTCCTTCCTTTCTTCTTCTTCTTCCCTTCCTCACGAGCGGGCTTCTATTCTCCTCTGTGTGACCCCTATTGCGAGGTGGAGGAACGGCTGTGGAGAAGAGCCTGCCGTTTCTTCTGGTGTTGCTGCTGCACACTTCTCCTTCCTCCGACGGTTGCAGAGAAGTCATCTTCTTTCTGTAGTGCATCATCCTCATCCTATCATCCTACTAGATGTTGACACCCGTTTTTTGCCGATAAGTTGAGTCGTTTCTCTTACTCCCATTTGTTGATGCCTTGAATTGTCCATCGCTTGTTGGGGCTATCTTCAGGCATGTTTTGGGCCAGTTTTATGGGTCGCCTCCATCCTTGGTTAGGTCCAAGTAGATTCAGGGCTTAACGGGCCTTGGTTCTGGTTGATTGGGCTTTTCTATAAGTTTCAAGCACCCAAGTGCATGCACGGTTCATCCCGGGCTGCTCAATCCATGGGCGGTTGCTTATGGACCGTTCATATATTTATGGGATATTTAGCTAATTTTTTGAATTACCACCGACATGCATATATACGGCCTAGACGTAGCCGCATAAGATTATTGTGCGGTATTTGCTGAGCCGTCTATCCCACCAGAGTCCTAACGTCGCTAGTTTTCAGATAATTATCTAATTATCTTATCTATTTTGATTTTCCACCGACAGGACTAGAACGGTTTGTCTTTGGCCGCTCTTCATTTAACGGTCTCATATGAGCCGTTCATCCCTGAGAGTCCAACGGCGAAAGTTTCAGTCAGTTCAACGATAATTTGGATTATTAATAATTTATTTTGAATTTCCACCGACAGGACTAGAACGGTTTGTCTTTGGCCGCTCTTCATTTGAACGGTCTCATATGAGCCGTTCATCCCTGAGAGTCCAACGGCGAAGGTTTCAGTCAGTTCAACGGATAATTTGGATTATTAATAATTTATTTTGAATTTCCACCGACTGGGTTGGACGGCCAGAATATGGCCGCCCATCCAGTTGAGCGGTCTATCGTAAGACCGTTCATCACGTCGATTGTTGAATTTTAACAGATTTTATCCCTTTTAAACTATCAACTTTGTCCTCGATTTTCTCTGTCGATTCTCAACCAAATCGGATGATATTTGATCCTAACGAAAGCTGAGGATATTATCTTCGCTTTATCTTTTGATATATCGGATTAATATCCATTGGAACCCCTAATTTCTAGCTAGACTTTCTAGGCTCTATAAATAGACCCTAAAGGCCGGGTCGGAAAATGGGGGAAGATTTTTGGTCGACGGCGAAGCCCTGCCGCATTCTTGAGCGACCTAGCACCAAGAAGGGAGGCCTTCTACGTCCATACAGGCCTCCGGTCCAGGGAGTAACTTATATTTTGTGCCTTTCCTATATCTTTGATAGTCCATCATTCCCTTTTGTGTTGCATGCATCATTCTCCTTGCTTTCTTCACTTTCATTATCATTCATACATCCTCCTACATTTTTTTGATTCTCCTAGGGGTTTAAAACTCCCCAGGTATTCCCCACTTCATTTAGTTATGATCATTCATCTTTGTTTTAGCATGTACTACACTTGTCAATTCTAATTTGGGTTATTTCTCTGTGTTTTCACGTTGTTTTTGCAGGTCAGCAATCCCTAGCACGAGGCCCATCCCCTCTGGCCGACCGGAGAGGGTGGAGGTTGGACCCCTTTGTGACTCATGTCTTGATGGTCTTGTGCGGCTCTGTCAGGACCGTTCGAGGGTATGTGCGGTGGATCTTCAACCACTCTTCATCGCCCTGCGATCGTGTCTAAACCGTCCATCAGCCAGTAGTCCTACATCCCGCGTCCTCTGCAGCACTGAAGAACGGTCTTTCGTAAGACCGTGCATCCCATAGGCGGTTCTCCCTGAACCGTTCATCCTCCCAGCACTGCAACTCGGGCGAGTGTCTCTCCCTCTTTCCAAGGCCCGGCGTGTTCATCGCGTACGGCACCTTGGTGGCGATCACGGTTCTTTACTCTCTTCTGTTCTCCTTCTACTGTCCTATTTTATTTTGCACATCGATTTATTAGAAGGAGAGAATAGAGATCTTTCAAGCCGGTCTTGAAGAGAGAGAAAGAAACAAAAAAAGAAAAAACATGTCAACACCCCATTTTTTGGCGATCACGGTGGGACACCTAGTGCCCATCGTGCTTGTGATTTGCTGACCCCTCTTTCGTTGTGTTAGTCCCCTTTTGGAGTGAGTGCAGGTTAGGTGTGTTTTTTGCCTTCTGGAACGTGAGCAGTTCTCACAGAGCCGTTCAACGTTTGGGCGGCTGATCATCCACCGTCCTTCCCTGCGAACAGCGCCAGTTCTCCTGCGAGTGTCCTGTCATAGACGGCCTCTCAAGGACCGTCCGAACCGCCGAATGGCCTGTTCCTGGCCGTCCATATTTCTGGCACAGGTATGCTTCTGGGTGTTCTGGTTGTAGGTGCATGGTTTCTGGAGATCCGTTCCAGAGTTTACGCGGCTGTCCACAGACCGTTCTTCCTGGTACGCTTCTCATCTCTCCCGTCCGTCATTTCCAGCACCCTGTGATTCCTTTGCAGTTATTCTGTCGTTCTGTTGCTCCCTGGCTTATACGGTCCTGTACAGACCGTCTGTCCCTTTGAGCGGTCGCATATAGACCGTCCTTGTGGTGCTACAGCGCACCATTATTTCATTTTTGATTGTCATATTCCATGATATTTGTGATCTTTGGTGCCAGTTATTGATCTCCCCCTGGTTATATGTTATTGCTGTCTACTTGCTTTCATCCTCGCATGTTTATTTTGGTCATTGGTTGCTAGTTCTAGGCTAGATCTTGCATGCACTCCGGTGCACATAGGACTCATGCATTTCATTCACATCTAGTTGCATTCCTACCGAGGTAGGGTTTCCTCTCGTCTCCACACTCCTTGGGGCCGACTATGGGATCTTTCCAAGGACCTCCGAAAGCCCCCGTGAGCCGTGTATTCCCACACGGACGCCAGGCAGGTTGTACCATACCACCCCCAGTCTAGGGTCTGCATTCGTGCGAGAGAAAGTCCTTTAGAGTCTGCCAGTTCTCCTTTCTCACCCTATTTAGGTACCTTGTGGCTGAATGAACTCACATTTTAATTAATCCACTAAGGTCCTCTGAAAACTTATAAAAATCTTTGCGCATCATTTAGAATTTGTTTGGATAATTGGTTGATTCTTTTCTCATCTCTCTTCTCCATTGTATGTTGCATAGTGTCGTCATTTGCATCTTTTGGTCAGATTAGGCTTATTTGGTCTAGTTCATCTTTGTGTGTCTCCATTTAGTTGCATTTGTCTTAGGTTCATTCGCATCCTTATATTCATTTAAAATTCACTGTATAAAGTCTCCATTCTCCCCATGGAGCACTTCTCCCCTGTACCTTATTCCTATACTTCTCCATCTTCTTACCCCCCTGTGGATTCCTCTTCCCATGCGGGCCCATCTCCTTATTCCTCTATTGGACCCTATTCTATTAACGGGCCTCCTTATCCCGCCCGTGCTGCTGCTAGTCAAATCAATCCTCATTCTTACATACATGATTCCTCCAGGCCCACGCATTCCTCCATTCCTGGAATGGGCTTTCCTTCTTCTCAGGTTGGGTCACCTTATCCGGCCCATCATCATTACCTTGGTCTAAATTCGTCATCTCTTGCTCAGGCTGGCCCATATCCTTCTCAAACTCTTCCTACCGAGGAGATGTTCACTCAGGCCCAACGCCATCTTGATGAATTGCAACGCCAAATAAATCCTCAAACTTCTTCGAATATCCCATTTGCCTTTCAAGGTCTTCAACTCCCACCGCGCTCACAAATTCCCGCATATCGTCGCTACGGTGGAGTCGGTGACCCCTATGTCCATTTGAAGGATTTCCTTTATGAGTCGGCCCAGTTCCAGCATGATCCACGCTTGATGGCCTATTTGTTTGGCCTATCTTTAGAGGGCTCGGCCAAGGATTGGTTCTTCACATTGTCGCAAGAGCAGATGATGAATTTTCAAGCCGTCCAAGCAAGGTTTATCCAGCAGTATCGAGACCAGGTGGGGCCCAGATATTCTATGGTTGATCTGGCCCAAGAGAAGATGAAGCCCGGCGAGGAATTCTCCATGTTTGCCGACCGCTGGCGTCGCCTAGCCGCGCAAGTCCCGGGACATATTCCAGAGGGCGAACAGATCAAGATGGTTATTTCTAATGCAACGCCCGAGCTCAGGTGCATTTTAGCCCTGAATGATATTACATCCTGGCAACGACTTTACAATCGAGCCCGCTTCGTTAGCCAACAACTCCTAGTTTCCTTTGGCCATGAGCCTCCTCCACCGTCACCTTCTACATACACTTTCCCTCCGCCCTCCACCACAAGTCAGCCCTCCACTACACATCCCTCCACAAGTCGGCCTTCCACCCCCACACACCCTTATACCTCCATATACTCCTCCACCTATCAGCCCTCCATGAGTTTGCCCTCCGCTATTTCATCTCACCACACCCCTCCACCTCCGGTTAAGGAAACACTACACCCAGAACGGGTAGATGCCGTCTATTACATTCCCACGCCCTCCGCGCCGCCACATCATTTTAGCCCTCCGCCTTCACCTACGCAACCCCTGCTACCATCTCTATTACCTTTCCATACCCCTCGGCATCCACCTTGCCCGAAGCGGGCTTCTCACTCGTCGTTGCCGGAATCTCTTACAGACATTTTCAGGGCTTTGGCGGCCACCCATGCGTTGCAACTCCCTCCGGTTATGCCTTGCCGACCCACGGTCGGGAATTTGCTCCAGTTCTATGAATTCCATCGTCAACAGGGGCATGTGGTCGAGAATTGCCCCGAGTTTCGGAACTTGTTTACAGTCTGGAAGATAAGAAGATGATTGATTAGGCTATCATGCGCCAAGTTATTTCAGATCTCAGCAGCAAGCAGCAGCAGCAGCAAGCCGTGCCGCCTAGGCAACCATCTCCACTTCAAGACTAGGGGCACCCTGGTGTTTCTTCAGTTAATAAGGTACCTACTCCATTACCCGCTTCTTCCTCTATCCCATCTCCTCCACCACCTTTACCTACTTAAGCCTCCGCTCGGGCAACTTCCCCTTCACCCGCCATTTTCGTCACCACACCTGTCCCCAATGCCTCTCGACGTGTTGTAAAGATACGCCGAAGAGCACCACCACCCGCCACTTCCTCCACTACGCCACTACCTTCTCCTCCTCCTTCTTCCCCTTCACCATCTCCATCAACCATATCACCCCCTTTGCCACCACCTTCTCCACCCCCACCTTCGCTGCCTCCATTGGCCACATCTCCATCATCACCTTCTCCATTATCCCCACTACCGTCACCACTGTCTTCATCACCTACCCTTGTAATAATCCCTATTCTGTCACCTTCACCAATGCCACTTCTTTCGCCATCATCCTCTGAGTCCGAGCAGGCCGATCCTAAACCCATACCTCCACTTTTGCCTTTACGTCCACCCATGCCCATCATCATCAGTATTTCCCCATCGCTTGCACCATCGCCACCCGCGCCCTTCAAACCTCTTCCTTCTAACCTCCCTCTGCCACTTCCCACTTCACGAATCAGGTACACGCTACCTTTGGTGCCCCTTGGGTCTAGTCCCCAGGGAGAAAAGGAGCCGAGCCAGGCCTTGATTATGCATTACAAGCCTCAAGATTTTATTAGCCGCATGCCGGTCCAAGTCCTGGTTCCTGGCCATTTTAGGGGTAATGAGCCTGCATTTACTACGAGAACGGTTGCAAAGAAGAGTTCCCTTGTGTTGGTGCCAGTTTCTTCAAAGGCGAGGCTGGTAGCAATCTCTTTGCTTGCCGGGAAGTTCATAATTAATGTTGTTATTACCTCGCGCTCGATTGCTCTTCAGTTCACTAGCCAAGAGGGGTTCTCTACTCAGATTATGCTAACACATACAGTCACCCGGGGCCTGATGGATTCCCTATTCAAGGGGCAATTGGCTATATCTTCGGCACTTTCCAAGGACCTCTGCACTTGCTGTGCAACTTCCCTCAATTTATTAGCATGCCGGCCACGTCAACGCCGCGCATTGATCTCCCTTAGCTTTGTCCTGCTCTTCTAGTACGGGAGTTATGCTTCAAGTCTGATTGCCGAGTGGAGTTGCCAAACCTCTATGTTCTAGTGCCAAAAGACAAAACTCTATGGCTTCATAATATTCATTCAGTTGAGAAGCTGTTTGCTGAAGAATGTCTACTTATAGTTAGCACCGCACAGCCAGGGGCAGCCGCCCCGACGAAGCTACAAATTCATGACCGGGCCAGGCCATCTGCCAGGTGGGCCCACTATTTGAGAAGACATTACAGATTGAGGAGCCCAAGAAGCCGAGCCCGCGCTAGGCGGCGTTGTTTCAAGAAGATTGTGGCTAAGAAGAGGCGGCGACGTAAGTTCAAGGGCCGTCAGTTGTGCACTCGGGGGTCCACTGTCTCATCTCCTTCTTCCGTCCATTCATCTTTTCTTCTGCTCAGTTCTTATCCTTGGGTGGTGTCCCTTCCACCACCTGACCATATTTTCACCACCTTTTCCTATCCTCAACATTCTAGGCCTCGGCCTATGTCTTCCTCTTCCCCTGAATCAAGGGCATCTTCTAGTTTTTCTTCCGGATACGTCCGGATTTCACTGCTCGTCTCTTTCCCCCGACCTTGTTGGGGATTCCTTGTGCTCATTCCCCGACCTTGTCGGGTGATTTTTCTGATCCTTCCCCGGTTTTGTCAGGTGGTTTCCATTTCTTTTCCCTGACCTTGTCGGGTGTTCATACATTCTCTTCCCCGCCTCTGTTGGGTGATCGCTATTCCTTTCCTCCGACCACGTCGGATGATCTTTCTCTCTCTCCCTTACTCTCACAGTTATCTTTTCGTCGTCTTGCTATCCTTTCCTCCTCACCCTTTTAGGGTCATTACCCTTTTTCTTGATGTTTTTGAGGCTTTATCCCGCCTTGATCTTAGTTAATCACTGGTTATTCTGTACTCGATTCCTTGTTATCCGGGCCTCGGTGCCTTAACGAGGGAGTTCTAGCCCTCGTCTCTCTTCCTTTTTATCCTTCTTCGTCCAGTATGATGTCTGCCACTCCTCTATGTCGAGGAATCTAATCCTTTGCTCTCCTTTCATCCTTTATCCTGACAAGCAAGGAAAATGAAGCTCGCACTCCTCAAAGCTCGATGGTCAAGATCACTCCACAGATCTGCAAAGGTATTTTTTATTTTGTGCAAGAAAATTATATCATCGCTATTATCTCTATTACTCCTGCACATGCTTATAACATTGGTTCCTCAACATGATTGAGTGGCTTTAGGAGTCTTTGTTTAATTAGATCTTAACTTTGTGTCAAATAAAAAAAGTTAGCTTCTGCAGCATCCCTTAGGCTGGTGATAGCTCCGCGCTGGGAGTCTAGTTTCTTTCTTTGATCGTCGAGGGTGACCTTTGAGTATGGATTTTTCACACACTACACGGCGAGCCATAGCCGATTCCTTTGGGCAACACCGTTGCTGCTTTGGCCATACTTTGGGTATGCACAAAGGTCTTTTCTCTTCTCTGCTCGGCCAAGTGCAGGGACAAAAGATGGATGGATAAGATGACCAACCTAGTCACTCCCTAATACGAGAGAGGTCTCAAATAGGGGCAGTCTTGACCCTCAAAAGTGAGCTTTCATGCAATATCTGACCAATAAGGGCTACCAAAATGTGAAAATAATTCAATGCAAAATTATGAATCAAAGGCATGGCAAGAGTGGCAGTATAGTTCCCCGCGGGACGTCATGAGCCCGGTCGCATGCGTGCCTGATAAATATGGGTCTAAAAATCAAAGACAGAAAGCCCCGGCGCAACAGACTATCTCTTTGAGGGGTAGTGCCCTAGAAGGAATTCGAACCTTGATATCTCCCATCCTGCACAAAGCTTGTCTTTAATTATTCTTCCGCTTCTCCCCCTTAGGCTGGGTTGTATCCGGGGTATGGCCTTAGTAGGGGCACCGTTCTTTAGAAGCAGTTGGTTGTGCTAAGCCACCCTCACATGCACGTCCTGCTCAAGGAAAGTCTTTAATGAGAAGGGAGGGACGGCGATCCCTGGCCAGTAGTTCGTGTCTGTCTTTGGGTGTTGCAGATTGCTATTTCAAAAATCTAAAAAAATGAGATATTGTCAAAAATAAAAAAAATTAAATCCAAAAAAAATGATGAAATATTGTTCAAAATTTCAATCATTTTCAAAATCTGAAAAATCAAGAAATTTTAAAATTTTAAAAATATTTATCTTTTACATTGTATTTTGAGAACAGATACGTAATCTGTTTGCTAAGTGTACAGGTTGCAAGTACTCAAGCTTTCCTTGCTCCATATTTTATTCTATCTGTCTCCTGTTCACGACTTTGATCTATTCCCTTCTTCAATCCACTCTCTCGATCTGTTCTGAAGCTCATGTCCTTCTCAGCTTTTGTTTTGCAATGATCATATCTTTATGTGAGAAGGCTTTGCATCACGATTATGAACCTGGCGATTCTGCTTCATTCTGATCTCGAGTTTTGATTGAAGTGTGTATTTGATCATGTCTTTTGTCCCGCCGTGTTCTTATCTCGCGTCTATGTCCCACCGTGTCGTCCCACGCTTGTTGTTTTGTTCCTCACCACGTGTTGTTAGTCATCTCTCTATGTTCCATGTGTTGTCCCAACCGTGTGATCCATCATGTTTCTTATCCCAACCATGTGTTGTCCCACCGATTGTTGTCTCGTCACATCATGTTCATGCATACGTATTGTCAGTTTATGCCATTGCCTATGTGCTTGTTCTTCTTGTTGTATTGCTTCCATTTGTCATGTTATGTCATGTTGTTTGTCATTATGTTAACTGCTATGATTGTCTCATCTGTCTCATTCATAAAAAAGATCCACAAAAAAAATCCGGAAAAGAAAATCCAAAAAAACTTGCCGTTTCGCCTGCACAGGTAAGTCAGGTATGGCCTTCTATCCTTGTCACCCTTATTACATTATTATATGGTATTATAATATATTATCTTGAGAACCAGTTGGTTATCTAGGTGTTCCAGGATCTGATGTTCCCCTTTAACAAAAATGATGATGATCTAGGTTCACGTGTTTGATCTTCGGATAGGCCTTTAGGTCGGGATGTCCCGGGGTGGATGGTTCTATCCTGCACGCTGTGGTTGCAGATAGTGTCTTGACTCGAATTCTCCCAACCTAGCAATATTATTCTCGAGTATTTTATATTTTAATCTTTCTTTGCATTCGTTTTAAAGATTTCTTTATTTTAGCCCAGCATGCATCATACGCATCCTTTTGAGCTTTCATGGCCCATGGTTTCCTTGAACAATGTCCCATCAGTGATGGTTAACTATGCGTTCAGTGTTTTGAGTAAGAGGAACTAATTCCACTCTGAGTTGGAAGGTTCTCTTTGGTCAATTCGCTTGGTTTGGTTGATTGAGAGGTCCCCGTCTGGAGCT
Source organism: Amorphophallus konjac (assembly GCA_022559845.1). Lineage (NCBI taxonomy): Eukaryota > Viridiplantae > Streptophyta > Magnoliopsida > Alismatales > Araceae > Amorphophallus > Amorphophallus konjac. The sequence continues at coordinate 109,795,970 of CM040128.1, read as the reverse complement.
TTAGCCTGTTTCCTTTACTTTTACTGCCTGCTTTTGGCCTCCTCATTGGACTGCGGGATTGTGTCCCCCGTGAGGTTGGTCTTGTCGATTTATTTCATTTAGTTTAGTCCCTCTAGACTAGTGTCACTTTTGGTTTAGTCATTCCTTGCGTTTGGTTCAGAGTTTTCCGAAAGATTCTTAGCGCTTGTTGGTAAAAATGGGTGTCGTTTTACCTTAACGCCCGCTTTTTCGGTCCACTCCGCTGTATTTCCGCTCCATCTCCATGTTCCATGTCACTTCCGCTTCGCCTCCACTCGCTCCCCTACAAAGAGGACGTTAAGGAGGGGCATCTGTTGACACCCGTTTTCTTCCAATAAGCTGAGTCGTTTCTCTTACTCCCATTTGTTGATACCTCGAGTTGTCCATCGCTTGTTGGGGCTGTCTTCATGCATATTTTGGGCCAGTTTTATGGGTCGCCTCCATCCTTGGTTAGTTTCAAGTAGATTGAGGGCTTAACGGGCCTTGGTTCTGGTTGATTGGGCTTTTCTATAAGTTTCAATCGCCCAAGTGCATGCACGGTTCATCCCGGGCCGCTCAATCCATGGGCGGTTGCTTATGGACCGTTCATATATTTATGGGATATTTATCTAATTTTCTGAATTATCACCGACAGGCATATATACTGCCTAAACGTAGCCGCATAAAATTATTGTGCGGTATTTGCTGAGCCATCTATCCGACCATAGTCCTAACGTCGCTGGTTTTCAGATAATTATCTCATTATCTTATCTATTTTGATTTTCCACCGACAGGACTAGAACGGTTTGTCTTTGGCCGGTCTTCATTTGAACGGTCTCATATGAGCCGTTCATCCCTGAGAGCCCAACGGCGAAGGTTTCGGTCAGTTCAACGGATAATTTGGATTATTAATAATTTATTTTGAATTTCCACCGACGGGGTTGGACGGCTAGAATATGACCACCCATCCAGTCGAGCGATCTATCGTAAGACCGTTCATCACGTCGATTGTTGAATTTTAACAGATTTTATCCCTTTTATCCGTGGTTAAACCCTCAACTTTGTCCTTGATTTTCTCCATGGATTCTTAACCAAATCGGATGAGATTTGATCCTAACGAAAGCTGAGGATATTATCTTCGCTTTATCTTTTGATATCTTGGATTAATATCCACTAGAACCCCTAATTTCGAGCTCGGCTTTCTAGGCTCTATAAATAGACCCTAAAGGCCGGGTCGGAAAAGGGGGGAAGATTTTTGGTCGACGGCGAAGCCCTGCCGCATTCGTGAGCGACCTAGCACCAAGGAGGGAGGCCTTATACGTCCATACAGGCCTCCGGTCCAGGGAGTAACTTATATTTTGAGCCTTTCCTATATCTTTGATAGTCCATCATTCCCTTTTGTATTGCATGCATCATTCTCCTTGCTTTCTTCACTTTCATTATCATTCACACATCCTCCTACGTTTTTTTGACGCCCCTAGGGGATTAAAACTCCCCAGGTATTCACCACTTCATTTAGTTATGATCATTCGTCTTTGTTTTAGCATGTACTACACTTGTCAGTTCTAATTTGGGTTATTTCTTTGTGTTTTCACGTTGTTTCTGCAGGTCAGCAATCCCTAGCACATGGCCCATCCCCTCTGGCTGGCCGGAGAGGGTGGATGTTGGACCCCTTTGTGACTCCTGTCTTGATGGTCTTGTGTGGCTCTGTCAGGACTGTTCGAGGGTATGTGCGGTGGATCTTCAACCGCTCTTCATCGCCCTGCGGTCGTGTCTAAACCGTCCATCAGCCAGTAGTCCTACGTCCCGCGTCCTCTGCAGCACTGAAGAACGGTCTATCGTAAGACCGTGCATCCCATAGGCGGTTCTCCCTGAACCATTCATCCTCCCAGCGCTGCAACTCGGGCGAGTGTCTCTCCCTCTTTCCAAGGCACGGCGTGTTCATTGCGTACAGCACCACGGTTCTTTACTCTCTTCTGTTCTCCTTCTACTGTCCTATTTTATTTTGCACATCGATTTATTAGAAGGAGAGAATAGAGATCTTTCAAGTCGATCTTGAAGAGAGAGAAAGAAACAAAAAAAGAAAAAACATGTCAACACTAGAGAAGCTGATAATTCTTATATTTTCTTCTGCCGTAAGAGTGCTGCTGAAGCGTCACTACTACCATCCTTCGATTATCTTTTCTGTTCATCATCCAGATCGACCCAGAAGGTAGGTGTTCTCAAGTACAAAGCCCAACAAGTTAACTAGAAGCATGCATATAATCCTTGTCTCATTCATTCCATGGTTACAGTTTTGAGTTTCATGAGTTTCAGTGAAGAGCGACCATCACTTGGGCACTATTTTATATGAGCGACCCTGCACACGGTCGCTATAACCCTAAGTAATTAATAAATACTCCATGTTAAAATTTAATAACTCTATAACTTGATGACCAAATTAATGCATGAGCATAGTTTTGGAATCCTTCTATTTTTCTCTTCCTTCCAATATATTCACTTCTGCAAAATTTTATTTATTAAGAAAGTGACACTATTCATGTTAAATTGCATAAGAATGAAATAACGACTGAACCACAGACTCTATTCAATATCGCGCCCCTGTCTTGGGCGCTATATTATGAAATGAAGACTTCTCAAGAGGGCGCCATTCCATTTGTGTAAAAATTCTCCAGGAACTAATATATATATATATATATGTGTGTGTGGAATTTGATACAACGCCTCCATAGGAAGGCGCTACTTAATGAAATGAACGTAGATGTAGTCCCACGTTTTATTCTGAGTTTTTCCTGTGACCCATTACTAAGGGTATTTTGGCACTATATCTTAGTCCGTAGATGTAGTCCCACGTTTTCACGATGTTTCACGCTTACCCACTAATTCTCGGTGATGATTGAGCCCTCCGCGAGATATTCCTTCCTTCGGATTGGCAATTTCATTATGGAGACCTCTGTAAGTCTACGCGAAGCCTTGGATTCCCTCAGGGCCGTCGAGCAGGTTGTACCCTAAAAACCCATGACACCGTGTTCTATCACGTCACTCTAAAGAAACGTGATGCATTACCTCTCTTAGAGCGCTGTTCTGGCCTCTATGAGAAGTGTTCTGTCTGTCAATAATTAACGACATTGACCAAGGTGCCAGAAGGAATTGGGGACCTTCTCAGTGCCGTTATTCACTAAATAGCGACCAAGGACTGGGCGCTATTCATTCTAGCTTATTCTGTTCACAGAAATAAGGCGACCATTCTTATGGGCGCTTGTTTCTGAAATCACGGTAGCCTGATGGGCGCCATTTACCCAGGTTCATGATATGTCTTGTTTTTCTCAATGATTGACAAAGAGTCATCCTTGTTTCTATCCTTGACTTCCTTCCTTGAGGGAAATCTACCTTATCATCCTACAAGATTCGTTCCTTTGGAATTCTATATTGGCTAAAACTATGGTGGATGTCAAAAATATACATGACCCAATGCCTGCGCATTTAGGGCCCGATCTGGTCCTGGGAGGAGCACCCGAAAGTACTTGTGCCCATGGGAGCTATATTGATTACGGTGTGGTATTGCACCGAAGTACTTGTCGTTCTAGATATGGCATTCTACTCTCTCTCTCGTGACATTACTTGCTATTACTTGCGTGCGTGACTCGTCGTGGTACTTGCTAGAACTCTAAATCTCTCGTAACACTATTCTATAAACACATGCTTGATATTCTCCTTGACACTTTGCTTGCCCCATTCTGTTAGAAATTCCATATCTTTATTTAATTGATATATCATTCTTTCGTTTTATGATCATTCATGTACAATAGTCTTGCATTCATGTAACATGTAATTACTTTAAGCTAGATTGTTCTTGAGATATAATTCCTACTAAGCGTTCGCTCACCCAGTTTGTTCCAACATTTTCAGGTAATCAGGTGGCTAGCGAGATCGAAACTCACACGGGAGGGACAAGTGTGCAAGAGAGCTATGGAGTTTAGTGGACCCGAGTCTTTATCTTTCTTAAGTCTAGCAGGGAGTCTCTTGTTTAGTTTATCATGTCTAAGACCGTTAGCGTGTCATTCTTTTCCATTTATAGTGATGTAGTTGAGTCTTTTAATTTGGAATTCAAAATTTGTAAGAGACTTATATTTGAAATAAAATTTTGTTATTACTATAAAATTATTTGGTCTTATGTTTCATGCTCTTGATTATTCACGACTATTTAATTGTCACATTCCGAGTAAACGACATGTTCCACTGCTATCGGTTCGGGGCGTGACATAATGAAATATTAAACTTCTTACAGAGGTCCTTGAGCTCTTGTGACACGAACTGAGGTCCGTTGTCAGTGACGATGTCGCTTGGCACTCCAAACTGCGAGATGATGTTCTTCAGGATGAAGCGGCAAACCGTGGTAGCTTTGATTTCTGCATACGCTTCAGCTTCAGACCACTTGGTGAAGTACTCAGTGGCGATAAGAATGAAGGATTTCTGCTTGATCTAAGAGTTAGGATCACCTAGTGGCCCTACAATATCAAAAGCCTACATGGAGAACGGCCAAGGCGCAGAAAGAGGATGGAGAGATGAAGTTGAAGCATGAATTTTATCAGCATGGAGTTGGCATTGAATACACCTACAAACATAGGTGGAACAATCTTCTTCTAAGGTTGGCCAGTAATAGCCCTGCCTAAGTATTTTCTTCGCTAAGGCTTGACCGTTAACATGCCCTCCACACTCACTTGCATGAGCTGCTTCAACGACCTTCCAGGCCTCATCATCATCCAAGCACCTCATAGAAACTCCATTAAGAGCACGCCTATATAATTCTCTAGCAATGATTGTGTATCTTGAGGCAACTCTTCTAATGGCCTTATGCTGCTTGGCATTGGCTGACTCTGGGAATGACCCATCCCTGCAATATTGCTCAATTACATAGTACCAAGGCAATTCCTGTTCTTCCAAGATCTCTTCCAGCTCTGTTAAGGACACCTCTTTCAAATTCTCCTTCTCAGCCTTCTTCTCTACGGACTTCCTAAGGTTATAAAATGAGGGATCGTGAAGAGAAGGAGCGTCTAATCGCTAGACCACAATGGTTTCAGTGGAGTGACTGAGAGGAAAGGATAGGGAAGAAGCAAGCAATGCAAGTGCATCGGCAAGAATATTTTGAGATCGAGGAGTGTTAATGTATATCAGTTTATGAAATTGCCTAGCCAAAAGAGTGATCAGATCTTGATAGGGATTGAGCTTTGGGTCACGGGTGCGATATGTAGAGAGAACCTAGCGCAGCCCTAACTGAGAATCTCCTATAATGTTCAAATACCATGCGCCCAGGACATAGGCGTGCTTCAATCCAGCAAGGAGAGCCTCATACTCAGCTATATTGTTGGTAGCAGGAAAAGAGAGCTGATACGCAAGGGGAATAGTCACTCCCTCTAGAGTGAGGAGAACAGCGTCAATCCCTCGGCCTTGAGAATTAAGTGCGCCATCAAAGTGCAAGGATCAGAAAGGATGATGGGTGAGCACGGCAAGGTGTTTATCGGGGAACTCGTCCTGGATGGAATCAGTACAAGGAATAGGCAAATGGGCAAGATGTTCAGCGATAGCATATCATTTGATTGTCTTCTGAATGACGAAGGTGATATCTAACTGGGAGAGAAAGCTCTGCAAGTAAGCCAACCTACTAGAGAGGACAGGTTTCTCTAAGAGATAGCAAATCGGGTCCATTCTAGAGATCAACCTAACTTCATGGGCAAGGAAATAATGCTTTAATTTCTGAGCTACCCAAACTAATGTTGCATAGGTCTTCTCCATAGTAGTGTATTTGGCTTCCGTAGGATTGAACAACCTAGAGAGGTAATAGGCTGCCCTTTTCTTACCTTCATCATCCACTTGCGCCAGGACAGCTCCTAGGGAGTCCTCAATGATAGAAATGTATAGGATCAGGGGTTTCCCAGGGACATGAGCTTGCAAAATCTGGGGATTCGACAAATAAACCTTCAAATCATCATAGGCCTTCTGACATTCTTCATTCCATTCAAATTTAATCCCCACCTTCAACAGTTCGTAAAATGGACAACACCTTTGAGAATGTTGAGATATAAATCTTCGAATGAACTACAAACGTCCAATCAATCCTCGAAGTTCTGTGATGTTCTTCGGCGGGGGCATATCCATGATGGCTTTGGCTTTATTAGGATCAATTTGGATCCCTCGCTTGCTAACTATGAAACCCAACAATTTCCCTGAAGATACTCCAAACACACATTTCTTCAGATTCATCTTCAACTTGTACTCCTGAGCTCTTTGTAGCACCTTGGTCAAAATAGTGGGGTGCTCTGCTTTCGTCCTCGATTTCACCAAGATATCATCCATGTATGCTTCCATATAGACATGCATCATATCGTGGAATATTGCCATCATCGCCCATTGGTACGTGGCCCCGCATTCTTCAGACCAAACGGCATGACCACATAGCAGTAAGTGCCCCTATGGCATGGTGAATGAGGTTTTCTCTTGATATTCCGGAGATAGACGGATTTGGTTATAACCAGAATAACCATCCATGAATGAAAGAGCTTTGTACCCGGCTGTGTTATCCACCAACACATCTATATGAGGCAGCGGAAAATCATCCTGGGACATGCCTTATTCAAATCCCTGAAATCAATGCAAATTCGCATCTTTCCATCCTTCTTGATAACATGGACTATATTTGCCACCCATTGAGGATATAAAATGACCCGAATAAATCTGGCCTTATGCAACTTATCTACCTCTTCTTTCATCTTCAAGGTCATGTGGGGGTGGAATCTTCTTAACTTTTGCTTTACAGGTGTTGCCCCTAGTTTAAGTACAAGTCTATGTTCCACCAAGGCGGGGTCAAGACCCGGCATGCCCTCGTAGGACCAAGCGAAGGAATCGCTATACTCCCTTAAAATCTTGACCAACTCCTCTTCGACCTGAGGAGAGAGACTAGCAGAGATGATAATGAGCCTGGGATCCTGCTCCGTTCCAAGATTAATTTCTTTCGTAGGTTCATGCACTATCGACGATGGCTCATCGAACCTCTTTAAACCTTACGCATACAGATCGACAGTGTCATCTACGCTGCTATCCTCAAAATCTATCGGGTCTTTCTCATCCATGATCTCATAAAAACCTAGTTCATCATCACTCCACACCCAATCTTGCTCCTCCTCATCCTCTAGGATGATGAGCATTTCTACGAACTCCAAACATCTAAGGAGGGCATGACAGCGCTAAGCGAGATCCTGGAGGAACCTATTAGGGATAGATTTGGAGTGATGCGTCATCGAGTGTGCCGCAAGTGCGGAGGAAGGGTTGGACACACTAGAACAAGACCCTACTTCTCTAGACTCGACAGACTCTACTTCCCTAGACTCGACAGACCCTATATCTAACCTAGGAGATAGGAAATCTAATGGAAGGGAAGCATGGGCCTCATGCCCCTGGGGGGATGATGGACGAGACACAGTGTAATCTTCCACAGAAATCTCCATTTCAAAATTGACATTTTTTTGGTGATCAATGGAGAGCACGCAACACGATGGAGAGGATGGTGGAGGAGGAGGAAGGGTGAGAGGATAGATGGATGGACAGAAAATATCGAAGAAGGGATCAGAGGAGGAGAACCACATACTTGAGAGATCAATTAGCGGGCAGCGCCCACACGGACAAGTCACGATCAAAAATTCAATTGGCATTTCTAGCCACAAAGGATCAATCATGATGGGAGGTGAACGGGATCTGAAATGCAGCTTCTGAAAGAGAGACATCAAACGGGAAGGAGACGAAGTGAAAACAACGGGTGAGCTCCCCTCTTCACGCACACGGTAAGCCAACTTTCCTTGCATGTATTGCATGAGCTGCACCTCCGGGTTTCTCTGGTAATCTTCTTCATAGAACAACCTCGAAAAAGATTGACTAAACTCCCCCATGTCATCAGTAGGCCCCCTAGGTAGCAATGGCGGGCTAGCAACTGTGCAAGCAGTATCTTACTTCTCGGGTTGACTTGGCGGGGCATTCAAAGTACCTGGCTGCAATGGGCCCCTGACAAAGTGCTGATGGTAGTCCCAAGTCAATGGCCCTGAGTCTCCCAGAACTGATAATGAGGACTCTCAGTATCCGAGGCCCCTCCTATTCATTTTTCTGCCCCTAGGGATGGGCTTGGTCCGCCCCTGTAGCTGAGCACCGAGACCCATGCCTGGCTGATAGCCTAGCTTCAATATCATGTTCCAACCCTTGGTATCTCTCATCTTGGGTTTCACTTTGATGTTTATCGGCGCGATGGCCGGCTTGCACAGCGCATAGGCCCATGGAAAATCAAGGTCCATCACAGAGATGACTGGCTTATTGCTAGGCCAGAGAGTTGGCAGTATGGCTTCAACTGACTGGACCGTGGAGATGCTTTTGACCTTTACTACCCACCCCTAGAATGGGAATTTAAGGCACTGGTGGGCGGTAGATGGTACGGCATGAACGTTGTCGATCCACGGATGACCCAAGGTAGCCTTAAACATCGGGTCAATATCCAACACATCGAGTCGTTTAGGACCCAGACGCTTAGGTGCATAGCCATTTGGTGGAGGGACATTATGGTATTATGGTGGTAGTTGTGGCGGCTGGGGAGCGGGGAAGGATGGTTGGGCATTTGGTGGAGTGGGGAACTGATGGTTACGAGGAAGTTACTGGAAGCGAGGCGACGCGGGTTGGTTGGGGAAACTAAAGGCTTGCACTTGTTCATTTGTTTGGACTCTCTTGGTAACTGGCCCCTACGACTTTTTAGTATATTTGGGCTTTTGGGCATCAAAAAGGGTGTGAATGGGGGAGTCTTAAACTGGGTCGGGATAAATCTGGCCCTACTATACAGCTGGTGCATGTTGGCAATGTCATTCATGGCTAGAATGTTCCGAAAAGTAGGGGTGGCATTGGAAATGAGGAGCTTAACTTTCTCTTCCTCCAGAATATGATAGGGCACATGACCAGCCATCTACCTCAATCTATCAACATATGTTGCAAAGTCCTCATCGGCCTTCATCTTCTCGGCCACCAAATCGGTAAATGAATATTCCGGGCAGACTCGGTCTTGAAATCTCTGGATGAACTTTTCCTTGATGACTTTGAAGCTCTCCGCATCCTCCAATGGCAAAGCATAGAACCATTCCAAGGCAACCCCGTCCAATGAGCGGCAGAACAAATACGCCATGAGGCGATCATCATACTAGAATTGCGCCGACTCAAACAAAAAGTCCCTCACATGGATATAAGGATTACCATTCCCATCGTACTTTTGGTACGTGGGGAGATCTGACTGGGAAGGGAAATGAATGTTGTGAAAGAACTGGGACATCAGCCAAGGACTGTGGGCCGACCCGCTTCTAAAGGAGGTCAAGCTGTTGCTGCATGGCAGCCTACTTATTGAAAAGCTCTCGCTCTCAGGATGGAGGAGGTAAAGTAAAAGGAGCGGACCCTGTGTGAGGGGCCGAAGGAAAAGTAGATAGAGGGGGAAGCCCATAAGAAGGATATTGGGCCAAGGAGGGACCCTGTCACGCCCCGAACAAGGCGGAAATATCGGGACGTACAGTTAGAGACACGCTGGCAAGAGAGAGAACTAATCTAAAATAATACACAAGTGCTACAAGATGGAAATACTAAATGATCATTAACAAACCACAACTGATACAATAACCTCATGTTCAACTTAATACAACTGGAATAATCAATCACTAAAGCTCAATAACATGACTGAGACTAAATGCTCTCCAAAACACAACTAAAGTAAGATAACACACTACTAACACACTAGAACTGATACACTCAAGACATCACTCCTGCCCTTCCCCATCGGTAAGTGCGTCACCTGAACAGCCTGGAAAAGGGGGAAAACACAACTATGAGCTGACGCTCAGTAGGAAATAACAGACAGGTATAAGTGATTAATAGTTTAATTACATTTTAAAATGTCATGCCACAAATGATAAAAATAATAAAAAGATAACGATGATATCACGAAATAAAATTCAAAGATCTTGCAAGGTCAAGAAATATAATGAATAGAATGGTAAGACAAGAATTTACTACAGGAGATAATGATAAAAAGTTGGCCATATCAAGACAATTCAAGTCATGTCAAGCACGTATGTAATTTTATTTTCACGTCCAAGTAATCAACAAGTAAAGTAACAACAAGTAGAGTATAGAATAGTGAAGAGTGGAAAGTGAAAAGTAGTAGAAAGTAATGTAGAGAGTAGTGGACAGTCCTAGATTTAACACATGTCAAGTACTGGTGCCAAATGCCACACCGAGTCATTCACCTCCCCGGGGGTACACGTAGTGTTCGGGCGCTCTTCCCAGGACTAGACCGAGCCCTTAATTGTTTGCCAGGCATTGATTTCTTTGGATCAAAGATCCCACGAATCTAGACTTCCACAGTTTATGGCCAGAATTCCAAGGTTTAAACTAAGTAGCAATAACAACTTCAAGTAGGAAAGAGATTCATTTCCATAATTTCAAGGTAAGTATAATCATCAAGGAGATCGAAACCAAGTCACAACAAGAGTTAATCGTGCTGTGCTACTGTAAAACAGCAGCAATCAAACAAGCTAATCAACATATTAATCCTAATCAGCAAGTTAAGATATCATGATTAACCATTATCCTTTGTATTAGCCAAAGTGCCAACAAGCTAGAACAAGTTGTCGAGGTAAAGAAAAAGCTCTCACAGCGGTGAAATAGAATGCATTATCAGGGGTTTTAGTTACACCATTAATCATTAATTATGTGAGTTTCTATTTAACCAATGTAAGTGTTGTAATGGAGATGGTAAACATCGTGTTTTGTACTATGTTTGCAAGAAAGGACCAATGCAAGTTTGAAATCAAGGGGGGTACATGAATAGGTCAATTGTTCTTCAAAAATATAATTTCAGTGGGTCTAAGTTAAATGGGTTGATTCCCCACTGATTCGGATCCATCTTCGGGTCGAAAAATGATGAAAATCGGGTTTCTGGTGTACGGGTCGACCCCTGGGGTCGACCCCTGAAAAACTGGGGTCTGGAAGCTGAATGGGTCGACCCTTGGGGTCGACCCCAGCAATTTCTGAAGATGGGTCGACCCCTGGGGTCGACCCCCACCATTTCCTTCAGATGGGTCGACCCCTGGGGTCGACCCCCACATTCCTGTGCAATGGGTCGACCCCTGGGGTCGACCCCCATGCAGGGAGCTGGATGGGTCGACCCTTGGGGTCGACCCCCATGCAGGAACAGGAGGGGACGACCCCTGGGGTCGACCCTCGGGCCTGCAGGGTTGCCCAGAAAATGGGTCGACCCCTGCAAGAACAGCAACGGATGTTGCTTCCGGAAACCACATAAACTCATCCAAATGGGGTCCAATTGAGTTGAAATCAAAACCACATGATCTAGGAATGCTAATAGACAATCTAGGGTCATAAAACTACAATTTTGAAACATGAATTGTTACAGAAATTGATTGAATCTCAACTTATATATGGTAATTTCATGAAAACCCTAGTTCTTGACCCACTTCTACTAAATCATGCAATTCTCTTAACATACACAACGGAATTTAGGGCTTTTGGTGTCAAAAGAAAGCTGACTCGATTATGAATCCAACCATGTATGATATGCTGCATGAAGATCAGGATACATGACTCAAAATTAGCCCGTAATCAAACTCTGACTTAAAGGAACACTATATGAATCATGTTCTAGATATGCTCTTACAAAAATTCGAAATTCACGAGGCATGCTCAATGGAATTTGGGGCTTTCTACGTTAAATGAAAGATAATAACATGCTGATTATATCATGTAAGTTAATTAGAGTTTGGTTGTTAGATCCTACCTCAAATCAGAGAGAGAAAACTCAAACCCTAGAGTGAAGAACACTTGGACAGCACCTTAGAAAACCTGTGATAACTCACTCCACACCTGATGAAAATTGGGGCTTTCAGTCCCAATGGATAGATCTCGACGAGATGCACAACTTGCTATACTCATGATCAAAATTTGGTTGAGAATTCCTACCTTAATCGATGGATCAAAGAAGGATGAAGGGAAGCCAACGGCCTGCTGACCCACCTCCACAAATCGAGCTAGATCTCCCCAGATCTGAAACTTTAGCGAACCCCACAGCATCCAAATGAAAGAAGACTCGTAGGGCTTCATTTTGATAGCTCATAGAGCTTCTGGAGCCTTCGGAGTTGGGAGTATTCGCTGCTGCAAGCTGCATGTTTAGAAACGGCGCCGAAATCCTTGACTTGACCAAACTATGTCGGCAGCATGTTTTGGGGCTAGGTTTACCTCAAATTGATTGAGGGTAAATGTTCCTTACATTTTGGCCTTCCATTTGCCACTGATTTCAGATCATTTGGTTGAGTATTGAGGTCGAATTTCGTGTTTTAATCTAAGGGTTAGGTAAAGGTCAAAAAGTGTGTACTTTTGGGTTTAAACTCTAAATAGATCTTACCACGGATTTACAATGGCTTAATGCCAGAAGGAAAAGTTGTTATCTACGTCGACCTTAACATATTTACTATTTTTACAGATTTTTCTAAGGTAGTCAAATTTTCACTCATACTATTTCTAACGAATTAAATATTAATAAATCCAAAATTCAATTATTAATTCAATAAAATTCAATTCTCAATTAATAAAAGCTTAATAAGAAATATTGGGCTCAATTAAATAATTTGGGGTCTTACACCCTCCCCTACTTAAAGGAATTTGGTCCTCCAAATTCACTACACTAAAACTGAGAGTAGAAAAAGATCGCTCACCTAGAATAGATCGGGATACCGCTTTCCCATAGTCTCTTCAGACTCCCATGTAGCTTCTTTGGTCCCACGCCAACTCCACTGAATCTTGACCATCGGTATCGAACGATTCCGGAGTTGCTGTTGCTTCCGGTCCAGAATCTTGACAGGTCTTTCCTCATAGGTCAAGTCTTCCTTCAGTTCAAAATCCACTTGCTGAATGATATGAGTGGGATCGTACACATATTTCCGCAACATAGACACATGAAAAACATTGTGTACGCCAGACAAATGCAGTGGTAAAGCCAGTCTGTATGCCACCTCTCCCAGTCTATCTAGAATCTCAAATGGACCAATGTACCTCGGACTCAGCTTGCCATGAATGCCAAATCTTCGGATCCCTCTCGTCGGAGAGACCTTTAAGAACACATGCTCGCCAACCTGAAATTCCAATGCTCTTCTCCTGTTGTCGACATAACTCTTCTGTCTTGACTGGGCTACTTGTAACCGGTCTCGGATAACACTGATGTTCTGTGATGATTCCGAAACAAGATCTGGTCCAAGCCACTGTTTCTCACCTACCTCGTCCCAACACAACGGGGAACGACAACTTCTACCATATAGTGCTTCAAAAGGAGCCATCTGAATACTAGACTGATAGCTGTTATTGTAGGCGAATTCAATTAATGCCAAATGCTCACTCCAATTACCACCGAAATCAATCATGCAAGCTCGCAGCATATCTTCCACTATCTGATTGGTTCTTTCAGTCTGTCCATCTGTCTGTGGATGAAAAATAGTACTGAAATTCAGACGAGTACCCAAAGACTCTTGCAGTCCCTTCCAGAAATGTGAAGTAAATCTGGGGTCTCGATCAGATACTATATTCACTGGGATACCATGTAATCTCACCACTTCCTTTATATACAAAGCAGCCAATACATCAATCGTCCACTTGGACTTAATTGGTAAGAAATGAGCCGACTTTGTCAATCGATCGACAATCACCCATATCGCATCAAATCCACCACGAGTCCTAGGTAGACCCATAATGAAATCCATGCCAATGCTTTCCCACTTCCATTGGGGTATGTCGAGTGGTTTCAATTTCCCTGCTGGTCTGAAATGTTCAGCCTTAACTTGCTGACATACCAAGCATCTACTCACAAAATCTGCAACTTCTCTTTTCATATTCGGCCACCAAAAGGACCTTTTCAAATCTCGGTACATCTTAGTGCCTCCAGGATGAATGGTATATCTGGATCTATGAGCTTCCTCAAGAATTTTGTTCTTTATTGTAGCCTCATCCGGGACACAAGTTCTGCCTTTAAATAATAATCTACCATCATCGGCCAACATGAAGTCAGGTCTGCTGCATAAGTTTCCCTTGATCTCTACCAACTCGGGATCATTTTCTTGCAAGGACTTGATTTCCATCAACAATTCGGGCTTAAGTTGGATCTGAGCAATCATGACCCGATCATTGTCAATATTAAGATCTAGACTGGATAATTGTTCCAACAACCTCCATTCTTGTAACATGAGACTTGACAATCTAGCTACTGGCTTCCGGCTTAATGCATCTGCCACAACATTACCTTTGCCAGGATGATACTCAATCGAGAAGTCGAAGTCTTTCAAGTACTCCAACCATCTCCGCTGCCTCATGTTGAGTTCCTTCTGAGAAAATAAATACTTCAAACTCTTATGATCTGAAAACATTGTAAAGGTTTCTCCATATAAGTAATGCCTCCATATCTTCAAAGCAAACACGACTGCAGCAAGTTCCAAATCATGAACAGGATAATTATCTCCGTGCTTCCTCAACTGCCTAGAGGAATAGGCAATCACCTTCCCATGCTGCATGAGTACACAGCCTAAGCCAATACCTGAAGCATCAGTATAAACAACAAATCCTCCTTCACCAGAAGGTAAAGCCAAAACAGGTGCAGTAGTCAAACACTCCTTCAGAGTCTGAAAGCTTCGCTGACAATCATCTGACCAATCAAACTTATTCTCCTTGCGGGTTAATCTTGTCATAGGTACTGCAATCTTGGAGAAATCTTGAATAAATCTTCGGTAATAGCCTGCCAGGCCTAGAAAACTTCTAACTTCTGTCACACTGGTAGGTTGTTCCCAATTCTTCACTGCCTCGACCTTCGAAGGATCAACAGAAATACCGTTCTTCGTAATGATATGTCCTAGAAAGGACACCTCTTGCAACCAGAATTCACACTTACTGAACTTAGCATATAGTTGATGATCTCTTAACAGTTGCAATGCCATTCTCAGATGCTCAGCATGCTCCTCCTCATTCTTAGAATAAATCAGGATGTCATCAATAAAGACCACGACCCATTGATCAAGATAGGGTCGAAATGCATTGTTCATCAACTGCATGAAAGCTGCTGGAGCATTCGTTAGACCAAAAGGCATAACGACAAATTCAAAATGACCATACCTGCTGCGGAAAGCTGATTTATAGATATCCTCCTCCTTAATCCGCAACTGGTGATATCCAGATCGAAGATCGATCTTAGAGAAATATTGAGCTCCCGCTATCTGGTCAAATAACTCGTCAATCCTCGGCAAGGGATATTTATTCTTGACAGTCTGCTGGTTTATTTGTCGATAATCAATGCACAACCTCATCGAACCATCTTTCTTCCTGATGAATAACACATGGGCTCCCCACGGAGAAGTACTAGGACGAATAAAACCCTTCTCAAGCAATTCCATCAGTTGCTGCTTCAGTTCCCACAGTTTCGCAGGAGACATACGATAAGGAGCCTTAGAAATAGGAGATGTGCCAGGAATAAGATCAATAGAAAAGATAACTTCCCGCTCAGGCGGAAGTCCTGGTAGTTCCTCCGGAAAGACATAAGGAAAATCTCGGACAACAGGAATGTCCTTGATCTCAATCTGCTGCTCAGGGGTTGCACAAACAAAGGCTAGAAAAGCCTCACATCCACGTCTCATCAGCTTATCAGCTCGGAGAGCCAAAATAAGTGACACCGAGTTGTGATGCTTAACACCCACAAAAGAAAGTCTCGGGTGCCTAGTAAAAGACACGGAGCTAGAACTGCAGTGAACGTTAACCTCATATCGAGCCAACCAATCTGCTCCTAGGATTACATCATAATCCTTCATGTCCATGCAGACCAAATCTACTGGTAAGTTCTGCTCACCAATCATCACCTTACTAGAAGGATAGAAATACTGGATTGTTGATCTAGTGCCAATAGGGGTTGAAATCTCTAACGGAGTATTCATCAAAACAGGTTCCACAGCTAATGACTTAGCAAATCTCCGTGAAATAAAAGAATGTGTTGCAACAGTATCAAAGAGAGCAAATGCGGGCTTATCGATTATAGTAAGGGTACCTTCGACGAGTCCGCCATCATCAGAAATCCCAGTTTCATCTGCATGTAAATCTTGAAGCTTGCCTTGTGGTTTCTTGAAGACTAGAGGTTTTGCCGGTGTAGCTTGCTCCGATATGAGAGGACAATTGGGGATACGGTGCTCCTTGCTTCCACATCGCAAACAGGCGCCTAGCTTGCGCTAGCACTCCTCTATCTTGTGACCCGGACGATCACAATAGTTGCACACGCCCTTGAATGGAACAATAGGGCCAGACTTCTTGTCTTCATGCCTCGGCATCTTGCCCTTCCACGATCCGGACCCGCTCCACGAACCAGGTCCACTAACAGGCCTCTTCTTGGTATACCCGGGTTTGACACTCCCGGAACCCGTAGGTAATTCTTTCTTGGTGCCTTTCCCACGGATTCTCTCCGTCATTTCAAGAGTATCCTCCAGAACTTGCGCTTTCCTTACCACCTCAGAATACGTGGAAATCTCCATCGGTGCCAATTGGTTGATATAATGAAGCTTCAATCCATTGAGAAAGCGCTTCGCCTTCATCTTCTCGGTGGAAATGAGATGAGTAGCATAACGAGAAAGCCGTGCAAATTGAGCCTCATACTCTGCCACGGACAAACCTCACTGTTTCAGGGCCGTGAACTCCGTCGCTTTCTTCTCTTGCACTCTATCAGAAAAATACTTGCTGTTGAAGAATTCTTCGAACTCTTCCCACATAACTTGCCGATCACCGAGAGTTGCCTTGATAGAATCCCACCAAGTACGTGCATCATGTTCCAGTTGAAATGTGGACAAAAGGACACGCTCCTGGTTGGTGCATTGCATAACTTCAAAGATTCTCCCCATCTCATCTAGCCAGTGCTCGGCTTGGTCGGGGTCAGTCGAACCAGCGAATCTAGGCGGATTCATCCCTCGGAAGTTCCGGTATAGATCACCGGTGCCATGTGGTGCCGCTCCTGCCTGAGCCACTTGCTGAAGGGCCTGGGTAAAGCCTTGAACCGTGCACTGCAGGTTCCTCCATTCGGCACAATCAGCTGCCATCTACACGAGAAATAGGTTACTTAGGTCCAATAAGATAGATAAAGCACGATTAAGGAATGAACTTAACCCAAGTTCTACCCAATCTCACAGGTCAGGTCTTAAACTTTCACAAGGTTAGGGATCTAGTGCACCTAGACACGACCAAAACTCGGTACCTGGCGGAGGTAATCGGTCCGAAGACCACTCGCACAAGTGTGCGACCTTTCCGATAGGCGTAGCCTAACGTTCGGACAACACCTTTTGATATACCGGTTATTGGGATGCAATGCAAGAAAACCTAAAACTTAGGGAACCTAGGAATGTGAAACCTGGGGCTCTGATACCAACTAAACTGTCACGCCCCGAACAAGGCGGAAATATCGGGACGTACAGTTAGAGACACGCTGGCAAGAGAGAGAACTAATCTAAAATAATACACAAGTGCTACAAGATGGAAATACTAAATGATCATTAACAAACCACAACTGATACAATAACCTCATGTTCAACTTAATACAACTGGAATAATCAATCACTAAAGCTCAATAACATGACTGAGACTAAATGCTCTCCAAAACACAACTAAAGTAAGATAACACACTACTAACACACTAGAACTGATACACTCAAGACATCACTCCTGCCCTTCCCCATCGATAAGTGCGTCACCTGAACAGCCTAGAAAAGGGGGAAAACACAACTATGAGCTGACGCTCAGTAGGAAATAACAGACAGGTATAAGTGATTAATAGTTTAATTACATTTTAAAATGTCATGCCACAAATGATAAAAACAATAAAAAGATAACGATGATATCACGAAACAAAATTCAAAGATCTTGCAAGGTCAAGAAATATAATGAATAGAATGGTAAGACAAGAATTTACTACAGGAGATAACGATAAAAAGTTGGCCATATCAAGACAATTCAAGTCATGTCAAGCACGTATGTAATTTTATTTCCACGTCCAAGTAATCAACAAGTAAAGTAACAACAAGTAGAGTATAGAACAGTGAAGAGTGGAAAGTGAAAAGTAGTAGAAAGTAATGTAGAGAGTAGTGGACAGTCCTAGATTTAACACATGTCAAGTATTCACCTCCCCGGGGGTACACGTAGTGTTCGGGCGCTCTTCCCAGGACTAGACCGAGCCCTTAATTGTTTGCCAGGCATTGATTTCTTTGGATCAAAGATCCCACGAATCTAGACTTCCACAGTTTATGGCCAGAATTCCAAGGTTTAAACTAAGTAGCAATAACAACTTCAAGTAGGAAAGAGATTCATTTCCATAATTTCAAGGTAAGTATAATCATCAAGGAGATCGAAACCAAGTCACAACAAGAGTTAATCGTGCTGCGCTACTGTAAAACAGCAGCAATCAAACAAGCTAATCAACATATTAATCCTAATCACCAAGTTAAGATATCATGATTAACCATTATCATTTGTATTAGCCAAAGTGCCAACAAGCTAGAACAAGTTGTCGAGGTAAAGAACAAGCTCTCACAGCGGTGAAATAGAATGCATTATCAGGGGTTTTAGTTACACCATTAATCATTAATTATGTGAGTTTCTATTTAACCAATGTAAGTGTTGTAATAAAGATGGTAAACATCATGTTTTGTACTATGTTTGCAAGAAAGGACCAATGCAAGTTTGAAATCAAGGGGGGTACATGAATAGGTCAATTGTTCTTCAAAAATATAATTTCAGTGGGTCTAAGTTAAATGGGTTGATTCCCCACTGATTCGGATCCATCTTCGGGTCGAAAAATGATGAAAATCGGGTTTCTGGTGTACGGGTCGACCCCTGGGGTCGACCCCTGAAAAACTGGGGTCTGGAAGCTGAATGGGTTGACCCCTGGGGTCGACCCCAGCAATTTCTGAAGATGGGTCGACCCCTGGGGTCGACCCCCACCATTTCCTTCAGATGGGTCGACCCCTGGGGTCGACCCCTGGGTCGACCCCACATTCCTGTGCAATGGGTCGACCCCTGGGGTCGACCCCCATGCAGGGAGCTAGATGGGTCGACCCTTGGGGTCGACCCCCATGCAGGAACAGGAGGGGACGACCCCTGTGGTCGACCCTCGGGCCTGCAGGGTTGCCCATAAAACGGGTCGACCCCTGGGGTCGACCCCTGCAAGAACAGCAACGGATGTTGCTTCCAGAAACCACATAAACTCATCCAAATGGGGTCCAATTGAGTTGAAATCAAAACCACATGATCTAGGAATGCTAATAGACAATCTAGGGTCATAAAACTACAATTTTGAAACACGAATTGTTACAGAAATTGATTGAATCTCAACTTATATATGGTAATTTCATGAAAACCCTAGTTCTTGACCCACTTCTACTAAATCATGCAATTCTCTTAACATACACAACGAAATTTAGGGCTTTTGGTGTCAAAAGAAAGCTGACTCGATTATGAATCCAACCATGTATGATATGCTGCATGAAGATCAGGATACATGACTCAAAATTAGCCCGTAATCAAACTTTGACTTAAAGGAACACTATATGAATCATGTTCTAGATATGCTCTTACAAAAATTTGAAATTCACGAGGCATGCTCAATGGAATTTGGGGCTTTCTACGTTAAATGAAAGATAATAACATGCTGATTATATCATGTAAGTTAATTAGAGTTTGGTTGTTAGATCCTACCTCAAATCGGAGAGAGAAAACTCAAACCCTGGAGTGAAGAACACTTGGACAGCACCTTAAAAAACCCGTGATAACTCACTCCACACCTGATGAAAATTGGGGCTTTCAGTCCCAATGGATAGATCTCGACGAGATGCACAACTTGCTATACTCATGATCAAAATTTGGTTGAGAATTCCTACCTCAATCGATGGATCAAAGAAGGATGAAGGGAAGCCAACGGCCTGCGGACCCACCTCCACAAATCGAGCTAGATCTCCCCAGATCTGAAACTTCAGTGAACCCCACAGCAGCCAAATGAAAGAAGACTCGTAGGGCTTCATTTTGATAGCTCATAGAGCTTCTGGAGCCTTCGGAGTTGGGAGTATTCGCTGCTGCAAGCTACGTGTTTAGAAATGGTGCCGAAATCCTTGACTTGACCAAACTATGTCGGCAGCACGTTTTGGGGCTAGGTTTACCTCAAATTGATTGAGGGTAAATGTTCCTTACATTTTGGCCTTCCATTTGCCACTAATTTCAGATCATTTGGTTGAGTATTGAGGTCGAATTTCGTGTTTTAATCTAAGGGTTAGGTAAAGGTCAAAAAGTGTGTACTTTTGGGTTTAAACTCTAAATAGATCTTACCACGGATTTACAATGGCTTAATGCCAGAAGGAAAATTTGTTATCTACCTCGACCTTAACATATTTACTATTTTTACAGATTTTTCTAAGGTAGTCGAATTTTCACTCATACTATTTCTAACGAATTAAATATTAATGAATCCGAAATTCAATTATTAATTCAATAAAATTCAATTCTCAATTAATAAAAGCTTAATAAGAAATATTGGGCTCAATTAAATAATTTGGGGTCTTACAGACCCATATCCGTGTAAGCTAAGTGGGCGGTCCCAGCCTGAAGATGCAAGAAATCAGTCGGGCCCATGATAGCCTGCGGCGCTGGAGGAACGGACACATACGGGTCAACCTGGGAAGATGGAAGGAGCCCGATCTTCCCTTTATCAAAAATTTGATGGGCCAAACTAGAAGATTGGCCCGCCTCCAAATTGGAGAAACGAAGAATCTTGGGTTGGACCGGGGTGAGATCAATCGGAGAAGCAGATGAGGCCCCTAGCCTATTAACCATGGATGGAGAGGTGGAGGTAGCAGATAAACCCTATAGAGCAGTCGGAGATGAGGTGCCTGACCTTTGCAAGGCCTGATAGAAGACTTGAAGCTGGGCCGGATCCAGCTGGGCCATCAATTGAAGAATCTGACCTGCGGTATTGTGGGCAGGAGGATTGGAAAGAGAGGGTTGACCACCCTCAATGGTAGCAGATAGAGGAGGGGAGGACCCTTCCCCAAATTGGACAGTCGTAACCCTAGACAGGTCCTCTGGAAGGCCGTGAGGAAGGGAGTCCTCACGGGAATGAATGAAATTGTAGGATGACATAGCGGAATCAAACAAGGGGTTGAAGTAAAAGATGAAAGAGGAATTACCCCTAGGAGAAGATCCAGTCAACGTAAAGCAACTCCACATGCAACGTAGCACCTATTACAAGGAGAATGACAACAAGTAATAAGCACACCTAAACAGGACGACTAACAAAATGCACAAACAAGAGAGGGGATGATAGGCAACCAAGATCAACCAAGTTATAATGATGCATGAAATTTTTATGTGTTTCCCCTTTAAGAACCTTAGTGATTTCAATTAAATCAATGTTCTCTCAAAAATAGGATTCCTAATAGGGGTGGACTGAGGGACTTGATTGACTCTAGGTGTAGACTCTCTCTCTCTCACGGATGCAACCTAGACTCGAGGTGATAAAGGTACAACCTGCCCGGCGTCCGTGTGGGAATCCATGGCTTACGGGGGCTTACAGAGGTCCCGGATAGGATCACCTAGTCAACTCCAAGGAATATGGAGGCGAGAGGATCTCCTACCAAGGTAGGTATGCAACTACGATATGAAAAATGGATGATCTTATGTGCACCAGACTGCATACAAATTCTAGCCTAAAAACTAACAAGCAATGATCAAACAATGATGTAAACATGCACACAATAACATGGATATGAATGATAACCCAGGGGAGATAAACAACACCCAAGATCAAGTAGCAAATGATAAATAATAGAACTCAATAGTAAGCCTTTGCGTGCAGACTGTGAGAAAGTAGCGGTCACAGGGATGACTGCAATGTAAAGGCGATGGTCCTGGAAGGACCGCAATCAAACAGGGAATAGTAAAAAAAATGATAGACAGAAACTGAATTGAATAGTGATAGAAATCTCGTAATGCATACCTGAGAAGAATAAGTGGTCGCCTGAATGACCGCAACCAGCAGAGATGGTCCTGAGAGGACTGCAAAACACAAGGAGACAGAAAACAACAGAGAACAGAATTTAAAAGAAACAGACGTACCTGAGAACGAAGAGTACGGTCTCGCGACAGACCATTGGCTGAATAAAATGGCCCTTAGAGGACCGCAACAAGACCAGAGACCAGAAAACAACAAGAAATCAAACGGAAAATACGGGGAGACTAAAATGGACCAAACAAACACAGAGAGGCAGGTCAAACAGTGCTAAAAACACGAATGGCACAAGGCATCCCACCGTGATTGCCAAAAAAACATGTGTGTTGATATTTTTCTTTAATGTGTGAAATGTGGATGTAATGAGTGACTTTCAATGAAACATAAAATGAAGTAGGAATGTAATGATACTATCCCCTCAAGACTAACTACTAAACAGGGAACAAGACTAAAGGAAACGCACGCCGTGGGCGTGGAGCGACTAAGAGGAAATAAATAGAGCAAGAGGCGGTGATAAATACCAAGACAAACACGTGATCGCCACCAAGGCTAGCAGTGCAAAAGGGGTGCACCATGTACCTTGGAAAAGAGATGGATGAAGACACTCACCAATGGGGGACAACACTGGTGTAGGAAGAAGACGGTCCTCGGTCGGCCGCAACCGTGAATAAGACGGCTTGATGAAGACCGCTGGCAGCAGGAAGACGGTCGAATGATAGGCCGCGACCTACACCAAGACTGAACATGGGTCTGGATCCTTTGAGAACGCAGGCACAAGAATGAGACGGTCCTTGAAGGGCCGCAATCCGAGTAAAACGGCCAGATGGAAGGCCGCTACATAGGAAAACAGTCGAGAGGAAAATCGCTAAGCCGCATCTAGGCCCGAACGTGAGACTTTAACCTCCACCCTGTTGACGTCAAAAAAAAAATGATAATGATCATGCGGCATGCACATTTCAGCACTCGAGAGCAAGTCGAAGACGGAAGGGCCGAGTAAACCTTATGCCTCCTCCAAGCAGGATGAATACCTACCCGGTGCTCCGTCACCCGACAAAGAATCCCCTCGTGTTGAAGAGACAGCCCGGCTCTCCAGTCGGCATTGCCAAAGGCTGAATAAAAAGAAACTCGGGAATTCGAACACATGTTCGGCACGCGCCGGGGATCACTCGAAGTTCCAAATCGAGATGCAGAGGCCCTGAACTAAACACCCCGACGGCGGTGCATTACGACTAAAGCAATACAGGAGGATAAGCATCCATCCGAATAGCCGCGAAGCTGAGACAAAGTCTAAACCGGCGCGCCCTTATATGGTCTTTAAACCGGCGCGCCCCTTCCAATAGCCTTAATCTGGTGCGCCCTTGCATGGTGCTTAAACCGGCGCGCCCCTTTACAAGACGCTAGTCCGGCGCGCCCCATGAACTCCCTTGCTTTTGTTAAAACGGCGCCACTCCCTTTATGTTAAAACGGCGCGCTCCTGGTAAAGGGCCACCCCTTTGAATGCACTAAACTAGCGCGCCCATTTTGGAGTGCTAATACGGCGTGCTTAGTTTAAAAACAAGCCTTTCTCTGAGGCCTTTATCCGGCGTGTAGTGAAGCCATCCCGTCATCAATGCGGTCCCCTGTTTCCTGGGAACGGCATGATGATGAACAAGCCTGAAGTGGTTAAAACTCCCACTTCGATCCGGAGGGCAACCGAGCATATGCCGTGAATGGAAGTTCTCGAGCCCCATCCCGCCTTGTGCTCATTCCGTCGGTCGACCGGCCATTCTTCAGCAAATGATGAAAGCAACGTGGCTCCCGGTGGATATGCCAGCGGAGGAGGAGGCCATGCCTCTGCCCCCCTCCCGGTCACACTATAGCCTCGGCGGAGGTAACGTCGACAGCGGCAGCAAGGCCACGACAATAGCAGCAACAGCAGGGCAACGTCACCAACGTCAGCAGCAGCAGTGGTGGTTGTGGGAAACAAGGAACCAACGGGAGGAAGAAAAACCCAGAAGGCATCCCTCCAAAGCAGGGCCTCCGGCCCCTATAAAAGGAGCGCCCAGGCGAAGCTTAAATCCGGTTGGAAGGGTTGAACAACTCTCGGAAGCCTGAAAAGTGGAAGTCTTCTTCTGAGAGAAACCCCTTGAAGCCCGAAGCCAGCGTTCCTGTGAGAGCGAAGTTAAGTGAGAAAAGAGAAGGAGAGAGCAGAGAGTGAGGTGAGGGAGATACAGCTCTCCCCTCCCCTTTGTTTCTTTTTCTTTCCTCCGATGTATTCTTCCCTTTGGTTCCTTTCTTTAGATGCATGAAGAGCCCATGTATTTGCACCCCGTTGTGGTGAAATGAAAATGATCCTTCGGGAGATCCTTTTTTTTGATATGTTTCTGATCTCTTTCCCCACTTGTTCCCCTTTGAGGGATCATTGCCCGTGAGTCGTGAGAGCTCTTGAAGGCTAGTCATCGAGCTTTTCCACACTCACACTTGGGTTATCAGACCGCCGTGAGGTCTACATTTTGAGGTTCACCCCGGAGCAATCCGTTTGGTGTTCCCCATTGCTCTTTGGCAAGCTTCAGTCTGGGGGAGATGCTGCCCAAATTTTGCCAGGGCAAGAACATGTAAGAACAAACGAGCAAGTTAAGCTTTCTAGGAGTAAGAAGACCATATGCTCAAAACCACTGAAACAAATTGAATCTCTGAGTTCCTGCACAAACTATTCTGATAAAACACGCGGATCATCATGACAATCCACCTGAACAAACACTTAAAACACTTAAATCTTCTTTCCACAAACATAATCCATCAATAAGATGAACAAACCAATCAATAAATCAACTTGCAGTTGAAGGAAAGAAGAAACAGAGCATAAACGGGTTGAAAGGAAGCTATACAATGCTTAATCTGGCGCCCCCTAATCCGGCGTGGGTTAATCCGGCGTGCTACACCCCCGCGTCGGTTTAACCCCACACTCAAAACCCACTTTATTTTCCTTGTAGCTATCCGGCGCGCCCCCTTACATTAGCCCATTAAACCGGCGCGCTATACTGTTCATTGCCTATTCCGGCGCGTCCTTGGAACCTCTTCCTTCTTGCCATAGAGCCGGCGCGCCCCCCCCCCCTTAACATCTTGAACCGGCGCGCCACTCCTCTTGATACTAATCTGGCACGCCCCATCCCCTTTGCTTCCTTAATCCGGCGTGCCTGGAAGAAAGAAGGTGATCAAGAAAATAAAAGAAAACATGCAATTCAAGTTAATAGAAAACTAATCAAAAGTCTCCCCTCCACTATAATCCAAATTTTGTTCCGGGGGCGCTGCCCCCGGAAACCCCCGCAAGGGGCGTTGCCCCCTTGACCCCCACGAACCCCGCGACCAACCGCGCAGGTCGATCCGCGTGCGAGGGCACATGTTGCCGAGTTTTGACTTTACACTTAACAACCCGCTCCCCCGGACTGAGTGCGAAGAGAAACTCAATGATGCCTTGTGGTATCGGACGTGGACCTCGGGACTCCCGACATGGTCATGATCCGTGCACCTCTTGGGCCGATAGTTCATCAGCTTGACCCACTTCTTCCGGATCCGATCCCACACCCACATGAAATGTGCCGTACCTACGGCAGATATCTGAATGTCTTTATTGTTACCTTCGATGCTTCGAATATGGACTTTCGTCCGAATGCTGAATGGTCCGTTAGTGACCGACATGCATATACTGGGATCTGATCCCGCATTTGTATTAAACTTGCCGTACTCACGGTAGGTACTTGTACGATTTGTCACCATCTCTTATGCTACAAACACGGACCTTTGTCCGAACATAAAGGGGTCCATGAGTGACCGACAAAATCTGAATGGGACGAGAAGGATCTCGTCATCCCCGGACCCTATACATGGGAATATCAATAAGGCCTATGTGGGCCATGCTTAGACCTCGGGTCTGCCCCGATCATGGTCATTGCTTGACCCATATCCTCGGCCTATAGCCCGCTCTCTTCAAACGCATATTGGTTCTCAGATCTTGTCCCAGGACATCCTCCCGTTGCCCCCTTGGCACCGGAAACATTGACGATGCCCACGCGAGCCCGACTTCTACCGCGGGGGGCCCACCGCAGTATGGTCATAGCTTGATCTTGCACTGGGCCGACAAACTTGTCGGTTTCCGACCGCTCTAACCAGGATTTAACTGAACGTTTCCCGTCCCTTTGAACAATAAATTTGCCATACCCCGGCATACATATGCTCCAGCTTTCCCCGTGACGATCACGATTCTCTGAAGCCGGACGCTCGTCCGAATATCAAAAATGGTCTCTTGAGTGACCGACATCTTCCGAATGCTTGCTTCCCTAGACATAGGGCTTTCCGACTGATTCGAGACCGCTATCGGCTTGTTTCTCTCGATATAGTTTCTTGGCCATGAGGCCCCGATTCCCGACGATTAATCAAGGGTGTTCCCCTCTCCGAGGGGATGTAAATAACGCCGTGACCTTTACGGCGCGGCGGGTTTTGGTCCCGACACGAACTACACAATCGTCTGATTAGTCAGACGGAGCGCACCCCGGGCTTCGGACCACTCCAGTCTTGAAGCCCGAACACATTGTCACCTAGGTGACTGGCACGCC
Organism: Amorphophallus konjac; assembly: GCA_022559845.1. Lineage (NCBI taxonomy): Eukaryota > Viridiplantae > Streptophyta > Magnoliopsida > Alismatales > Araceae > Amorphophallus > Amorphophallus konjac. The sequence goes on along the minus strand of CM040128.1, from coordinate 109,769,240 downwards.
CTTGCACTAGATAAACCGATAGACCGATAAAAGAATATCCCGATATTTTCATGAAACCAACGAAACTTAGTGCGTTCCACACACCCCTTCCGGTCGGCCAGGAGGGATGGGCCTCATGTAGAAAGCACTTTTGACCTACAAAACAACATAGACGAACACATAAAAAGAACCCAAATAAGATCTAGGATGTGCAATATCTAGAAACTCAAACTATGAACAAAATGCATAAATGGAAGGGTGGATACCTGGGCGTGGTGGTTTTTTTAAACCCCTATGGGGCGTTGAAATGATAGGAGAGGTAAATGAATGCAATGAAGATGATAGAAATGTGGAGAAAGAGAGGAAAAGTGATGCTATAATGACCAAAAAAATGATAATAGATAATGGGGAAGACGATGCAAAGACGCAAATGAACCGTCTACTCCCTAAACCAAAGGCTTGAAGGACGTGGAAAACCGGTTCTCCCGGGCTAAGACTCCCTCTAGAAATCGGCAACACCTCAACACGAGCTCCAAAATCTCCCCCCTCACGAACATGAGCCAAGGGTTCTATATATAGACCCTTGAAACCCTAGCTCCAATTAAGGGGTTTACAGTGAAAATTCAGCCCTATTTCTTTACAAAAATCATAGATAAATCTCCCAGGAGTCCCCAAGATCAAACAGCACCTCCTAAGGCTTAAAATACGCGGAGAAAATAGTGGAGCAAGGACTCTATTCGACCATGGATAGAGAGAGAAAAAACCAGTCGACGCAGGACTCTCGGCCGTGAAAAGCGGTCGCTCGATAGACCGCCACCTTCATTAAATGGTCTATCGTGCGACCGTTATTCAAGTGGTCGTTGGAAAAAAATAAATAAGAGATAAATATGTTTATTTATCCCAAAGACCAAGTCAAATCAAGGCCCATTAAACCAAATTCAAAAAAATGCAGGAGGAAGCCCAACCAGGGAGAAAATACCCAAAAAATAGGCCCAAAAAATCACCTAGAAATGGCCTAATGAGTAACGGACAACTTGAGGCATTATAAATAACGGTAAGAAAATGACCCAACTCAAAGACAAAAAATGGGTGTCAACACCAAGGTCGCTGGTTAGAAGAGGAGTTAATGCCAAGCACCCCTTCGGGTTTGAACAGGTGTGACCCTTCGACTATCGGTCATAAGTGCTAATGGGCATGCTCTTCTGGATGGATTTGGGTTGGGACGTCTTCATATGAAATCAAGAGGACTTCTTTACCTAACATTTGGTCATGGTTTCATTGAGTTTCATCGTTTCTAGCCTGAGTTATGATCTTTCAAATATTAACATTCCTTTTCCCCCATTCCAGTCGTGACCTTTCGGTAGCCCGAGGCAATTTATGTATAACTCTAGTATCCAGGTGGAATTTGGCCTTGAACTTAACATAGAAGATGTGTCTAACATACCCTTAGAAATTATGGCCTTGGTTTCAGGTCATTTAATCAACTACATACGAAGTTATGAATTTCCCATTAATTACATGTGAATTTGCCCAACAGTCACACCTCTTCGTGACAACTAGCAGCAAAGGGCTCAGAACCTTAGGTTCTTGGTGTGTATTGGGTTTCCACCTCAACATAAGAGTTTAGGTCAATGGCCCAATCTTTTTAATGGGCCAAGCTTCATCTCATTTGGTTAAGTTTGGGCCAAGGTATCCCTATTTCAATGGGTAAGCAATTTTTGTAACTATTTTGACCCATTGTCATAAACTCCTCTTATCTTCTATTAGGCCTATTTTTCAGAAGTTATACTCTTCACAAAAGTTGTTCCTTACTTAATGTTCGTTGCATGGGCTTTGGTTTCACCTAATTCTGACCTCTCTATATTAAGTTATGAATTTCCTAAGGATCCTTCAATAATTTATCTAGATTTCTAGCTCATTGAGTTCATGGGCCTAAATTATTCTCAATTGGGCCAGTGCCCAATTGGTGGTCATAACAGAGTGGCTCACAGGAGGGTTGTTAGGTGGAGCAGAGGAAATGATGCTGATAAGCCAAGAGTGATCATTATTTAATCTGAAGGTGGGAATTGAAGGAGGTGAACAGATGCGTCGACACAGGTTCATCAGCTGGTCGACGTAGAATATATAGACAGAATGCTAGTTTCTAGAAAAATCAACTGCTGGGTCGACGCTGCAGGTCTTGTGCGTCGACGCAGTCTGGCAGACAGCACACAGCTTTCAAATAGAGGAATTTCTAACAAGGCTAGGTCAACCTGAGAGTTTCTTGGGTCGACCAGATCAAGCAGCCAGAGTTTGAGGTTCAGATGGCATCGGGTCTTGCCGGATTTCAAGAGCATGCAGCAAACATTTTTTTTTATTTTGAGAGTTAAAACAAGAATCATAATACACATTTAAAAAAACTCTAACTCTTCAGGCAAGACAGTTGAAAACCATATGTCAAACATATGCATTCAAACAAAGGTTTTCCATTTGCTTGAAACTCAAACTTTTCCATTTTATCAAAAGTTTATTAGTCATGAGGCACACCACAGCTAGTATGAACAATTTGTCAAAAATGAATCAAGCTCCCCCTGAGAATATGCAATCATTTCAAACATCAACATGATGAATTTTAGACTGTACAGTATGCAAGCATGCCAATTGAAATTTCATGATGACTCCCCCTCAACTTGTGCATGAACTTCAAAATGCATTTGAATGATTAACCAAGGGGGTATGTAGCCTATGACTTATATGAGCAATTGACCCATGGTACTTGGCGTAGAACTTGATCTGAGGATCCCCTCACGCATAGTGATAGCTTTCAGTCAGACTTAATCCAACCTTCCACAAGTCACCATTCTATATACCAAAGGGTCACAATAATGAGAGTGCAACACAATCTATCATTCATAATAGATTTTTCAAGTTTCCCGTGCATGATATGCATGAAAAAGCATTAGTCCACGAGATGATGCTCAATGTTCATAGCATATGCAGACTTTCAAGAACTCCCCCTCAATGCAACAGAAATGACAAACATCATCAAATTCTCAGCAGTACGTTCATCATGATATCAATTATATAAGAATTCTAGTCATTGTAAACAATAATATTTTCAATTTTAACCATGGGGAATTTTCAGCAGTCTAGAAAGGAGGTTTCAGCTTTGCAAGATTTATTGAGTGCAGGAAAGACTTTAACTGAACTAACTGAAGATGAACCTAATATGCATATTTAAACATGAATTGAAAATTTATTTATAGACCTGTGCCTTGAGCATTTAACTTCTTGATCATCCTTTGCTCCGCTCCAAGGTCCCTGTACCCAAAATTCTCATTTGGGATCTTTAGGTACCCAAGTTTTCTTGGGTCCTTGATGGTTAGCAGCATTTCTAATATGTATGGTTCTCTTCTTTACTGCATTCAGTTCATCACTTTTCATTCAATGACAATTATCAAGCATATGTCCATACTCACCACAATAGAAGCAGCACACATTATAATTCCCATTTTTCTTGTGTGCATGGGCATTGAGCTTTTTGAAATGAACATGGAAATTACCCCTTTTGGCATGAACCCTGGTTCTACCCTTCAAATGCCAACAGTCTTTGATTGTATGGCCAATGTTTCTACAGTGAGAGCAGTGAAGAGGAAATGTTCTTCTGCTGGCTTTAGGGTGCATCGACCTGTCTTGAGGATTGTGTCGACGCATCAGGCCATTTCCGGGCTTCTGAATGGAAGTGTGCTGAGCATGCTTCCTCCCGGCATAGACCTTTCCTTTGAAAGTGCTTCCTGCATTATTTCTCCTTATCTTGCATGCTTTTAATTCATCATTCTTCAAGATAAAATAGTCATGCACAATATGTCCATGCTTAACACAATAGAAAAAGTAAACATCCATTTTATGGGAGGCATGGTGTTTATCATTGTGTTTCCTAGCATGCATATCAACACAAGCAATCTTATTTTTCTGTGTTGGCTTTTGAGTTTTCCTTTTCTAATTTTTGTCTTGTTTTTTATTTTTCTGGGCACCAGACTATTTTGGGGGACCACTAGAGGTATTGGCTTCATGTGAGCCAAAGATAAAAGATGTATGCAATTTGTTCTCAAAGGCCTTTTTATTCATAGGGTTGTAACCTAAACCCTCTCTCTGAAAGTTCACTCTAGTCTCCAAAATTCGATCTAGATTGTCTTGGCCTTGCATAAATTTTGACAGAGAATCATTTAAATCCTTGACTTCATTCTCCAAAGAGGAGACGTACAGTTCAGAACTGGCCAGATCCTCCTCATACGCGGCCAATTGCTCATTGAGCTTGGCGTTAACTATTTTAAGATTATCTATTTCTTGTTCTAAGGCGTGCATCTTATCAGAACAATTATCAACAACTTCCTTGCCTTTTTCAAAGGCAGCTAGCTTTTCACACAACACATTATTTTGTTCTTTCAAATATTTATTCTCTTCAATCAGCCTCTCATTTTTATCAGCCAGATTTTTCTCTTTGATCAGTTCATCAATTGGCAATTCAACATTGGATACAAACTTAAGTTGATCTTGAAGTTGTCTTACAATCTCATCCAACTTAATTGTTTCAGCTTGAAGAGTTCCATTTTCATCTTTTAAATGTCCAATGTGTTCTTTATGCAAATCCAAATCAACCATATGTGTTTCATTTAGCTCCTCAAGGGTAGAACAATTTTTGCACACGGAGCTCTCACAAGGGTTGTTTTCAAGTTTTCTTTTCAATTTCTTGTTTTCTTTTTTTTTAACCAAAAACCGACCGGACAGGGTAGACACTGGTCGAGTGCACCCTCCCTCAAAGAGGGAGAGTATTCTCACTCCCCCAGGCTATACCTATTGCCCTAAATTTTTATTGATTGGGAGAGGAAATTACATCAGCTGCGGGGCATTCCTCTTGGATTACAAAGGGCTAACAATGTTCTAGCCCAAAGAAGCCAATAGGAACTAAAGAACTAGAAGAGGTGGAAAACACTCAAGGGAATCTAAGGAAAATGAAAGGCGGGTAGCCTAGCCCTGTCTATTCTAAATGTGCCCTTGGTCAACCGTGGGAGATCCACTACTTGGGTAAAGACATTATTTACAGAGGTACCACATGCATATGAAGCCAGGGAATCAGCAACTTGATTACCCTCTCTGAAAGTATGGTGAAGCAAGCATCCACTTTCTTGTAGAAGAGCCATGATCCTCCTCCACCAAGGATAAACCACCCAGCTGGGAGCTATTCCACTCCGACATGCCTCAACAAGAAGAGCACAGTCTTAATAAATTGCCATCAGATTAATTCCTTCTTACTTCGTAATTGCCAATCCATCATGCAAGGCTCTTGCTTCGGCCAACAGACTGCTGCCATTTCCATAGTCAAAAGCAAAAGCAACAATCAGGTCACCAGAGGAATCCCTTATGTAGCCGCCTCCTCCACATCTGCTAGGATTACCTTTCGAAGCCCCATCAACATGCAGTGTATGCCCATGCTTGGCCAAGCTGCAGATAATCAAGATAGGCTATTTTGGTTGTACCCGGGGAAATAACTGAAAAGAAGCCAAACAGTTGGATTGAGTTGAGGATAATGGCTTGTGGAAACATAGCTTATCCAGAGCTAAGGTAACTGAGGAGAGTATCTTTCTTTTTATAGATGTAATGTTGAGGGGAAGCCCTTCATATCTAGAGGGACATCTCTGCTTCCATATCTCCCATAGCATAAGAACTACTGAATACATCCCAATAAAGTTGAAAGAAGATTGCATCCTGGTAGCAGTTAGCAAATTCCAGCATCAAGTAGTGATTTTATCACTTAACTAGACTTTATTGCTCACCAAGGGGTGCACCCAACCCCATAGAACAGAAGCTAGCTCTCCATTTATGAAGACATGATTGAGATCTTCATACTTAGGGGAGGAGCAACAGCTACATCTGGACGCCATCTGAATTCCACATTCAATAACTCTGCTATCAACTGAAACAGCCCGACGAATTAACTTCCAGGTAAAGAGAGTAGCCCTTGGAGCTATGGCTGAATGCCACAGCTTAGCCAAGGCTGGTTTGAAACTCCTTTATCTCGAATCATGTTGCAGGTTGACTTGACAGAGAAGTTCCCTTTAGCAGTTCCTATCCATACACATACATCTGCCTCATTACTGAGATGGATATTAGGAACATGGAAGTTATTTCTGAGAAAACCCCAGGCCTCATGTTGATTGTCCCTGAGCACCTCTCTGACTGAAGCCATAGGGATAGGTGCCCCACTGTCCCTGTTACTGGCCCTATCAGCACCTACTGCAGGGCCATTCCCAGTCCAATTGTCCCTCAGAAAATCAGTTGTAGCTCCATTACCTACAATCCACCTACTGTTTGCTATTAGAATATCTCTAGCCTGCCTGAACATTGCTAGAGGCATACCTGCTGGGAATGGTTTAGCACTGTTAGCAAGGTGGGAGTTGATGAATCTATGTTAAGCATACATAGACCAAAGTGAAGACCCATGGACTATGTTCCATAGCATTTTAACAGCAAAAGAAGTATGAACCCACTACAGATCCCTGATTCCCAGACCTCCCTCTAATCGAGGCCTCTAGATTTCAGACCAGGCAACCCAATATCTGCGGTTGGTGCCATTATCCCCTTGCCAGAAAAAGGTTGCACATTGACTGTCAATGAACCTAATTATCTTCTTCGGTAAAAAATAGGCTGAAGCAAGATAAACTGGCATACTTTTCAGTACTGAGTCAATTAAAACTACTCTGCCAGCTTGTAAAAGCAATTTAGACTACCAACCTTCTAACTTGATCTGTATCCTTTCTATCAAAAATTTGAAATCAGAGCATAGATATCTACCCTTTTTCACTGGGATTCCAAGGTAGCTAATTCCAGCAATCTGATGCTTATATCTAGTGAGTGTCCGAATTGATTGTCTTAAAGAGGGGGGGGCGTTGGCTGAAAGAATAAAACAACTCTTTGCTGCATTAACTTTTTGCCCCGAGCAGTACTCGTACCTGCTGATGAATTGCTGGAAGGCCACCATATTTCGCCTGCTAGCATTCAAGAAAACCAATGTATAATCTGCGTAGAGAAGGTGGGAAATCTGCATAGACATTCTAGGCCCCTTATACCCCTTAAGACCCTCAGATTGGAATAGGGTAGAGAGGCCTCTACTTAGAGCCTCTGAGGCTATTATAAACAGATATGGAGCTATAGGGTCCCCTTGCCTGATGCCTCTGGTGGACTTAAAAAAACATGATGCAACCCCATTAAAATTTACTGAAAACCAACAGTTGTATAGAAGCATGCCAATTAAAGAAGTAAACCTGGTATTAAAACCAAACTTTCTCATGACTGCTAGGATGAAGTCCCACTCCATCCTATCATATGCTTTAGCCATGTCCAGCTTGACTATCACATTATGGCCTCTGACTTTCCTATTTATATCCATCATAAGTTGCCGAGCCAAGGACACATTGTCCAAAATAAAACGCCCTTTCACAAAAGCCCCTTGCTCTACTGAGATAATGTTGGGCAAACGAGGAGCCAACCTTTCAGAAATAATCTTGGAGATGACCTTATATGTGAAGTTACATAGACTAATTGGTCGAAAATCGTTGAATGACCTTGGTTCCTGAACCTTGGGGATGAGAGTAATTAGAGAGGAAGATATTCCCTTAGGAAGAGTGAAACCTTCGAAAAAAGCACATACAGCTTCTGTAACATCCTACCCAACAGTGTCCCAGATAGTTGTAAAGAACTCTCCAGAAAATCCATCCGGACCAGGAGAACTGGAGCCTTTGAGTGACGAGACTGCTCTGCGGACCTCTGAAGGGTCTGGGATTACACATAAGGCCATGTTCTGAATCTCAGTAATAATATGTGGAATATGTGCCAATATTTCAGGGTTCACAAGATGCTCCTCAGAAGAGAATAAATTCTTGAAATAAGCCTCGACATGTTGCCTTAGGTTTTCCTGATCTGTACACCATTCTTCTGAATCCCCAACTTTGAGTCTTCTGATAACACTTCTCCTTCTATTACATTGAGCAATCGCATGATAAAAGGAGGTGTTTCTATCCCCAATCTCAATCCAATCAACTCGGGATTTTTGGTTCCAAAAAATTTCTTCTCTAAGCTGAGCTTGACAGAGACTAGCATTAGCAGCATTAAGCCTTTCTTTATTTTTAGAAGAAGGGTCAGAATCATAAAGACCTTGCTTGAATTTAACATCTGCTACTGCAATACTTATATTAGAATTAATATCTCCAAAGATTTCTTTGTTCCATCTCTGCAATGAGTCCTTGACTGTCTTCAATTTACCAAAAAGTCTTACCAAGGCATTAGGGTGACTTACTTGAACTTGCTGCCAAACATCAGCAACCAGCTATTTAAATGATGCATGTGTACACCACATCTTTTGAAAAATAAATCGACCAGGACTTGTGGTCATGTAGTCCATAAGGAGAAGCAAAGGAGCATGGTCTGAAGGACCTCTAGGAAGATGTTTGACAGTCAGCTGAGGATAAGTCGAATGGCAACAGTTATTCACTAATATACGGTCTAGCCTTGCCAGAATGTTGGCAGAGCCAACTCTATTGTTTGTCCAGGTCATAGTAGGCCCTATGAAGCCAGCATCAATAAAGCCAACAGAGCATAAGCAAGTGTTAAAATCAGTCATGGCTGGAAGAGCCGGCATGCCACCTCCCACCTTCTCAGATGGACGAAGAACATAGTTAAAGTCCCCCCTATCAGCAAAGGAATTGAAATTGATGCAGCAAACATGACTAGATCACTGTATAAGGATTGTCTTTGGTGGGAATCACAGGAGGCATATACAAATGAACAATATGTACGAAAAGAATTGTCCACCTTCAATCCAAGAGTAATATATTGAGAGGACGAAGCAATTACCTCCAAGTTATAATTGTCATGCCAAAAAACCAAAATCTTTGGATTTAAAGAGGTATTGCCAGCAAAACCCCCAAGCTTGAAGTATCTTCCCAAGGGGGAAGCTTTATTTATATTTAGCATTGGTTCACTAATGGCCACTAAACTGACCTTATTCATCTGCACTATATATTTCAAGCTTCTTCGGGAACCAAGATTCCCCACTCCACGGTGTTGTGACTCCTCTGTGTTGATGATGTTGACATATGCTTTACTTCATTGGTAACACCTTGTTTTGATTGATTGGCAACTGTTTATGCTTTGATGAAATTGTTCTTATCAGATTGTATGTATGTTCTATGCACTTCACAGGTTTACACACTACACACACACTCAAAGTCCACACATTGCACGTAGAGTCTATACACTGCCTTGTGTTGTGTTCGTGCATCGCTTAGAACACAAGTCTATACATTCATGCATCAAGGGTCGACCCCCTTCTTTGATGGGTCGACTCCCCCCCCCCCAGATTCACAAGTCTATACACTCATCTTCATGCATAGCAGAGTCTATACAGTGCAGCTCATATAACTAGCATGTCTATACATTGCATCGTGGCGTTTGTGCTCTAAGTCTATACACTGCATGGCGAGCCCAAAGTCCATACATTGCATTGGCTAAAGTCTGCACAACGTCCGTCTCATGTAGAGTCTAAGGTAATGTCTATACACTGGACTTGAAGTGTGTACATTGAGCGTCTCATGAAAGTCTATACAGTGGTTCCGGCTAAGTGTGTAAATTGTCATCTTTTTTGAAGTCCATACCTTGCACTGCATTGGCTAAGTGTGTACATCGTCCGTCTTAGTTGAAGTCCATACATTGCATTGCATTGGCTAAGTGTGTACATCGTCCGTCTCACTGGAAGTCTATACATTGGAAGTATGTACAACGGACTCTTCATGCATCAACATTCAAAGTCCATACATTGGACTGTAGCATGCACGAAGCTAAGTCCATATATTGGACTGTAGCATGCATCAGTGAAGTCTGTACAGCGTCATGCATTGTTCTTCAAGTCCATACACTGCACTGTAGATTGCTCGAGGTGAAGTCTATACAACCATCAGCGATCTTGCAAGTCTATACATCGGTAGCTTTACCAACGTTGCACTCGAAGTCTATACACTGATAGCTTTACCGTCGTTTCCCTTTGCAAGTCTATAACATCGCAGTTGAGTGGAAGTCTGTACAGCCCAAGTCTGTACATTGCATCATGTGCTTCATGCAAGTCTATACATTCATTTGTCTTGCATCGTTCATCAAGTCTGTACAGCCTTGTCTTTGGCAAGTCTGCACATCGTGAAGTCTATACATTCAGATGAACTTGGAATTTGACGACCACCAGAAGTGGCGTCACTTTTGAATCAAACGCCTAGGAAGAAGGCGTCTTTTACGTTGTGCGTACTTTGATGCCATAGCCAAGTCTACTCACTCACTAGTGTGCATATGCATAGTCTGTACATTGCCCTCATGCATACACAAGCATCCAAGTCTGTACAGAGTCATTTGCATTCCTACATATCCAAGTCTATACAGCCAGTGTTTGTGTTGCATTGCATGCATCATGTTTGAAGTCTATACATTGAGCTGAAGGATGCCTAAGTCTATACGTTGGCTACTGAATGTTCTGCAGAGTCTGTACATTACATTCGACGAGTTCACAAAGTCCATACAGTGAAGTCCATACATCGTCAGTTGTTTGTCCAAGTCTTTACATTGATTAAGTCTGTACAGCCATTGCCTTCTTATATGAAGTCTACACATTGGGCAGAGTCTGTACATTGCATTCCCATTCACGAAGTCTATACAATGCATTCGAGTTCACAAAGTCCCTACAATGAAGCATATATAATGCATTGCATCTCGCAAAGTCTGTACAGGGTTCTAAACTTACAACTGATAATCCGATACTCTGTCTGATAGGGATTCTTTACAGAGATTGGTGACTTGGCTCGTGATCCAAGGAGGACGAGGTGCTGTGATGGTGACACGTGGAAGCAGCCCATCCCAGGATGCTGCCATGTGGATGAAATGTCCTCGGTTCTGGCGAATTCTATGGGCGGGAAATGTGGAAGCCACGTGCCCTTATCCAGTCTGCTGCTGATATAAAAGAGTGTCTTCATCTTCAGATGAAGGTTGATCGATCAAGTGGCAAAGTATATACAGTGAGGCTGAAAGACTGAAGTAGTAGAGAGCCACCGATCCACAGTGAGAAGAAAAATAGAGAAGAAGAAAAGGAGAGAAGAGAAGATCGAGAGAGATGAGTTGAGAGAGCTTTATTGAGAGAGTGATATTGTGAGAGTTTTGTTTGAAAGGTTGTATCTCAGTCTCTTGGTTCAGAAACCAAAGCTGAGCTTTGCTCATTCGAGCTACATTCCCATTTGGGCTTTCCATTTTCATTTTGCTTCTATCTTTAAATTTCCGAACACTTGTTTCTTCAAGCCGTGAGTCAGCTTTTAGCAGAGGTGCTGCCTCTGGATGGGTAAGCTGTAAACCCCAGCAGTTCCAGTGGAGGATTCCACTGGACAGGTGAAGCTGTAATCCTCAGCAAGCGAGACTTGTCTCGGACAGTAAGCTGTGTTGCTCAGCGGTTTGTAGGCCAAGCTGTAGTGCCCAGCAGACGAAAGCTGTACTGCACAGCTGTAAGCCATACTCGGTTGAGTGTGGGGTGGACGTAGGTCTTTGATCGAACCACCTAAAATTCCTATGTGCCTTGTGTTTGTGTGATTGTCCATGAACTGTATGCGACTGGAGCTCATGTTTATCTTCACATCTTGATTCGCTTCTGTTCAATTCTAGTATTCGGGTTAGTGATTCAGTAAAATTGCCTATATTCCGTATTAGAACCTCTTACTGGTTTTTAATTAGGCAGTAGATCTATTCACCTCCCTCTAGATCAACACTTCGTGGAGATAGACTGCGTCCATCTAAAATAACACTTGGTATCAGAGCCATACTCTTCTACAGGGACTCATCGCCCGAAGAGGAAAGGCCAAGATGGATGCTCGAGGGATGATAGCTGAAGGACACTCAACCACAAAGCCCCCATTCTTTGATGGATCTAACTACACATACTGGAAGAACCGTATGCAAGTGTTTTTGAGGGCTAAGGATTACGAGATCTGGAAGGTTGTCAGCAAGGGACCTTATGAGCTGTCCCCTAATGAGGAAGTCTAGACCAAGGAGGAGATAAGGAGGTCTACACTGAATTGTAGTGCCATAAACGCCATCCAGTGCTCTCTGCACCCTACAGAATTCTCCCGCGTATCATCCTGTAAATCAGCTAAGGAGATGTGGGATGCACTGGAAGTCATTCATGAAGGGACCTCTCAGGTTAGAGAGCAGAAGGCTAATCTCCTTGTGTCAGAATACGAAGCATTCAAGATGAAGCCGAACGAGACCATTAGTGAAATATATGCTCGATTGACAATCATTACCAATGGTCTCAGAGGTCTCGGGAAACCTCAGACAGAATATGATGTAGTGAGGAATATACTGCGCTCCCTGACTCATGCTGGGCATACGAAAGCTACAGTGATGGAGGAGTCAAGGGACTTGCGAAATACAAGAGCTGATGAGCTAGCTGGCTCGCTGATGGCATATGCGATTAATATGCCAAGAATAGAAGAAGCTTAAAGGAAGAAGAAGCCGATAGCGCTGAAGGCTGGTTCCAGCAAATCCAGCAAATCCAGCTCCAACAGTTCATCATCAGAGGAGACCCTGAATGAAGAAGACATAACTTGTTCTGAGATGGCCATGATGACCGGAGAGTTCAGGAGATTCCTCAGGAAAGGAGCAGGACGATTCAGCCAAAAGAAGTATGGTGGCGGCCGAAAGGATAAAAGGTACAAACATAACCCTGCTAAGAAAACTGAAACTAATACTTGTTATTAATGCAGGAAACCAGGCCATATGAAAGTTGACTATCCAGAGAATCAGAAATACAAGGACAAGTCAAAGAAGAAGAACACGAAAGGGAGAGCTATGGTTAGCACCTAGAGTGATGAAGATGAAGACTCTTTCAGTAGCAGCTCAGACAGTGAAGCCGAATCTGAGAAGCCCATTTGCCTTATGGCAACAAGCTCCGAAGATAGAGAGGAGGACTCAGATGAGGTAATCACTAGATTTGAAAATTTCACTATTGCTGATTGGGTAGATGCCTACCATGACATAGCTGATAGAGCTGATGATATTTGAAAGGAAAACAGGCATCTTAGAAGAAAGATTAACTCCATGCAAAAAGATACAACTCTAACTAATAAAATTGCATGCTTAGAATCTGAGAATAGTAAGCTGAAACTCACATGTTCTAAAATTGAAGAAATCAAGCAAGAGCTGAAAATTTCTAAGGAAGAAAATGTGAGGTTAGACAATGAAAATGATGCATGGAAACTGAAAATTCAAAAATATGAAAGTGAGATAAAAATTGTTTCTGAAAAATATGAAGCTGTCCTCAATGTAAATAATGAATTGAAAAAGTCTATTGATGAAATTCAGAAAGACAATGAGGATAAGTTGAGAACCATTGAGAAAATGACCCAAGGATCTGAAAACTTAAATGCTTTATTGGGGTCGAAGGTTAATTTCAGGAGAGAGGGCCTATGATTTAACTCTAGTGCAACTAAGAGCTTTGGAATGAAAACTATTTCCTTTGTTGCACAAAAGGAGAGAGGACCTCTGATTAACATGAATTCTAATAATGCTGTGAACACAAATGTGAATCTGAAATAGCCCACTGCAGAGGAGAAGGGCAAACAGAAAATTGGTGAGCCTAGTAGAATTGGCACTTCCAAACCTAACTCTAGTGCTCAACCCAAGGTTAGGGGTCAGCCTGCTCAGACAAACAAACCCCATGTCAATGCCAAAAAGTCCTCACCACCACCATCATAAAAACCTATGAACAGGTCAGCAGGGTCAAGGGTGCAGGGAAGACAAAATGCTTTCAGGAGTCAGCCCAACAAAAACCTGTGAACAGGTCAGCAGGGTCAAGGGTGCAGGGAAGACAAAATGCTTTCAGGAGTCAGCCCAACAAATTTAATCCACCCAGAGTTCAGTCCTACTACCCCACACAGTCAACCTATCCTAATGGGTTTTGGTGGACTAGAACTCAAGGGATGCATACAGGGTATGTTCATCAACCTACACAATTTTACAGACCCTATGTCAGAAATTGGGATAATGGGTATGGTAGTCGGATACCTAGGAATTTCCAATCTTTCAGCCAGCCCAAATATCACTTTGACCAAAACCTTATGAATGCAACCTGGCCGAAGCAGTGGCATAACAACAACAATTTTATGAATAACTCTGTTGGTGCTAATAAGAAGAAAAACAACAAAAATAAGAGAAAGAATAACAGAAGGAAAACTGTAAAATCCACTGAACAAAGTTCTTTTAAACAAATGTGGATTCCGAAAAGTCTACTTTCTTGCTTTGCTTCTATTTCATCTGTTCTGGAGCCCAATCAGTCTTGGGTTCCAAACCTCTCTACCTAATTGTGTATGCAGGTATGCCTGGCAGCCAAGAGCAACTTGTGGTACCTGGACAGTGGCTGCTCCAGGCATATGACAGGAGATAAGGCCAAGTTCTGCATGCTAACTGAGAAACTAGGAGGCCTTGTCACCTTTGGAAGCAACACAAAGGGTAGGATTATTGGATCAAGTAAGGTAGGTAAGTGTTCTACCTGCTGCATTGATGATATTATGCTGGTTGAAGGGTTAGCTTATAATTTACTTAGTATCAGCCAGTTGTGTGATAAAGGATATAAAGTTTTATTTGATTCTCAATGCTGCAAGATTTTTGAACCTGATTCTAAAATTGTCAAATTTTCTGGAAAAAGAATAAATAATACATACATGATAGATTTAGATGATATTCAACATTCTAACCTATGCCTTACTGCTAGTAGAGAAGACTTAGTATTTTTATGGCATCGTAGGTTAGGTCATGCTAGTTATACTATTTTGCATAAACTGAATAAGCATGGCATGGTTAGAGGACTTCCTGAAGTTTCCTTCAAGAAAGAAAATAAAATCTGTGATGCATGCACTCAGTCAAAGATAACTAGAAAGTCATTTAAGTCTAGAACAGAAAATCTATCTTCTAAACCCTATGAGCTGATACACATGGACCTTTTTGGGCCAACCAGATCTGTCAACTTATCAGGGAGGAAGTATGGGTTTGTCATGGTAGATGACTTTTCTAGATATACTTGGGTTTATTTTTTATCTCATAAGAGTGATGCATTCTCAGAATTTCAGGAGTTCTATGTTAAAATAAATCAGAAAATTGAAAATATCTTGACTGATCATGGAGGTGAGTTTGAAAACTCACAGTTTGATGAATTCTATAGGTCAAATGGAATTAACCATAAGTACTCCTCACCAAGGACACCTGAGCAGAATGGAGTAGTGGAGAGAAAGAACAGAACCCTAGTGGAGATGGGTCGTACACTCTTGGTTGAAGGTGGTCTACCAAGGAAGTTTTGGGCTGAAACAGTAAATACTGCCTGTTATGTAATTAACAGAGCCATGGTAAGACCTTCTACCCAGAAAACACCTTATGAGATCTTAAAGGGTAAGAAACCTTCTATTGCTCATTTCAAGGTTTTTGGTTGTAAATATTTCATTCATATAAATAATAAAAGAGACCTTGACAAATTTGAACCTAAAGGTGAACGAGGAATCTTTCTTGGTTATTCTGAAAATACCTGAGCATATAGAGTGTATAATATGAATTCCAAAACTGTTGAAGAATCTCCACATATAGTTTTTGATGAATCCTTGGTAAATTCTAATGTTGGTCAATGTAGGAATGAAGAAAATTGTGATATTCTGAAGGAAGGAAATCCTACAGATCAATCCGAAAATGAGGAAGGAAATGAAGAGCCTAATGAAGAAGAGCCTACAGCTCAGGGGGAGGTAAATGAAACTCATGGTGATGAAATTGTTAACATTAGATATCTTAAAGATCATCCAGTAGATAATGTGATTGAAAATCTGCATGATCCCCCTAGGACTAGAGGCCACTTGAGAATTCAAAATGAATTGAATGCTTATGCTTTTGTTTCAAATGTTGAACCCAAGTCCATTGACTGTGCTCTCAAAGATGTGCATTGGATTAATGCCATGTATGAGGAGCTCAATCACTTTGACAGGAATAAGGTGTGGCACTTGGTTCCACCTCCTGATCATGAAACAGTCATAGGGAATAAATGGGTGTTCAGAAATAAAACTGATGAATCAGGGAATATAATTAAAAATAATGCCAAACTTGCAGCTCAGGGGTATAATCAGGAATTTGGAATTGACTTTGAAGAGTCTTTTGCCCCTGTAGCCAGGTTAGAAGCAATCAGAATATTATTGGCTTATGCATGTTCCCTAGGAATAAATCTTCAGCAGATGGATGTGAAATCTACTTTTTTAAATGGAGAAATTAGTGAGGATGTCTATGTGAGACAGCCTCCTAGGTTTGAATGTTTAAATTTCCCTAATCATGTTTATAAACTCAGCAAAGCTCTCTATGGTTTAAAGCAAGCTCCTAGAGCTTGGTATGACATGTTGAGCAAATTCTTAACTGATAAGAACTTCACAAGAGGTGTAGTTGATCAAACATTGTTTACCAAGGTGAGTCATTCAGATATTCTTATCATTCAACTTTATGTGGATGACATTGTGTTTGGGTCAACTAACCCCAAATTGTGTGAGGAATTCTCTCAGATAATGACTAATGAGTTTGAAATGAGCTCAATGGGCAAGCTCAAATTTTTTCTTGGACTGCAGGTTATACAAACAAAGGATGGAACTTTCATCTCTCAGTCCAAGTACATAAAGAATTTATTGAAGAAGTACAAAATGGATAACCTCAAGGAAATAGCTGCTCCAATGGGTACCTCAACCAGTTTGGATGAAGATCCTAAAGGTAAACCAGTGGACCAAAGGCTATATAGAGGTATGATCGGATCCTTTCTATATCTTACAGCATCTAGGCCTGATATTCAATTCCCGGTGTGTTTATGCTCTAGATTTCAAGCTAGTCCTAAAGAATCACATCTTAAAGCTGTGAAAAAGATTTTTACGTATTTACTAGGCACCCAAGATCTAGGTCTATGGTATCCTGCTAGGTGTGAGTTAGAACTTCTAGCCTACACTGATGCAGACTATACTGGGTGTCGAGTAGATAGAAAAAGCACTAGTGGCTATTGTCAATTTCTTGGTGGCTATCTAGTATCTTGGGCATCTAAGAAGCAATACACTATAGCTTTGTCTACAGCTGAAGCTGAATATGTTACTGTAGGTAATTGTGCTACCCAAGTACTATGGATCAAGCACCAACTGGATGATTATCAGATAAAATTGGGATGTATTCCAATGTTATGTGATAATACTAGTGCTATATGCCTTGCTAAAAATTATGTTCATCATTCTAGGACAAAGCATATAGAGATAAAACACCATTTTCTGAGAGATGTTGTAAATAAAAATGAAATTGAAATGAACTTCATTGAAACTGAAAAATAAATTGCTGATATTTTTACTAAGCCTCTTGGGAATGAAAGGTTCAAATTTCATAGAAGAGAACTTGGCTTGTGTAAATTTCAGCATGATGAATAATTTTTTTTGGCTGCTTTGAACAAAATTTCTGATTTGGACTTGCATCTGATAGCTTGAATAAAACTTTGTGATTGTTGAATGTCAGACAAGACCATGCATGCATGACATATTTTTTTCATGACATATTTTTTTCATGACAGATTATTCATTGCATATCATTTAGTTATGATTGTGTCTAAGCTTTCTCTCATCTAAAACCACATGCATATAGAACAGAGTAGAGTAATGCATATCATAACAGTTGGTATCTAATTCCTGCCATTCATTTGCAAAACTGCATGCAGATAGACAGGGGGAGTATTATTAGAAATTTAGAGTGGTCATCAACTTACTTGAATTCATTCATTCTTTGACTCTAATGATTGAGTCTGACATATGGCAATCTGTTAGTCAGTTCTGATTTCCAAGCAATAGAAAATGGACTTCTTCAGTTATAAGAATTTCAATTGCTTAAAGTCTGACTTAATGATTTAAATTTTATAATTTTTGGAGTTTAAAGATTACAATCAGTAAATAAGAAAGCTAAAAATTGATAAAACTCTCAACCCTTTTCTTATTTCATGTCAGACAAAGCTACTTATATCTGAAATCTGAAAACTCATCTGAAATCATGTTAGAGAAGCCTAGCACGTGTATTGTTCTTAAACAAGTCATTCTGAAACAAATAAAGGACAGTTAAGAAAAATATTGAAAAACATTGAAAATCAATTGAAAAATAACATTGGCAGAGCAATGACTGGTAAATCACTGTGAAACTGAGTGATACATCAAAGAAGTGGACAACACTCATGTCATGAGGTGTATCAGCTATCTCTGTATAAAATGATCAAAACAGTAGGTTGGTTTCACTGAGTACCTGGGGGTAACTAGCGTCTGATAAACGTGTACCCTCACACAAAAAGGTGTAAATCAGTTTTATTGTGTTTGATCATAGGCAGAATGGTCCATGATGTTGAGTATCTAGGGGTATTGGCGTCTGATAAACGTATACCCTTACGCAAAAAGGCAAATGGTACCTGAATGCCCAAGATGAACTCATATTGAAAATGCTGTTCCTCCATAAGAAATTTCTTGGATGTCAATTTGTTTATTTTCAATACATGACCTGGTATCTCTTAATCATTTTTCCTGAGTCTATCAAAGTATGATATTTTGAAACTGAATCTCTCATGCAAATGTGTTTCTGGTTTATTGTTTTATCATGCACAGAACTCTTATCCAAAGATTGTAGTGCATGAACTCAAAATTTTATAGTCTTTAAACCAGAATTCTATCTGAAAGTAGTTTATAACTTCATATGACTGAAGACTCTGTGCTTTAGAATGCTTATTCCTGAACTACTTGTTCAGAATGCCAGTCAGATGATATCTCTTGTTCCTTCCCTTGTACTCACTTTCCCTCTTCTTTGTTGATGGCAGAGGGGGAGAATATTGTATGAATTCTGAATTCATTCCAGGGAAAGTGTATGCATTATGTTATGGCAAAGGGGGAGATTTTGTTTGCAGGGAGTTGCTTACATTTCGTAGTATGCATGCATAGCATCTACATGACAATCTGAATAACAAATCATGTCTCTCATCATCTGTATGACAGGTAATTGCTATTCTATATGATAAGGGGTTGCCATCATCAAAAAGGGGGAGATTGTTATGACTCTTCTATGTTGATGATGTTGACATATGCTTTACTTCATTGGCAACACCTTGTTTTGATTGATTGGCAACTGTTTATGCTTTGATGAAATTGTTCTTATCAGATTGTATGTGTGTTCTATGCACTTCACAGGTTTACACACTGCACACACACTCAAAGTCCACACATTGCACGTAGAGTCTATACACTACCTTGTGTTGTGTTTGTGCATCGCTTAGAACACAAGTCTATACATTCATGCATCATGGGTCGACCCCCTTCTTTGATGGGTCGACTCCCCCCCCCCCCAGATTCACAAGTCTATACACTCATCTTCATGCATAGCAGAGTCTATACAGTGCAGCTCATATAACTAGCATGTCTATACATTGCATCGTGGCATTTGTGCTTAAAGTCTATACACTGCATGGCGAGCCCAAAGTCTATACATTGCATTGACTAAAGTATGCACAACGTCCGTCTCATTTAGAGTCAAAGGCAATGTCTATACATTGGACTTGAAGTGTGTACATTAAGCGTCTCATTGAGCGTCTCATGAAAGTCTATACAGTGGTTCAGGCTAAGTGTGTAAATCGTCTATCTTGTTTGAAGTCCATACATTGCACTGCATTGGCTAAGTGTGTACATCATCCGTCTTAGTTGAAGTCCATACATTACATTGCATTGGCTAAGTGTGTACATTGTCTGTCTCACTGGAAGTCTATACATTGGAAGTATGTACAACGGACTGTTCATGCATCAACATTCAAAGTCCACACATTGGACTGTAGCATGCATGAAGCTAAGTCCATACATTGGACTGTAGCATGCATCAGTGAAGTCTATACAGCGTCATGCATTGTTCTTCAAGTCCATACACTGCACTGTAGATTGCTCGAGGTGAAGTCTGTACATCCATCAGTGATCTTGCAAGTCTATCCATCGCTAGCTTTACCGACGTTGCACTCGAAGTCCATACACTGATAGCTTTACCGTCGTTTCCCCTGGCAAGTCTATACATCGCAGTTGAGTGGACGTCTGTACAGCCCAAGTCTGTACATTGCATCATGTGCTTCATGCAAGTCTATACATTCGTTTCTCTTGCATCGTTCATCAAGTCTATACAGCCTTGTCTTTGGCAAGTCTGCACATCGTGAAGTCTATACATTCAGATGAACTTGGAATTTGACGACCACCAGAAGTGGCGTCACTTTTGAATCAAACACCTAGGAAGAACGCGTCTTTTATGTTGTGCATACTTTGATGCCATATCCAAGTCTACTCACTCGCTAGTATGCATATGCATAGTCTGTACATTACCCTCATGCATACACAAGCATCCAAGTCTTTACAGAGTCATTTGCATTCCTACATATCCAAGTCTATACAGCTAGTGTCTGCGTTGCATTGCATGCATCATGTTTGAAGTCTATACATTGAGCTGAAGGATGCCTAAGTCTATACGTTGGCTACTGAATGTTCTGCAGAGTCTGTACATTGCATTCGACGAGTTCACAAAGTCCATACAGTGAAGTCCATACATCGTCAGTTGTCTGTCCAAGTCTTTACATTGCCTAAGTCTGTACAGCCGTTGCCTTCTTATATGAAGTCTACACATTGGGCAGAGTCTGTACATTGCATTCCCATTCACGAAGTCTATACAATGCATTCGAGTTCACAAAGTCCATACAGTGAAGCATATACAATGCATTGCATCTCACAAAGTCTGTACAGGGTTCTAAACTTACAATTGATAATCTGATACTCTGTCTGACAGGGATTCTTTACAAATATTGGTGACTTGGCTCGTGATCCAAGGAGGATGAGGTGCTGTGATGGTGACACGTGGAAGCAGCCCATCCCAGGATGCTGCCATGTGGATGAAATGTCCTCGATTCTGGCGAATTCTATGGGCGGGAAATGTGGAAGCCACGTGCCCTTATCCAGTCTGCTGCTGATATAAAAGAGTGTCTTCATCTTCAGATGAAGGTTGATCGATCAAGTGGCAAAGTATATACAAAGAGGCTGAAAGACTGAAGCAGCAGAGAGCCACCGATCCACAGTGAGAAGAAAAACATAGAAGAAGAAAAAGAGAGAAGAGAAGATCGAGAGAGATGAGTTGAGAGAGCTTGATTGAGAGAGTGAGATTGTGAGAGTTTTGTTTGAAAGGTTCTATCTCAGTCTCTTGGTTCAAAAACCAGAGCTGAGCTTTGCTCATTCGAGCTACATTCCCATTTGGGCTTTCCATTTTCATTTTGCTTCTGTCTTTAAATTTCTAAACACTTGTTTCTTCAAGCCGTGAGTTAGCTGTTAGCAGAGGTGCTGCCGCTGGATGGGTTAGCTGTAAACCCCAACAGTTGCAGTGGAGGATTCCACTGGACAGGTGAAGCTGTAATCCTCAGCAGGTGAGACTTGTCTCGGACAGCAAGCTGTGTTGCTCAGCGGTTTGTAGGCCAAGCTGTAGTGCCCAGCAGACGAAAGCTGTACTGCGCAGCTGTAAGCCATACTCGGTTGAGTGTGGGGTGGACGTAGGTCTTTGACCGAACCACCTAAAATTCCTGTGTGCCTTGTGTTTGTGTGATTGTCCATGAACTGTGTGCGACTGGAGCTCATGTTTATCTTCACAGCTTGATTCGCTTCTATTCAATTCTAGTATTCGGGTTAGTGATTCAGTAAAATTGCCTATATTCCGCATTAGAACCTCTTGCTGGTTTTTAATTAGGCAGTAGATCTATTCACCCCCCTCTAGATCCACACTTCGTGGAGATAGACTGCGTCCATCTAAAATAACACACGGATATTCCAAATTAATGTAGGTATAATCATTAAGGGTCCCAAATAACATCTTGCATCAATCTAGCTTTAGATCTGGTTATTATCCCACCATATTGATGCCTGCTGGCTAACTCTCCATCATTCACATGAACATTAGACTGCATTAAATCATTGTCAAGATAAGCTTCATCCGCAACCTGCATACTAGTCTTTAGCAGCTCACACATTCGCACATTATCCATAACCTCCTCATAAAAGGTTGTATCAACCACATCATAAGCCTCTGTTTCAAGCATTAGCTTCCCCACAGGAAGATCATTTAGCTCACTACTTTCAGTAGCACCTCTGTCAACAAACTCATTTGATACCAGAGGCATCCGATCCCCCTCCCTGGCCGGCAACTCAGAATCATCTATATCCTGCTGAGTTATACTTTGCCACCCACCAGAATCATCAAGGTCATGCTTGGGAAAAGAAAGAAATGCTTCCACTGTACTTGGTGGTTGTAAGTCGGGGCCAGAAGATTCCCCATCCAGACATTCCACATCCTGAACAATGCTATTAGTTGCACATTCAGCTTGTTGCACCTCCAATAGCTCTACAGCCTGTTGCAGGATTTCAAACTTATTGTCCAATGCCACATTCTGTCGAACAGCCAGAGGACCAACCGTCCTAGGTCTAAAGGTCTGTCTGGTGTTCCTTGTATCTGATCCTTTAATCGACTGAGCCCGGGCCATCCTTCCCTATTTCTTCTTGCAACTTTCCACTGAGTGTCCAAGCTTATGACAGAAAGAGCAGGGATGCGGTTGTAGCTGACCGGTTGCCAGCAGCCGATTCCATCCATGTTTATCCACAACTGCTCTCTCCTTGGAGCTGATAAGTCCATCTCAACACAAACCAAGGCCTCCGATGTATCAGTTAATGCCAGAGATCTTTCATGGATTCACAGTACAGCTCCAAAATTTCCAGCTATAGACCGAAGACAGTCTTCATGGTACAAGTTAGCCGGCAAAGTAGGGAAGCCAATCCAAACCGGCACCGTCGGTGGATCAGCATCGAAAGTAAAATCTGATGTCCATCGAAAAAACCGAAACAAGAACCCTCTAATGTATAAATTTTTCTGAATCAGAAGCTTCAAGAAATCTGATTCACAGTCAAACCGAAGAAGCAGATGTCTCGGATTCAGTTTGCTAATTACAAAATCTGTAGATAGCTTCAATCGCTGCATCAGACTGCTTTTAATATCAGAAAAGGAAGACCGACCATATGCACATTTGGCCACTACGGAGAAAGAGAGGAAACAAATTGATGCATGTACATCCACCTTGGTGAAAAACACCGCTGGCTCGTCTCGGTCAGTGAAGGCTGGTTCCTTAACCCGAATAACTATCCTTGGCCACAGCTTGGACTCCATCAAAGCCTGCGCGAAGGTTCGGCGAGGATCAGCTTGGGAGGAAGAGAAGACTATCGTCGGCAGCTCCAAAAGAGAAGGTGAAACCCCCGCCACGCCGGCCATGGCCGGTAGGGAGGGGGACGCTCCAAAGAGGATGAACGGCGAAGTGGCGGGAAACACCAGAGCTTCTCACACTAGAAATTTTAGAGAAAGATTTGAATTCGATTTTTTCTTGTTTTCTAATTTTAACTTTTTATATTGTTTTGCCAACATATCATAAGCATCCATAAACTCTTTAAATGTAAAGTCTTCTGAGTCATAGCTTACCTGATATGATGACGTGTCACTGGACTATTTCGGACGATCGGCCATGAGGCATTTATGTCTTCATTCTTCTTCTTCATGGGTGTCTATCAAACCATCCAGAATCTGCTTAGTTGTGCGGCAAGTAGATACAAAGGGAAACGTCCTAGGATCAACTGCAGCTCTCATCAGATTTAAGGCTGTGAGATTGCTAAAATTTATTAACTTGTGATGATCAGTCCAGCTGGCTTTGTCCTTAGGCAGACTGGAAGGACCATCTGTAATAATCCTCCAGAGCTTAGGATCATGTGAGTTAACACACTTACATACTCTTCCCAACCATTCATTGGAATCAGAACAAGTAAAGATCAGAGGGAAAACATAAAAATCTGATCGTCAAAGGAAATCATGATTTCAAAAAGCATCGGGATCCTTCTGTGCAGATCGTTGGATCTGGGTAACACAGAGCTAGGCTCTGATACCAATTTGTTGGGTCTCTTGGGTGCAACCAGATCTAGAAGAGGGGTTGAATACGTCTGGTACAAACTACACCCAATTAAAAACTTAGCTTATTAAAACAAGAACCATTGCAGTAGAATAAATAAAACACTTGAGCTCAGAGCATAGTGGATTCAGCAAGAGTAGTTCTAGGGCTAGAGCAAAATTAACATTTATATACTGAGCAGGTCGATGCACCAGTTCAGAGAGGTCGATGCACCTTCAGCTTAACAGGGTAGCTGAGGTCGGCGCACCTTTAAGGAGTCTCTTATAAACATGCAAACAAGTGGAACACAAGTGTTCCTGTTGGGTTATGCAGAACTGAATGCAGATATGTAGCAAGCAAGAACTAGATATGCAGGTGCAGAAGCAAACACACAAATGTATAGTGTGGAGGCCGATCATGGTAAGTGTAGAATAGAAATCTTTGCATTCCTATGAATGGGGATAGAAGAGATGGATCAAACGCACAAGAGCACATCCACTGCACTAGATATTTTTAAGGTGGTTCGGTTGCAAACCTGCAACCTACGTCCACCCCTCACCAAAACCCGGTGAGGCTTTTCCACACGAGGATGAGGTCCCCAACACACATACACACACACACACAAACAAAGAAGACAAGCTGCAAGTGTAGCAATAAAATACTTCCGGTCTCTCAAGCAGAGCACTAGACACACACTGTTAAACTGATTGCAAAATGAAAATAAAAGCACAAAGCAAGGTAGGGAGAAGGCAACTGTGGCTTCAGATCAATGTCATGAAGCACTACCAAACTTGGCACGGTTGCAGGAGGGATGCACTCCTTTCTTCTTCTTTTCCTCTCAGATTTTCTGCTGAGGAGGCTCCGTTCTTTTCTCTCAAGCTCTCTTCCTTTTCTATCTCTCAGAAGCCCATGGTGGAAGGCTTAGGGCTACTCACTCTTTTCTTCTTCTTCTCTTCTTTCTTCTTCTTTCCTTTTCTCTTACAGCATTGGACTGAGATGGCCAGATGCTGGGCTGCTCTCTCTCCCTTGATTTCTTTCTCACAAGTTTTCTACTGAAGGCTCAAGGGATGTTGGGTTCTTCTTAGGTTGGCAGCAGCTCTCTTCATGTAGAGAGCTTCATATAAATAGAAGAGCCAGTGGAAATTTTCCCTCCAAGAAATCTGCCATCAGACCAATTCAAATTAGGTAGATGCTTTGACCACTGACCTTCTTCCTGTGGTGCTTGAGTTGGTCCATCGTAGAAGAGCAAGGGAAAAATAGTTTCCGTTCAAAAATCTTTTTTTGGCTCAAAAATGATATTCTGCAGGGTGTTTGTAATGCCCCGAGATCCGATTCCCAATTTACGAGTATGGAAGTGGACTTCCCCGACAAGGTATAAAGGAAGTGGAGGGTCACAAGGCCCACTAGGGAAGGGGTCGAATGGATCAAAGAATGTGTGACCCCTCGTGACGGGTTCCTCCATTACATAGTCCTATGTTTGAAATTTATGAAGGTGTAAATGGTCACCTTCATCCATCGTGGTAGATGGGATAGTGTATAGAAGATATGGTTCCTCCCTCGGAATAAAGGGAATGTAGTTAGGCTCGGCCGGCATGGGGAGGAACAAAAGAACTTCCGTGGTGACATGACCCACGGTGTACACGGAGGTAATGGACCCCAAAGCGGGAGGGGTGAAGCTATGACCTGTGGGTCGGTCGAGGCATGGGGCCAATAAGTGCGTCAACTGCAACTGTCGGTCTAATCCCGTAAGCAGGGCATCCAATGTATCCACATGGTGACTAGACCGAAAAGTGGTGTGAAAGGAGTTGATTGGCACTAAAGGTAGTGTGGGGTACATGGGTGAATAGCATGATGCTCTATGGACCAAGCCTATCTTGAGCCAACTAAGTAGTGGCTCGAAGATGAAAAGTTTTCCAGTTAGAAACACAGGTGGCTCGGGCTGAGGTGGCTCCAAATGAGATGGCTCCGAATAAAGATCGGAAGGTGAGAGTGATGGCAATGGAGCTCTCATGGTGGGGAAGGACTGTCCTCCTCAAGGGGAAGAGGTCCTTGGGGTGGCACCAGGATGTGAGGCTCGGGCACGAATCCATCAATTTGAGTACACATCCTATCCAACCGATCCAAAATGGTTTTGAAAAGTTTGGCAATGGTCGGGTTTGGAGTAGGGGTATCGTAATGGACTCGCCCATTGGGCTTAGGCTCATCTACATGTGGGGCTCTTTACCTCCGGCTATGACCCACTTGATTGGAAGAGATTGGGTGGGGTCGGTTGGAGGTGACTGGGCCGGGTAGGTAGACCCTCCTAAGCTCGCCCTTCATCTCTCGCCATGACTCTATAGGCCTTTGCCTCCTAATTTCTCTCAAATATTCTATGTCCCTCCATTGTTCGGCGGCATCGTAAAAAAGTCACCTTGTGGCTAAGTCGACTTGCATGGCATCGGACATAATGTAACACTCAAAGTATGTGTCCATAGTGGCTTCCCACTCTAGGTAGTCACTCGGGACTGTAGAGCCATAGAAGTCTCGGGTTGCGGGCCTACGAGGGTGGTGGGATTGGGCCTCCCATCTTTAGGCGTATCGCCACCATGCATAAGATGTGGGCTTTTGGGGATCCATGGGACACGGGGAGCTATAAGATGGCCATGCCGACAGTTGGTGACAAGACACTAGACACGGCCGTAAAATGACAATGCAAGTTGGAATGCCGACTCGACTACACACCTAGACTCAACCAATAGACAGTACGTGGCGGAGTTACGGGATTCGGAGATCCTCTCTCGCAAATGTGCGACCTTCTCTATAGGCGTAACCTAACGTTCGGGCAACACCTTTTAATATACCGAATAAAGGAATGCAAATGTGACACATAGACTTAGACACTTTTTTTTATTTTTAACCAAAACTACCCTAGACTCAACCTTCCGCTCTGATACCAATTTGATGCGGGACGGACCAGCGAACCTACGGCTCTAGCTCACAACTCATCTCTAGCGAGGGAAACGCGGGATCGTGCGCTGTTGAGAAACCGACAATGAGTCAAGGGTACTTGGCTCTTCCGTGTGTACTCGGATTGAGTCACGGGATGGGTCACACTTACTCTCGCAGTACTGATAAAATTGATATAATGGGCAATATTCCTATCACTCTAGCAGCGGCATATAAAAATGTATACGAGTAAAGTAAATGCCTACGAGGAGGGTGGCGAGTGTACCTTCACGCTCTGGGCGTGGGGAAGACGACCCCGGCCAAGTACGATAACTCCCGGTAAAAATATTACAATAATTACAGAAATGAATTTACTGCCCACTCCACGCAGGGAGGTCAAGGGATAAAAAGGGGCCTGGGAGGACCGATCTTGGGTTGACGGGAAGCAATTTGGACAACTCCGGTGGTAGCGCGTGCCGGCAACCGTGGGGTCCACGTCCTGGTTGGTGGGCCGAGTGGCGCGGAGATGGTACTCCTGCGACGGTGGCTCTTGGAGGGACGTTCCCTGGGAAGGCGACGTGCTGGTTCGCCTTGTGGAAGGCGACGCAGCCGGCCCCCGGGTGGTTGTCGCTTACTGTCCACGAGCTGTTCTTCTGTTCCTGCAGCACGTGACCCGGCGAGATCTGCTGCTGCGATCAGCCTCGACCTCTGATTGATGCGAGACTGGCGCCGTTAGAAAAATCTTTCAGAGAGATACGACCCTATGGTATCACAGTAATTTTGAGGGGAACGTATTTTTCATGGATGATTTTACAACAGCGGGCTCTTAGATTTAGATTTGGCAGGACAGATTAGGATCTGCCTGAGAATGGGCATTGACCGTGACTAAAAATTCAGATCTGAGAGTTTGGCCCTTTATGAAAGTTAGAGAGGGGGAAGTAAGGAAGACGTCAATATTTTTTGTGGATTTTCTAAATGTGGTTTGACAGGGGAAGTGGATTTTTAACTGGACAGGGGTTGGATCTGCACTGCACAGGATGGAACAAATTTTGGCCTGAGTTTTAATTTTTTCAGATGGGAAAAATAACTTCTAAATTCGTGAAAAAAATTGTGGAGGTGTGTTTTGGTGGGTAGAACACCCAGTCCAAATTTGAGCTCAATCAGAAATGGTTAAGGGGGTCGAACAAAGGAAGAATAAGGATGTTATAACAAGATCTGCACAGAAGGCAGGTTGCTAGGGGTGGAAAGATAGAATTGGGAAAAATAGCTAACGTGGGTTAAATGACCTGGATGTTTTTGTGGAGGATGGGGGGGACGTGGGGGAATCACCCTCCAATTTTGGGCACGACCTGAGCTGCTGATAGGGAGCTAAAATTCATGCTTTACTGTTCTATCCAGGGGTAGATAGAACACCGAAGAAGCAGCGGTGGCGATGCGATGGCGGCTCGATGGCGGCGGCGGCGGCGTAGCTGAGCGTCTCACTCAGAGAGGGGGAGATGGGGGAGGCTTCACACCTCCAGAATTGGCAGAAGTCCATATGTAAGGGGAGAGGAAGAGAGAGGGGCGCCCTTGCCCAAGAACAAACTCTTGATTTTTTTTTCTCATTAATTCTCATAACATGGGAAAAATAAGGTATTTGTATGAAAATACAAATTACCTAAACTATCCTCAAATCTAGGTTAGGGGAGGGGTATACAATGGATAGAAGATTTAATCCCCATGTGGTCAAAAAAATAAAAATAGAAAACATTTAGTGGAAGGGGGCGCCCCCTTGACTAAGGGGAGAGGAATATTGACTTTTTATACCCTTTGTCCCCTTGAATGGTCAAGTCTTCTAGAAGCCCACCTTGGACATTTGACCAGCCCCACATGGGCTCTAGAACCTAGGTGGACCAATGGAGAAGAAAGTGGGGGCCCCTTGCTAGACCTACTGAAGTTTTACAAATAAACCCAAACATCCTTAAGGACTAATAAATTGGCTTATAAAGTCTTACAATTGCAAACTCATTTTCCCAAGGATAAAAAAGTAAACAAAAGGACAGAAATGCAAACTAAAAAGGTTAGTGCCTGGAGTTGATTCCCATCAATTCTCCCCAGGTGGGAAGAACTCGACCCCGTCGAGTAAGGGGTGCGGTTGCTCGAGTAGCTTCAACGGATCCGTCACCAAACCTGGAGGCGCGGACGGAGTACACTCCACTCCAAGTAATCGACACCTGCTCCTCCCATATAGATTATATGCTCATGCTGCTGTGGGAATGAGGCTAGAGGTGGACACTCCGGGGTGGGGTCACTCTCAAAGGAGGGAGGTGGCTCAAAGACTGACTAGAAATCACCGATGGGTCCATTTATGTGACTAGATCCGATATGTTGAGGTAGAGTCGATCCCAAATTTTGGCAAGTCTACAACGTACGCAATAGATCCAACTTGCCTCACACTCGAAAGTGACTAACATCGTGAGCTGGCATGAGACTGACTCAACTTGATGCATGCAAACTCACTATGCACTCAGCAAGAAAGAAAAACACGGACTCACACAAGACCCTAGACAAACCTACTGTTAGTCCCACCCATACATATGAAATGATGGACCAGGACATCTGAATGGGTGACGTGCATGCACAAGACGGAACCGGAGGTTGGCGGAATGGGGGACTCCTTGACATCCTAAGATGCACCAGTCATGCACATTGGACTTGGATGTGGGAGGGCATGGAGAACCAAATTCACCTTGTTCCTTACCCCTATATGATGACCGTGGAACGGGCTCTGGGCTGAGTGCGGGTGGACTAGCCCGTGGGGGAAGGGGTGTGGAAGTGGACTTCCCCGACAAGGTATAAAGGAACTGGTGGGTCACGAGGCCCACTAGGGAAGGGGTCGAATGGATCAAAGAATATGTGACCCCTCATGGCGGGTTCCTCCATTACATAGTCCCATGTTTAATTCATGAAGGTGTAAATGGTCACCTTCATCCATCGTGGTAGATGGGACAGTGTATAGAAGATATGGTTCCTCCCTCGGAATAAAGGGAATGTAGTTAGGCTCGACCGACATGGGGAGGAACAAAAGAACCTCCGTGGTGATATGACCCATGGTGTACACGGAGGTAATGGACCCCAAAACGGGATGGGTGAAGCTACGACCTGTGGGTCGGTCGAAGCCTGGGGCCAATAAGTGCGTCAATTGCAACTGTCGGTCTAATCACGTAAGCAGGTCATCCAATGTATCCACATGGTGACTAGACCGGAAAGTGGTGTGAAAGGAGTTGATTGGCACTAAAGGTAGTGTGGGGTCCATGGATGGATACCATGATGCTCTATGGACCAAGCCTATCTTGAGCCAACTAAGTAGTGGCTCGGCGATGAAAACCTTTCCTGTTAGAAACACGGGTGGCTTAGGCTGAGGTGGCTCCAAATGAGATGGCTCCGAATAAAGATCGGAAGGTGAGAGTGATGGAAATGGAGCTCTCATGGGTGGGGAAGGGCTGTCCTCCTCAAGGGGAAGAGGTCCTTGGGATGGCACTGGGATGTGAGGCTCGGGCAGGAATCCATCAATTTGAGTACACATCCTATCCAACCGATCTGAAATGGTTTTGAAAAGTTCGGCAATGGTAGGGTTTGGAGTAGGGGTATCGTGATGGACTCGCCCATTGGGATTAGGCGCATCTACATGTGGGGCTCTTTGTCTCCGGCTATGACCCACTTGATTGGAAGAGATTGGGTGGGGTCGGTTGCAGGTGACTGGGCCGGGTAGGTAGACCATCCTAAGCTCACCCTTCATCTCTCGCCACGACTCTATAGGTCTTTGCCTCCTAATTTCCCTCAAATATTCTATGTATCTCCATTATTCGGCGGCTTCGTAAAAAAGTCACCTTGTGGCTAAGTCAAATTGCATGTCATCGGACATAATGTAACACTCAAAGTATGTGTCCATAGTGGCTTCCCACTCTAGGTAGTCACTCGAGACTTTAGAGCCATAGAAGTCCCAGGTTGCGGGCCTACGGGGGTGGTGGGGTTGGGCCTCCCATCTTTAGGCGTATCGCCACCATGCATAAGATGTGGGCTTTTGGGGATCCATGGGACACGGGGAGCTATAAGATGGCCATGCCGATAGTTGGTGACAAGACACTAGACACGGCCGTAAAATGACAATGCAAGTTGGAATGCCGACTTGACTACACACCTAGACTCAACCAATAGATGGTACGTGGCGGAGTTATGGGATCCGGAGATCCTCTCTCGCAAATGTGCGACCTTCCCGATAGGCGTAACCTAACGTTCGAACAACACCTTTTGATATACCGAATAAAAGAATGCAAATGCGACACCTAGACATAGACACTTTTTTTAACCAAAACTACCCTAGACTCAACGTTCCGCTCTCATACCAATTTGATGCTAGACGGACCAGCAAACTTGGGACTCTAGCTCGCAACTCTTCCCTAGCGAGGGAAACGCGGGATCGTGCGCGGTTGAGAAACCGGCAATGAGTCAAGGGTACTCGGCTCTTCCGCATGTACTCGAATTGAGTCACGGGACGGGTCACACTCACTCTCTCGCAGTAGTGATAAAATTGATATAACGGGGTACATTCCTATCACTCTAGCAGCGGCATATAGGAATATATACGCGTAAAGCAAATGCCTACGAGGAGGGTGGCGAGTGTACCTCAACGCTCCAGGCGTGCGGAAGACGACCCCGGCCAAGTACGGTAACTCTCGGTAAAAATATTATAATAATTACAGAAATGAATTTACTGCCCACTCCATCCAGGGAGGTAAAGGGCTACAAAGGGGCCTGGGAGGACGAATCTTGGGTTGACGGGCAGCAATTTGGACAACTCCGGTGGTAGCACGTGCCGGCAACCGTGGGGTCCACGTCCTGGCTGGTGGGCCGAGTGGATTGGGGATGGTACTGCTGCGACGGTGGCTCCTGGAGGGACATTCACTGGGAAGGCGACGTGCTGGCTTGCCTTGTGGAAGGCGAGGCGGCCAGCCCCAGGGTGGTTGTTGCTTACTGTCCACGAGCTGTTCTTCTATTCCTACAGCGCGTGGCCCGGCGAGATCGGCTACTGAGATCAGCCCCGACCTCAGATTGATGCGAGACTGGAGCCGTTGGAAAGCTCTTTCAAAGAGCTACGACCCTTTGGTATCACAGTAATTTTGAAGGGAACGTATTTTTCATGGATAATTTTACAACAGGCGGGCTCTCAGATTCAGATTTGGTGGGATAGATTTAGATCTGTCTGAGAGTGGGCATTGATCGCAACTAAATCTTGAGATCTGGGAGTTGGGCCTTTTATGAAAGTTAGAGAGGGGGAAGTAAGGAAGACGCCAATATTTTTTGTGGATTTTTTAAAGGTGGTTTGACAGGGGAAGTGGATTTTTGACTGGACAGGGATCGGATCTGGACTGTTCATGACAAAACAGATTTTGGCCTGAGTTTTAAATTTTTCAGAGGGGAAAAATAACTTCTAAATTCGTGAAAAAAATTGTGGAGGTGTGTTTTGGTAGGTAGAACACCCAGTCCAAATTTGAGCTTAATCAGAAATGGTTAAGGTGGTCGAACAAAGGAAGAACAGGGATGGTGTAACAAGATCTACACAGAAGGAAGGTTGCTAGGGGTGGAAAGATAGAATTGGGAAAAATAGATAATGTGGGTTAAATGACCTAGATTGTTTTGTGGAGGATGGGGGGGACGTGGGGGAATCACCCTTCAATTTTGGGCACGACCTAAGCTCTTCATAGAGAGCTAAAATTCATGCTTTACTGTTCCGTCCAGGGGTAGACAGAACACCGAAGAAGCGACGGTGGAGGTGCGATGGTGGCTAGATGGCGGCGACGGCGGCAGAGCTGAGCGTCTCACTCAGAGAGGGGGAGATGGGGGAGGCTTCACACCTCTAGAATTGGCAGAGATCCATCTGCAAGGGGAGAGGAAGAGAGAGGGGCGCCCTTGGCCAATAACATGCTCTTGATTTTTTCTTCTCATTAATTCTCATAAAATGGGGAATACAAGGTATTTATATGAAAATACCAATGACCTAAACTATCCTCAGATATAGGTTAGGGGAGGGGTATACAAGGGATAGAAGATTTAATCTCCATGTGGTCAAAAAAACAAAAATAAAAAACATTTAGTGGAAGGGGGCGCCCCCTTGACTAAGGGGAGAGGAATATTGACTTTTTATACCCTTTGTCCCCTTGAATGGTCAAGTCTTCTAGAAGTCCACCTTGGACATTTGACCGGCCCACATGGGCCCTAGAGCCTAGGTGGATCAATGGGGAAGAAGGTGGGGGCCCCTTACTGGACCTACTGGACTTTTAAAAATAAACACAAACATCCTTAAGGACTAAGAAATTGGCTTATAAAGCCTTACAATTGAAAACCCGTTTTCCCAAGGATATAAAAGCAAACAAAAGGACACAAATGCAAACTAAAAAGGTTAGTGCTCGGAGTTGATTCCCATCACCACATAGGCTCATCACCCCATAACCACACGTATAAGAGAGACATTCATCCATGGTATACCCAGACGAACTATGAACTAGCACTACTCTTCAACTGTAGCCTCCTCCTCAACCTCCTTCTCAATGTCTCCTGAAAACGTCTGTCACAAGGGGTGAGTGTGACGCTCAGTAGGTAGCCTAAACAAACCGGGGTTAACTCGCATCTATATAGCCAAATTATATACATAATTTAGATGTTAATAATAGCCTAATCCATTCATTATCATCTACTTAAAATAGCTCATACGAGGAAAATACATATTCTTCAACTAGCATATAAGGTACCCATGCATGCGCTAAAACCATGGTGAATGAGCTATTACACGTTATCACATTTTTGTTAGTCATGGAAACAAACGGCTACCGCGAACACAGGAGGCCCCACACACACAAACGAACAAACGAATGAAAAAGTACTACGCACACTCGTAAGTGAACTCGAACCTAGACTCATGTGGCCCACACAGTTCTGCCGTTTCATAGAATAATCGACCGAATCATAGGTTTTTCACCTAGACTCCTGCTGCATGGGACATTACGTACTGCTGTCCCCCGGGTTCCGTGGCGCTCCAATTCGCCGTCCCTTAGAACGAACCAGCCGAATCAATAGGATTTTTGACCAGGGCATTACGTATCGCCGTCCACTGCGATCTTTTTCTTTCATGGCATTACGTATCACCTTCCCGCAGAAAGGGCCGTCCCACAGTGGGACCGAAGTCCTATCTCACAGAATGTTGTTGTTTCCATTCATAACATTCACATCGAACTCGCATTCACATTCATGCTCATTTTACAAATATTAGTATGATACTTTATTGTAACAAGCATGCTTCCAAATGGTTTAAGTGGTCAAATCATAACACAAGAGCATGATCAGGTTACTGTGTAATAAAAGATAGGTTTATTTCTAGGCTACATATGCATAAAAAACAAATCATAACCACTAGTGCAAAATTTTTGTGAGCATGAAATTTTTATAGTGGGTTATTAACTTAGCCTTCTACCATTTTCTAATTTCTCAGATTTTTTTGAATTAAGATGACCTCTCAAAACTCCCCTTTTCTACGTTTCTAGAAATTGGGGACAAAGCCCCAGGGTGTCGACCTATCCCAAGGCAGGTCGACCTGTCTGCCCAATATATGCATAGAAAATGAACCATAACTACAAGTGCAGATTTTATGTAGGTATGAAACTTTTACAGTTAGGTATCACCTTAGTTTTCTACCATTTTCCAATTTTCCACATCTTTATGAAATAAAATGCCCTTCTAAAACTTACTTTTTCTGAGTTCCGGGAAATGGAACAGAACCATAGGTGCGCCGACCAAACCCCAATGTGCATCGACCTATATTGGCCCATCCGAAATGTGCATCGACCTTATGTGGCCCATCCCCAATGTGCATCGACCTTGCATTTTCCTGTGCCAATGTGCATCAACCTTATATGGCCTTTTCCCAAATGTGCATCGACCTTACTCAGCCTTTCCCCAAATGTGCATCGACCACACATAGCATTTCCCCAAATGTGCATCGACCTTACATAGCATGTCCCCAAATGTGCATCGACTTTACTTAGCCTTTCCCCAAATGTGCATCGAACTTACTTAGCCTTTCCCAAAATGTGCATCGACCTGACATAGCATGTCCTCAAATGTGCATCGACCTTACATAGCCTTTCCCTAAATGTGCATCGACCTTACATAGCCATTCCCCAAATGTGCATCGACTTTACTTAGCCTTTCCCCGAATGTGCATCGACCTTACATAGACATGCTCAGACCTGCCCAAGGGCTATAACAGGATGTGCATCGACCTTACTTGGACATACTCAGACCTACCCAAAGGCTATAACAGGATGTGCATCGACCTTAGTTGGACATGCTCGGACCTGCCCAAAGGCTATACTAGGATGTGCATCGACCTTACTTGGACATGTTGAGACCTACCCAAAGGCTATAACAGGATGTGTATCGACCTTACTTGGACATGCTCGGACCTGCCCAAAGGCTATAACAGGATGTGCATCGACCTTATCTACACTTGGACCAAATGTGCATCAACCTTATCTATGCTTGGACTAAATGTGCATCGACCTTATCTATGTCTGGACCCAATGTGCATCGACCTTATCTACGCTTGGGCCAAATGTGCATCGACCTTATCTACGCTTGGACCAAATGTGTATCGACCTTATCTATGCCTGGACCAAATGTGCCTCGACCTTACTTACCCTGAGGGTAAATGTGCATTGACCTTACTTAAGTCTGTGCAACTTGTGCATATACTGACCTACCAAAGGGCTGTACTGACCCTAGAACTCAGAGGAAGATTCATGAAGGCCAAAAACTTGATAAAAACCAAAAATGAACATGGTGGTGCTCCCCACATTCCCTTAGTCCCCCTTTAAAGTGTAGAAAATATATTTGAAATCATTCTAATGCATTGTTGACCCCCCCTAAAATTTCAGGTTAGGTGCCTACCTTTTGGCATATTAGACCGACGATCCGGGGATGAAATCCACACCCCAGATCCACCTAAAGCTTTTCCTTCTGATCCGGGGATGAGTTTCACACCCCAGATCCACCCAAGACTTCACTGCAGGTTCACCCTCTACGAAATGCCAAGGTTTCTCACATCTCTTCCTTAACCAAGAGAAATCATAGGTGTATGAGAATGGGAGATTAGTGTTGCTAAAAGGCTGACCACCCATGACACCCTCCATCCTTTTATAGTTTTCAAGTCTCCCAAGGTCCTATACACGATCCACAAGGCTCCAACCTGCTCTCCAAGGTCGCTG
The DNA here is from genome assembly GCA_022559845.1 of Amorphophallus konjac. Taxonomy (NCBI): domain Eukaryota; kingdom Viridiplantae; phylum Streptophyta; class Magnoliopsida; order Alismatales; family Araceae; genus Amorphophallus; species Amorphophallus konjac. The sequence goes on along the minus strand of CM040128.1, from coordinate 109,732,913 downwards.
GTTTAAAGTGGGGTTAAGGCTAAGCACCCCTTCGGTTTGAACAGAGGTGACCCTTCATCGACCCGGTCATAGATGTCAGTGGGCGTGTTTTTATTTTAGGATTTGAGTGTGTACGTCTTCATATGAAATCAAGAGGACTTACATATCTAACTTTGAGATGTGGTTTCATCAAATTTTCACATTCCTAACCTGAGTTATGATTTTTGTAAAATTATCATTTATTCCCCCTTTATTCCAGTTGCGACCTTTCGGTAGCCCAAGGTAATCTGGGGCATAACTCTAGGATCCTTGTTGTATTTGGCCTCGACCTCAACATAGAAGTTGTAGCTAACATCCTACTAGGAATTTTGGTATTAGTTTAAAGTCATTTCATTAACCACAGATGAAGTTATGAATTTTTTATTAATTACATCTGAGTTCTCCTAACAGTCACACCTCTTCGTGACAGCTAGCAGCAAAAGGGCTCAGAACCTTGGGTTCTGATGCGGATTGGGCTTCCACCACAACAGAAGAGTTTGGGTTAAGGGCCCAAACATTCTAATGAGCCTAGTTTTACCCCATTTGGTTGACTGTGGACCAAGATATCTTTATTTTAATGCGTGATTGTGTTTTCTGTAACTATTTCGACCCATTATCTCAAAATCCATCTTGCCCCCTATTAGGCCTATTTTTCAGAAGTTATACTCTTTACCAAAGTTATTCCTTACCCAATGGTTGTTGCATGGGCTTTGGGATCACCTAATTCTGATCTTCCTATGTTAAGTTATGGATTTTCTAAGGGTTCTTCAATAATCTTTCTAGATTTCTAGCTCATTGAGTTCATAGGCCTGAATTTTACACAAATGGGCCAGTGCCCAATTGGTGGTCATAACATCCTCTCCCCCTTAAAAATAATTTTATCCTTCAAATTAACTCGAGAAATTTAAAATGTTTTATCAGTTCAATTCTAAGATTCAGCTTGTTATGTGACTTGCAAACTAAAAATGGGCCATTGCTCTTGTACCTTCAGTCATGGTAGGGGTACTGTCTGCCTCCTCTTGCAGTAGTGTATAAACTCGCCCTCTGTACCGAATCCTCTCCCGCGATGGTGCAGGCTTTTGCAGAGTCTTCTTAGGGCAGTCCCTCGTAAAATGTCCCGCCTCGCCGCATCCATAGCACTTGCCCTCTGCCCTCCAGCACTCCTGCCCCGGATGGGCGCGCATAAAATGGACACAGACTGGAACCCCCGGCCTGTTCCTTGGTACCGGCTCCTGACGTGCCACCTTTTCCTTGTCCTGCTTTCCTCTGCCTGCCTAGGTCTTTTGCCTATCATCTTCTGCTCCTTGGCGAACCTATACATAGATATTCATTAGAACCAAAATTAATATGCCCCTTAAATCCTTATGGTTTCAATTGTTACCTATGAAGGTCTGTTTTAAAATGGGTTATAAATATAAATCCTTATGGTTTCAATTGTTACCTGTGAAGGTCTGTTTAAAATGGGTTATAAATACACCCCACCTTTCTTCACTCTAGCCTACCTCTTCTTCTACTATTTGGACAATTGGAATGGTTGTAACCATAGTTTGTCTCTCGTGCTCTGATACCACTTTGTAATGTCCCGAGATCCGATCCCTAATTTATGGGTATTATATTTTTTTCATTTTTTTTCATCCATCGGACCTCGAGACATTACTTCGCACGTATCGCGGAAGCACAATTATACGAACATGCATACACTCGCATGAGAGAGAGAGAAACCACAATTACATGAAATGTAATTAGCATTTCAACCATTCATAATTTCCATAGATAGTATATTTACATTGTTCCAGATTGAACATGAGTCCACATAGGCTCATCACCCCATAACCATATGTATATGAGAGACATTCATCCATGGTATACCCAGACGAACTATGAACTAGCACTACTCCTCAGCTGTAGCCTCCGCCTCAACCTCCTTCCCAATGTCTCCTAAAAACGTGTGTCACAAGGGGTGAGTGTGATGCTTAGTAGGCAGCCTAAACAAATTGGGGTTACCTCGCATCTATATAGCCAAATTATATACATAATTCATATGTTAATAATAGCATAATCTATTCATTATCATCTACTTAAAATAGCTCATATAAGGAAAATACATATTCTTCAACTAACATATAAGGTACCCATGCATGCGCTAAAACCACGGTGAATGAGCTATTACACATTATCACATTTTTGTTAGTCATGGAAACAAACGGCTACCGCAAACACAGAAGGCCCCCCACACACAAATGAACGAACGAACAAAAAAGTATTACGTAGACCCGAGAGCGAACTCCCACCTAGACTTATGTGGCCCACACAGTTCTACCGTTCCACAGAACAATCGATCGAATCATAGGTTTTTCACCTAGACTCTTGTTTCACAGGGTGTTATGTACCGCCGTCCCCCGGGTTTCGTGGCGCTCCAATTCGCCGTCCCTCAAAATGAACCAGTCGAATCAATAGGATTTTTGACTAGGGTGTTACGTATCGTCGTCCCCTGGGATCTTTTAATTCCGCGGTGTTACGTATCGTCGCCCCACAGAAAGGGCCGTCCCACAGAGGGACCGAAGTCCTATCTCACAGAATGATGTTGTTTCCATTCATAACATTCATATTGTATTCGCATTCACATTCGTACTCATTTTACAAATATTAGTATGATACTTTATCATAACAAGCATGCTTCCAAATGGTTTAAGTGGTCAAATCATCACACAAGAGCATGATCAGGTTACTGTGTAAGAGAGGACTTGTTTATTTCTAGTCTACATATGCATTGAAAACAAATCATAACCACTAGTGTAGAATTTCTGTGAGCATAAAATTTTTACAGTGGGTTACTAACTTAGCCTTCTACCATTTTCTAATTTCTCAAATTTTTCTGAATTAAGATTACCTCTCAAAACTCCCCTTTTCCACGTTTCTGGAAATTACGGACAGAGCCCCAGGGTGTCGACCTGTCCCAAGGCAGGTCGACCTGTCTACCGTACATATGCATAAAAAATGAACCATAACTACAAGTGCAGATTTTCTGTAGGCATGAAACTTTTACAGTGAGGTACCGCCTTAGTTTTATACCATTCTCCAATTTTCCACATCTTTATGAAATAAAATGCCCATCCAAAACTTCCTTTTCTGAGTTCCAAGAAATGGAACAGAACCACAGGTGCACCGACCAAACCCCAATGTGCATCGACCTATATTGTCCCATCCCAAATGTGCATCGACCTTATGTGTGTTGCATCCCTACGGTTTTGATGATGTCTCACACTATAAATCAATCTGTCTATTTCTAGATCAATTCATGCTTCATCATTTAGGGCAGTGAAGTTCATGTGGCTATCAGTGCATCACTTAGCAAGTCCAGACATCACTGCACATGCCTTCCATCAAGTCTGTATAGCAAGAGTGGCCTTCATTCATGTGCATAGTCCAAGCATTCTCATAAGTATATACATTGGCATATGCACACACACACACAGCATAGTCTGGACAGAAGTGGGTCGACCCCCCCTTTCAGATGGGTCGACCCTTTCAACATTCTCAAGTCTGTACATTGCCCTCATGAATACACTGCATTGTCAAGTCTGCACATCGGTTTCCAAGTATGTACATTGCTTGGCGCTCACAAAGTCTGTACATCGCTTCAAGCGTTCCAAAGTCTCTACATCGCGTGCATCATTAAGTCTAGACATTGCACTATAGCTTGCTTAGTTGAAGTCGATACATTGCTGATCGAACGTAAGTCTATACATTCCAACCTTTTCCTACCTTCGCTGCTTTAGCTACACACCAAGTCTATACATTGTTCTTCGTCTTATGCATGATCTTCCAATGTCCATACAGCCATTCCCAAGTCTGAACATCCATCGTCTCATGCTGTGTCTCATCTCAAGTCTATACATTCATATGTAGGTAAAGTCTGCACACTGCCAAAGTCTGAACATCCACCGTCTCTTTCAGCGTCTCACACTTGCAAGTCTATACATTGCCTTTGGGCATCCAAGTCTATACATTGGCAGCACTATGCAAGTCTATACATTGGCAGCGTGTCTGTGTTTCAAGCCATTCGTCAAGTCTATACATTGGCTTCGGTTCTTCAAGTCTATACATTGGCTTCAGTTCTTCAAGTCTGTACATTGGCCTCAAGCTTCACAAGTCTACACATTGTTTTCATGGCATCGTAAGTCTATACAGCTTGCATGCCTCATAACGCCAAGTCTATACATTGTGGGTTTCAGTTCTTCAGGTCTGTACATCCTTCAAGGGCCAAGTGTATACATCGTTCACAGCACACACGTTCAAAGCCTGAAGTCTATACAGTCTTGGCATGTGCTTCGTAAAGTCTATACAATGCTCAAAGTCTGTACATCATGCTTTGTCGTTCAAGGTACAAAGTCTATACATAGCAGTGTTTAAGCTTTCAAAAGTATGTACATTCCCTTCTGTAATGCTCATACATCAATTGACAAGTCTGTACAGCGTTCGCTTAAAGTCCATACAACAGTGTCCATACATTGGCTTACTACTTCATGCGTTTGCTAGTCTATACAGCCACATCATGTCTATACACTCTTTTAAGCTCGAAATCTGACGCCCACCAGAAGTGGCGTCACTTCTGAAATAAACGCCTAGGAAAGAGGCGTCTTCTTCCATTGTGCATACTTTGATAGACGCAGAGTCTATACATCTCCGACAGCAAGCATAACATGTCTGAACATCGGTTGCACAGCAACTAAGTATATACATTGTGTTGCATTGCATGCATTACTTAAACTCTATACATTGCTAGTGTAACTCAAGCCTTTACATCAAAGTCTATACACTGGTTATGCTTGTGCATCACAAAGTCTGTACACTGCTGTCCTTTGTTTTCATGTCTACACATTCGTTTGCTTCATGAACTGCACTGAAGTCTACACTTTCCCCTCTGTTATGTTAATGCAACATTCTGCAAGTCTATACACTAAGGTCGCTAAAAGGCTTTCAAGTCTATATATTCTGACGTTGTATATACTTGCCTATATGCTATTCTAAAGTCTATACACGCCTTGTGAAAAGCTTGAACTGAACTAATTTGATATATTCCTTTTGTCTCTGCCTACAGAATGTTTCAAGCTGATGATTGGACACGTGATCCGAGGTGGTACCTGGCACGTGATCCGAGGTGCTCTCTGGGCAGGAACCTGAAGGACACACGCCCAACATCTGCTATATATATATAGCATCCTCTTTAAGTAGAAGCCATGGGCAATGGTCTGCACGTGGAGCGATGAGGAAGAAGATCCGGAAAGCACTTCCTCAGAGGAGTATGAAGAAGGAATTTGCCTAATGGCAAACAGCGAAGAGGAGGTAACAAATGTTTTCGAAAATTTTTCTATTGATGACTGGGAAGATGCCTATGATGAATTATTAGATAAGTTCAATTCACTTAGTAAAGAGCATAGGGTTCTGAAAAGAAAATTCAATACCACTATTGAAGAACAAACCCAAATCTGTGTAGAAAATCAGAAACTAAAAGAAGAATTGGAAGAAGTAACTTCCTTAAGAAAAGAAAATGAAAAGCTCAAGGGAGAAAACCAGGACAGTCAAAACCAGCTCAATGAACTCAAAATCAAAATTGAAGAAAGCCTGAATGAAAGTAGAGTGAATTCAGAAAAATATGAAGCTGTTAAGAAAGTCAATGCTGAACTTCTAAAAAATTCTGAATCTCTTCAAAAAGAGCTGGAAGACAAACAGAAAGTTTTAAAAAAATTTGTCCAAGGAAAAACTAGTCTGGATGCTATACTAGGGACTAGGGTTAACTTCAATAAGGAGGGTCTAGGCTATGACCCAACTAACAAGAGATCCCCACAATTCAAAACCATCACCTTCTGCCCAGAGAAGGGAAAAGAGAAGCTGGACACACCATCCAGCTCAAACAGTAGTCAAGGAGCTCAATGTCAGAAAGAAACTTTAAAAAACACTGCTGGTCAACCATTTAAAATGGGAATGAATTTTGTGAAGAACTTCACTAAGCCCACTCATCAGAATATAAATGGTAAATGGACCAAGCAAATGGATCAGGATAGAAAATGGAATTACTACAAACAGACGGGTCCAAATAGAAACTACTGGAGAAACAACTATCATTCTCAAAAATCTGTTAATCAACAAGCTCACATGAGATATCCCAGGAATGGGAAGCCCAATGACTGGAATAGAGCTTACTTCTCCAGAACAGTTGGACAGAACCCCGGTTATAATTTCAATAAACCAGAAGTAAAGGTGCCAGAGAAAACCATGCTGAAGCAAATCTGGATACCTAAACATTTGATTAGAGATTTAAATAATGTCTTTGGACCCAACTCATCTTGGGGTCCAAATCACTTTGCTTGATTTTGTTTATGTAGGTCGGCTTGGCAGCTGAAGACAACAAATGGTACCTCGACAGTGGGTGCTCCAGGCACATGACAGGAGACCGATCCAAGTTCAGCAAGATAGAGATGAAGGTAGGGGGTCTCGTCAAGTTTGGAGAAAAGAACAGAGGTAAGATAATTGGAGTTGGCATAGTAGGTAAGTCTTCCACAAACTCCATTGAAAAAGTTCTACTTGTGGAAGGTCTTCAACACAACCTGATCAGCATTAGTCAGTTATGTGACAAGGGTCACAGGGTTGTGTTTGATGATAGTTCATGCAAAATCTTTGAAATAAATTCTGATGTGGTTAAATTTGTAACCAACAGGATTAATAATGTCTACATGGTAGACTTAGATACAGAATCTGAATCAAATCTATGTTTATCTACTAATTCTGAAAATGATGCTTTTGAATGGCATAGACGTCTAGGTCATGCTAGCTTCTCTACTTTAAATAAATTGGTCAAGCATTATTTAGTTAGAGGCATGCCTAGAATTAAATTCAATTCTATTTCAAAATCATGTGATGCATGTGCTTTAGGCAAACAGACCAGGAATTCCTTCAAGCTAAGATCTGAGCCATTGTCCACTAGACCAATGGAACTTCTCCATATGGACCTCTTTGGTCCTACTAGAACTCAGAGTCTTAATGGGAATAGGTTTGGCTATGTGATTATTGATGACCATTCTAGATATTCATGGATCCTTTTCTTAGCCAATAAAAGTGATGCTTTTCAAAAGTTTAATCAGTTTTTCAATAAGGTCAAACAAGAAGGAAAACACAAAATTAGCTCTATTCAATCTAACCATGGAGGTGAGTTTGAAAACTCCTTGTTTTCTGATCTTTGTGAAAGAGAGGGACTAACACACAGGTTTTCTTCTCCCAGGACACCTGAACAGAATGGAATTGTGGAGAGAAGAAATAGAACTATGGTGGAGATGGCCCGAACCATGCTAATTGAAAGTCAATTACCAAGGAGGTTTTGGGTAGAGGCGGCCAATACAGCAACTTACATAATCAACAGGGCCATGGTAAGACCCATTCACAAGAAAATACCCTATGAGCTACTAAAAGGTAAGAAACCAAACTTGTTTCATTTCAGAATTTTCAGAGCTAAATGTTTTATTCATAATAATGACAAGAAAGATTTAGATAAGTTTGAAGCTAAAAGCTCCCCTGGAATATTCTTAGGATACTCTGAAGTGTCTAGGGCATATAGGGTCTTTAACAAAACAGACCAGAAAGTTGAAGAGTCTCCACACATCATTTTTAGTGAAAAGAAAGGTGTTTTTAACATTGAAAATTTGGACAGGGATTCCAATCATGATGGGGAATTCCTAGAAGACCAAGAAGAAGAAAAGACTCAGCTGAGTGGAACATCAAATCCTCCCAACCAGGAAGAGCCAAGAGAAGCAAGTGAGTCTTCAATAAATGTCAGATTTCTTAAAGATCATCCGATAGATAATGTCATAGGCAACCCTGAAGATCCTCTTCGGACTAGGTCTCATTTTAGGAATGTGAATAATGATGATCTAATTGCTTTAGTCTCACAAATTGAACCCAAATCTATAGAAGAGGCCTTGGCTGATCAAGCTTGGGTCAATGCTATGAGTGAGGAATTAGGTCAGTTCGAAAGAAATAATGTCTGGGAGCTTGTCCCAAGACCAGATAGTGTTAATATCATAGGAACTAAGTGGGTGTTCAAAAATAAAATGAATGAAGATGGAATCATTTCTAGGAATAAGGCCAGACTAGTAGCCAAGGGCTACTATCAAGAATTTGGTGTAGACTTCAATGAATCCTATGCACCTGTTGCTAGGATGGAGGCAATAAGAATATTGCTAGCATTTGCATGCTCTAAGGACATAAAACTCCAGCAAATGGATGTGAAGAGTGCCTTTTTGAATGGCATCATCAAGAAAGAAGTGTTTGTTGAACAACCCCCAGGTTTTCAGTTTTCTCCTCAATCTTACCAAGTTTTCAGGTTAACCAAAGCCTTGTATGGTCTAAAGTAAGCCCCTCGAGCTTGGTATGAAAGACTGACTGATTTTTTTATCAGCAAGGGCTACAAGAGAGGTAAAGTTGATCAAACCTTATTTACCAAGAGTACAAATACCAATCTCATCATAGCTCAGGTATATGTAGATGACATTGTGTTTGGATCAACTAGCTGTGAATTATGTGTTGAATTCTTTAAAATGATGTCTGCAGAATTTGAGATGAGTTTGGTAGGTGAACTAAAGTATTTTCTTGGCTTACAGATACAACAATTGGAGGATGGATGCTTCATCAACCAGACCAAATACACAATGAAACTATTCAAGAGATTTGGTATGAAAAACCTGAAGCACATAACAACACCTATGAGTACCAACACCTCACTGGATGCTGATGAGACAAGTAAAGAAGTAAATGCCAAACTCTATCGAGGTATGATTGGTTCTTTACTCTACCTGACAGCTTCTAGACCTGATATACAATTCAGTGTAGGTATGTGTGCAAGGTATCAGTCTAGACCCACTGAATTACATTTAGCTGCAGTGAAAAGAATTTTTAGATATTTGTCAGCTACACCCTCACTTGGTCTATGGTTTCCTGCTTCACACTCACTAGATTTAATTGCATACACAGATGCAGATTATGCAGGATGTAAACTAGACTGAAAAAGCACTAGTGGTCACTGTGAATTTTTAGGTGGTTGTTTAGTCTCTTGGGGATCCAAGAAATAACACTCTATGGCCCTCTCCACTGTTGAGGCTGAATATGTGGCTGCAGGGAGTTGTTGTACACAAGTCATATGGATTAAACACCAGCTTCAGGACTACCAAGTAGACCTGGGGTGCACACCTATCTATTGTGATAATACCAGTGCCATCAATCTTACCAAGAATCCTGTTTTGCATTCACGCACCAAACACATTGAGATAAGGCATCATTTCATAAGAGATGAGGTTTCTAAGAACAATTTTGAACTGATTCATGTAGGCACTGATAATCAGATTGCAGACATCTTCACTAAACCTCTGGATAATGAAAAATTCACTACACTGAGAATAGAATTAGGCTTATACAAATTGTCTTAAATGTGAAGTCTGTTCTTTTTGTGAGGGGGAGTTCTGTATGTTTGATGGTTAGCTTTTTGTAATGCTATGTTTGAGGGGGAGCTGGTTGAGCTATGAAAGGGAGAGTTCTTTGACAGATTCAAAAAGATTGACCAGATGTGTTTCATTGCTGGTTTTCATGACTGATCTTGTGTGGTTCTCTTAGACAGTAGAATCTCACTAATCTCTTAAGTCTATAAGTCTGTGATACTAAAGTCCAGCAAGAATCTTCCCTCTGGTAGTCTATCAGAGATCTGAATTAATTGTTAAAGTTTATCTTCCTACATTGTCAGTGATTACAGTTCAGGCCAAAACCTGTATGTCTTGATATCTGACCAAAACAACTAGAAATCTAGACTTCAAGATTCACTTCAAGAAATAGTCCTTCTGGTATTATTTTCAATCATTCCATCTTCTCTACACAAGGGTAATCTGAATTAACAAAGGTCTTGATTTGTTCACTGAGAAACTGGAAGCTTCATCAATGAAATGAAGTTTTCTCCCATGTCATGAGATGTCAAATGCTTAAAATGAATGAAAAGACATGACAGAGCAATGGTGGCTAGCTGGTGAGTAACTGGGGACTCTGGCCTCTAATCTAGGTGTTTCCTCATGTCAAAAGTCACAGTTACTAACTCTGTTCCTTTAAAAAAAAAGGGAGGAGGTAATGAGGTACTCACACTGAGTAACTGGGGATTCAGGCCTCTAATCAAGGTGTCTCCCTAATGTCAAAAGAGTGAATTACCAACTTACTCATTGGTCTTCTTGAAAATCATCTCAAACATCCCTTGTAGTTATGCAACTAATGGATTGCTTGTCCTCAATACCTTGAGAACACCTTCTCTGACTTTGTCTCTTGTTGTCTTTTGGGATAGTTGCCAGTTCAGCTAAATCATGGCATACTTGTTAACTCCTGCTCTAAATCATACACTATGTATGCTGATAAACTTTTCTATCATTCTATTTCTCTACTGTTTACTGGAGTTCAAGAATCTTCACTTGAGTTTAGCACCTCACTTATTCTCTTAAGATTTGCTCGTGCCTTTCTACACTAACATGTTAACTGTACTTCCTCCTCATGTCTCCAGCACTTTCATATATTCTGCATTTCCTTTTGCTGATGTCAAAGGGGGAGAGAGGTTTTGCAATATCTGTAAGTCATGAATTGCCATGAGTTTAGGGGGAGTTTTGTGAGTTTTGTTCATGAGCTGTGGGGGAGAATTCATGTCTTGGAAATATCTGAGAATGAGTTGTGGGAAAGCTGAGAGTGAGTTGTGGGGAGTGGTGTTGGAGAAAGAAGTGTTTCAGCAGATGTATTTAATTTCTCTGCATGAGCTTGCCTTGAATTTGCTTTGATTGTTAAAGCTGCAGTTGATTTCCTTTAAGCCTTGATATTGCTTGATTCATAGTGTTGCCATCATCAAAAAGGGGGAGATTGTTGCATCCCTACGGTTTTGATGATGTCTCACACTATAAATCAATCTATCTATTTCTAGATCAATTCATGCTTCATCATTTAGGGCAGTGAAGTTCATGTGGCTATCAGTGCATCACTTAGCAAGTCTATAGATCACTGTACATGCCTTCCATCAAGTCTGTACAGCGAGAGTGGCCTTCATTCATGTGCATAGTCCAAGCATTCTCATAAAGTATATACATTGGCATATGCACACACACACACGGCATAGTCTGGATAGAAGTGGGTCGACCCCCCCTTTCAGATGGGTCGACTCCCTCAAGATTCTCAAGTCTGTACATTGCCCTCATGAATACACTGCATTGTCAAGTCTGCACATCGGTTTCCAAGTCTGTACATTGCTTGGCGCTCACCAAGTTTGTACATCGCTTCAAGCGTTCCAAAGTCTCTACATCGCGTGCATCATTAAGTCTAGACATTGCACTGTAGCTTGCTTAGTTGAAGTCGATACATTACTGATCAAACGTAAGTCTATACATTCCAACCTTTTCCTACATTCACTGCTTTAGCTACACACCAAGTCTATACATTGTTCTTCATCTCATGCATCATCTTCCAATGTCCATACAGCCATTCCCAAGTCTGAACATCCATCGTCTCATGCTGTGTCTCATCTCAAGTCTATACATTCACATGTAGGCAAAGTCTGCACACTGCCAAAGTCTGAACATCCACCATCTCTTTCAGCGTCTCACACTTGCAAGTCTATACATTGCCTTTGGGCATCCAAGTCTATACATTGGCAGCACTGTGCAAGTCTATACATTGGCAGCGTGTCTGTGTATCAAGCCATTCGTCAAGTCTATACATTGGCTTCGATTCTTCAAGTCTATACATTGGCTTCGGTTCTTCAAGTCTGTACATTGGCCTCAAGCTTCACAAGTCTACACATTGTTTTCATGGCATCGCAAGTCTATACAGCCTACATGCCTCATAACGTCAAGTCTATACATCGCGGGTTTCGGTTCTTCAAGTCTGTACATCCTTCAAGGGACAAGTGTATACATCATTCACAGCACACACGTTCAAAGCCTGAAGTCTGTACAGTCTTGGCATGTGCTTCGTAAAGTCTATACAACGCTCAAAGTCTGTACAACATGCTTTGTCGTTCAAGGTACAAAGTCTATACATAGCAGTGTTCAAGCTTTAAAAAGTCTGTACATTCCCTTCTGTAATGCTCATACATCAATTGATAAGTCTGTACAGCGTTTGCTTAAAGTCCATACAGCAGTGTCCATACATTGGCTTGCTACTTCAAGCGTTTGCTAGTCTATACAGCCACATCATGTCTATACACTCTTTTAAGCTCAAAATCTGACGCCCACCAGAAGTGGCGTCACTTCTGAAATAAACACCTAGGAAAGAGGCGTCTTCTTCCATTGTGCATACTTTGATAGACGTAGAGTCTATACATCTCCCACAGCAAGCATAACATGTATGAACATCGGTTGCACAGCAACTAAGTATATACATTGTGTTGCATTGCATGCATTACCTAAACTCTATACATTGCTAGTGTAACTCAAGCCTTTACATCAAAGTCTATACACTGGTTATGCTTGTGCATCACAAAGTCTGTACACTGCTGTCCTTTGTTTTCATGTCTACACATTCGTTTGCTTCATGAACTGCACTGAAGTCTACACTTTCCCCTCTGTTATGTTAATGCAACATTCTGCAAGTCTATACACTAAGGTCGCTGAAAGGCTTTCAAGTCTATACATTTTGACGTTGTATATACTTGCCTATATGTTGTTCTAAAGTCTATACACGCCTTGTGAAAAGCTTGAACTAAACTAATTCGATATATTCCTTTTGTCTCTGCCTGTAGAATGTTTCAAGCTGATGATTGGACACGTCATCCGAGGTGGTACCTGGCACGTGATCCGAGGTGCTCTCTGAGCGGGAACCTGAAGGACACACGCCCAACATCTGCTATATATATGGAGCATCCTCTTTTAGTAGAAGCTCAATCGTGAAAGAAAGAGCAGAAGGCATTCTTGTGAGGCTGCACGATCCAGAAAAGAGAGAGAGCAGAGAATTCTATTTCATCCAGATCTGAGTGAAATATTGTTGAGAGAGAGAGAGAGAGAGAGCAGTGTCTGTGGCTTGAAGATTTGCTTCTTCGGAAGCTACATTGTTTCCTATTTTCAGAGAGGATTTTGTTCTTTGATTTTCATGTTTTCATTTTTCATGTCATCTTCCTTATCGTACATTGTTACCCTCCTGTGATCGAAGGAAGGGAGGATTGATCCTCCAGTTTGCAAGTGACAGGGAGTCGCTCGTGGGTTCCCTCCTGGGTGGAGGAAGAGAGACCTCGGTCTCTAGTTTGCTAGTGACTGTTGTCACTGGTTGTATCCCTCCGGTGTGGAGCAAGAGGGGAGGTTGTTCCCCTTGTCAAGCTGTGTGGCAGCATCCTGTTCGCAGACTGAGTGTGCAGTTTCTAGCCGTGGCTAGTGGAAGCCTCACTCTAGTTGGAGTGAGGGGTGAATGTAGATTGTGGACTACAATCGAACCACCTTAAAAATTCTTGTCTCCATTTGTGGTTTGCTGTTATCGTTTGTGCTCTCCATCTTCTTGACATTGTGGTTGACTGTGGACAGCTCGTTCAATCGCTCTTACTCTTTCTGTCTTGGTTATTGACTGCGTTAGCAATACTCTTTGTGCTGTTTCTGAAGCATTTCAAACCGTTGAACTAATATTCCGCTGAAGTTTTTAAAATCGAGAGTGATCTATTCATCCCCCCCTTCTATATCACTCTTCGCTGCGCTAACAATGTGGCCCATACACAATGTGCTTCGACCGTGTATTTTCATGTGCCAATGTGCATCGACCTTATATGGCCTTTTCCAAAATGTGCATCGACTTTACTTAGCCTTTCCCCAAATGTGCCTCGACCTTACTTAGCCTTTCCCCAAATGTGCCTCGACCTTACTTAGCCATTCCCCAAATACGCATCGACCTCACATAGCCTTTCCCCAAATGTGCATCGACCTTACTTAGCCTTTCCCTGAATGTGCATCGACCTTACTTAGCCTTTCCCCAAATGTGCATTGACCTTACATAGCCTGTGCCCAAATGTGCATCGACCTTACTTAGCATTTCCCCAAATGTGCATCGACCTTACTTAGCCTTTCCCCGAATGTGCATCGACCTCACATAGCCTTTCCCCAAATGTGCATCGACCTTACTTAGCCTTTCCTAAAATGTGCATCGACCTTACTTATCCTTTCCCCGAATGTGCATCGACCTTACATAGCCTTTCCCCAAAATTTGCATCGACCTTACTTAGCCTTTCCCCGAATGTGCATCGACCTTTCTTGGACATGCTCGGACCTGCCCAATGGCTATAACAGGATGTGCATCGACCTTACTTGGACATGCTCAGACCTGCCCAAAGGCTATAACAGGATGTGTATCGACCTTACTTAGACACCAAAGGCTATAACTGGATGTGCATCAATCTTACTTGGACATGCTAAGACCTGCCCAAAGGCTATAACAGGATGTGCATCGACCTTACTTGGACATGCTCGGACCTACCCAAAGGCTATAATAGGATGTGCATCGACTTTATCTACTCTTGAACCAAATGTGCATCGACCTTATCTATGCTTGGACTAAATGTGCATCGACCTTATCTATGTCTGGACCCAATGTGCATCGACCTTATCTACGCTTGGGCCAAATGTGCATCGACCTTATCTATGCTTAGACCAAATGTGTATCGACCTTATCTATGCCAGGACCAAATGTGTATCGACCAAATGTGCCTCGACCTTACTTACCCTGGGGGTAAATGTGCATTGCCCTTACTTAAGTCTGTGCAACTTGTGCATATACTGACCTACCCAGGGGATGTACTGACCCTAGAACTCAGAGGAAGATTCATGAAGGCCCAAAACTTGATAAAAATAAAAAATGAACATGGAGGTGGTCCCCACATCCCCTTAGTCCCCCTTTAAAGTGTAGAAAATATAGCTGAAATCATTCTAATGCATTGTTGACCCCCCTTAAATTTTGAGGTTAGGTGCCTACCTTTTGGGATATTACGACGATCCGGGGATGAAATCCACACCCCAGATCCACCTAAAGCTTTTCCTTCCGATCCGAGGATGAGTTCCACACCCTAGATCCACCCAAGACTTCGCCGCATGTTCACCCTCTACGAAATGCCAAGGTTCCTCACCTCTCTTCATTACCCAAGAGAAACCGTAGGTGGCAGAGAATGAAAGATTAGTGTTGCTAAAAGGCTGACCACCCATGACACCCCCCTCCTTTTATAGTTTTCAAGTCTCCCAAGGTCCTATCCACGATCTATAAGGCTCCAACCCGCTATCCAAGGTCACTGTTTTAAAGTGGGGTTAAGGCTAAGCACCCCTTCGGTTTGAACAGAGGTGACCCTTCATCTACCATGTCATAGATGTAAGTGGGCATGTTTTTCTGTTTGGATTTGAGTGGGTATGTCTTCATTTGAAATCTAGAGGACTTACATGTCTAACCTTGAGATATAGTTTCATCTAATTTCCTCATTCCTAGCCCGAGTTATGATTTTTGCAATATTATCATTTATTCTCCCTTTATTCCAGTTGCAACCTTTCGGTAGCCCGAGGTAATCTAGGGCATAACCCTGGCATCCGGGCCGTATTTGCCGTCAACCTCAACATAGAAGTTGTACCTAACATCCTACTAGGAATTTTCGCTATGGTTTCAAGTCATTTCATTAACCACAGACGAAGTTACGAATTTCTTATCAATTACATCTGAGTTCTCCTAACAGTCACACCTCTTCGTGATAGCTGGCAGCAAAAGGGCTCAGAACCATGGGTTCTGATGCGAATTGGGCTTCCACCCCAACAAAAGAGTTTGGGTTAATGGACCAAGCATTCTAATGAGCCTGATTATACCCCATTTGGTTGACTATGGACCAAGATATCCTTATTGTAATGGGTGACTGTGTTTTCTGTAACTATTTCGACCCATTATCTCAAACTCCCTCTTACCCCCTATTAGGCCTATTTTTCAGAAGTTATACTCTTTACCAAAGTTATTCCTTACCCAATGGTCATTGCATGGGATTTGATTTCACCTAATTCTGATCTTCCTGTGTTAAGTTATGAAGTTTCTAATGGTTCTTCAATAATCTGTCTAGATTCATAGCTCATTGAGTTCATGGGCCCGAATTTTACACAATTGGGCCAGTGCCCAATTGGTGGTCATAACAGTGTTGACATGAGATGGATGGCTTTTCAACCCAGTCCTGGGATAGGATGGTGGTTAGGAAAAGGTAGAGTATATTTGAAAATTTATGGCAAAGGGAATGGCTTCGTCCAATGTGCACTAGAGGGCAGACAACCTGACCAGTCCTTTCTTAGTACAGAAGAGAGAGTCTTCTGGTAGAGAAGACTTTTTCATATCTGGTGGCTGACAGGATCTTTGACCAAAAAGATGTTCTGAGCCCTCATTATGGAATGGTAGAAGCGCTGACTGGGGATCCTCTTCTAGACCTCAAAAGATGTGATTTTGGAGGTTTGCATCTGCTATTAATGCTCTCAGTACAGTTTTCGAAAAGCATAGATTTGACATAATACTTCGGGTTTTCCTTCAATGAGGTCGACCTGCTGTGAAAGTGAGGTCGACGTGGCTTTGTAAAAATGCATTTCAAATGGCTTCTGGAAGGAGCCTAAGGTCGACCTCCTATGAAAGTAGGTCGATGTGGCTATTGAGACTAGGCCTCCAAACGGCTTCTGTGAGACACCCCGTGTCGACCTCCTGAAAGAAC
Organism: Amorphophallus konjac; assembly: GCA_022559845.1. Classification (NCBI taxonomy): domain Eukaryota; kingdom Viridiplantae; phylum Streptophyta; class Magnoliopsida; order Alismatales; family Araceae; genus Amorphophallus; species Amorphophallus konjac. Next base: position 109,716,142 of record CM040128.1, on the reverse strand, counting down.
AAGGTCGACACAACTAACGTTGATCCCTGTCAGATTGCTACTTGATGCTTGTGCAGTTGACGCGTCTAATGAAGAGGTCGAGGCGCCCATGAAGAAGGGCAATCATAGCGCTTTCTATAAGGGCCTGAGGTCGACGTGGTCTTGAAGAGTTTTGCTTATAATGGCATCTAGAAGTAGCCCGAGGTCGACCTACTGATGAGGTAAGGTCGACCTGTCCTTTATGCAATCTAGAGTTTTCATCTTCTTTTTCTTTGCCAAGCCCTTTCTTACATCTTGGAGCTTAATCTATGATGTTTGTTCTTCCAATGTCCCTTCTTAATTCTCAAATTGACTTGCTTGCTTTCTCTTAAACTTGTAACCGAATTTCAGCACTTAAGGTACTCTTAGATCTGGAGCTTCTGTTGCACTGCAGTTGGCTGGCCTTGTTCATACCCTTTGGTTCAATGCATCATATCTCATTACACCATTGCATGATATCTTCATGCTGCTCATCTTCATGAGACCATACTCTTGCCAGTGCTGACTTTGACCTGAACTATACAAACATTGACATCATCAAATGCAAATAAGACTCATCAATGAGTCATACTCAGACATCATCAAAACAATAGAATCAAGTATGTTCCATGTACACATGCCCAACACCCCTTAATGAGTGACTTGCAGGAAGGTTGTCAAGTGGAGCAGGGGTAGTGATGCTCATCAGACAAGTGTGATCATTGTTCAATCTGTAGATGGGAATTGAAGAAGTTGAACGGCTCGTCAGAAGACCTGATGCGTCGACGCAGGATTAATAGGAGGTTGACGCACATTGTTTAGACAGAGGGCAATTTTCAAGAGAAATGAACTGCGAGGTCGACTTGAGTAGTTCTAGGGTCGACATAATCAGCAGCAAGGAGGATTTCAACAGAGTTGGAAGTTTTGATGGCATAGGGTCTTGCCAGATTTCAAAAACATTCAGCAAACACAATTTTTTTTTAAAGTTAAAACAATAATCATGATACATATTCTTTTTACAGGCATGACAACTGAAATTAACAACATTCAGAGAACAGGCTTAAACAGGTTTGCAATCTTGCTTAACATTTAAGCTCCTCCTCAAAAGACTTCAACTACATGAAGCATACACAAAATTGTAAAATCCAAATGTGAGTAGTTTATCAAGGCAAATTTTGCTCCCCCTATGAGTATGCAAGGAAGTCAGATATCAGCATGGTGATCCTGAGATTTGGGATGGGCAGTATGCAAGCATGCTAACTAGACTTTAATGATGACTCCTCCTCAACTTGTGCATGTATTTCAAAATGCTTTCACGAAAATCAATAAGAGGATATGCAGCCTATGACTTATGTGAACACTACACCCATGGCACTGGGCGGAGAACTTGATCCGAAGATCACCTCACGCATAGTGATAGTTTCTCGTCGGACTTAATCCAACTTTGAACAAGTCACCATTTTATATACCAATGGGTCATGCCATGAAGGTGCAGCATATTCTAGTATGTAAAGTAAGGAGCAAATGTTGGGGCCCTTATCATGATATGCAATGGAGTGCATGAGACCACAAGATGATGTTCAAAATGTATAGCACATGCAGATTCAAGATGTTCGCAATGCACTTTGAATTGAAATGCAAACTCTCATACTCCCCCTTAGTCCAATGCCCATGGAAATTATGACACTCAAGCAACAAGTTATATGTCCACAAGAATGAGGAGTTGGGTTGCATGCAGCCATGATAGACATCATCAAAATAGTTGTCAGCTATGATAGACATGAAGCTCATATGGCTGCTAAAATTGGGAGCAGCAATATGTTGTGTCTCCTCTGGATTTGATGCCTAGTTTTGATGCTGGCAACAGTGTGATTGACCTTATTCTTTGACACTAGCAAAACTGTGATGATTTGTAGTTTCTACTTAACTCAGAATATGTTCATGTTCATTATAAGGTCGATGCATACTCATCTAAGGTCGGTGCATATATTCACTCCAGTTTCAGAAGGTTAGTACATATGCAGAAGTATTGCATTAACAAGTCGATGCATGTTTGCAGTCTGGTTTAGAAGGTCGATGTGTTGAGTCTTGTTGAATCTTTACATGTTTTGATGATGACAACACTATAAGTCTTAGTGGTCTTCAAAAATTATGTCTATGTGAAAATTTAACAAAAATATTTTTTCTGTGAAAAAATGAACAAAGAACATGTTTGTTGAAGAATGAACCTTCATTTCACTTCAGGTATTTTTCAGGGACTGTATTCGTGTTGATTGGCACTTCGTCATGTTTGTATATAACACCTCGTGTTGAACTGTTTGTCTTCGTGTCGTTTTTCTCTGAAGTATTTGTTTTGATTCAGTGACATTTTCGTGTCATTTGATCCTTACTTCGTGTTGTTTTCATCGTCTTCGTATCATTCTCCGTGTAGTGTGTGGTTCTGTCAAAGTTCACTTCGTGTCTGTCTTATGTTGAAACCACACTTCGTGTTGGTTTCTGTTTTGATGAACTTCGAGTCGTTTCCCAGTGAACCCCGTGTTGTTTTGTCCTCCTGCGTCATCCTTGTTTTCACTCCGTGTCTATTTTCTGTTCTCATCATACTTAGTGTTGTTTTTCATTTCATGTCAACTTCACTTCGTGTGGTTTTCAACCCGTGTTGATTATCGTTTTGACTTCGTGTTGTTTTCAACTCGTGTCGATTACTGTTTCGACTTCGTGTTGTTTTCAGTATGTGTCAATTTTATCTTCGTGTCGTTTTTCACCTCGTGTCGTGTTACCCCGTGTCAATTACTGTTTCGACTTCGTATCGTTATCAGTCCGTGTCTCTCTTATGTTGAAATCACACCTCGTGCTGATCACTGTTCTTTCTTCGTGTTGTTTCTTTGTATTCTGTCTTCGTGTTGATCTTTCGTTATTTAGACTTCGTGTCTTTATCACATTGATCACACTCCGTGTCGCTTCTCCTCTCATAACTTCGTGTCGTGTTTTTCTACACCTCGTGTCGTTGTCTCCTTGTGTCTTCACCTCGTGTTGTTTTAGTCTCTTCGTGTCGGGTTTGTTCTAGTGCGTACAGGACATCGCAGCACTTCATGTTGCTTCCTGTTTCACTGTCGTGTCATTTGTTTTGTTGTATCTTCGTGTCATTTTTATTCTTCCTAGTCCTCGTGTTCTTCTTGTATTGAAACCATACTTAGTGTTGGTTTCTGTTCTTGTCTTCGTGTCTTTGCGTTGTTTGTCTGTCTACCTCGTAAAATTCTCTTAGTAATGTTCATTGTGTCACCACCTTTTCTCGTGTCGTTCTCTGTTTAGTACCTCTTGTCGTGTCCACTAACCTCATGCAGTTCTAGTTTTTTATGACACTCAATATTAATGGCTCTTATCTCGTTGCAGGTCCGAGGAAGAACATTCACCAATGTCTGGGTGCACATGATCCGATGCTAAAGGAACAAATACAAAGATGGCACGTGGCAGGAAGGTTCTAGGATCGAGCGTGGGAGGCACACGCGTTCAGTGCCCTATTCATCTGCTGCGGCTATAAAGAAAAACCTTTCGCCCACCGATGAAGGGCGATCAGAGCTAAGAAAGAAAAGGCAATATTACAGAGAGCTCGATCCAGCAGAAGAAGAAAAAGAAAAGAGAGAGAGATAGTGCTCGTGTGAAAGAGAAAGAGAGTGTAAGAGAAAGAAAGAGAGATAGAGAGTGAGTGAGAGAGCTCGTGGTGAAGAAGAAAGAAGTTTACCTGAAGATCTGTCTTCACTGGACCGTGGATCAGATCCAGGCCAGTCAGCTCTGTTAGGAGCCAAATTGTGCATTTCGTGTTTCAGCTTCTGTTTGCTGAAGTTATTTTCGTTTATTATTTTTTCCTTTGTTTTCTGGTTTGTTGTGCTTTCCGATCCTCTGGTCTGAGGTCGTGTTCCCTCCGGTTTGGAGGAAGGGAGATCTGATCTCCAGTAGCAAGTAGCTGGGAGCTACTTGTGGGTTCCCTCCGGCTTGGAGGAAGGGAGACTTGTCTCCGGTTCTGGACTTGTGGATTCAAGTCCAGAGGTTCCCTCCGGTTTGGAGGAAGAGGGGAGGTTGTTCCCCTGGTCAAGCTGTGTGGCAGCAACTGTTTGCAGACAGAGTCTGCTTGGTTCTAGCGTTCGCTAGTGAAGCCTCACTCCGGTTGGGAGTGAGGGGTGGATGTAGGTCTGAAGGACCGAACCACCTAAAAATCTATTGAGCAGTGGCTTGATTGTCTGGTTTGCTTCCGCTAGATGCTTGAATAGGTGCGCTCAATGTGATTGTATTTGAGTTGAATAGAATTGGTTCCATTCTGTTTCCTTATCTAGCATCCGGTTTTTAAATTTGGCCATTATTCGTAAAAGGATTCATTCACCCCCCCTCTGTATCCGGGCCAATCACCCTAACAGTTGGTATCAGAGCGGGTGTCTGCTTACAAGGTCCAGCGACCTGTAGATCGATCTTGCAATCTTAGGTGCTTATTTCTTTTTAGTGCTTCAATATTCTTGTGCGTTAATCTGTGTGTTCTCATGGCCCATCCACCGATCTTCAGTGGTACGCATTTTGATGCATGGTTCGCTGTTTTGAAGAATTATGTTAAATCTGTGAATCCAGACCTGTGGAAAGTAATTTCACATGGTCCTCATGAACTACCTAAGAAAAAGTCCAAATGGACTGACAGTCACAAATCCATGCATGAAGAAAATCAGATAGCAATAAATTTAATGAAGGCAGCTACTGATAGAGCTTTTCATTCATGTTTCTTTGAATCCAGTTCTGCTAAAGATATTTTGGATGCACTGAAGCGAACTCAGGAGATAGATGTGGACAGATGCATGATGGCCAACAGAAGAAATCAAAGTGCCAGCGATCAAGGCAGCAATCAAACTGAAGAAGACGATGATGATGAGGTAAATCTCTTCGAGAACTTCTCTCTAGAAGATTGGGGGAATGCATATGCTGAACTATTTGAATCTCATGAACTGTTAAGACAACAGTATAAAAAGTTGAAGAAGAGTACTCGGGTAGATAGTTCTAGCTCTCCATGTAAAAATTGTTCAAGTACGAAGCAATCACATGATGCATGTCTGTCTGATAATCATATGCATAAAAACCAGAATGCAGAACTGAAGATGGAACTTAAACGTGTCTACTCTGAACTGAACAATCTAAAATCTGAGGATGACTCTCTCAGAAAGTTCTCTGAAGAACAATTAGAGAAACTTAAACGAGAGAATGAGTTGCTGATTGAAAATTTTAATGCCATAAAATCTGTGAACATAGAATTACAGAAAGATTTTGAAAAACAACAAAAGGATTTGAGGGAGTTTGAAGCTAGGAGAGAAACCATGGTTAACTCAGAAGATCAGCTTCTAATAAATGAGTTAATTCAAAATGGTAAGCTTAAAGAAGAAGTTGAAAAATTAAAACTGTTAAACAGTGCCATGTCTGCAAGACTTCTCACATTGGAAAAAGGGAAAGCTATCTGCACAAACGAGACTGAAGAGGTAGATGAGCTAAGAAGGGAAATTGAAGAATACAAAACAGCTAACCAGGTTTTGAATGAAGCTGTCAATTGTAGTGAACAAGAGATCACTAGTTATGAAATACACATTGCATCTCTTGAAAATGAAATTCAGGATTTGAAAGCTTCCTTGTCTAAATTTGTTGATGGGCAGAAAAACCTAGACAAGCTGCTAGGTGTAAAAGTCAATGTCAAAAAGGAAGGGTTGGGCTACTATAATCTCAATAAGAAGGCCTTGCAGAATAAAGTAATGACATCCTTTGTAAATACTTCAAATGTAGCCACTACATCAAAAGACAAACAGCCCATTGTTCAGAAAATTCTGGGAACAAAGATTAATTCTAACAAGGAAGGACTGGGTTACAGTCCAGTCATGAGGAAGGATGATGGAGTCAACCTGAAAACTATCTTTGTCAAATCCTCTGAACAGGAAAAACCTTCTATCTCATCTCCACCTCAGTACAAGGCTAAGAAAACAGAAAAATAAAATAAAAATCATAAAACATCAAAAATTCAAAGGAACAATCTGCATGCTAAGAACTCATCAGATAAATGCCATGTTTTAAAGAAATCAAGTGGCTCGTGTCATTATTGTGGTAAGTATGGACATCTTATGAGTAATTGTTTTGTGATGGAAAAAGATGACAACAAGCATGCTAGAAAATCTGTGTCTGGTCAGAAAAGGAATGTCAAATGCTCTAATTGTGATAAAGTAGGACACACTACTGCTCATTGTTGGTTTGCAAGTAGTAAGGAAAAATCATGCTCATATTATACAAAACACTTTGTAAATCAGCATGTCTTTAAGAAGAACCAGCACATTATATGTTTTAATTGCAACAAAATTGGTCACAAGGCCTCTGAATGCTGGTCAGGTTCCTTTAGAAGAAATTCTCTCGTTTGCTCTCACTGTAGAAAGCATGGCCACACAGTCAAGGACTGTTGGCATATTCAGGGTAGAAATGTGAATCTCAAACATGCCAAATTCCCTGTAAAAGAATCAACAAAACCTTCATGTCATCACTGTGGGAAGTCAGGTCACAGGGCTGCAACCTGTTGGCTGGCAGGATATCAAAACCAAACCAGTTTTGGTAAACAGAAATTTTACCCTGATAACAGAAAATCTCATGTGTATGCACATAGAATTCATGCTAATAAAAATGTGCATAAATCAGATCAGAAAACCACTCATGGAAATGTGCTGAGAAAACTTGCTAAACATAATAATGTCATGTCAGGACCCAAGACCTCTTGGGTACCTGTTTGTGCAAAATGAACCTTGTTTTGCAGGTGTGCCTTGGGACTGGAATAAAAGGGGTAATGATCCAAGGCACTCAAGAATGAAAACCCCATTCTCACAATTTTCAGGTAATCTCTCTACATGTCCCATTTTGAAACTTACTGCATATCTGGTTTGATACATTCTTGCATATCCTGCTATTAGTTTCATCTAGTGCATGCATATTAAATCTGGTCTTGCATATTCATTCATCATCTGCAAGTTGCATTATTTTCTAAAACATGCACTCTGAAATTTCTGAAATCTTTAACTGAAAGCGAATGCTGGTTGAAAACTATATGTTGCATAATTCTTTCTTGGCATACACTGCATTCATTAAATAATTAACACTTCCAAGAGTCGTGTGTGAGATGTCCTTGAGTGGGCTGAAGAGGAGCTTGTCAGGCTATTTGGTTTCTGAAGATTTTTGTCAGCCGATGCAGTTAATGTGGTTTTAAGATCAGTCATCTCAAGAGGTTGCAGTCTGTTGTCCAAGAGTTGCTCTGGATGTGAGACAGAACTACTTCAAATACTATATTTGGATATGTCCTTAGTGCTTAATGTCTTGAGTGATCTCTCACTTGTTGGCTTGCTGATAGGAGTGCTGCTCATCTCATTTCATCTTTCTCTATTCAATCAGCCACCTCATTATCTCTCACCTCTCACTATTGGTTCAGATTCTCTCTCGAAGAAATTGTGGTTTCAGTCTTCTTGCTCTTATCAGATAAGATCTGTATACCTTAAACCACCCTATATCAAGTGTAACAATCTACACCTGTTAATAAAGAATTTCAATGTTTGGGGGTTATATTTGGTCCTTGATCCTTCTAAGTTATCTTCTCAAGTGTTGGTCAACATATTATAAAACTTCCTGTTAAATGAGAAAAACTTATTGAGGATCTCGACTTAACTGAAACTTATGTAAAGAGAGCTCTGAGATAAAAATTATGTTAAGTAAGATTTTTTTTTATCATGAGAAGTGTGTAGATCTCTTTTAAAATCCACACTTAAATATAAAGAGCAATGGATATGATGAAAGCAATAAAATAGCACGAGGTGCTAAAAGGAGGTTGTGATCGCCAGAGACACGAGGGCCTCAAAGAGGAGATGAATATGGGGAAAGGATCGCAAATACCTCATAGACGCGGGGATGTGAGTACTCCTTTTCTCTTCAAATCGGCCGGCCGATGAAGAGAGTCCTTCACTTGGTTACCCTTGCAAAAAGACACACAACAATAATAAAGGAATTAGAAATAATGTGTGTGTAGCATCAATTCAATAAAAATATGTATGAGCATGATATCATATAAAAGAACACACCTTTAAGGGGATTGCCCTTAAACCCCTATGCAAAAAGGGTGGGAATATGATGATAAATGATATGAAAATATGATAAAAGGTGTGCAAGAGTGCACTGTGAGGGGGTCTCAACGTGGTTGAGAAGGGGAGTTAATAGAATAATGATGCATGCATATGATGAAAATAAAAACAAAAGAGAATAGAGGGGAGATAAGAAAAATCTGTTTGCTTGGCTTTGATACTCGATGGGGAGAAACTTCAAGAGGGATGAAGAGGTTGATCGTGAGAAGCCCTCCTTAGCCAAAGGCCACCTTCGGTTCCTGTAAAAAGAAACAAAAGAAACAAACAGAAGAAAAGGGAGCAGAAGAAGAAGAAGAAGAATAGAAGAAAAAGAGGAAAAAACAGAAGGGAAGGGAGACGGAAGAAGAAGAAGACAGCAGCAGAAGAAAGAAAAAAAAGGAAGAAGAAGAAGAAATAATAAAAACAACAGGGAAGAAATCCTCCGGCATCCAACCCCTTAACAGAGCTAAATGCTCTGTTTAAATAGAATTGGATGAGAGATAAGAAGGCAAGAGTCCTACGAAGGGGAAGGATAAGAATGGGCAAGAGCCTAACCAAGGTAGGGGAGGATTAAGCTGGGCAAGAGCCCAAACGAAGCAGGAGTCTCTCTGGGAAAGGCTGCGTTCGTTCGGAACAAAAAAGTGAAACACGACTTGGTTCAGGGCGTCAATTGTTGAATTGACGACCTACACAGAGGGCGTTTCTTAAAAACACGCCTTAGATCAGGGCGTTAATTCAAAAATTAAATTTTGGAATTTATTTGAAAAGTTGTGAAACACGTCTGAGTCAAAGGCGTTAATTAAAAAACGCCTTAACAAAGGACGTTAATTCAAAATATTCAAAATAGGGCCATTTTTCATTTCTCAATATTATTTTCTCATTTTTTAGGTGGAGGTGCATCTCGTCGCCCTGATTCCAACGACTATTTTTGCGAATTTTTCTGACACCCGGAAGGCCACCAAATCACCTCTGGAAGAGAGTGGAAAATAATATTAAAAAATCAATTTGAAAAAGTGACGACCGTGTGTAAGGCGTGAATTCAATTTTTGATTTTTTTATTCTTTTCAAATTAAAAGTAACGCCCATGGTTAAGTCGTTAATTCCCAAAAAATTCCGAAAAATTCTCAGAAAAATCCAGAAAAATGGAAATTTGAAAGAATGGACGCCCTCCAGTATAGTCGTCAATTTTTTAAGAAACGCCCATGTATAAGTCGTTATTTAAAAGACGCCCCAGATCAAGTCGTTATTTCTAAAAAATAGAGAAAAAATGCCCAGAAAATCCAGAAAAATCCAGAAAAATAGGAAAAAAAAGGAAAAGGGTGAAAAAAGGGAGAAATCTAAAAAAAGTGAGAAAAACCACTCAAATAGAACTAATTTGAGGGTCAAATTGGGACATTACAAGGCAATATGAGATGTACTCACAGTAACGTCAATTTTGGCGTGTCTACAGCTGCCCCGCCTTGGCGTCTGCTTTGCAAGGGAGCGTAGCAAACTGAAAAGTAGATACCAAGGTGTGATGAGACACGCAATCAACATCACTTGATGAGAATGAAATCAAAAGCTCGAGATGAAGCAATCCCGGGAAATTCAATGAAACCAACGATGTTCGGATAAAACGGGGAGTGTGCACGCAGTGCACGAAGGAGATAAAATAAATGATCAACTTCCAACGCGGTGGAAGTACCCCAGGTCACAAACCTGAAGGTTTCACCATTGGGGAGCGGTTACCAGCCAGTGGACGTGCTGCAGCCAAGGTGGATCAAAGGGAAAAGGATTAAAATAAGATGATAGAAATCCAAACAAGGAGCTTTCGAGAAAATGACCCAAAACAGCGACAAAACGAACTGAGGACTCAATTCGGCATGGAATATCTCACATTGAAGATCAAGATCAATTTGACCCACAAAAACAGCTTATCAGAATGATTTTTCAACAATTGTTTCAAATTCCTACATGAATGCATGCTGGGTTTAAAGGGAAAAAATAAATCAAATGAAAATATAGAATAATCAAGGATAATATTGCTAAACTGCCCAGACTGGGTCAAGAAACCAATTCTGCGAGCTGATACTAAGCCGAAGCCCGTTTATCCACGCACCAACTCGTAAAAAGGGAACCATCGTCCCCAGTCTTGGACGGCTCAACGGCCTATCCGTGTGACTAAGACTTCTCTGGAATCATCATTGTTTTTGATGAAGGGGAACTCAAATCCCAGATTTACCAAAGCCACAAGGTCCTTGATATAATCTAGTAGCATATGTAACATATAGTAAAAATGCATACATGGAGAGATGGTGGAGCAATAAGTATGGGGGAACTGAGAGATGAGCTGCCGTCACCGCGGGACTTTGATGATGATGCCCAGTCGGCGGGACCAAGAGCCTCTTCCTGCGCTCAAAAATTCATTAGCCAAGATATAACAAGCAATGAATAAGGCATTTAATCATAACAATCATCAAAGCATCAATCATAGCATGTATATGGCATGAATAGCATAAGTCAAATCATGGTATTGCAAATCGTCATTATTTGTTGTTTTATCATGAGGAGACAATCTGGCTAATCAAGATTTGGAGATGAATGATCAAAATGATAATGCCCAGTGGCAAAATTGACCAAGAGAAATCAGCAGGAGTTGATTGAAAGATCTGGAGATGAATAATCAGAATGATAATCAGGAGATATAACCAAAAAAGATATGAGGAGATGATAACCAAAATGCCCAGGGTGGCATGTCATGAGAATATCGGGAGGAATCAATAGATTGATAGCAATGAGTGGAGATAGGACTCATCCCGTGTTCTTGGTCCTTGCAAAGCTGTTCCTGCAAAACACCATCAGAAAATATAATGCAATCTTTTTGGAGTTTTGAAATATACAAATTTTTATGAGTTTTGATCAATATGCAAATTTTTGTGGGTTTTGGAAATATTTGAATTTTTATGGAGATTTTTGGAAAATATTTCAATTTTTTTTGGATTTTGGGAAAAGAAATATTCAAATTTTTATGGAGTTTGGACAAGAAATATTCAATTTTTTGTTTGATTTTGGTTAGACATTGCTAAAGCAGCATCAAAGGGTGTTTTAAACCACTGGCTAGGGGTCCTCGTTCCTTCCCTTTTCGCTAAAACTTGCCCAAAGCTGGACGTGCATTGTAAGGTGGCGCCCTATAACCGACTGCCTTTGATCAACGGTGCCCCTACCAAGGCCATACCCGAGAAACATTCGGTCTTGGAGGGAGAAGAGAAGAATAATTGGGGATAAACTTTGTGCAGGATGGGAGATATCGGGACTTGAATTCCTTCCAAGGTGTTCCCTTCAAAGAGGTAGTCTGTTGTGCCGGGGCTTTGTGCCTTTGATTTTTAGACCCTTGACATGCATACGACCAGGGTTTTCCCTGCGGGGACTTTGCCACTCTTGTCATGCCATAATTCCTAATTGTAATTATCAAAATTCTGATTTGATTTCCATAATAGCCCTTGTGGCAAGATTTATCATGAAATTCATATTTATTTTTCTTTTGGGTCAAGACTGCCCCTATTTGAGACTCCTCTCGTATTGGGATTTTCCAAGGTTGGTCATCTTATCCGTCAACCTCTTACACCTGCATTCGGCCGAGTAAAGAAGAGAAAAGACTTTCGGAAACTCATGGCATGGGCAAGGTAGCAACGATGTTTAAACAAAGGAGCCGGCTAAGGACGCCGTGAAGTGTGTGAAATGCCTAGCTAAGGGTTGCTCTTAAACAAGCAGGGAGAGAATATTTGAATTCCCAGTGCGGGTTCTTTATCAACCAAAGTGCTGCCAAAGCAAGTCTAAAGACTCTTTTTGAAAATGATGTAATTAAACAAAAGCCTAAGATAAAGGTCTAAAACACAACTCTTAGTCTTGTTAAGAAGCACTTTATTTTGAAAATCACGCATGAAGTAAGGAGGCAATGATATCATGCAAATGCAAACTTACGCCAGTATATTACCTTGCAACCTTCATAGAAGCAGCTGCTGCTGGAGGTGATCATCATGGGATTTGTCCTCATTTGCAGAAAAAAGATTGGAAGCAAAGGATTGAAAGTGGCTTAACAAGACAGAATGGTGCCCAGACCAGACTCAGACGAAATAAGGAGAAAAGGAAGAGAGGCGAGGGCTAGAACTCCCTCACTAAGGTGCGGAGACCCTGATCACATGGAACAGTCTACAGAAGAAGCGGAAAATCAAGAAGAGGGGTGAGGACTAAAGCCTCGGAAGCAGTGGGAGAAAGGGCAGATGCCCAAGGCAGTGGATGTGGAAGAAGTTGGGTCAGACCCAGAATTAGGAGGAATCAGAAGAAGAAATTGGTAGATGGAAAGAGGTGGATCCGAAGGGTCCGGAGGTAAAGGAGGAGAATCGTGATAGGAGGAATCATCCGGGGGCTCCGGAGGGATAACGAAAGAAGGGACGCGATGCCCTGGGGAGAAATAGGGAAAAAGATGATGAAAAAGATGACGGAAAAGAAAGAAGAGAATAAAAGATATGGAGTCCTGGAGGAGCAAAAAGATGAATTGAAGGAAATATGGAAGGTCCGGAGGTTCCGGAGGAATGAAATCAGGAGGGTCGCGATGCCCTGGGAGATGATAGAGAGAATAAGACGGAGAATCCGGAGGTTCCGGAGGAATAAAATCAGGAAGGAGAAGGTGGAAAGGGGCGTCGTGCCCGAGGGAAAAGTCCGGAGGTTCTGGAGGAGGAGAATGAAAAGGGGCGTGATGCCCGAGGGGAAAGTCCGGAGGTTCCGGAGGAAGCAAATAGAAAGGGGCGCGATGCCCGGGGAAAAGATGGAGACAATCAGGTGGAGAATCCGGAGGTTCCGGAGGGATGAAATCAGTAAGGAGAAGATGGAAAGGGGCGTCGTGCCCGAGAGAAAGGTCCGGAGGTTCCGGAGAAATAGAATCAGAAAGGGCGAGATGCCCAAAGAGGAGGGATAAAATTCCTGGAAGTTCCAGGGAAATGGCAGGAAGGGGGACGCGATGCCCCAAGGGGAGTGGATAAAAGGATGAATATGAATAAGATGGGAAATGCGGAATATCCGGCGGTGCCGGAAGGTGAGGAAGATACGGGTTTGGAAACCCGGGAAGCAGGAGGTGCAAATGCATGTAATGGGATGGATGCGATGAATGCATGAAATGCAAAGAATATGAAGAATGTGAAGGGCGAGAGGATGAGATCCTCCTCCTAACCCTGGGAATGGCCCATGAAGAAAAAGTGATAGAGATGGATGAATAGAAAGTGGAGCAAATAAGGGATGGCCCCTTAGCATTAAGATAACTGCCCCTCCATGGCAGTGAACATGTACGGTCAATTGGCCCAATAAAAGAAGCTTCAATAGTAAAAGACAACTCCCTTGGAAAGCAAAGATCAATAATGTGGGGGAGTTGTAGAGTTGGAACGGGAAGCATTGAGTTGCCCATTGAATGTGGTGTATATGGAATGTTGAGCAAAATGGGCATTCGCCCCTTGTAAGGAATAATGAATTCTGGATTGGAAAGTTTGAACAAGGGGTGCCCTGCCTGGCCCTTGGATGGCATCAATTCTTTGCATTCTTCCCTGAGCAGTGGCGGTGACTTGGCCTCTGCGACCATGCTCGGCACAATAATCCGGATTGGCATCCGGTAAATGACTTCTTGAATCATGAATCGCATAACCGTGGCCACATCTGTCTTGCCCGGCTCTTGATCACCTTCGGCACAAGTACTTGCAGAAGCACTCCCATTCCGAGTAGTAAAAGGAGGTGAAGCGGAGGCGGAAGGCTTTGTGAGTGGTGGAGGTATAATGGAAAGTGTTGGCGTAAGTGGAGGCGGAGGTTCAAACACATCAAGTTTCTCCCTTTGCTTGCAAGCGGTCGGGGTTAGCTCGAGTGTAAAAAGTGGTGGGTCCTGCTCAGGATTAGCCATAGGTAAAGGTGGAGGGTTATGTGGTGGAATAGGCAAAGTGGGTTTTAAAGGGATAATGGAAGACCGAGGTGGCGGTAATGGGAGGCTAATTGGGGAAGGTTTAATGGTGTAATTAATGGAGGCCGATGGTGTGGAGGTAGATGGCTTAACGGGTGGTGGTTTAATAGTGGAAGGCTTGGGGGAGGCCAGTGTTGCGGAGGTTAATGGTGTAACTGGAGGAGGTGTAATGGGTGGAGGGTTAATGGGTGAAAGTTTGGTGCGTAGAAAATGCCGAATGGGGCGAGCGGTGTTTGGAGTGGTGAAAAACTCAAGATGCGTCGGCGCGGGTGATTGGAGTATCGACCCATCGTCGTAACACCAAGAAGTCTCGGAAATAGGGGTTGGATCGGGGATGGTGGCTTCATCCTGAGCGAGGGGTTCATCGAATGAAAGTGGGGGAAGTGGAAAGTTAAGAAAACTCGAAAGGGGTGCCTGCGGAGCTTCATCATCATACACCGGCTCGGATTCTTCAATTGCCGGTTCTTGCTCGCTTGGAATATCAACGCCGTAGTCGTCCATCCTATCCTTCCATTCTCTCTCCATTCTTGTAATGTCATCCAAAGCCGCATAGAGAGGATTGACCGGAGTAGGAGGAACCGTGACCCTCTTTAATTGTTCCTCCATGGAAGTAATCTTATCAAAAAGAGATTGTTGGAGGGGTGTGACTTGAACAATAGAGGGCTGGCAGGGCCTTGAAGGAGGAGAGGCCGCATAAAAAGGCCGTGGAGGGGAGTTGACGGTATGACCCGTAAAAGAACCCGGAAGGGCCGGATTGCAATGAATAAATGGGCCTCGGGGCCGTGAGGGAGGAGGAATAGAAGGAGGCGGGTGTCGGACCACCCGAGTAGAATGAATAGGGGGAGATGGGTAATGGGCTACCCGAATATGATTGGAAGGAGGAGGTGGGTGATGGTCCACCCGTGTAGAATTGGAGGGAGATGGGTGATGGGTCACCCGAATAGAATTGGAAAGAGGGGGAGATGCATGAGATGTACCCTCAACGGCAGCCTTAAGGGCTTGGATCTGTTGAGGGGTAAGATGATCTAATGCGTGGATGATTCGAGAGACCTTCTCGTCATTGGGAGGAGACGGTCCTGAGGGAATAGTGGCCTGAAATTGAGTAGGTGGACCATGAGAATGGACATTGCCCATGGGTTGGGTATGACCATGAGAATAAGGACGTGGTCCCTTGAAAGAATGGTGAGAATGCTGATTAACATGTTGAAATTGAGGATATGAAGTGCTAGGTTGTGCATCCTCATGAACTGAATTGAACATGTTTCTATCATGGTAAGCCATTATATAGAAAATTCTCAATAATTATGCAAATAAGCACACAAGTTGGAATGGTTACCGTGATTTTTGATTGTTTTATCCTTGGTGAATTAAGGATTTTAATAAAGTTTGGAAAGATTCACACAAGGAGAGTCCTAGTTTCAAATGAGATTTGAACTCCAATGCCAACTAGGAACTCTCACTCACCACGTATTAGGCCAACTATATCGGGACTCCAAAAGGGTACAACCTGCCCGGCGTCCGTGAGGGAATCCACGGGTGCGGGGACTTACGGAGGCTTGGTTTAGGAATTTCCAATCCAAAGAGACGGAATGCTCAATGGAGGGTCGTTCCTTCACCAAGGGGGTGTGTGGATCCTAATGAAGAGGAGGGGGCTCCCAAACCAATGCAAATATGAATGAAACAGGGTAAACAGGCCAACCATAATAATATGATCAATCAACAAAGATAAGCATGAAATATCATGAAAAACCACAGCCGGGGGGTTCTGGAAACCCACAGTAAAAACACGCCCTGGAAGGGGACGCTACTAAACAAGGACACGACGGTGTGACCGTCGTGAATCAACGTGAGGGCCAAGGGGTAGGGTAAAACACGCCTTAGTGTGAGGCGCTATAAATAAAAGGACGCCCTATCCAGCGGGCGTCAAATCCAAGAAAACGCCTTTAAGGGAGGCGCTAATAAAGATAAACACGCCCTTGCAACGGGCGTGAATTCACCAAGCAAGCAGAGATAATTGGAGACAGCTAGCAAACGCCCTGTCAGAAGGCGTTAACTTCAAACAACACGCCCTGGGTTAGGGCGTGAAATCAAAAGGCGCCTCCGACAGAGGCGTTAATTCTCAATCCACGGCCAACAGTAACAACCACTCACAGTCGCAGGCAATCAACAAATATAAGATATAAGCATGCTCATCAAAATTTCAAATAAGTGGAGATTTTAAAGAAAAATCAATAAATTGACAAATCACTTAGGGAAAAGGACAAAACCAATGGAGGGTGCCCGAGGGGCACAAAAGGGGGACGCACCGAGGGTGCAAATAAGGGAGATGGCACACGCGGGTGCCTAAGGGGAAACGGGTAATAGCTGTAGGCACGCCAAAATTGACGTTACTGTGAGTACATCTCATATTGCCTTGTAATGTCCCAATTTGACCCTCAAATTAGTTCTATTTGAGTGGTTTTTCTCACTTTTTTTAGATTTCTCCCTTTTTTCACCCTTTTCCTTTTTTTTCCTATTTTTCTGGATTTTTCTGGATTTTTCTGGATTTTCTGGGCATTTTTTCTCTATTTTTTAGAAATAACGACTTGATCTGGGGCGTCTTTTAAATAACGACTTATACATGGGCGTTTCTTAAAAAATTGACGACTATACTGGAGGGCGTCCATTCTTTCAAATTTCAATTTTTCTGGATTTTTCTGAGAATTTTTCGGAATTTTTTGGGAATTAACGACTTAACCATGGGCGTTACTTTTAATTTGAAAAGAATAAAAAAATCAAAAATTGAATTCACGCCTTACACACGGTCGTCACTTTTTCAAATTGATTTTTTAATATTATTTTCCACTCTCTTCCAGAGGTGATTTGGTGGCCTTCCGGGTGTCAGAAAAATTCGCAAAAATAGTCGTTGGAATCAGGGCGACGAGATGCACCTCCACCTAAAAAATGAGAAAATAATATTGAGAAATGAAAAATGGCCCTATTTTGAATATTTTGAATTAACGTCCTTTGTTAAGGCGTTTTTTAATTAACGCCTTTGACTCAGACGTGTTTCACAACTTTTCAAATAAATTCCAAAATTTAATTTTTGAATTAACGCCCTGATCTAAGGCGTGTTTTTAAGAAACGCCCTCTGTGTAGGTCGTCAATTCAACAATTGACGCCCTGAACCAAGTCGTGTTTCACTTTTTTGTTCCGAACGAACGCAGCCTTTCCCAGAGAGACTCCTGCTTCGTTTGGGCTCTTGCCCAGCTTAATCCTCCCCTACCTTGGTTAGGCTCTTGCCCATTCTTATCCTTCCCCTTCGTAGGACTCTTGCCTTCTTATCTCTCATCCAATTCTATTTAAACAGAGCATTTAGCTCTGTTAAGGGGTTGGATGCCGGAGGATTTCTTCCCTGTTGTTTTTATTATTTCTTCTTCTTCTTCCTTTTTTTTCTTTCTTCTGCTGCTGTCTTCTTCTTCTTCCGTCTCCCTTCCCTTCTGTTTTTTCCTCTTTTTCTTCTATTCTTCTTCTTCTTCTTCTGCTCCCTTTTCTTCTGTTTGTTTCTTTTGTTTCTTTTTACAGGAACCGAAGGTGGCCTTTGGCTAAGGAGGGCTTCTCACGATCAACCTCTTCATCCCTCTTGAAGTTTCTCCCCATCGAGTATCAAAGCCAAGCAAACAGATTTTTCTTATCTCCCCTCTATTCTCTTTTGTTTTTATTTTCATCATATGCATGCATCATTATTCTATTAACTCCCCTTCTCAACCACGTTGAGACCCCCTCACAGTGCACTCTTGCACACCTTTTATCATATTTTCATATCATTTATCATCATATTCCCACCCTTTTTGCATAGGGGTTTAAGGGCAATCCCCTTAAAGGTGTGTTCTTTTATATGATATCATGCTCATACATATTTTTATTGAATTGATGCTACACACACATTATTTCTAATTCCTTTATTATTGTTGTGTGTCTTTTTGCAAGGGTAACCAAGTGAAGGACTCTCTTCATCGGCCGGCCGATTTGAAGAGAAAAGGAGTACTCACATCCCCGCGTCTATGAGGTATTTGCGATCCTTTCCCCATATTCATCTCCTCTTTGAGGCCCTCGTGTCTCTGGCGATCACAACCTCCTTTTAGCACCTCGTGCTATTTTATTGCTTTCATCATATCCATTGCTCTTTATATTTAAGTGTGGATTTTAAAAGAGATCTACAAATTGGCGATCACGGTGGGACCCTCCCTCTCTGTTACAGATTTAGTTGCTGAGAAGATGAAGCCCGAGGAGGACTTCATTGTATTTGCTGATAGGTGGCGGTCCATGGCCGAAAAATTAAAGGACACATTGTCGGAACAGGAGCAAGTGAAGATGGTCATTTCTAATGCAACCCCTCAATTCCGGCACATTTTGGCCATGAATCGGCTGACAACCATGGAGGAGCTCTATGAAAGAGCTCGTTATATACAGACACAAATGAAGGATTCGCCCATCATGGGCATGTTTGAGCCGAAGCCTCGGCTGTTTAAAAAGAATACAACTGTCAACAGTGGGCCCACAACTGAGGGCACTGTCACAAACGAGCAGGTTGGCATAGTTGGCCACCCCCATCACCATTCAAACCCACGACCTCCACCACCTCCACAACAAAACCCTCATTTTACCTCCGCCCCACAACGCCACTTCGCACCCCAACCTTCTTTTGCTCCATCACCAAGCCAAGCGCCTCGCGCCGACCCTCCAGCACCACCACAATACCATCAAGTCCCTCCACCTTCCCACTACGGCCAACAACAGCGGAGACCACCACTTGGCCCCAAGAGGGCCCATTATCCGCCACTCCCAGAGAGTCTCCCTGACATTTTTAATGCTTTAATGGCCGCCAACCTGCTCGTTCTACCAAAAGAAAGAACAGTGTGGCCCGACAATGTTGACACATCCCGCTACTGTGCATTTCACCGCGCCCCTGGTCACAACCTTGACCGTTGTTTCCACTTCAGAGATCATATTTATGATTTGAATGACCAGGGAGGCATTAATTGGGATGAAATGAGGCAAGTCATCGCCACCATGAAAGAGAGAAGGCCGCCTCGCCAACAGCAAAATCAGCAACAGCAGCATCCAGCTCCGCAGCAGGCTCAACCACAACAAGCTCCAGCACCCCAGCAGGATATGGGGATTGTCCGTAATCCACTACCGGACCACGTTCCTAATCAGCACGTGAACCCTGTCACGTCTCTCTACGAGGTGGAGAGAGGGCAGGGATGGCACGAAGAAAACGCCTCTGTCGGGGCATTTCACCATGATACAACCCGAAATCAAACCCCGCGCCTTTTGCGCATTCCCCCATCTTCTTCTAATCTCCTATCGGGACATTCCCTTTTACGCCCCGTCAACCCGTCTACCTCCACCAATTCTACAGTCTTGCCGACTCGTTCCCTTCTTAACCACATACCACCCCAACAATCTACCATTCCACCTTCCACCATCAATCCCACACCCGCGCCATCCAGGCCACTCCTACTTCGCTCACCGCCAGCGCCCGCTACCTCCTCTATCACCCCTACACCGGCAAGAGTTCCTTCACCATCTCCCCAACCACCTTTTGTGCCACGATCTCTCCTTATTCCACCACCTACCAATACTCCTCGCATTCGGATATCCCTCACCTCTCCGATGAGGGCCCCTTCTTCAAATGCTCCTCCCATGCCTCCCTCGGGGGCACCTTTATTGAACACCACTACCACGTCTCCTACGGAGACACCCCTTTCATTGAATTCCCCTTTATCCCCAAGTGCGGTTTCTGCTACCGACATTCCTTCTTCTTCTTCCAACCCTCCTCCTAAGATTGCCCCGACAGAGGCGCGTCAAGGCGTAGCACCCCTCCGTAGTGGACGGATATTCCACCGTGTTTTCCCCCAAAGAGAGCTAGAGCCCGTGCAGGGGCCACAAGAGCAAGAGCAGGAACAAGATTCAGTGCCGGGAACTCAGTATGATTTGTTAAAGCACTTGGATCGCACTCCAGCCAGAATCTCCATTCTGGAGTTAATCAAGAGGTCCACCACTCATCAGCTGGCCCTGAAAGAATATCTGCAGAAGGTCATGGTCAATGAGGACCTTCCGGTTGAACAGATAATTACAGTTTTGACTCCTGCCAGCAGTCAGCCGGCAATCACATTCCACGAACATGAGTTAGCACCTCTACCGGCAAGAAAATATGCCCTATGTATCACGGTTGATATCAACAAAGTGGCCGTTAAGCAATGTTTGGTAGACACCGGTGCATCTATTAATGTGTTGCCTCCGAGCACTCTAAAGTCATGTGGTATCCCTGAGAGCCAGATTCGGCCATCTACCATTACTGTCACGGCATATGATAATACAAAGAAACCTCCTCTGGGCATGATTACTCTCAAAGTCAGCTTGGGTCCAGCCACTATTACGGCAGATTTTCATATTCTGGATATGGACCCAACCTTTAATGGCATCCTGGGTCGCCCTTACATTCAGCAGCTTGATGCGGTGCCTTCTACAAACCATCAGTGCCTCAAGTTTCCGCACAAGGGGCGTATTATCAAGGTGACCAGTGTGCCGATCTTGCCAGAGGAAGACATTCATGTAGCTTCATCAGTTCCTTCCATATGGCCTGCCAACAAGCCGTTATTATCTGTGCTGGACATTCCCCGTCCGCGGCCGATGCTGTCCGAGACAGTTACCACAGTTGCCATGACACCTCTGCCTTCTAAGGGGAAGAAGAAAAAGAAAAATATGATAAATACCCCCGGCTGGAACATTCTTATAAGAATGGGATATCAAGATGGCAAGGGCCTGGGCGCCAAACTCCAGGGCAGAGTTAGGCCCATTAAACCTCAAAAGATGATTGCGCGAGGCGGCTTAGGCTACAAAGCACCGGGCAAGAATGAAGGGGAGCCGTGGGCTGTTATGACGTCCACCTTCAAGCCAGATCGCCAACCGCTCACCTGGACTTTAAAGGCACATTTTGTCACCGGTGGCATTCAAAACAACGAGCAGACTACTGTCATTACTTCATTATTTGATTGTCAAGATGTGCACGCTAGGCAGTTCGCTCGTCACATTGCACCACTAGCCACTTACAAAGCCTTGGAGTCTTTAAGGCCCGATAAAAGAAGGAAGATGGGTGATCCGGCATGTGACTGGTACAGATGGTTTGATATGAATGACATCACGATTTCCCTGGGCCGCTTATTCATGCCGACAGATCCAGAATGGCCGCCACTGATTCAAGAGCTGATTGAAATGCCAGCCGCAATCACAGATAAAAGGCAGCTGTTAAGTGATTACACAGATACAGGGGAGCCAGATGTCCCCTTTGAAGAAGATTTCTCCGTGGATAGGCTGTGGGCCGGCCTTTTCTCCCTCACTTCTGTGCATCCATCAGTGTTGGCTTCTTTCTATTCCCGTTGGTTTGGTCACGTGCCGCGACCACCACCGATTACCATTAACTTGTCTCCTGATTCGATTCAGATTTCCCTTTCGATTGCTCCTTCGCTCCTCGAGCGATTTTCTGAAATCTCCATCTCGCCCCCGCATGGGCCGTCTTTGATTAAATCTTTCTCCAAAATTGCAATCACCACTCCTCCTGCTATTCTCCCTTCACATTGCTTTTTACTTGAAAAAGAAAATAAAAACAAAGGAAAAACTAAAAACGAAAAAAAAAAAAACGCCAAATCTCCAACATTCCAGTCCTCCATTTCTATTGAAGAGATTTCCTATTTTTCTTCCGAGTGCGTCCCAACCCAGGGGCTGCTCTCTCAAAATTCCTTGATAAGTCTTTTCTCCCCCTCTGGTGAGGGGCCCTCCTCTGTATCACCTCCTGTATCCGCTTTTTCATCTCCTTCCCCTAATCAAGCTAGTTGCTCTTCCTCCTCTTCTTCCTCTTCTTCTTTTAAAAGTCAGGGGATAGTTCCACATAAGAAGGCCAAGGGTAGGCAGATTCCTCGAAGATTTTTGTTAGAATTGGCTGCTAGATGCCATGCTTGTTTAGCAATCCCTGAGTTTGTGGAGGATCCAATTATCCTGCCGGAGCTAGAATATGAGGATTCCATTGCTTCTTATGAAGGTTTGGGCGTTTATGAAATAATGAATGATGAAGACCCTATTGAAGAGGGGGATGAAAGTTATGAAGAATATGAGGACGAGGCTGATGCTTTTGCTAGTGGCATAAGACGATTCGACGAACCATCAGCCTCAGTGGAAGAGCCAACCAAAGAAATCAATCTGGGTACCGAGGAAGACCCTAGGATTGTCCTCATCAGTAAAAATTTGCCGCCCTCCGAGGAGGAGGCGCTTGTTTTGGTTCTACAAGAATACAAGGACACGTTCGCTTGGAGCTACGAAGATATGCCTGGATTAGACCCTGCGCTCGTTGAACATCGCCTTACACTTAAGCCAGGGTCTGTCCCGGTCAAACAACGGTTGAGGCGTTTCCACCCTAACATGGCTTTAAAGATGAAAGAGGAGGTCGATAAGCTCCATAAAGCTAGATTTGTTAGAGTCGTCCTTTATCCTAATTGGGTGGCTAACATTGTCCCGGTTATGAAGAAAGATGGGAAAGTTCGGATTTGCATAGATTTTCGGGACCTCAACCGGGCGTGTCCTAAGGATGACTTCCCCCTCCCTCATATTGATGTGCTGATTGATAACACGGCAGGATTTGAGACTCTTTCTTTCATGGACGGCTTTTCAGGCTACAATCAGATTCGTCTAGCTGAAGAAGACCAGGAGAAAACTTCATTCACTACACCATGGGGCACATATTGTTATGTGGTTATGCCCTTTGGACTTAAGAATGCTGGAGCCACTTATCAAAGGGCCATGATGGCAATTTTTCATGACATGATTCATATTTATATTGAGGTGTATGTGGACGACCTGGTTGTGAAATCAAGGACAAGGATTGAGCATCCTGGGGTTCTGGCTAAGGTTTTGCAGAGATCACGAGAATTTCAATTAAAAATGAACCCCAAGAAGTGCGTATTTGGCGTTTCTTCGGGGAAATTACTTGGGTTTATCGTTAGCAAGAGGGGAATTGAGGTTGATCCCAACAAGGCAAAGGCCATTAGTGATATGCCTCCTCCCAAGAATTTGAAAGAAGTTCGAGGACTAATAGGGAGGTTGCAATTCATTCGCCGCTTCGTCTCCCAGCACTCACAAAGGTGTAGGCCGTTCTACGAGCTTACTAAGCCGGGAGTCAAGTTTAATTGGGATGACAAGTGTCAGGCAGCCTTTGACGGATTGAAGGATTATTTGGTCAATCCTCCTGTCCTGAGGCCGCCAATTCCAGGCAAACCTCTTATTCTATATGTTTCAGTCCTGGATGACTCCGTAGGTGCTGTCTTAGCTCAAGTGGATGAAGAAGGTAAGGAGAGGGCAGCATATTACTTGTCTAAACTTCTTAACCCCTGTGAGCAGAGGTACTCAGCCATGGAAAAGACTTGTGCATCTTTGGTTTGGGTAGTTCAAAAGTTAAAACATTATTTCCTAGCTCACGAGGTTCACCTCATTGCGCGCATGAATCCGATCAAATTCCTCCTTGAAAAATCTGTCCTCACTGATCGATTAGCTCGCTGGCAAAGCTTCCTTTCTCAATTTGACATCACTTACATTCAGCAAAAAGCTATCAAAGGTTACGCCATTGCCGAGCACCTTGCTCACCACCCTCTTCCCCACTTTGATCCTGTCAATTCGGAGTTCCCAGATGAAGAATTAATGTCCATTAATCAACCCCACGATCTTATGTGGACATTACATTTTGATGGAGCCCTTAACTCTCAAGGAAGAGGGATCGGCATGGTTCTTTTAACACCCGAAGGGGTCACCATTCCATTTGCTGCTCGGCTTACTTTTCCCGTCACCAATAACATAGCCGAGTATGAAGCTCTTTTGGCCGGTCTCAAAACCGCTCATCAATATGGTGTCACTCATTTGCGAATTGTCGGTGACAGTCAGCTTATTTTGCGCCAGGTGCTGGTCAAGTGTCGCACCATCAATCCTAAGCTCAAACCCTACCAGGAACTCGCTTCAGCTTACGCCAAACTCTTCACTAAATTGATTTTCGTTCATGTCCCGCGTAGCCAGAACATCTTGGCCGACGCACTTGCTTCTTTAGCTTCCGCCTTAGTCTTCCCTCCTCAGCGTGATTTTCATGTCCCCCTGATTCATCAGCGTGATACTCCAGCTATTAGGGATCATGCTTTTCTTGATATTAGGGATCAGGTGCTCGAGAAGGTTAGACGGAAAGAAGCTCTTGAAGGCAAAGAGGTCATGCTATTGGATTGGCAAGAAGAGTTGACGGATGAAGAAAAGCCTTGGTTTATGAGATTGCCAGGTACTGTAATGATCAGTCTTACCCCGAGGAAGCCACAGCCGAAGAAAAGAAAGCAATTAGGAGAGTGGCTCAACGTTACACTTTGGTTGGAGGTGTGCTCTACAGAAGAGGGCTCACCGGTGTTTTATTAAGATGCCTCGATGACGATGAATCTTGGAGGGTCGTGGAAGAGGCGCATTCTGGTGTGTGTGGGGGTCATGTGAATAGCCAGATGCTAGCTAAGAAGATTCTTAGGCTAGGGTTCTATTGGCCCACTCTAGAAGAGGACTGCTCTATCTATGTTCGTAGGTGTGTTAAGTGCCAACTGCACGCCGACAAGATTCATTCTCCTGCTTCTTCACTCCATCCTACGTCCTCCCCATGGCCTTTTTCCATGTGGGCTTTTGATATCATTGGACCTCTTGGTGATTCGAACCTCCTGACCAAACAAAAATCATTCATTCTCACGGCAACGGAGTACTTCACCAAGTGGGCGGAAGCAGAAGCTTACGTGGAAATTAAAGCGTCAACCGTCTGCAAATTTATCATGAAGAACATCATCACGAGGTTCGGCATCCCAAGCACCATCGTCACCGACAATGGACCTCAATTTATCTCCCAAGAGCTCAAGGAGCTCTGCGACAGGTATAACATTGCATTGCATCATTCTTCTCCCTATTATCCGCAGGGCAATGGCCAAGCAGAGGCCACTAATAAAACCTTGATCAAAATTGTTAAGAAGACGTGTGAGGCTAATAAATTTTCGGACTGGCCAGACAAGCTGGTTGAAGCTCTTTGGGCCTACCGCACTTCCATTCGAACCCCCACTGGGCAAACTCCTTTCGCCCTTACTTATGGGATGGAGGCCGTGGTCCCTTATGAGATTCTTATTCCCTCTCTGCGAGTACAATTGGACAAGGAGCTCTCTATCGATGAGCGTCGTGATTCACTCCTTGCCCAGTTGGAACTCCTTGACGAGAAGCGTCTGGTCGCCGCTGAGCATGCGCGCGTTTATCAAAACAGGCTCTCGCGTTTTTATCAAAAGAAGGTAATTGAGAGAAAATTTAAAGTCGGTGAAATGGTAATCAAAAGAATTTTTGTAAAACCCGGGGGCCCTCGTTCAAAACTTCAACCGAATTGGGAAGGGCCGTTCATTATAAAAGAAGTTTTTTCTGGCAATGCTTATAAACTAGTTAATGCTGAAGGCGAAGAATTAACTCACCCCTGGAATGGTTTATATCTCAAGAAATATTACCCCTGAACAAAAAAATCCGAACAAAAATTTGAAAACTTCACAAAAATCCAAAGAAAATAGAAATCTCCCAAATAATCAATCAAAAAAAAAACAAAAAAAATTGAATATTTTTCAAAGCAATAATAAAAAAAAAATAAAAATCAAAGAGAGTTTTCTTTATGGTTCTCCTTTTATTGGGCTGACATGACGTGCAAAGGTCCACGGTCCGAAGGGTTAAAATTCAGAATCCATTCATCAGTCTTGCTAATTTAAAATGGGAATTGACCCCGCACACACTACACACTTTACTCTTGAGATCAGGCAGTGCAAAATCTGATGGAAAGTTGAAACCGGATCAAAGGTGAAAGACGATATCCATTCTTCTTCTTCTTCGGCCCACAAGGGAGGAAGGGAGGTCTCGAGGTAGACCTGCCAAGCCTATCCGCCGCCCTAGTAGGAGGAAGTCAAGGCCCAAAAAGGAACAAATGCCACAAAAGCCCAAGTACAATTAGGTTGTTCATCAGTTCTATTTCAATGCAAATCAGTTCCAAAGCGAAAGTCAATGGTGAAAAGAAAAGCATGTCAAGAGGGCAAAGTCCCCGCAAGGAAAACCTTGGGCGTATGCATGCAATGTGAAAAGAGGCAAAAAGGCAACAAAGCGTCCCTACGCCAAAGACCGAACCCCAACAGGCATAGGGTAGGGGAGGTGGCTTTGCCTCGAGCATCTTTAAATCTCTTGTGGGCTTCCTCATGCTTTCTCTTTTATTTTGGAAAAAGTCATGAACCAGCGGAATGGTCGAAACCAAACTGAAGAGAATGCACTGTACGAAATCTCGTGTATAAGCCCAACTATATGCACGCCAATTCCCCTTTTAATTATTCAAGAAAGGTTAATGGAACTTAGAAGATGACCAAGTAAGGCCCACCACCTTGATTTCTTTATCAGCCCAATTTGGGAGGAATAAAAATTAACGCCTTTGTTCAAGGCGCTTTTTTGCTGATTCACGCCTAGATCTTAGGCGTTTCTTTAAAAATAACGCCTCTTGGAAGGTCGTGTTTTCAACAAAATCCAAAAAAACTTTTCACAGTAACGCCGTCTCCGAGGGCGTCTTTTAAGAGAGTAACGACCTAATCTAAGGCGTTTTTTTTTTAGAAAAATCTTCGAAAAAATATACATACTGAAAAAAAAAATGAAAAAAAAAAAATTCTTCATGCTGCATGAATTGCATTCTTGCCTGGACATCTTTTAATTATTGTTTGCATACGTGTGATTGCATGAGGCATCCCCGAGTTTTGATTATTTCATTTTGCCTTATTAAAGGCTTGGCCCCTTGACCCATTATTAAGGTCAAAATATTTACACCCTTTGCTCACCGGGCAAGGGGCCAAGTCGAACAGATGAATTAACCTGTTTGTTCAAGTGAAAACCACAGCCGCAGATACAGGGCAAAAGTAAAGCAAACACGAGGAACGTGGAAAGAAAAAGTACACAAACACAAGTCCACAACCATACAAGTACTCAGGTAACAAAAGCTCAAATCTTATATATATATATCATCATGTCTATCATGTACAGGTGTGAAGGTGGAGGAGTACAAGTACAAAACTCTCAGCTCTCGCCTCCACCCTCCTCTACTCTCCTTCTCTCAACCTCCTCCTCACCGCCCCGAACTGGCGCTGGTGGAGGAGGCATAGGCCCCCGCGAAGAAGCCGGAACCCGAACGTGTCCCCCTGCCTCGCTCCTCTCTCGGAGGGAAGAACCCGCCACGAAGGTGGAGCTGGTGAAGGAGTACCCCGCAGCCCGTGCTCGCTCACGGCCTCGCTGCAGCCGCTCCTCGGACACTCGAAGCCGCTCCTGGGAAAGGATCAACTGGGTCCTCGAGTCCGCCAGCTCACGCTCTCGTGCCAACAACTGCTCCTGGAACCGGGCACGATCCGCCTGGTGCTCCTCGCGCTCACGAGCCCGCTCCTCGCGCTCACGAGCACGCTCCCTCCTCTCCAGCTCCAGGGCAACCCGCAGCTCGGCCACGTCCTGAGGAAGCTCACTACGCTGCTGCAAGGCCCGCTGAAGCTCTACGATCCGCTGATCACGGATCGACAACTCGGTACGTATCGCCTTCAGCTGAGCAACCTACAAACAGGTAAACAAATCATCAGTTCCACAGTTCAATAATTCATGAAATGAAATAACAACATGTGACTAAAGGTAGGTCACGCACCTGTGAGCTCGTCGCTCGGAAGCCCTCATCCACGCAGATAAGAGTGGCTCGAAGCTCTTCAGTCTGTAAAAATGAATTTCTATCAGTGCACAATTTATATCTAATCATTATTTGAATGAGGTTTCGAGTTCAGAATTTACCCGTGAAGCAAGGTCACGCTCCGCTGCCTCAGCTCGTGCAACCGCTCTGGCCAGCTGCTCCGTCAGTGCAGTCACCTCTACACTAGGCCCCCTCGAGCTGGAGGCCTCCCCCGGATCTCTCCTCACTGCTCCCTGCTGGGCACGCTGCATTCATTGAGGACCGTCAGTGGCTAATCATTAATTCAACAAAAAATTTCACTTGCATATAGGAATAATTTAAACACTCACCAGGGTCTCCAGGTCGGCCCGTGTGGCGGCCAGCTGGTCCTCCAGGCTGTGTAGGTGGGCCTGGGCATCTATAGCTGCGATGTCCCTCGCGTCCTGCATCCATTGCATGTTAGTCACATGATAGTCACATAAGCATTTGCATTCAGTTTAGAAATAATTGCATTTCATACATACCCCTAAGACCCTCATCTGGGGTCGGCCGGCGTGAACCTCCCAATAGCGCCGGAGGTACTCGGAGCTGTCTGTCACGTGGGAAACAACTCGGGTCCCGCCTCGCTGCCAGTCAGCGTACTGCTCCTCAAACCGTACCCGCCAGTCGGTCGTCTTAGTGCGACCGCGGGTCTTCTTTCCAATCCCTCGAGGCTCTCCGACCTCGATCCACTCCTGGGGCAGGCCCAGGGTCCTCATCACCAGCCGAAGCCGTAACGGCTCGATCTCGCTCAAGCAGTGTAGCCACAGCTCACGCCCGAAGCGAGGTCGCCCCGATACGACCCAGGGCTGGCCCTCATCAGTCATCCCCTCATATGGTCTCCACTGCACCTGCATTCATGAACACGCATCATTATCATTTCATCATATTCAAATAAACAACAAAAAAGAAATGCATATCATTCATTCATACATACCAGCGAGGGAGGGAAGTCGCGGAACTCTCTCCGTAAAACCCACAACTCGTAGTCAAGTGGGGCGCCAAAGATAACAGGCACCCAGCGTCGCGCCAGAGGGAAGGATCCCTCAGCTCCTGGCCGTGGGTCAACGCGCCCCATCGGCATGTATAGGTGGCTCCACACCTGCATCCATGCATTGCAATTAGTACTATATTCACATGCATCATAACAAAGAAAAGATAAGAAATGAGAAATTGCATACCTGAAGAAGAGGTGAGAAGCCACTGACGGTCGTCTCACGGCCTGTCCCCGTGGACAGATCGGCCATCAAATGCGCCAGCAGGGCCGCTCCCCAAGCATACGTGCCAACCGTCTCCAGATCCTCAAGGATGCTCAGGAAGCGGCAGTTGATGACATCAGCTTTCGTTCCCAACAGCAATCTCCCGAGCAGCAGCAGCAGGAATCTCCTCAAGTCTCGATCCGCTCTCTCACGGTCAGTCGGGTCCTGGCAGCATGCCGCTCTCACCCCGTCAGTCAGCCGCTGCGCAAACTCACCTAGGGTCTCCCCCGACCTATGCCTAGCATCCCCTAGACCCATCACTGTAGTCAGGTCCGTGCGAAAAATGGTCCTACACTCGCTAGGCGTCACATAAACCATGTCCAGCCCTAGCAGCCTCTGTGCCATCTCCGTATAATCAGAATAGGTGAACCCACTCACGGCCTCACCATCTACCCGTAAACCTGTGATCCTAGCTACATCCTCTAAACTAGGAACCATATGCCCCCAGGGCATCAGGAAAGTCCGGCTAGCTCTATCCCATCTCTCCCTCAGAACCTGGATCAGTGCTAGGTCAGGTCTAAAAGGCTCGATGGATAGAAAAGCCCCAAACCCCATGGCCTCTATCCTAGCCCTCTGAAAGTCGGGGAGACCCTGGTATGCTGCCCAGACCATGACCCATGAGATGCGGGTCCTCATCAGCCCCTGCATGCAGTAAAAAGGAATTATTTTGCTTAATTGATTGGATATTAACGTGGAATTACATTTGGTTTGGCATGCTATTGAATTTTGGTGTTTTTTTGAATTCACGGCCACCTTCAGGTCGTTTCTTGATGAATTCACGCCCCTGTGGGAGGCGTTTTCATAAATGTGCCTTCTTGTAACGTCCTAGATAAGGGCGTTTTTTATATTAATCACGCCTCCATGTTGGGCGTTTCGTTGGCTGGCTCTAAAACGTTTTTAAATCACGCCTCAGTGTTGGGCGTCTATTGTTGAATTCACGCCCTTCGTAAGGGCGTTTCCCTAAATGAGCTTAATTTTTAAAACGTTAATGATAAGAGAGACGCCCTCTGGTTTGGGCGTCTTATGAAGATTTAACGCCCTTCTGGAGGGCGTGAGTTTCTCAATTTAACAGAAAATCTAATAAATAACAGCATGCGAAATTATTCATGAAAAACATGGTTAGAAATTAATTAATAAGCATGGCAGTAATGAAAAATCATTTTTTTTTAGAAACGACATGCTTCGGGGCGTGTTTCATGAAAATTAATTAATAAAAGGATTTCACGCCCCAGGATAGGGCGTGTCACTTGTGATTAACGCCCCCGTGGGAGGCGCGTCTTTTCTGAGTTGCAGGTTCGTGCCCGAGGGCTATGGCGATCAAAGGAAATCAAATAAAATGAAAATAAAAAATGGAATTGGGGGAGAGGAGCTTACCTTCCTGTGCTTCTGCGGTTGAGGCCGGGGCAGTGGCCGTCTGGGCCGCCGGAGTTGGCCCCGGGGAGCGAGCGCCGCCGTCGGCGGCGGTCCGTCTCCGCCTTCCTCTTCTTCTTCTTCTCCCTCTTCTTCATCTTCTTCTTCTCCGTTCCCACCATCATCTCCTCTTTCCCCTTCCATTGCTTCGGCCTCGTCGCCGCCGGCCGTGGCCGGCTCTTCTTCATAAGCCACAATGGCGAGCTCCTCTACGGAGATTTCACCCTCTTGAGTGCGAGAGGCGTCGAGGTCAACGACCTCTAGGGCGGCTACCCTTTGGCGTTTTTGTCCTCCGCCGGCCATGGTTAGGGTTTAGGGGGGGAGGTTTGAGAGATGAGAGGGAAGAGCTCGAGAGGTGGAGAGGGCTTCGGTTAGGGTTTTGCAGGGTGAGGGAAGAAATGAGCGGAGGGAGGAAGAAGAAAGGGGCCGCTGGCTTTTGGGCTTCGAAAGTGAGACACGCCTTTGAGGGAGGCGTTTTAAATAGAATTAACGCTCACACCCAGGGCGTTTTATTGAAATTGACGACACATATTAAGGCGTTAATTTGTTTTGCATGGGGAACGATAACCGTCGTCAGACGCATTGAATGGGCGTTGATTGATGTAACGGACGTCATCATTGCTGTTTTTTTGGTCACGCCTTTGGTAAAGGCGTTTTATTGTTGAAACATGACTAAGGAAGAGGCGTTACTTTTAATGAAGGAACGATCATATTCTTTTGGGTTTGAATCTAGTCACGCCTTGTGGGAAGGCGTTATTTAAGTAACGCCCACTATGCAGGCGTCATTTGTTCACGCAGGTCGCTTGAGACGCCTTGAGGTAAGGCGTGCTTTTTTGAATTCGCGGCGTTTGTTGAGGCGTTTTTCACAACAGAAACACAGTTTTTTGGATGATTTGGTTCATAATTACAGTAGCAGTTGGCTCAATCAAAGAACAATCTTTATTATTTTTGAAAAGAGGAATTACAATGACTAATGAGCCACTTTGGGCCTTATTTTTCTCAATGAAGTTACATAATTTTTCCACTGTTCCTTGTCTTCGTCCAAATCTTCTACAGGTTGATGAAGCTTGCTTAGCCTCCATAAAGCTTGAATGGTGATAACCTCTTCACCGTCTTCATTGTTGCCTAGAACCCTTGACTTGATTGGAGGAAGATGAGAGATGTCATCTAAGTGTTGCCTTGGGAGCCCAAGCTGAGGAAGGCACCGGTGTGCATTATATAAAACGAAGTCCGAAGCACCAATAAGACGAAGGTCCGTCCCGATGGAAAAGCGTGCACGAAGTTCCTGCATTTTAAATACACCCAGGGCGCAAGTAAAAAGATTCTTTGGCATTACCTTTAGATGCTCCCTCCAATCCCCTCTCTTCTTGATTTGAGGAATTCGGTTGGTCACTCTATTGCTTATACCTAATGAGCCGGTTATATATGAGAGTGGGCTCTTTGAGAAAATTCTTGAGGATTGTTGGGCTTCGTGGCATGGGTCGAATTTGAAGTGTAGATCAACCCAACTTGAGAGTGCTAGCATGCACCCGTAAATAGGCCTTCCCATGGACGCCGCTGTGAGCCCGCTATAGAGATATGCTAGGATCGCCGGTCCAACTCTCTCTCCTTCCCATAAGCTCACCACTACGCTCAATTGGGACTCCTCTAGAAAGTCTTCCGTGGATGGGAATAGGAGTGCTCCTGCCAAGCACACCACGAAGGCTTTAGTCACCCTTTCTATCTCCTCTTCCTCTTTAGCTTGATCCGTTCTCTTGTACACCCACGAGGCGAGCTTCAAGAGGTTAACTCCTTTAGTAACCTTGATTTGGTTCACTATGTTTGGGCTGGGTATTAGTGAGGTTAGCAACTCTTGAGAGGAGATGGGCCTTGGCATAATTGCCATCTTCTCTTCTTCTCCGTGCTTCATCCTTTTCAAGCCTAGGATCGTCTCTATTTCCTCTAGCAAGACGGTAGCCTCAAATGTGGAGAATAAGAAAGTATGGGTGGAAGGATGCCAGGTTTCAATCAATGTTCCTATGGCAGCCCAATCTATGTGAATTTGATCATAGTGTTTGGCATGGGTGACCAACCCCAAGAGATGCCATCTAGCTACATATACCCTCATATCTGAAGAGAATTTGGAGAGGATTAAGGGTAACCACTTGACTTTTACATATCTTCTAGCCCCTGGGAGGTTTGGATAGTCCTGTGAAGAGCAGAACATATGCATGTAATAAGAAATTGAGAACTTGGCAGAAGAGCATCGCAAAGCAACAGTAGGAAAGACTTACTTGATTCAAAGCAATTCTATTGCTCAAATGTCCTTGTATTTCAGAAAGTCTGGGTGTGGAGATCTTGGGCTTCTTCATCATCCTGTTCACCATCCTGTCCATCGCTTGGGTTTGCTTGAGGGATGTATACAGCAGCTTGCGGTTGCAGAAGAACAAAGCAGAACAGAAAAACCGCAGGGAAGAAAGAAGCAGTTCGATGCAAGGAAGTTATGGTGATCTACTAAAGGAAGGCTGCCGTTTTATAACGATTTGAAGAGTCTTGAAGAGCCTTAAAGATAGAAGTTTGGTTGGGTTAAGGACTCTGCTCCTAATTTAGAAACGGTGTTTCGCGCTGAATTAACGCCTTATGTGAGGGCGTGTTTTTTAATTTTGACGACCTGTAGTGTGGTCGTGTTTTATGTCACGCCCTTTATGACGGCGTGTTTATTTCAAGTTCCTGCTATTGGTTGCGTCTTTGAGTAGGGCGTGTTTTCCATATTACACGACTTGTGGTCAGGCGTCTTTTATTCTGGTAGCGCCCTATTCTTAGGCGTGTTCTTTTGGCCTGCGTTTTTTTTGCCCTATCCATGCTTTTGATGAACTTAAGTGCTATTATTTGATGGAAATTATTTATAATTAAGCACTTATGATCATGTTCTAAATGAAGAATAACAAGTTTCAAAGTGTAAGAATTTGCAGGATTCAAGGCGTTTGGATCGCTGGTGGGAGTAACATCTTGTCACCCTGTATCCTTTTCTTGTAACCACTGATTACTATATGATATCTACGCTATTATAGCATATCAAGGACCTTGTGATTCTGATAAACCTGAAATTTGAGTTCCCCTTCATCAAAAACGATGACGATTTCAGGAGAGTTTTTATCACACGGATAGGCCGTTGAGTTATTAAAGGTTCGGGACGATGGTTCCACTTTCTGAGTTGACGCGCGGACAAACGGGCTTCGGCTTAGTGTTGGCTCAGAGATATGGATTCTTGACCAGACCTAAATAGCTTAACAATATTATCCTTGATTATTTTCTAGTTTTAGTTTGTTTTAATCTTTTTCTTTTAGCCCAGCATGCATCATGTAGGACTTTGAGTTTCATGCTGAAAATCTTCATATTATGGCAATAATGAAGTTCGCTCGTTCTCAATTGAGATAACATGAGATATTCCACTCCAAATCAAGTACTTCGTTCTGGTTGAGGCCATTCAGGCGGATTCCTTGGAAGTGACCCTTTTGTTGGATTTCTATCCCAATTCTCTTTACTTTTCTGCAAAATTTACCTTGGTTGCAGCACATCCACGTTGGCTGGTAATCGCTCTCCAATGGTCTTTCCCTGTCGTGCCCGCGCGCACACCCTTTTATTTACTTGGCTTAATCTCCTTCTTTCCAACAAATCGACATTTCCTTGGAACCTCTCAGAGTTGTTTCACTCAGAATTTTGGAACGATTTCAAATACTTAGTGTCTGAGGCGTGTCACATCACACCTTGGCGTCTCCTTATCAGTTCATTCTACTTCATCTCATTTTCGTTTCACTCCCTTGCAAAGCAGACGCCAAGGCGGGGCAGCTGTAGACACGCCAAAATTGACGTTTTGTTGATCAAATCTCATGTTATTATGTAAACGCCCCAAGTGGACTTCAATATTCTTATAATATAAAGTTTTTCTATTTTTTGTGAATTTTTATGCATTTTTCTTGCATTTTTGTTATTCACGACTTTATTAAGGGCGTTAATTTATAAAGTCACGACCTGTAATAAGGCGTTTTCAAAGAAAGGACGACCGTGGAACAGGGCGTCAATTCCTGGTATTATACGCTAATTTCTGGAATTATCAATTTTCAAAATAAAAGGCATTTTCTGAGTAACGCCCTTCCTCAAGGCGTGTTTTTAAGAAACGCCGTTATCATAGGCGTGTTATATCGGTGTTTAAACAGAGCAAGTTCTATTTCTAAAATTAAATCCAGGAAGAAACGTCCTTTGCTAGGTCGTGTTTCAATAAACGCCTCTGTTGCAGTCGTCAATTCATCAAGAGACGCCCTCGATTAAGGCGTGTTTCGCTCCAGAGTCCTTCCTTTTCCGATCTTTCCCTCACAGTTCCCTATCATAATTTGGTCTCTTGCTCGATCTTAATCCTTCCTTGAATGCCTCATTACCCGTTCTGATCTTACCTTGCTTGATCACATCCAATCGAAGCTATAAATTGAAGCCTTGATCGATCGTGTAAAAGGTTAAGCATTGTAAAAGGGTTAAGCAGTTTTAAGCAGTTTTAAGCTCGTGAAGCAGGTGAAGCACGTTAAGCAGGTTTCAAAAGGTTTAAGCATTCACGAGCAGAGCCTTCTTCGTCCTTTGCTGCATCCTCTCTGCGTTTTTCGTTGGGCTTCATCCGGTGCTTCATCCATCTATTTCCGTCATCTTCACCCAATTTTCCCTTTACTGTCGCCAGGGACAGCAGGGTTTCTCAGCCTTTTCATCTGTTTGTTTTTACTTCATTCATATCACTCCATTCATCATATACGTTCATCCTTCATATTTATTCACACTTTATCGCATTTTTATCATCATACTCCCCCTCCCTTAAGTCTTGTTAAGGGGTTTAAAAACAACCAAAAAAATAAGGTGCGCATGTGCCTTTCTTTCCTTCCTTATTACACGTCTATTTGGATAGATACTACTGCATTTTGGGCTGATCCCTCTCTTCTTGTTTGTGTTTATTGTCCGTTTTGCAAGGTAATCAACTAAGAAGACCCGCTTCATCGGC
Organism: Amorphophallus konjac; assembly: GCA_022559845.1. Classification (NCBI taxonomy): domain Eukaryota; kingdom Viridiplantae; phylum Streptophyta; class Magnoliopsida; order Alismatales; family Araceae; genus Amorphophallus; species Amorphophallus konjac. The sequence goes on along the minus strand of CM040128.1, from coordinate 109,680,477 downwards.
CGGCCGATTGAAGTTGGAGGAGGAAATCCACATCCATCCCGCATCACAATTTCCACCAGGTACACGCGATCCCCTTTGCTTCTTATTGAGGTAATCCCTCTGGCGATCACAACTCCCTTTTAAGCACCTCGTGCTATTTTTATTACATCTTATTCATTTATTATTATTATTTTTATTCCTAAGTGTGGATTTTAATCTGAATCTACAAAGTGCTTCCAGGGAATACGCCATTATTTGTGGCAGAGCAATGGCTTTTGTGGAGAAATAGACACTCTAGATCAATGAAGTCCAGAGTATCTGTCATGATACAATTAGCTATCTCTGTGTAGAAATGTTAAAATAAAAAAAAAAGGGGGGAAAGGGGAAAAGTCCTCAAAGAAAAATATCTTTGGCATAAAGGTAGTTCGTCCTGAGTAACCAGGGTTTCTGGTGTCTGATAAACATGTCTCCTTGTGTAAAAAGGGACTATACTATCTTGTGTTCAACAAATTGGTTGACTCTGTATGCCTTCTCGTCCATTAAATGAAGAAATGTTTTCTGCTTGACATTAATGTGTTATTTCGTTGCTTGACAAACATAAGGTGCAATTTAATCGTGTCTCTCTCTAGGTTAAGCAATTTTAACAGCTAATTTTGTGATTATGCTGATTTAATATCTTGAGTTAACTGACCTTGGTTTTTGGAAGAATATAACCAGTCCACATATTGAAGGGCTAACTTAATATGGTGTAGCTGCGTTACATCAGAACTAAGGGTATTTTGGGTATTTACAGAAATAAGTGTGATAAGAGTAAAAAGCTACTCGACAATACCTCTTGTTTTGTTCACACGTCTTCAACCTCAAACCCTTATTTCCCCTTGTCGATTCCTATTCATCCTCGTGCCGCTCCACCTTGAGCGTCTTCTTCAAACCTATCTCCATCTCTTCCCGCTCACCTTCTTCCCCCCACAGAGGTCCATTCCTCTCTTCAGTCTAGCATCGCGTCCAACAGCAGCCTGCAAGAGAGAGTTGATACTCTGAAAGTTCCGGCAGATGGATCAGCAGAGGTCAGCAGCTCCGGGTGACAGGAAGAGGAAAGGAAAAGAAATTGTTGAAGAGCCTTCATCTAAACAACAGAGATGTGTTGAGCCAGAACCTGCTGCGGAAGTCTCTTCAGAACAAGGTACCAGGTTTTCTCAGTCTACCGTGTTCTTAGAAAGTGGGAAAATCATTCCTCCTAGAATAATAGATTTCGGAGATGAAACCTTGGTCTCGAAGTTTCCAGAATTGTTGAAAATCTTTGAGTTTCAGGAGTGGAGAAATTTCTTAGAAAATCACCGTGTCTATTACCCTAGGCCGGTAATGGAATTTTACAATAACTTGTCCTTGAGCCGAGACAAGTCTACCTTGTTATCATCTGTTAAAGGGGTCGAGATAACTGTTACATGTGACTCCCTCCATAAAGCCCTCGGTGTTCCAGATAAAGGGGAGGTAGAGGGAAGCTTTCGATATAGTCTCCATGAAGCTTTCTCAGTCATTACTGGTAAACCCAGTAATATTCATGATAAGGGGCAGTTAAAGCTAAAAGCTTATCAGACATCGTCATTTCCTCCTCTTCACAAGCTCCTTCAGAATGTCATCGCTTCCATTATCACTCCACAGACTGGGGCTAGAGGAAGAATTACAGACACACAGAGATTTCTACTATTTTGTCTGATTCAAAATGTAAAGATTTGTCTGCCAGAGATTATTTTTTCGGTCATGAAGGGATGCATTGGATCCAAGAGACATCTTCCCTATGCCGCCCATCTGACTGAGATATTCAAGCACTCTGAGATTTGCTTGGATGGAGAGGCCGCATCAGAAGTGAAGGCCAGAAACATTTTTAATATGAACTTTGTTTCAGTATTCTTGGGGTTAGAGGACTCCTCTATGGTGGGACAAGCTAAGGTCCAAAAGGCCAGGGAATCACAATCTCAGGGGGAGCATTTAGAAGAATTTCAAGTCTTAGCCCAAGCTGGTGAGCAATTGGTTTCTGAGACTGCTCAACAGGAAACACCAGCTGAACCACCAGTGTCTACCTTGCCAGCTGCACCCATCGAAGTACCATTCTCATTTCAGAGGCTAGTTGAGGCTGCATCTGAGGACATCAGATTGTCTGACGAAAGCATTCAGACAGATCTAGATGCAACTATTGCTGGGCTATTTGATTCTTTTGGGAAGACATCTGAAGAGGTAATAGTGCCTGAAGAATAGCCAGCTAAAGAGCAAGACAGTACTGATCAAGATCTTGCTGTTTTTGTTAATGAAATTTTAAGAGAAACTGTTGAGCGAAGCTTGGAAGAGGCTACCAACTTGGTCGTATCTGAAAGTCTTGAGCAGGCCTTAGTTGGCAGCCCTGCAGATCAGGAACTCATGGAAGATAGAGAAAAGGTTCCTGTCATAGAACTAGATACAGAATCTTCAAGTGAAGAAGAGGAACCTGAAGATATATTCCCTCAGAAAGAAACTCAAGCTGAAGATGAAGTTCAGGTCCCAGCTGAGAGCAGTCAAATGTCAGTACAAGAGGAAGCAGCTGAGAGAACTGCACCTGGCAGTGAATTTTTTGGTACACCTCTAGGTCCACCTAGACTCTTATCTGCACAGGCACCCAACATTGAATCTGCTCGGGCGCCCAACATTGAAGAGCTTCTCATAAACCTGACTCAGCAGATGCAAAAACAAGACAAGAAATTAGATGATCTGCTTACATTTGTCACTCTCAACATTAATCAGGTACATACCAGATTACTGAAGCTTGAGATATCTCTCCTCACTGAATGGAGACGATTCCTTCTAAACAAAAGGGCTTCAGATGATGCAAACAAATCCTTGATGGAAGGATTACAGGAGATTTGTTCAAAAATTGCAAAAGCTCTGAGAGAGTCACATGATGTTAGTATTTCCTCCTTCAAAATGTCTTCTACCATAATAGATCATTGCTATGAGATCAGAACAGCTTTAGAATTGTTGAAGAAGTCTTCAAGTGCCCTAGGTCCAGGCATTCAGCAAATCTATGATAAGTTGATCACCTTCTTATCAGAAATGACAACTCTGACTGACAGATATGAAACAGTCAATGTTCGCCAAGAAGACATTATTTCTGAAGTGGCAAATGTCAGAAGCACTGTGGCGTATTGGCTTGCTGAACTATCAAATGATTTAAAGGAATTTCAGTCTATCTTGGGTTCAACACCTGGTCACGCCTCTTCCAGCAGAACTCCACCTCAAGAACATTCTTCTGCTTCTCCAAGGGGGAGACCACCACAAGGCAGGACGCGTGGCCCCTCTAGCAGACAAGCCAGATACTTTTCTTGAAAAGTTGATGCTCTGTATTTTTGTTGCCCTTTTGAGGCCTTCTCCCTCAGACTCTTGGACAAATTAACTTAACTCATATCATTTGCGTTGTTGCATTCTTCTTGTTTTCATTTTTTTTTGATGATGTCAAAGGGGGAGAAATCAGGAAAGGAAAAATGTTTAATGTTTGTGATATTCATTGCGAATGGCTATCTAGTGTTTTTTCCTTCTCTGCACAGAATCAAGACTCATAGTGTTGCCATCCATCAAAAAGGGGGAGATTGTTGAGTCTTGTTGAATCTTTACATGTTTTGATGATGACAACACTATAAGTCTTAGTGGTCTTCAAAAATTATGTCTATGTGAAAATTTAACAAAAATATTTTTTCTGTGAAAAAATGAACAAAGAACATGTTTGTTGAAGAATGAACCTTCATTTCACTTCAGGTATTTTTCAGGGACTGTATTCGTGTTGATTGGCACTTCGTCATGTTTGTATATAACACCTCGTGTTGAACTGTTTGTCTTCATGTCGTTTTTCTCTGAAGTATTTGTTTTGATTCAGTGACATTTTCGTGTCATTTGATCCTTACTTCGTGTTGTTTTCTTCGTCTTCGTATCATTCTCCGTGTAGTGTGTGGTTCTGTCAAAGTTCACTTCGTGTCTGTCTTATGTTGAAACCACACTTCGTGTTGGTTTCTGTTTTGATGAACTTCGAGTCGTTTCCCAGTGAACCCCGTGTTGTTTTGTCCTCCTGCGTCATCCTTGTTTTCACTCCGTGTCTATTTTCTGTTCTCATCATACTTAGTGTTGTTTTTCATTTCATGTCAACTTCACTTTGTGTGGTTTTCAACCCGTGTTGATTATCGTTTTGACTTCGTGTTGTTTTCAACTCGTGTCGATTACTGTTTCGACTTCGTGTTGTTTTCAGTATGTGTCAATTTTATCTTCGTGTCGTTTTTCACCTCGTGTCGTGTTACCCCGTGTCAATTACTGTTTCGACTTCGTATCGTTATCAGTCCGTGTCTCTCTTATGTTGAAATCACACCTCGTGCTGATCACTGTTCTTTCTTCGTGTTGTTTCTTTGTATTCTGTCTTCGTGTTGATCTTTCGTTATTTAGACTTCGTGTCTTTATCACATTGATCACACTCCGTGTCGCTTCTCCTCTCATAACTTCGTGTCGTGTTTTTCTACACCTCGTGTCGTTGTCTCCTTGTGTCTTCACCTCGTGTTGTTTTCGTCTCTTCGTGTCGGGTTTGTTCTAGTGCGTACAGGACATCGCAGCACTTCATGTTGCTTCCTGTTTCACTGTCGTGTCATTTGTTTTGTTGTATCTTCGTGTCGTTTTTAGTCTTCCTAGTCCTCGTGTTCTTCTTGTATTGAAACCATACTTAGTGTTGGTTTCTGTTCTTGTCTTCGTGTCTTTGCGTTGTTTGTCTGTCTACCTCGTAAAATTCTCTTAGTAATGTTTATTGTGTCACCACCTTATCTCGTGTCGTTCTTTGTTTAGTACCTCTTGTCGTGTCCACTAACCTCATGCAGTTCTAGTTTTTTATGACACTCAATATTAATGGCTCTTATCTCGTTGCAGGTCCGAGGAAGAACATTCACCAATGTCTGGGTGCACATGATCCGATGCTAAAGGAACAAATACAAAGATGGCACGTGGCAGGAAGGTTCTAGGATCGAGCGTGGGAGGCACACGCGTTCAGTGCCCTATTCATCTGCTGCGGCTATAAAGAAAAACCTTTCGCCCACCGATGAAGGGCGATCAGAGCTAAGAAAGAAAAGGCAATATTACAGAGAGCTCGATCCAGCAGAAGAAGAAAAAGAAAAGAGAGAGAGATAGTGCTCGTGTGAAAGAGGAAGAGAGTGTAAGAGAAAGAAAGAGAGATAGAGAGTGAGTGAGAGAGCTCGTGGTGAAGAAGAAAGAAGTTTACCTGAAGATCTGTCTTCACTGGACCGTGGATCAGATCCAGGCCAGTCAGCTCTGTTAGGAGCCAAATTGTGCATTTCGTGTTTCAGCTTCTGTTTGCTGAAGTTATTTTCGTTTATTATTTTTTCCTTTGTTTTCTGGTTTGTTGTGCTTTCCGATCCTCTGGTCTGAGGTCGTGTTCCCTCCGGTTTGGAGGAAGGGAGATCTGATCTCCAGTAGCAAGTAGCTGGGAGCTACTTGTGGGTTCCCTCCGGCTTGGAGGAAGGGAGACTTGTCTCCGGTTCTGGACTTGTGGATTCAAGTCCAGAGGTTCCCTCCGGTTTGGAGGAAGAGGGGAGGTTGTTCCCCTGGTCAAGCTGTGTGGCAGCAACTGTTTGCAGACTGAGTCTGCTTGGTTCTAGCGTTCGCTAGTGAAGCCTCACTCCGGTTGGGAGTGAGGGGTGGATGTAGGTCTGAAGGACCGAACCACCTAAAAATCTATTGAGCAGTGGCTTGATTGTCTGGTTTGCTTCCGCTAGATGCTTGAATAGGTGCGCTCAATGTGATTGTATTTGAGTTGAATAGAATTGGTTCCATTCTGTTTCCTTATCTAGCATCCGGTTTTTAAATTTGGCCATTATTCGTAAAAGGATTCATTCACCCCCCCTCTGTATCCGGGCCAAGCACCCTAACACGATGCACATATGCATGTTGCATTAGAAGGTCGGTGCACATGTGCATTCTTGTCTAGAAGGTCAATGCAGCTGTACAAGTCATACACTACCAGGTCGGTTCACCATTGTACACAGGTCGATGTTGCTATGTACTATATACTAGTTGTTGCGCTATAAGGTCGGGGCACTTTTTACACAGGTCGATGTTGCTAGGCACAACATGCTAGATGATGTTTTATCAGGTCGGTGTACATCATAGATAGGTCGATGCTATTGAGCTACTGAGTGTAGCATAAGGTCAGTGCAACAAAGGTTATCTTTCTCAAGGTAGATGCACCTTGTGCATTTGTTGTGAAGTCAGATCAATGTTGTAAAGTCTTGAATCAATGCTTTAAACATCTTCATCTTACATCACCATGACAGGCTGACTGGCCTTAGTGGCACGTCGATGTTATAGTTCATGATGGAATGGCTTGAGTACTAATAGGTCGATAAACCTTCATTACACATATAGCCTTTTTGACAGAATAAGGTCTACCTGTGTGACTTAAAGGTCGATGCTATTATTCTATCTTGATGCATGTGTTAGTCATGTTGGATTAAATAGGTTGATGCATCTTGTCTATGAACCGATGCATTTGCTGAATTTCATGCATTCACTCACATGTTCTATTCTGTGATTATAATCAAATTCTCTGAAACATTCAGAAAGATTAGATCTTCATCATTGTCTTAATAGGAACATCATAATAGAACAGCAAGAGTGATTCGGGTGAAGACTCAAACATGTCTAAAGAATTAAGTAAAGGCATGTGGGTCATATATGACCCTGTTGGCACGTGATCCAAGGCGAGAGGCCAAACTGAATATCCTGCCACGTAGATCAACTTTTCCTCTGCTCCTGACACGTGGATCTTCAAGATGCTCTTTCGAGACTAAATGATTGGGCGGAAGTGTGTCTTACACACGCCAAAATTTGAAAAACATGTAGGGCCACATGTTTCACTCTCGCCAGGATAAATACTGAGACCAAGTGTACCAGTTTGAACGAAGAGAAAAAAAAGAAGGAAGAAAGAAGAAAATAAGAGAGCATCAGAGAGCAGGAGTGTTCGTGAGAAGAGTTTCTGAGAAGAGTTTGAGAGAAAAGAGCTCGTTACAGAAGAGAGAGAAAGAAAGAAAACAGAGTATCGGAAGTTGAGAAGAAGGTTGAGAGAAAAGAGAGGGAGAGTAGAAGGTGTGCTGGTCTTGACTTCTGGATTAAATCCAGAGTCAAATTTCCACTACAGATAGAGCTATATCTTTTATTTCTATCATCGTCTTTTTTTATTTGTTTTAATTCTCTTTTGAGTTCTTTAAACTGTGTAATCAGTGGATCAAGCTGTGAGGCAGCGGTGAGGATTTGATCCTCGGTCAGCAAGCTGTGAAGCTCAACGGATTTAGCAAGCTGTGATGCTCAGCGGTCTATAGGGATTTCATCCTCGAAGCTATGGATCAACGGGTTTTGCAAGCTGTTTGTCAGCGGAAGCCTTACTCAATTGAGTAAGGGGTGGACGTAGATCTCAAGCTCGAGATCGAACCACCTTACAATTGATGTGCCTTATGTGTGATTGATCATCTCTTCATTCCTACGATTCGATGCATGTCTAGGAATGTTTACTGCTGATCTGATTTATAATTTCTTCATCTTACATTTACCTATTGATCGATAATACAGTGGTATATCAAAAGGCTTAGTCTGAAGGATAGGTTACGCCTATCTGTAAAACTGATCGTTGCGTGAGGAGTTTCTTGAATCAACCTTCTGCTAAGTACCATACTGAGTTGTCTGATCAATATCCTTTGGAGTTCTTTGTTGTTAATTGACATTTGTTATTTGATCTCCTAGCTGCTCATTTTCTTTGTCTTAGAATCTTCATTCACAGCAGAAGTTTTTTTTATTCCGCAATTAATTTCTACTGTGTGCGCATAATTTGGGATAGATCTATTCACCCCCCCTCTAGATCTGTAATTCATTCATTTAACTATCACGTGGTATCAGAGCCTAACTCTCCTTAAGGGCTTAACATCACGGAGAGATATAGAAAATGGATAGGTCTTATAGCTAAAGGTCATTCCACGAGTAAGCCACCATTCTTTGATGGATCTAACTATGCTTACTGGAAGAATAGAATGCAGGTGTTCTTGCGTGCCGAAGACTATGAAATCTGAAAGCTTGTTAGCCGAGGTCCATTCGAGTTCCCTGAAGATGAAGATGTATGGATTGGGGAATAGGTCCAAAGGTCAACCGTGAATTGGAGCACTGTGAATGCTATGCAATGTGCTCTACATCTCACTGAATTCTCCAGAGTCTCCTCATGATCCACAGCGAAGGAAATGTGGGACAAATTGGAGGTAATATATGAAGGAACATCTCAGGTACGAGAAACTAAAGCTAACATGTTAGTATCTGAGTACGAAGCATTTAAAATGAAATCTGATGAAACTATTTCCAAGATGTATGCCATGTTGATGGTACTCACTAATGGTCTGAGACGTTTAGGCAAGATTTATAGTGAGTACGAGCTAGTAAGGGAAATTCTCTGATCTCTGACACCGATCTGGCATACGTAGGTAACTGTAATGGAAGAGTCTAGGAATTTGGCGACTACAATAGTTGATGAACTCATCGGTTCCCTCATGACATACGAATTGAATCTCAAAAGGGTCGATGAGTCCGAGAAGAAGAAAAAACTCATGGCGCTTAAGGTAAACTCTAGTTCTAAAGGGTCTTCTAGTGAACATAGCTCTTCCAGTTCTGAGGACGATTCAGGTGAGTTTGCTATGTTAACTAGAAAGTTTAAGAAATTTCTGAGGAGAGAAGGTAAGAGTTTCAGACGAAAATATTCCTCAGGAAAGAGACCATCAAATTTTAAATCTGATAATACCAAAAAGACTGATGGCATTGTATGTTACAATTGTAGGAAGTCAGGGCATCTGAAGGCAGATTGTCATGAACTATAGAAAGAAAAGCAGCCCAGGTGGAAGAACAAGAAAGGAAAAGCCATGGTGAGCACCTGGAGCGATGAAGAGGAAGAAAGTCAGAGCAGCTCATCTGACAGTGAGGATGAAGATAAAATTTGCCTGATGGCCAGTAAGGAAGAAGAAGAAGAGAAGGAAGATGATAAGGTAACTTCTCCTTTCAAAAACTATACATATAGCGATTCGGAAGAAGCTTATGTAGAGATACTAGATAAATATGATGATGTCTGTAGGGAGAATAGGCATTTGAAAAGAAAAATAAACTCCCTTGTTAATGACACTACTCAGAATGATAGGATTGCATGCTTAGAGACAGAAAAAAGTGATTTGGAAAAATCTCTTGCTGAAACAAAAAACTTTAAAACTATCTTGAATGAAATGAGATATGAAAATGAAAACTTTAAAAACACCATTGATGAATTGAAAATCAAAATGCAAAGTGGAGAGGGGGATTTCTGTAGCCCACCCAAAGAGCAGCCCAACTAGACCCAACAGGGTCCAACGAGGCAAGCCCACCTAGGTGATAGCCCACAGGGCCCACCCAGGGAAGAAAAGCCCAATAAACAAACACTCGAGGAACCAACTCTCCCCGGCGGCCTCTAGGCTCGGAGGGCCCGAGTGATGGTCAGGTCATAAGGAAGGTCCGGCCCAAGCCATTTTCCCCGCCCGGGAGAGATAGGCATTAGCCGACCTATCCGACCCCTCTTTCACCGAGCTATGCTCATCGCCCGGACAGGGCTGGCGTTTCAGAATCTCGGCCAGACCAGATATTACCCGTTCGTGCTGCCGTTAAGAGTCCCCAACATGCAGGGGAGTCAAGAAACCACCGGACTTCAAGGCGATAACGTTCCCACGATAAGGCCATAAAAGCCCACGTTGAGGACGTAACTCCCGCCGGAGACCCCTTAGCTTGCAGGACTCCTGAAGGCGGCACACTATTTAAACCAGGGCTACCCTCCGACGGAAGAAGAGAGCCATTCAGGTACTCATATACCCAAACTCCTGAGCAATCCACTTCACCCTCTGGTGGAGAGGAATCTCGCGCGCTAGCTTTTCTCCTCCCCATTATTGCTTCCACCACAGCTCTACTAACTTAGCCATTGGAGGGTTTTTCCCCAGGGAAGCCCCCTGGGCCCTATGATATGTTTCCCTGTCTTGCAGTTCATCTTCAGGTGATCCACAGCCCGCTCAGGATACAAGCGCGAGATTTTGCCTCTTCATCTGGCGCCGTCTATGGGAAACGCACGAAGAGCCGAGATGGTGAGAAGAAGCTCAAGGAGGAGATCCACCGTCGAGAAGGGAAAGGCCGTGGTGGCGGCAGGAGATGGCCCCTCTAGGGCCTCACAGAACCCTCCCTCCAATGCCAGCGTCCCCACCAATGGACTGTCGCCCCCTCCGACGGCGACGAGGTCTTCCAGGCCCTCAATAAGAAGCTTGACGTCCTCGTGGAGCTCATGAGGGCCCAGGCGGCAAGGGATGCCAGGTTCCGCGCCCCATCCGGGAGCCCTCCCCGTCGAAGTGCGTCCCAGCATACCGCTGGGGGCCGCTTCACCCTCCGCGGTCAGCAGCTCATCCGCAACAACATGGGAGGACCCTCGCAAGCTCCCCCCCCGGAGCAAGAGGCTTCCTCCACGCCCAGAAAAGGGAGACAGGGGGCGAGGCCTCCACGCCTGAGCGTTGGCGTTCCCAAGGATCGCCACGACGCTCCCCCCAGTCCCACGGCACGGCCGCAGCCAGAACTATCCCTCCGACTGAGGGATTTTGAAAGATGTTTTGCAGTGCAAGAGCGCGCCCTGCAGAAGACCTATTTCCCGGAGGATGAGGAGAAATCCCCTTTCTCCGAATACATCTTGAAGGCAGAGGTGTCTCCCAGAACCTCCGGGAATTCGCTTTCCCGCCTGGTGTTTTTGTTTGTCCCTTCCCCCTCCCTGCCGGCTATGGCCGGTACGGCGGGGGGTCCTCTGCTGCCGGCGGGGAAATCTAGTGCTGACCAGGTAACTCAAGCTTCTTCATCGACTGAGGTTCGTCAGTCATATGCGCAAGCACTCCTAAACAACATATATCAAGCTCTTCCTCCCATCCCGATTAAGGAACCGGCATTCACAGATCGGGGCGAACCTGCTGTATATTTCTCTAACTCTGATATTCAAGTTTCTATGAAGCCTCTTCAGTTTGCTATTGTGGCCAAGTGTTCATATGGTAGGCCATCTTTTACGGAGATTAAGAGCTTTCTCTCTCAACGGATGGCGCTCTCGACGGATTTTATTATCAGCAAGCTGAACCCGAGACACCTCCTGTTCAGATTTGATAGTGAGAAGGATTTCACGAAATTACTCATACAAAAAAACTTGTACATAAAAGGTTTTTTGTTTCGATTCTTCAGGTGGACTATCGACTTTAAATTTGATATCGATCCACCTACAATTCCAGTCTGGATTGGCTTTCCGGGCCTCCCGGTGAATTTATATCATGAAGACTGTCTTCGTTCCATTGCTGGGAACTTTGGCTCTGTGCTGCGCATTCATGAAAAATCTTTAACGATGGCAGATACATCTGAGGCTTTAGTCTGTATAGAATTGGATCTGTTAGCTATGCGCAGGGAGCGATTATGGATTGATATGGATGGATATGGTTATTGGCAATCTGTTAATTTTAATCGGGTTCCATCTCTTTGCTCATACTGTCAGAAATTGGGGCATTCGAGTACTGAATGCAAGAGGAAGATGAATCGTAGCCGTCCTCATCCGGGGATTAATTCAGAATTGAAAAATGCTAAACAGATTTTCATGCCTCGTCACCCATCACCGCTAGCTGTTCGACATAATGTCATTCTGAAAGACCAATTGGAAGAAGTAGAGCAGGAGCTGGATACTCTGGGTGATATACATCCCATACAGGAAGAGATTAATTTGGCCAAGAATTTGTTGGAAGAAGGGATTCCGACGGTTATGCCGTCAGATGAGTTAACAGAGAATTCAACATCTGTTCAGGATAAAAGCGACAGTTCAATGACAAAGCTAGATAATGACAAGCTAATAAGCTCAGTTATTGATCCTCCTCAAGATTCTAATACCTATTCAGAAAAATTGGATTTGGTCAGAAATTCAACGGTTGCTAGTCTTGCCAAATCTGAGAATCTGAGGGCGATGGTGGCTCAGAAATCTGATTATGGAGCTCTCCCTGATGTTTCAGGTTTTCCTGGTGAATTAATTAATGATGCTCGCATTACTAGGGCCAAATTCAAGGTTCTAGCTGCTCATTCTTCTCATTATTCTAATGATTGATTCTACGCTTATATGGAATGCTAGGGGTATGGGAAATAAAGCGACTGTTAACAGTTTGGCTCATCTAGTAAAGGTTAACAACCTTGGTCTGGTTGCTATATCTGAACCTCATATTGCTTTTAGTCGTGCCTGGAAAGTGGCCCATCGCATTAATCTTTCTAGTGTTATTGGCAATAATGGAGACACCTCCAATATTTGGCTTTTCTCTAAGGCCAACATTAATCTGGATATAATTGAATTGCATAATCAGTTCATTACTGTTGCTATTAAAGAGAATGATACTATAAATTTTTTCTTTACTGTTGTTTATGCTTCCTGTTGCCCCACTACTCGCAGGGAGATGTTTGATGCTCTGATGGCTTTCAATTCTAATGAAAATTTTCCTTGGATAATTGGGGGGAACTTCAATTGTGTTATCTCCCCTAATGAGAAAATGGGTGGTCTGTTAGCTTCTGCATCATCTATGCTGGATTTTCAGAGCTTTGTTGCTGCTACTGGCCTAATCGATGCTGGTTTCTCTGGTTCCTCGTTTACTTGGTCTAATAATCAGGCTGGAGCTTCTCATATTCGAGCTAGACTTGACAGAGTGTTTATCAACTCTAAGTGGATGAATTCTGATCATCAATTATTGGTTCAGCACCTGACTAGGGGACCCTCTGATCATGCCCCATTATTACTTAATATGTGTCCCAGAAAGCAAATACCAGGAAGATTTATTTTTCAACAGATGTGGACAACTCATTCTGATTTCAGGACATTTATTGAGGATAAATGGAGCCAACTGGAGACCTTGAAGCACCCTTTCTATTCTCTACAGAATAAGCTTATAAATCTTAAAAAGGCTTTGAAGACATGGAACAAGGAGGTCTTTGGTGATATCCATTTAGCTATTAAGATGGCTGAATCTCAGTTACTAAGATCCCAAGATGCCTTTGACAATCATCCCTCTATTGAAAATAGGTTGAATTTATCCAAAGCTAAAGCTGAATTGAAACAAGCTCTACATAGAGAGGAAATTTTCTGGTTCCAAAAATCTAGGATCCAATGGCTACAACATGGGGACCGGAATACTAGATTTTTTCATAATTACACAAAGGTCAGAAGACAAAAAGCATTTATTCATAAACTTCAGATCAATGGAGCTTGGGTGGATGATCAGGCTGTTTTATTGGATGGAGTTGTGGATCATTTTAAGTCTCTCTTCTCTTCGGACGAACATTATAGAAATGAGGACCTTCTGGACTGTATTCCCAAATTGGTAACAGAAGAGCAGAATAACATATTATGCTCCATCCCTTCAGATGAGGAGATCAAGAGCATTGTCTTCTCAGCATCTAGCAGTAGCTCTCCGGGACCTGATGGGTTTTCTGGATCCTTCTTTTCTTCTTGCTGGGATATTGTGGGCAATGATGTGGTTGCTGCAGTTCAAAGTTTCTATCAGGGATGGGGCCTGCCCAAGGGTGTTACTTCTTCCATCCTCTGTTTGATTCCTAAAGTGCAGAATCCCTCATCTTTCGCTGACTTTAGGCCCATTAGTCTCTGCAATTTTATATACAAGGTGGTTTCCAAAGTCATAAGCAACCGGATGAGAAGTATTTTATCTGTGATTATATCTGAAAATCAGAGTGGTTTCGTTCAAGGTAGAAGTATTACTGAAAACTTTTTGCTGGCTAAGGAGCTTTTTATGGAACTTGATAGACCGGTGAGGGGCCATAACATTCTTGTTAAGCTTGATATGGCTAAAGCTTATGATCGAATAGAATGGGACTTCATTCTTCAAGTGTTGGAAAAATTTGGCTTCTCACATAGATTTAATTCTCTCATTGCCCAACTTTTGATGAATTGTTGGTTTTCTATAGCATTGAATGGTCATTTACATGGGTATTTCAAGTCCACTAGGGGGGTGAGACAAGGTGACCCCCTTGCTCCTGCACTCCTTATTATTGCGGAGGAGGTTTTGAGTAGGGGACTACTTCAACTTTTTTCCTCTGGCAAGTGCCAATATTTCCATGCCTCCCGAAATACCATTCCAGTTTCTCATATCCTATTTGCGGATGATACAATTATTTTTATGAATGGGGGCATCTCTTCAGTCAAAACTTTACTTGATTTTCTGAAGAAGTATGAGAATTGTTCAGGGCAGAGAATAAATTCCAGCAAGAGCTCCTTTTGTACTTCCAAGCATATGCATCATCAGGCTATCGAGAGAATTCACAACCTAACTGGATTTCTTCATAAATATGATAGTATGGTCTATCTAGGCATTCCTCTTTTTAAAGGCAGAAGCAAAGTTCCCCATTTCAAATTTCTTTTGGATAAAATTAATGCCAAACTGATGGGATGGCAAAGCAAATTTCTATCACAGGCAGGGAGACTTTCTTTGATAAAATCTGTACTTTCTGCCATTCCAATTTATACTGTTAGTTCCACATCTATCCCATACAGTATCAGTAAGCAAGTTGGATGCATTTGCGCCAATTTCTTTTGGCAAGGATTAGATCCTATTCACAGAAGAAAAATGGGATAAAATCTGCTGTCCACAAGCCATTGGGGGCCTCGGAGTTCGGAATATTTGGGACATACAAATGTGTTCTTTTGTCAAACAGCTATGGTCTGCTCTTCATGTTAATTCTATATGGGCCAATTATATCAGAAAGAAGTATATTAGGGAGCAGCATATTTCAGAATGCAAAGTCCCATTTCCTGCTGGCATCAAATACGGGGATTTCAACAAAGCTAAGTCCATCCTGATGGCTGGCAAGAAGATGATTGTTTTCAATGGGAAGTCCACTAATTTCCTCAGGGATAATTGGTTTAAAGGAAAGCCTCTTTCTGATTCTCTCAGCGATAATATGGATTGTCAGGTGAATTGCTCTGTTCAGGAAGCTTTGGCCAATCACCTCCACCCTGTTTGGAACTACATTACAAATGGTGAACTGAAAACTGACATTCAGGAATTTGGTACTCAAGATGGGGATGACATTCCCATATGGTCCTTCTCTTATTCAGGTAGTTTTGATTTCAAATCTACATACAGATACCTCAAGGAGCAGCAATCGGACCTCTATAAGGTTAAACTATGGAACTCTAAATTTCCTCCTCGAGCAGCTTTATTCTATTGGAAAATGTTGAACCATGCTGTCCCTGTGGATGGTAGAATTCAGCAGAAGGGCATACAACTTGCATCTTGTTGCAGTTGCTGTTTGAATTCTCATCATATTGAAGATTGGGACCATCTATTCATCTATAGTGAGCTTGCGAGCTTTTTATGGAACAAATTTAGTCCCCTTCTGGAAGAATCTCATTTGTTGATTGCTTCCATTAGGACACGGCTTTTATTGATTTTAAAGGATTCAGTGATTTCCACCCCTCAAGGTTTTTTGAATCTTCTGGTGTCTATGACAATTGTGTGGGAAATATGGAAACAGAGATGCTTAACTAGAATGGAAGGCTGCCAGGTTAATATCCTACGATGGGGCAGAATGATCAAAGATGAGATTGGTCATACCTTCAATCAACATCTTTTTTTCATGGAATGCAACTCTCCATTTATACAGACACTTAGGCAATGGGGGTTCTCTTTTCAGACCAAGGTTCTCCAAATTACAACAGTTAAATGGATGGCCCCGACTGTGGCATTTGCATTAAATGTGGATGGGTCCTGCAGAGGAAATCCGGGAGCTTCTGGTGGAGGAGGCTGCTTCAGAGATAATCATGGTAACATCCTGCTGGGTTATTCTTACTATTATGGGATTGGTTCTAGTATTGTGGCAGAAGGGAGAGCCCTCCTTGATGGTCTTCGATTGGCAAATCTACATAGTATTCCTATTTCTATTATATACACAGATTCTAAGGTGCTAGTTAATCTTTTGAATGGCATTGGCTCTCCTCCATGGCAGCTCCTTCCGTGGTGGAAATCCTTGGAGGTTTTATTCCACTCTAATACATATACAATTACTCACATTTTTCGGGAGGCTAACCAACTGGCTGATTTCTTGGCCAAGATTGCTGTGGATATGGGAAGTAACTCTGAATTTTTTTCCATGAGGGAGCTTCCAGTAGCAGCCAAAGGATTTGTGAGGGCGGATGCTCTTGGTATGCCAAACCTTCATGTTCGGCGTGCTAGTTCTTGATGAGTCATACTGTATATTGCTGAGATACAATTTTCATACTGATACTTGAGTGGGCGGGCCTTATGCTCTGCTGCCACTGACTGTATAGGATAGTCTTGCTTTTTCTGACTTTCCGGGCGACTGCCCCCTCATGTATGTTACTTCATTTCAAAATCAATAAAATCAGCATCTAGCGGCTGAGGTGGAGTGGGACCATTCCCTACCTCTGGTATGGGGGTGCACTCTCCCTTTTGCCACTTGATGACTTGAGTTGGAGGAAAAAAAAAAAGAACCTCCATTCCGACCTTCAAGCTCTATGATGGCCAGGGCGACCCAGCCGACCACTACGACAGCTTCGACGCCCTGGTGACTCTGCATGGAACACCGGATCCTATTAAATGCCAAGCCTTTGCGGCCACCCTGGTCCAAGGCGCTTAGGCATGGTTCCGGGCCCTCGCCCATGGGTCCATCCGGGACTTCAGGCAATTCGGGCGAGTCTTCAAGGAGAGCTTCGCCGGAAGCGCCCCCCCAAGGTCAGTAGCGGGGCTCCTGGCCCTCAAACAGGCACAAGGGGAAAGGCTCCGGGCTTATGTCCACCGATTTAAATCGGAAGCCCTCAGAATTCCCCGCCTGGATGTGGCCTCGGCCACGACCGCTCTGACCGGGGGCACCCGGGACGAGAACCTCCGCCGCGAACTTGTCCTCCACCCTCCCTCGACCCTTGCCGAGCTAGTGACTCTGGCACTGCACCACACCGAGTGCGAAGAAGTACTCAGCGCCTGCCGAGACGCAACCGGCTCGGGTCGGGAGGGGGACAAGAAGCGAGCCTCCGAGCCAAGCCCTGGCTCGGGTAAGAAGCGCGATCGGGAAGGAGAGCGCAAGAGGAAGTATGAGCGGTACACCGCGTTGACTGCGCCAGTCTACGAGATCTATGAAGACATCAAAGACTCGGGACTCCTCCGCCGGCCCGAACCAATGAGATCGAAGAACCACAAGCGCGACAGGCATTGTCTGTTCCACGGCGACCACGGGCACCACACCGGCGACTGCCACTAGCTCCAGGACGAGATCAAACATCTCATCGTCAGGGGCACCTGGCCCGGTTTGCAGTCGGGCGCAAAGAAGATCGGGACGCCGCCGAGGAGATCGACAATGCCCCCTGAGGGGTCCACATCAACGTCATCTCCGGAGGAACGGCGTCGGGCGGCGACACCAGCCGAGGAAGGAAGCGTCATGCCGAGCGGGCCAGCCAGGTCTTAGAACCCCCCAGCGGCCCGCCGAGGGAGCCCCAGGTCATAGTCTTCTCTGACCAAGACCTGGAAGGGCTGAACACCCCGCATGATGATGCCCTCGTTATCTCGGCCACAATAAACCATTGTAACGTAGATAGAATTCTGGTTGACAATGGGAGCGCCCCCGATGTATTATCTTACGACTGTTTCCTCAAGATGGGGGAAGGCCCATCCAAGCTCCGCCCGATCCGAACACCCCTTTGCGGGTTTAACGGCCTGGCCACCTACCCCGAGGGAGCCCTAAGCCTGCCGGTCACCATCGACACCCCACCCAAAACCGTTACGGTCATGGCGGACTTCATAGTGATCAAGGGTATGATAGCGTACAACGCCATTTTCGGCCGGAAAATTCTCAGCTGGATAAAGGCCGTACCATCTACCTATCACCAGAAAATGAAGTTTCCCACCAAAAATGGGTTGGGGGAAGTCCGAGGTAACCAGGCCACGGCTAGAAGGTGCTACAACATCTCGGTGGAAGCCTCAAGGCCGGACGGGGGAGATAAGGGCCCCAAGGAAATCGAAGGGAAGACCGTAACCGCCGAGCCTGGTGGCGAATTGCTAACGGTATTCTTAAACGATGACCCGGCCCTCGGAGTAAGGATCGGGGCCGACCTACCACCCATGGAATAGCAGCAATACCAAAAATTCCTTTCTGAGTACGTTCAGGTCTTTGCTTGGTCCGATGATCAACTCCCTGGCATACCAGAGAAGACCGTGATGCACAAGCTCAGCCTCGACCCCACCATCTGGCCCGTACAGCAACGGAGAAGGAAGCATGCGCCCGAGAAACAGGCGATCATCAAGGCGCAGGTCACCAAGGGACAAGAGACAGGCCTCTTCAGACCAGTCCTGTACCCTACGTGGCTAGCCAATGTCATCCTGGTGCCAAAAACTACAGGCAAATGGCGAATGTGTGTGGACTTCACCGATATAAATAAGGCTACCCCCAAGGACTGCTATCCGCTACCGAGCATCGACCAATTGGTTGATTCAACCTCGGGCAACGAGATACTCAGCTTCTGGATGCCTATTCAGGTTATCACCAGATCAGAATGAATCCAGAAGATGTCGAGAAGACCGCCTTCATCACTGACTACGGCGTGTACTGCTACACCCGGATGCCTTTCGGGTTGAAGAACGCCGGAGCCACATATCAGCGACTAGTAAATCACATGTTCGAGGGACAGCTGGGTCGGAACGTTGAGGCTTACATTGACGACATGCTCGTCAAGACCCCCAAGGCCCAAGACCACTTCACCGACCTTGCCAAAACCTTCGGCACCCTCCTGAAGTACAAAATGAAGCTCAACCCCGCCAAGTGCGCCTTTGGAGTAAAATTCGGGAAGTTCCTGGGTTTCCTGGTCACTCAGTGCGGGATCGAGGCCAACCCCGACAAAGTCCAGGCCATCCTGGACATGCGCCCGCCCGCGTCCATTAAAGACGTCCAGCGTCTGACAGGGCGTGTCGCCGCTCTCAACCGCTTCCTGTCCCGTGCGGCCGAACGATGCTTGCCCTTCTTCAAACTGATGAGGGGACCCAAGCTAGCATCTGCTACGTTCGCATGGGATGAGTGTTAGGGTGCTAGGCCTGGATACAGAGGGGGGTGAATGTATCCTTCTATGTAAAATGGCCAAATAACAACTAGTATGCTAGAGATAGACAAAGAATAGAACCAATTCAATTCAACTCAAATACAAAACTTGGAGCGTGCCTATTCAAGCATCTAGCGGAAGCAAAGCAATCAATCAAACCACTGCACAATATATTTTTAGGTGGTTCGGTCCACAAACCTACATCCACCCCTCACTCCCAACCGGAGTGAGGCTTCACTAGCAAATGCTAGAACCAAGCAGACTCAGTCTGTAAACAGTTGTTGCCACACAGCTTGACCAGGGGAACAGCCTCCCCTCTTCCTCCAAGCCGGAGGGACACCCCAAGTGACTCCCAGCCACTTGGAAACCAGAGACTGAAGTCTCTCTTCCTCCAGACCAGGAGGGAACCAACCAGTGACTTCCAGTCACCAACAAACCAGAGGTCGAAGACCTCTCTTCCTCCCAACCGGAGGGACCCCTGGACTTGCAACCCACAATCCCAGAACCGGAGACAGGTCTCCCTTCTCCTGAATCCACAGGAGGAACCCGATCCCCAGCAGGGCAATCGGAAGAACAAGATAACCAAATGAAAACGGAGAAACAAAAACATGAAATGAAAATAACTTCAGCTAATAGAAAGCTGAAAGACGAAATGCATAATATGGCTCTCAACAGAGCTGACTGGCCTGGATCTGATCCACGGTCCAGTGAAGATAGATCTTCAGATGAAGCTTCCTATCTCTCGTTCTCTCTTCTTCTTTCTCTTCCTTTTCTTCTCTGCTTCCTTCTCTCACTCGCGAGCTCTCTCTCTTTCTCTTTTTACTTCTGCTGCTTCTCTCACTCTGCCACTCTTCTTTTTCTTCTTCTACTCTATTCTCTGTATCGTAGAGGCACTCTCTGCTCTTCTATTTCTCGGCTTCTCTCTTCTATCTCTTCTTCCTCTCTTTTCCTTCTTTTTCTCTTTTTATGGATCGAAGGGCTTTCTGCTCTTCAGGCTTCTGCTTCGATCAGTCTTCTTTAGTGGAAGAAGACTAGTATATATAGTAGCAGCAGCAACACACTGGCGCGTGTGGCTTCCATGTTTCCAGCCCTAGAAATTCGGACCACATGGCAGCTTCCTGGTTCACGAGCCAGGCACCTCGGATCATGTGCCCTACAATTCAAGGACATTCGTTCAGTAAAACTCAAGACTGCTGCGTTGACTCTATCAGCCCATGGCGTTGACGCATAGATGATCCAGTGATCAAGTCTTTAGCAGATGGGCGTGCTGCGTCGATGCCGCTCCACTGCTACGTTGACGCATCGGTGTGTACTAGCAGCTAAAAGGTGTCGTTCCATCAACCTGCTGCGTCGACCCAACGAGCTGCAGCGTCGACGCTGCCAAGGTACTCCAGAGGTTACAAGGAGTTACTTGAACTGCTGCGTCCACACTGCCAGTGGGTGGTGTTGACGCATCTGAGTAACCCAGTAACCCATTGCTTCTCTTTTTGTAACTGCAGCGTCGACGCTACTTGCTCAATGCGTTGACGCACCAGAATAATCCAAGAGCTTCTTTCTTGATTTGCCGTGTCCACGTGTCAGCCTCTCAGCCAGCTTCAGCACACGTGTCACAATCCTGTCTGCCCTTCTAAACTCGAATCACGTGCCCTCCATAAGCTTCACGATCAGAACACCTGTCAGACAGAGTATCGGATAAGTCATCAGTTTAAGTGAAGAACTCTGTGTAGACTTGTAAAGATGATCATGCTGTATAGACTAAGTGTGTACAGTGTGAGGGAGTGTATAGACTTAGTTAGAGGGAGCCCGATGTACAGACTTGCCTATGTGAAGCCACTGTACAGACATTGAAAACGTGAAGCCAAAGTGTAGACTTCACGCTGTACGGACTTGAGGTGAAAACAAATGTATGGACTTTGACGGAGTGAGACAATGTTCAGACTTTGAAGATACACTGTGGATGTACAACCTTGGAAGATCATGGAGTGTATAGTCTTGAAAGTTTGAAGGCGATGTACAGACTTTGATGCCCAAAGGCGATGAACAGTGAATCAGTGTATAGACTTCAAAGTTCACTGAAGGATGTTCAGACTTCGTTCCACCGACCAGAGTATTGACTTTGCAAGCGTGAGACGCTGAATGAGATGGTGGCTGAGACGAACGCTGTATAGACTTTGAAATCTGAATCGACAGAGCAGGGTGTACAGACTTTGAGAGTCTTGAAGGATGTACAGACTTTGAGGGCTTTGACGGCCAATGAACAGACTTGTTCGAATGTCTAGACTTTGCATGAACAGTCGATGTGTAGGCTTGAAGAACTGAAGCCCACGTAGTATAGACATGACCTAACAGTCCAGTGTATAGACTTGAATAGCTGAAAGCTACAGTGAGAGAGTGTATACACTTGACCAGATCAAGGGCAATTCGAGTGTACAGACCTCATGCCATGAGACGCTGAGAGAGACAGTCCAATGTACAGACTTATGAAGACTGATGCATGAACAGTAATGCATAGACTTAGGAGCATGAAGGCCAATGTGTAGACATCAACTATCAAGACGCTAAGGAAGATGGACAATGTACAGACTTCCTGTAACAGTCTGATGTACAGACTTCATGAAGCTAGACCAGTGGCTGTACAGACTTTGAAGGAGGACAAATGTATGGACTTGGTGACGTGAAAGCGATGTACACACTTATAGCGTTGACGCTAATGTCTTGAGAATGCTCACAGTGTTGACGCTGCATGAGACGTAGGCTGTACAGACTTAGCATGTGAAGACTGATGTGCATACTTGCTGAGTTGACGCTGCAGCCCAATGAGTTGACGCTGCAACGTATATTCTTGATGATCAACTGATGATGTATAGACTTCATCAAATGAAGAAACTGAACTGAAGCGTCGACGCATCAGCTCAAGGAGTTGACGTACTACTGTATGGACTGATACAAAAATGACCAAGGGGTCGACGCATCGGCACACTGAGTTGACGCACTGCAGTGACAACTGTGCAGACAGAGTGTAGCAATGAATGCTTTATGCATCAGTTAACATGACTGAATATCAAAATATATTAAACTAAACTGAGCAGCAAGATGACTGAACATTTGATTAACTCACATCAACAACCAATCATCAAAACCAAATCAATCATCAAAACAGAACATCAATGCATGGTGACTCACAGTGTATGGCTCACATCAAAACCAATCATCAAAACCACAGAGGCACAACAATCTTCCCCTTTTTGATGATGGCAACTCTACACAGTCAGTCAATCTGATGGTGAGTCAATCTGATGCTGATGACTCAAACTATTCTCCCCCTTTGACTTCATCAAAAAGAAAATAGTTTGAGAAATTATAGCATGTATAAAAATTCAGACAATTTCTCCCCCTTTAGGAGTTTCAGCAAAAGCATGAGTTAGAGATACTCAAAATGAACCACCATGCACTTATTGAATGATATACTCCCTCTTTGGCAAACAATCTCCCCCTTTGGTATAATCAAAATAAACCATGGGAAGGGGTGAATGCAGATGCAGATACCAGAATGCAAGAACATAATTCTCCCTGATGGGGACATCACCTCCCATGCCCACGTTTACCGTTCATCTCCTCACCCCGGTTGCATCCGGCATGGTTTAGTCATTTAATTTTGAGTTCTATGTAATTTTATTTGAGTCATTTGATGTATTTTCCCTTTTATTTGAGTCATGTTCCTAGGTCTTGCATTTATTTTCCTAAGTTTGAGTGTCATTAGATTGTGTAATGTGCTGTTGGGCCCAATTCTTCGGGCTTGGCCCATGAGCCCCCCCTACCCCTTCGGATATTTGTTATTGAGTCTTTTGTAAGGGACTTTTGTAGAAATGTGGGTTTCCTATATATAGGACCACATTCCCCCCATTTCAACTTAATGAATCAATCAATGAAAAAAATTACCATTTGAGAGTCCAAAGCTTAGTTTAGTGGAGTGATTCCAACATTTTTTGGGTGAGAAACCCTAGGGGAGAGATTCCCCACCCTTCCCTCTCTTAATCCCTCTTTTTCACTCCACTTTCTCTCTCCTCATCACCCAATTTCGAATTTTCTTCTCTCTCCTCCCTTCCCAACCACCTCAACCCCCACCTACCATCATTAAAGCCCTCCACTTCCCCATGGCCTCCATTACTCCACCCCCCTAGTCCCAAGGAGATCCCTCACCATTCCAACACCACTTTCTCCATTCCAACACAATCAACCCCTTCCCTACACAACCCCACAACTTCCAATGCCATTTCAAATTTGAAATCCACCCTTCCCTCCACTCACTTGTGCCCCCCCTCACCTTCTCCTCTCACCCACCTTCCCAAATTCGTAGCCCCTCCTCCCACCACCTGTTTGACCCCCTTCCAGACCCCATTCTTCCCTTCCCCCACCTTAGAACACCCCCTCCTAGACCCCCTCACAGCCCGGGCTTTCCCCACACTCATCCACCCTCATTTCCCCTCCCATATACCCCATTCCCCCCCATCATCATCAACCTACAGCTCTCAACTGAAGATCTACAGTAGACCAGCAACTTACAGCGGCCACCACGACCTCCTCTGGACGAGTTTGAAGACCCAAGAGCCATCGTCGGAAGCGTCTGCCAGTCGCCTTCGTAACCGAAGTGGTTTCATCTTCTTCCGATCTCCGAGTCATCCAGGAGGTCCATTCTCCCACAGCTGCGCGGTTCTGCCTCGGCTGAGGACCTGAGCCGGCTTAGAAGCTCTGCCACGACCAGCCCCGAAGGAATCAGTCCTCAAGTCCTTCTTAAAAGTTCTTCATCGGCTTATCTACTTTCAGAATCAAGAAGCAGAAGCCCATTCAGCATCCGGGAACAGAAGTTACCAATTTTATTCCACGGTCGTGCGGCTCTGCCTTTCCTAGTCTGCATCGACACCTCCACACTCTTCTGGCTCCATAGATAGTCTCCGTTCTCTTCTGGCATCCCCGTTTTATTTGCTGCAAAGAGGACTCACCCACGGTTCTAACGGCACTGACGGCATCAAATTTGGAGTTCGGGAGCGGCCAGGACAGCCTCTGCATCCTACTGTTGGTGACCTGCCCCTGCTAGTCCAAGAAACAGAGGCCCTGTTCAAGCTTCTGCCCCGACCTGTAGCAACTTCAGAAGAAATTACAAAACTTCTGAGGCATTCCCCTTCCTGTTACGAAAATTTTTCCGCCAGTGTCACCATCAACAAAATTCTTGAGCAAGATCTACAACAGAAACACCGACCCTCTGTCCTGATTCGCAGACAGCAGGCAGATTCGGCGTCCACCCTTGTTCCTCGTTCTTTGCTTTGGTTTCCCCACCCCGTTTGGCCGGCTGAAGGCCCCTCCCTGCGTGGAGATAGTATTGATGTAATATCATTAAGCCCCACCCCAAGTTCCCCCTCCTGTGAGAGGTGTAGTGGTGTACTTTGTTTGGGCAGGTCAAGCGACACCGCCGCGGCGTGTGGGGATCCACTCGCCTCCCCGCTCGCCCTCGTCTCCGACCGGGACCGGTTTCTTCAAACCGGTCGAGTAAGTGCTCAAACCTTCACTCCACTTAGTGCTTGTCTTTCAATATTAGTTCTTAATTCCGCTGGTTATGCGAGTGAGAGCCTGATCCTCAAGCCCCGTTGTCTTGAGTGATCACCGTGGGAAGAGTGCAACCGGTGCCTTCGGCACTTCGTCGGCCCCGTTGAATTGGGCTTCCAAATCCATTGGGAATCAAATCTTGGCCTTGCTGGCCCTCTACCAGCAAGGGCCCAACCACACATCCTCCACTTGGCATCGCCAAGTTACCCCGGACTTGGGTGAGCGACGAGAGAGCGGCGGCCCAAATTGGCCCATTTAGATTGCGAATGTGCTTGCTTGCTTAAGTCCAAGGTCGTGTCACATCAAGTGGTATCAGAGCAAGTTCACAACTTGTCTCTCCACAAGTTGGTCCTAGGGCATGTTTATGCATTTAGAGTCCTCGGTTGCATCTCCCATGTCCACTAGAATGGCCACTTCATACCCGTCATATCCATCCCCATCAACTTTCCCAAGAAGCCCAAATCCTCATGGAAGTTCCATTGCCAACAAAGTGGGTAGCAACACCTCTATCATAGAAGCCCTACCTAATGTCATTAATCGGCTTGAAGATATCATGTCTCGACTCGACCGACTTGAAGGAAATAGCCGTGCACCAAGAGTGAATCAGAGTGACCTTTGGGGAAATCTAGAAACCATATTTTTAGAACACTTGATAATCAAAACCCCCGCCTTTGATGGATCCAACAGCCCAAGCCTTTACCTAGATTGGGAGATTTCCATGGACCAATTCTTTAAAAGTTGCCCCTTGAACGAAGGAAGAAGAATGAGGCTAGCCAAGGCACACCTCTCCAAACAAGCTAAAACTCATTGGTTAGTTGTGGAAGGGTTGAGAAAGATCCGTAGGGAGGCCCCATTTAGCACTTGGGATGAGATGAAGACCGAGCTTAGAAAAACCTACACCCTCCAACCCTCTCCCTCCTACTCAAATCACCAAAGTCCAAGGAGCACTTCAACTCCATCATCCCCACCCGATCAATCCAAGACCCCAATCACACATTCCCCACCACTTCCCATCTCTCCTACCCCAACCACTACATTTACACCCCACCTCCAAGTCTACTCCACAACCATAGGTCCCCATACCCAATTGGGCCCCATGGCCAACTCTCCACCTAGGTCCGTGGTAACCCCCACCACTACCTCTCTATCACCCCCAAAAGGGGACACTCCTCCCAAAATCAATCAACCCAAACCCCTTCAACCCACCCGTCTTCCTCTCCCTACCCCAATCCAACTCCCACCAAAGCCTCCACTACTACCCTTACCTATCCTAACCCAAGTTTCCCACTACCTACCACCCCGGATACACTATGTCCCAATGATCACCACACCCTCAAAAGCCCCTCTCACCTCCTTGGAAGAAGAACCCATACCCCACCCCATAGTGGTGAACAATCCAAACCCACTCTCCACTCATGAGGAAACCCAAGTTCACACCAATGGTGAGGAAGAGCTTCAACCCTTTACCACTTCAAATTGTCCGAGTCTTCAAGAGCCACAAACCTTCACAAATGGCACCATAATCATAGATGGGCCCCTAGCTAGATGGCTAAAGGAGAAACCAATTCACCCCATCACGTCCAATGTCTACCCTCTCATGGAGCTAAACCTCCCCATAGTACCCTTCTCCACCTATCACACCACCATCCAATCATCCTACCAAGTGGAAACTTTAGAGGATCTTCTTAAGGGCCTAGCATGGCAAATTGAGTTCACTAGCATGTTGACCTCTATGGCCGAACAAC
This sequence comes from Amorphophallus konjac, assembly GCA_022559845.1. NCBI lineage: Eukaryota > Viridiplantae > Streptophyta > Magnoliopsida > Alismatales > Araceae > Amorphophallus > Amorphophallus konjac. The sequence continues at coordinate 109,653,927 of CM040128.1, read as the reverse complement.
CTAGGAGCATTGGCCTCCTACACCTATGCATCGGGTCTATCACCTCAGTTTGCACCATTGGTTACTACACTAGCGACCTCCTTCTATTCCTCCCCACACCCGATGAGTCCGACCTTCTCCTCCAATTGGAGCTTTTTATATCGGGTAGAGAGCCAAGCCCTCCCCTCATGGCCAACCCACTCACCAAGAACATTGACCCAATTATCATTGAGAGGGATGACTTAGCACCTTTTGAGGACCTTGAGGACATGGAGCTCCTTCCCCTTAGTAACCCATTTTATAATCCCTATGATCCATTAGAATGGGAGTCAAGGAACCCGGGTGACCCAACTACCTTAACCACCACCTACCTTTCCCTATCCCAACCCACCATGTTTGACCCAATCCACCCCATCCTAGACCCAGGTTGCACCTTGGGAGCCATAACCTTGGACCATATATCCCTAGGGAATAAGGTGGTGCCCCACCCCATGATGACCACCTTCTTAGATCCATTCGATCCTTTCCAATGGGAGTTCAAAGGTTGTCCCACACCTATACACATGGAAGTCACTTTTGGGAAAAGCATGCATGTGTCTACGCTTTCCACACCCCTTGTCATGAACACTATGTTGGGTCCATTCATTCATATCACTCACATGTCAAGTAGAAAGCATGAGTGGGCCACATTCGGATGTCATGGTCCTCCTTCATTCATCATGGATCTTAAGCATGTCAAAAGCATCTACGGATGTCCGCCCCCCCCCCCCCCCCCACATTCATCACCACTTTACATGATAGGTTCACCTACGGTTGCCCCGGCCCACCTAGGCCCACCAAAGTCTACATGACAACATTGCATGATAAGTCCACAAATAGTTGCACCGGCCCAGCAAGGTTCATCATGGTCCATCTGGCATCATGGCAGGATAGGTCCATCTATGGTTGTCCAGGTCCACCCATAACCACTAAAAGGATAGCATTCACAAAATTACATGAAAACCTTTGCGAGCACATCAGCAAAAAGAATGAGGCTTATAAAAGGCTGGCCGACTCTCATCGGCATCACCAAGAATTCCAAGTGGGTGACCTTGTGATGGTAAGGATGGAGAGGCTCTCCCCGGGAGCCAACTCTAAACTGAGGCCACGTGGGGCTGGTCCCTTCCAGGTCTTGAGGCGCATAGGTGCAAATGCCAACGAGTTAGATCTCCATGAGGAGTATGGAATAAGTCCCACATTCAATGTTGCCGACCTAGTGCCATATAAGGGACCCACGGTGGTACCTAGTGAGGAGATTGAGCCTACTTCTTCCCTTGAGAGAGCACCCACCCATGATGATAAACCACCAGCCAAGAGAGCCCAGCGTGAACAAATTGAACAAATATTGGATGAACAAGTCACTACCACTCGGAGCAAGGTATATGAGCGCTATCTCTGCAGGTGGATGGATCGGTCTCGTTCGGGAGACTTGAGGGCAGTACCACTTCTACACCCTCCAAGGAGGGAAGGACACTTACTCGACAGAGTCGAGTTCTCCGCACCCCGAGAGTATGATAGGGACATCACCTCCCATGCCCACGTTTACCGTTCGTCTCCTCACCCCGGTTGCATCCGGCATGGTTTAGTCATTTAATTTTGAGTCCTATGTAATTTTATTTGAGTCATTTGATGTATTTTCCCTTTTATTTGAGTCATGTTCCTAGGTCTTGCATTTATTTTCCTAAGTTTGAGTGTCATTAGATTGTGTAATGTGCTATTGGGCCCAATTCTTCGGGCTTGGCCCATGAGCCCCCCCTACCCCTTCGGTTATTTGTTATTGAGTCTTTTGTAAGGGACTTTTGTAGAAATGTGGGTTTCCTATATATGGGACCACATTCCCCCCATTTCAACTTAATGAATCAATCAATGAAAAAAATTACCATTTGAGAGTCCAAAGCTTAGTTTAGTGGAGTGATTCCAACATTTTTTGGGTGAGAAACCCTAGGGGAGAGATTCCCCACCCTTCCCTCTCTTAATCCCTCTTTTTCACTCCACTTTCTCTCTCCTCATCACCCAATTTCGAATTTTCTTCTCTCTCCTCCCTTCCCAACCACCTCAACCCCCACCTACCATCATTAAAGCCCTCCACTTCCCCATGGCCTCCATTACTCCACCCCCCTAGTCCCAAGGAGATCCCTCACCATTCCAACACCACTTTCTCCATTCCAACACAATCAACCCCTTCCCCACACAACCCCACAACTTCCAATGCCATTTCAAATTTGAAATCCACCCTTCCCTCCACTCACTTGTGCCCCCCCTCACCTTCTCCTCTCACCCACCTTCCCAAATTCGTAGCTCCTCCTCCCACCACCTGTTTGACCCCCTTTCAGACCCCATTCTTCCCTTCCCCCACCTTAGAACACCCCCTCCTAGACCCCCTCACAGCCCAGGCTTTCCCCACACTCATCCACCCTCATTTCCCCTCCCATATACCACATTCCCCCCCATCATCATCAACCTACAGCTCTCAACTGAAGATCTACAGCAGACCAACAACTTGCAGGGCCACCACGACCTCCTCTAGACGAGTTTGAAGACCCAAGAGCCATCGTCGGAAGCATCTGCCAGTCGCCTTCGCAACCGAAATGGTTTCGTCTTCTTCCGATCTCCGAGTCGTCCAGGAGGTCCATTCTCCCACAGCTGCGTGGTTCTGCCTCGGCTGAGGACCTGAGCCGGCTTAGAAGCTCTGCCACGACCAGCCCCGAAGGAATCAGTCCTCAAGTCCTTCTTCAAAGTTCTTCATCGGCCTATCTACTTTCAGAATCAAGAAGCGGAAGCCCATTCAGCATCCGGGAACAAAAGTTACCAATTTTATTCCACGGTCGCGCGGCTTTGCCTTCCCCAGTCTGCATCGACACCTCCACACTCTTCTGGCTCCACAGATCGTCTCCATTCTCTTCTAGCGTCCCCGTTTTATTTGATGGAAAGAGGACTCACCCACGGTTCTAACGGCGCTGACGGCATCAAATTTGGAGTTCGGGAGCGGCCAGGACAGCCTCTGCATCCTACTATTGGTGACCTGCCCCTGCTAGTCCGAGAAACAGAGGCCCTGTTCAAGCTTCTGCCCCGACCTGTAGCGACTTCAGAAGAAATTACAAAACTTCTGAGGCATTCCCCTTCTGTTACGAAAATTTCGCCGCTAGTGTCTCCATCAACAAAATTCTTGAGCAAGATCTACAACAGAAACACCGACCCTCTGTCCTGATTCACAGATAGCAGGCAGATTCGGCGTCCACCCTTGTTCCTCGTTCTTTGCTTTGGTTTCCCCACCCCGCTTGGCCGGCTGAAGGCCCCTCCCTGCGTGGAGGTAGTATTGATGTAATATCATTAACCCCCACCCCAAGTTCCCCCTCCTGCGAGAGGTGTAGTGGTGTACTTTGTTTGGGTAGGTCAAGCGACACCGCCGCGGCGTGTGGGGATCCACTCGCCTCCCCGCTCGCCCTCGTCTCCGACCGGGACCGGTTTCTTCAAACCGGTTGAGTAAGTGCTCAAACCTTCACTCCACTTAGTGCTTGTCTTTCAATATTAGTTCTTAATTCCGTTGGTTATGCGAGTGAGAGCCCGATCCTCAAGCCCCGTTATCTTGAGTGATCTCCGTGGGAAGAGTGCAACCGGTGCCTTCGGCACTTCGTCGGCCCCGTTGAATTGGGCTTCCAAATCCATTGGGAATCAAATCTTGGCCTTGCTGGCCCTCTACCAGTAAGGGCCCAACCCCACATCCTCCACTTGGCATCGCCAAGTTACCCCGGGCTTGGGTGAGCGACGAGAGAGCGGCGGCCCAAATTGGCCCATTTAGATTGCGAATGTGCTTGCTTGCTTAAGTCCAAGGTCGTGTCACATCACTCCCCCTTTAAGAGTTTCTATGCAGCATGATGCCTAAGACATGGAAGCTCCCCCTCAATAAGTGGAATCTTATGAGATGGATGAGAAGGAGACCACAGGGGCAAACAAGGAGAAGTTCAGGTCAATGAACCAAGGACAATAAGCAGAAAAGGTTCAAATAAGCAGATTTACAAATAAGCTCCAAACAGAAATAATTCAGCAAGATTTTCAAGGAGATATCAATCTCATAAATCCAAAACATAATTTTTCAAAGTCTGCCATTATAGGGACTTATGAATGAGCCTTTTGAACAGCATGGTTTAAACATGATGTATGCAGAGTTTATCAATAAAATTCTGTATTGATATCTAAAACTATGTTTTAATAAAAATGAACCAAGCCCTCATATTTATCTTGATTGTCCTCCCTTTGTCTTACACAATCAAATTTATTGCCTTCTTTCAGAATTACATGCACTAGTATTGAGATTAAGCAATTATGAAGTCATATTATTTTGTCTAGGGTTGTAGCAATTTGATTTTAGCATCAATATTCATATATTTCAATTTGTTCAACAATTTTTCATGCTAAAAATTTTACGAGCACTCTAGTTCAGTGCACACATTGTAACTAGAGGATATACCTTGATCAGAGGCCAATATCCCTAAGCCCTTAGTGTGACTAACTGTCATGCTTTATGTGAACAGAGTTAGCATTTACACATCATGACACACTACAACTCATTTTTTAATGAGTGAGTTGTATTTCTCAGTGTGCATGCCATTGCTCTGCCTGATTTTCAATAAATTTTATGCAGAGTTAACTAAGACACCTCATGACACAGTCCTTTGGACATGTGTTTTTCAGTGACCAATGTCATTGCTCTGACAGATATTACCCTTTAGACATTTCAGAAAAATTCATTTGCTTCAAATCAATAATAGTTTCATGTACTTAATCAGTTGAAGTCATGTATTCAAAAGTGCAGATTTCAGAAGTTTTCACAAGACACAACATGAAACAGATGGTTAAGGTTTATTAAACATGCTTCAGATATTTAAAAGAGATTTTAAAGCCAAACTCATTGAGTACATTAAACTTAAACCACATGAGTTATTTCAGTCATTCATAAAAATGTATAATAGAAGATTTCTAGTTCAAGAATTTTCAGATTTATGATCGAGATAGTCCCATTGAAATCTTCATGACAGACTGATAGAATTCTGAAGCCAAATGATACCAATTGATAGGAGAAATACCAATTGTTAAGAGAGATTATGAAGCTCAAAGTTTTCAAAATATGATTAAGGTTTGTCAACAAAATCAATAAGAAAGGATATGCAATGAGTTCTGACACATGTATGCATTTGACAACCTAAATGTAATGCATTGACTCCCCCTCACAATATGCATTCAAACTCTCTCTTTGACATTTTCAATATAAGGAAATGCAATGCACTATATGTATGCAGGGACATGCAAAGACTCAACATTGAATGATATGCAAGGATATGCATCTAACTCCCCCTGAAAATATGTAATGTTTGCACTGAAAACTGAACATATGATTCCAAATGATATTGTGACTTGTGTACAATCAGACTGTCCTATCAGCAAAGTGACCCATGGTACTAGGCGGAGCACTTGGTCTAAAAGATCACCTCACACATAGTAAGAACCTCCAGACAGACTTCCCTGCCTTTTGGTACCTTACCATTTATATACCATTGAGGTCATGCATAATTATTCAACATGCAGTCCTATATGCAATTAAGAATTTCAGTGAGCTATTGCAACACACAAGTTTCAAGTCACACTCATATGCAGTTCAGATTTTTTAGAAAATTAGAAATGTAATTTATTTTCAGAGTCTATGCATAACACAATTATCAAGCAATTGAAATTAGCCTATGTATGCATCAGATATAGACAACTCTTCTTAATCTGATATTTGCACAGAACTCTCTGCAAATGCATGATCAGAAAATAATGCACATGGCAAATGATGAATGAAAATGCAAAAATAGATTTAACTTGCTATGCATTAAAACTAAAAACAAGAAGAGCAGGAAGTTTACCTGAAAAGTTCAGTATGGGGTTTTCTTCTTGAGTGCCTTGGATCATTACCCCTTTTTATTTCAGTCCCAAGGCACACCTGCATAGCAATGTTATTTTGCACAAACAGGTGCCCAAGAAGTCTTGGGTCCTGACATGACAGTATTACTCTTAGCATGTTTTCTCAACAATTTTCGTGCATGAAGGTCATCAGATTTCATCAAATTGCAATTATACATTGAGTGACCAATTTGTCCACAGCAATGGCATGAATTAGCATATTTCAAATTCCTCTTATACACATTTCTGTTATCATGAAGTTCATTTGCAGAGAGAGAGTTCTGTTTACTATAATGATAGTAAGATGCACCAGATTTCGGATTTAATCTATGGACATTCTTGTTAGCATGAAATCCATGTGTACATGCATGAGATTTTCTGTTAACAGAATAAGAATTCTGTTTACCAAAACCAGTTTGGTTTTGATATCCTGCCAGCCAACAGGTTGCAGCCCTGTGACCTGGCTTCCCACAGTTATAACATGAAAGTTTTGCAAATTGTCTTACAGGGAATTTAGCATGATATGAATAAAAGGTTTTCTTACCACTAGCAAACCAGCAATGAGCAATTGAGTGTCCTAATTTGCCACAATTAGAACATGTGACACTTCTTTTCTGAGCAGACACAGATTTTCTAGCATGCTTTTTGTCATCCTTTTTCATCACAAAACAGTTACTCATAAGATGTCCATACTTACCACAATAATGACATGAGCCATTTGATTTCTTAAAAACATGGCATTTATCTGATGAGTTTTTAGCATGCAGATTGTTCCTTTGAATTTTTGATGTTTTATGATTTTTATTTTGTTTTTCTATTTTCTTAGCCTTGTACCGAGGTGGAGATGAAGTAGAAGGCTTCTCCTGTTCAGAAGATTTAGCAAAGACAGTTTTCAGGTTGGCTCCATCAGCCTTCCTCATGACTGGACTGTAACCCAGTCCTTCTTTCTTAAAATTAATCTTTGTTCTCAGTATTTTCTGAACAATGGGCTGTTTATCTTTTGATGTTGTGGCTACGTTTGAAGCATTTACAAAGGATGTCATTACTTTGTTCTGAAGTTCCTTCTTGTTTATCTTATTGTAGCCCAGCCCTTCCTTCCTAGGGTTGATTTTTATACCTAGTAGCTTGTCTAGGTTTTTCTGCCCATCAACAAATTTAGACAAGGAAACTTTCAAATCCTGAATTTCATTTTCAAGAGATGCAATGTGTATTTCATAACTAGCGATCTCTTGTTCACTACAATTGACAGCTTCATTCAAAACCTTGTTAGCTGTTTTGTATTCTTCAATTTCCTTTCTCAGCTCATCTACCTCTTCAGTCTCGTTTGTACAGATGACTTTCCCTTTCTCCAAAGTGAGAAGTCTTTCAGACATGGCACTGTTTAACAATTTTAATTTTTCAACTTCTTCTTTAAGCTTATCATTCTGAATTAACTCATTTATTAGAGTCTGATCCTCTGAGTTAACCATGCTTTCTCTCCTAGCTCCAACCTCCTTCAATTCCTTTTGTTGTTTTTCAAAATTTTTCTGTAATTCTATGTTTACAGATTTTATGGCATTAAAATTTTCAATCAGTAAATCATTCTCTCGTTTAAGTTTCTCTAATTGTTCTTCATTTTCTTTAGAAAATTTTCTGAGAGAGTCATTCTCATTTTTCAGCTTGTTTAAGTCAGATTTAACACATTCAAGTTCTTTCAGCAAATCCTTACTCTGAACAGACTCATGATTAGCTAGGCTAAGCTTCTTTTCAAGTTTAGAGATTTCCTTTACATGATCTTGATCTTCAATTTTCAGCAATGAAATTTGTTTCTTCAACATTTGAATATCAGACATAAAAGCATCATGAACATTTTTCAGTTCAGCACAGTTCTTACATGGAGAATTGAAACTGTCTGACCTACTATTCTTCTTCAATTTTTTGTATTGTTCCCTTAACTGTTCATGAGAGTCTAATAATTCAGCATATGAATTCTCCCAATCATCCAAGGTATAGTTCTCAAAAGGGTTTACCTCCTCATCATTATCATCTTCACTTTGATTGCTGCCTTCATCGCTTCTGTTGGCCATCATGCAGCTTGTTTGATTTCCTTTCCCGGCTCTTTTCATCATCTCCAACATGTCCCTTGCAGATCTGTAATCAAGGAAACATGAGTGAAAGGCTTTGTCAGTGGCTGCTTTCATCAGATTTATAGCTGTCTGATTCTCCTCATACATTGATTCGTGACTGTCAGTCCATTTGGACTTTTTCTTTGGTAGTTCATGAGGACCATGTGAAATTACTTTCCACAGGTCTGGATTCACTGATTTAACATAACTACGTAAAGCACTGTGCCACTAGTTGAAATCAGAACCACTAAAGACGGGTGGACGAGCCATTGAAACAGATAGTCGATAGATTCAATGCGACAAGAATATTGATGCACTAAAACAAATTAGCACCTAAGACTACAAGATCGATCTGCAGGTCGCTGGACCTTGTATGCAGACACCCGCTCTGATACCAACTGTTAGGGTGCTAGGCCTGGATACAGAGGGGGGTGAATGTATCCTTCTATGTAAAATGGCCAAATAACAACTAGGATGCTAGAGATAGACACAGAATAGAACCAATTCAATTCAACTCAAATACAAAACTTGGAGCGTGCCTATTCAAGCATCTAGCGGAAGCAAAGCAATCAATCAAACCACTGCACAATAGATTTTTAGGTGGTTCGGTACACAGACCTACATCCACCCCTCACTCCAACCGGAGTGAGGCTTCACTAGCAAATGCTAGAACCAAGCAGACTCAGTCTGCAAACAGTTGCTGCCACACAGCTTGACCAGGGGAATAGCCTCCCCTCTTCCTCCAAGCCAGAGGGACACCCCAAGTGACTCCCAGCCACTTGGAAACCAGAGACCGAAGTCTCTCTTCCTCCAGACCAGGAGGGAACCAACCAGTGACTTCCAGTCACCAGCAAACCAGAGGTCGAAGACCTCTCTTCCTCCCAACCGGAGGGACCCCTGGACTTGCAACCCACAAGCCCAAAACCGGAGACAAGTCTCCCTTCTCCTGAATCCACAGGAGGAACCCGATCCCCAGCAGGGCAATCGGAAGAACAAGATAACCAAATGAAAACGGAGAAACAAAAACACGAAATGAAAATAACTTCAGCAAACAGAAAGCTGAAAGATGAAATGCACAATATGGCTCTCAATAGAGCTGACTGGCCTGGATCTGATCCACGGTCCAGTGAAGATAGATCTTCAGATGAAGCTTCCTATCTCTCGTTCTCTCTTCTTCTTTCTCTTCCTTTTCTTCTCTGCTTCCTTCTCTCACTCGCGAGCTCTCTCTCTTTCTCTTTTTACTTCTGCTGCTTCTCTCACTCTGCCACTCTTCTTTTTCTTCTTCTACTCTATTCTCTGTATCGTGGAGGCACTCTCTGCTCTTCTATTTCTCAGCTTCTCTCTTCTATCTCTTCTTCCTCTCTTTTCCTTCTTTTTCTCTTTTTCTGGATCGAAGGGCATTCTGCTCTTCAGGCTTCTGCTTCGATCAGTCTTCTTTAGTGGAAGAAGACTAGTATATATAGTAGCAGCAGCAACACACTGGCGCGTGTGGCTTCCACGTTTCCAGCCCTAGAAATTCGGACCACGTGGCAGCTTCCTGGTTCACGAGCAAGGCACCTCGGATCACGTGCCCTACAATTCAAGGACATTCGTCCAGTAAAACTCAAGACTGCTGCGTTGACTCTATCAGCCCATGGCGTTGACGCATCGATGATCCAGTGATCAAGTCTTTAGCAGATGGGCGTGCTGCGTCGACGCCGCTCCACTGCTGCGTTGACGCATCGGTGTGTACTAGCAGCTAAAAGGTGTCGTTCCATCAACCTGCTGCGTCGACCCAACGAGCTGCAGCGTCGACGCTGCCAAGGTACTCCAGAGGTTGCAAGGAGTTACTTGAACTGCTGCGTCCACACTGCCAGTGGGTGGTGTTGACGCATCTGAGTAACCCAGTAACCCATTGGTTCTCTTTTTGTAACTGCTGCGTCGACGCTACTTGCTCAATGCGTTGACGCACCAGAATAATCCAGGAGCTTCTTTCTTGATTTGCTGTGTCCATGTGTCAGCCTCTCAGCCAGCTTCAGCACACGTGTCACAATCCTGTCTGCCCTTCCAGCCTCGAATCACGTGCCCTCCATAAGCTTCACGATCAGAACACATGTCAGACAGAGTATCGGATAAGTCATCAGTTTAAGTGAAGAACTCTATGTAGACTTGTAAAGACGATCATGCTGTATAGACTAAGTGTGTACAGTGTGAGGGAGTGTATAGACTTAGTTAGAGGGAGCCTGATGTACAGACTTGCCTATGCGAAGCCACTGTACAGACATTGAAAATGTGAAGCCAAAGTGTAGACTTCACGCTGTACAGACTTGAGGTGAAAACAAATGTATGGACTTTGACGGAGTGAGACAATGTTCAGACTTTGAAGATACACTGTGGATGTACAACCTTGGAAGATCATGGAGTGTATAGTCTTGAAAGTTTGAAGGCGATGTACAGACTTTGATGCCCAAAGGCGATGAACAGTGAATCAGTGTATAGACTTCAAAGTTCACTGAAGGGTGTTCAGACTTCGTTCCACCGACCAGGGTATTGAATTTGCAAGCGTGAGACGCTGAATGAGACGGTGGCTGAGACGAATGCTGTATAGACTTTGAAATCTGAATCGACAGAGCAGGGTGTACAGACTTTGAGAGTCTTGAAGGATGTACAGACTTTGAGGGCTTTGACGGCCAATGAACAGACTTGTTCGAATGTCTAGACTTTGCATGAACAGTCGATGTGTAGGCTTGAAGAACTGAAGCCCACGTTGTATAGACATGACCTAACAGTCCAGTGTATAGACTTGAATAGCTGAAAGCTACAGTGAGAGAGTGTATACACTTGACCAGATCAAGGGCAATTCGAGTGTACAGACCTCATGCCATGAGACGCTGAGAGAGACAGTCCAATGTACAGACTTATGAAGACTGATGCATGAACAGTAATGCATAGACTTAGGAGCATGAAGGCCAATGTGTAGACATCAACTATCAAGACGCTAAGGAAGACGGACAATGTACAGACTTCCTGTAACAGTCTGATGTACAGACTTCATGAAGCTAGACCAGCGGCTGTACAGACTTTGAAGGAGGACAAATGTATGGACTTGGTGACGTGAAAGCGATGTACACACTTATAGCGTTGACACTAATGTCTTGAGAATGCTCACAGCGTTGACGCTGCATGAGACGTAGGCTGTACAGACTTAGCATGTGAAGACTGATGTGCATACTTGCTGAGTTGACGCTACAGCCCAATGAGTTGACGCTGCAACGTATATTCTTGATGATCAACTGATGATGTATAGACTTCATCAAATGAAGAAACTGAACTGAAGCGTCGACACATCAGCTCAAGGAGTTGACGTACTACTGTATGGACAGATACAAAAATGACCAAGGGGTCGACGCATCGGCACACTGAGTTAACGCACTGCAGTGACAACTGTGCAGACAGAGTGTAGCAATGAATGCTTTATGCATCAGTTAACATGACTGAACATCAAAATATATTAAACTAAACTGAGCAGTAAGATGACTGAACATTTGATTAACTCACATCAACAACCAATCATCAAAACCAAATCAATCATCAAAATAGAACATCAATGCATGGTGACTCACAGTGTATGACTCACATCAAAACCAATCATCAAAACCACAGAGGCACAACAATAAGGAGTGCCAGACAGCATTCGCCGAGCTTAAGGAGTTCCTGGCTTCGCCACCGGTGCTCTCCAAGCCCGCCCCAGGCGAAGTCTTGCTGCTCTACCTCTCGGCGACGCCATCCACGGTCAGCTCGGTCCTAGTCAGAAATGACTCGGGAATCGAAAGACCAGTCTACTACACCAGCAAGGTGCTCAATGAGGCCGAACGGAGGTACCCCGCAATCGAGAAACTCGTGCTAGCGTTGGTTACCTCCGCAAGGCGCCTCCGCCCCTACTTCCAGGGGCACCCCATCACCGTGCTAACCGGCGAGCCGTTGAAGAAGATTCTGGCCCACCCCGAGGCCTCAGGGCGACTCGTCAAATGGGCCATTATGCTCGGTGCCTACGACATCTCGTACCGGCCGCGATCAGCAATCAAAGGCCAAGCGCTCGCCGACTTCATTGCCGAAAGCACCATCCCCGCCGAGGACAGGCCTCCGACCACGACCGGGCCAACCTGGGAACTGTTCATCGACGGATCGTCCAACTCGGCAGGCAGTGGTGCGGGGATACTCCTGAGGTCCCCCGAAGGGATAGAGCTACAGTACGCCTTGAAATTCAACTTTCAGGCATCCAACAACGCTTCTGAGTACGAGGCCCTTATCTCGGGAGCACGCATGGCCGACGGCTGGGGGTCGAGCGAGTCAGGATCCACACCGACTCTCAACCAGTCGCAGGTCAGGTCAACGGCGAGTATGAAGCTCGGGAGGCACCCATGATCAAATACCTTCAGTTGGTCCGGAGCCTGGCCCAACAGTTCGAGGAATTTGGGGTAGTCCGGATAGCTCGGGAGCAAAACTCTCGGGCGGACGCCCTCTCTCGATTGGCCTCCTCCCTAGACCCGGAAGGTACACGATCGGTCCTCCTAGAAGAGCTAGAGCGCCCGAGCATTGACACGGAGCTCCTCGCTGTTGACTCGGCCACTCCAAGTGACTGGCGCTCCCCCTACTTGTCCTGGCTACAAGACTCCCAAGAGCCCTCCGACCCTCGAGAAGCCCGCCGAATGAAGTATCAAGCTCGGCGCTTCGTCATCTTCGACAACACTCTCTACCGAAGATCGTTCAACGGTCCCCTCCTGAAGTGCCTCGGTCCCGACGAGGCAGGCCGAGCCATCCAAGAGATTCATGAAGGCCTGTGCGGAGCACACTCAGGGGCAAGGTCACTGGCCAGAATCCTGTTACGACAGGGGTACTGGTGGCCCACCCTGCAGCGCGACTGCTCGGCCTATGTTCAACAGTGCGACCAATGCCAGCAGTTCGACCACTTGGTCCATCAGCCGGCTACGGAACTTGTCACCCTAGCCGAGCCTTACCCTTTCGCTCGCTGGGGAATCGATATCCTTGGGCCATTCCCAACGGCCCAGTCCCAGAAGAAGTTCATCATCGTCGCCATCGACTACTTCACCAAGTGGATCGAGGCCGAGGCTACGGCAAGGATCACCGAGACAGTCGTTTGGGGCTTTGTTTGGAAATCGATCATTTGTCGCTTTGGCATCCCCCGAGTGATAGTAAGCGATAACGATCGGTAATTCGACTCTCAGTACTTCCGAGATAGATGCGCCGACCTAAATATCCGCAACCACTTCACTTCGGTCGCCCACCCTCAGGCCAACGGGCTGGTTGAAAATGCCAACAAGACTATCTTGAAAGGCATAAAAACCAGACTCGGCAAGGCTAAGGGTAGCTGGCTCGAGGAATTGCCTAGAGTACTGTGGTCGCACCGAACAACCCCCAGGACGGCAACCGGTGAAAGCCCTTTTCAGTTGGTATATGGCACCGAAGCCGTCGTTCCATTGGAGATCGCCAATCCGTCTCTCCTAGTGATCAGCTTCGCACTCGAGGCAAGCGGGTAAAAATTGCTCGAGAACCTCGACCTAGCAGACGAACTCCGAGAGATCGCGAACATCCGGGCAACGGAGTACCAGCGCCGCCTCACTCGATACTACAACGCCAAGGTCCGAGACAGACGTTTCCAACTGGGGGACTTCATCCTCAGGAAGGCCGAAGCCTCTCGACCACTAGAGGCGGCGGGCAAGCTATCACCCAACTGGGAAGGCCCCTACCGAGTGGTCGAGACGCTCGGAAAAGGTGCGTACAGGTTAGCGACAATGGAAGGGGAACCTATTCCTCGGACATGGAACGCAGCCGCACTACGCAAATTCTATTTTTGAAATTGTACAGCAAGATGGACGGAATAAATCCCTTTTCTTTTCATTCCAAACCATTGGTACATCAGATAGGCAAATGCCAGTACATCACATAGCAAAAGGCAAAAATCCGTCTAACACCGCCTCAAGGGGTCATCGCTCGACTGACTCGGTCTTGATCTCCTCGCGTCCAGCCACTGACTCTGCCTCGTGCGGAAACTGGCTCGGACAAGAGGTGGTCAAGCCAGTTGCCTCGGGTGGCCCGTGACAAAGGTGACAGAGGGATTGCAGGAGGGAGGCCACCTTTAAACGTTGAGGAAGGCTACCTCCCAAGTTGGCAACAACCAGGAAAAAGGAGCACCGTGAAAGCCTCCCCTCTTCCAATCTGCCAACTCCTTGGAAGGAAGGAGAGAGCAAGCAGCCCCCGAAGAGTGAAAGAAATGAAGAGCAGAAGAGGGAGAAAGAGGCTACAGACGGACGAAGGCTTCGGTGAGGAGGGAGCTTGATACGCCTCCTCCCCTCACACGGAGGGAAGTGACGGCAGGCTCCCCTGATGCCCCCATCCGTCCTCCGCCTCGGCGTCCACCCGAAAGCCACGCTGGAACTGAGAAAGGGCAAGAATCGTGCCTTCACACGTCGAAGCCCTCTCCATATCTGCGCGGCGACCATCGAACCTGTCTCGTGCACGCACGGCGACCGTGGGATCCGTTCAACATTACAGGGTAGCGGGAGCCCGCCGCTCCCCGTCGTCGGCGGCGTCACCCTCCGAAGGATCCTCCATGCTCCGAATACAAGGGCACAACGCAGAGTGAAGAGGAAGGAGCGAGGAAAGACTGTTAGAGAAAATCCCAAGTAGTGAAGAGGAAAGGGCGCCTTTCGGTCCTTCTTATAGGCCAAAGGAGGCTACACGCCTTAAATGACCCCCCCCCCCTCCTCAGAAACACGCCAAAGGATTTCTCCCCTGAACAGTCACCTCCAACTCCTCGTCCCCCGCCCTAGCGGGATTCACGAAGCGGCCTGACATTCAAAGCATGAGGAACGGAAAGACGCCCCGTCAGAAGCCTACCAAAACTGCATGCGAAACCCACACAGGACATATCGGCACTCCCAACCACTCAAGATCCGCCAACCAAATCACGGCAAGGATGGTACTCAAACGGAGCAAGTCATTTATTATCACACCAAAAGGAAACCCTCTAAAACGAGGGAAGAGAGACCAAAAGGGAAGGAGGTAAAGTACATCAGGCCTCGGGTCCACTTTGACATTCGGGAACAGCGGGAGGAGACGCGTCACCCCCGGCGCCTTCGGTGATGGCCGGCTCGGACACTGACCTCGCCTGTGCGAGAACTGTCTCGGTCGTGAGCCCTCCCAAAACGCCCGGAGCCGGTGACCCCGGTGGAGGCGACCCCTCCGAATCTCCCCCGACCGACGAGGAAGAGCTGGAAACCGACTCATCCGAGTCATAACACTGGCCGAAGGGGAACTCGATCGTGGAGTTTTACTCATCGGCGTAGTCCACCGCCCTGCGATAGCCCTGCTTGAACCCCTTTCGAGCACCCCGGCGTAGTGCTACCTCGTAATAGGGTAGGGCGGCTTCCACCAGGTCGGTCGAGTAAGCATCTGAGCTCCTGTAACGCTCGATTACCTCCGCCTCGACCTGCTCCGCCCTTCCGACGAGCTCGACCCGAGCCCGCTCCGCCTCGGCCGCGCGCTCCTCTGCCCGGGCCCGGTCCGCCTCAGCCTCAGCTCGGAGACGCTCCGCCACCTTCGCCCGATCTAGCAGCTCGGCGCGTTCGAGCTCCCAGTGATTGTCTAGCTCGAGGTGACACAGACGCTCCTCCTCCAAGGATCGGCTTGTCCTCTCGAGAGACTCTCGGGTCTTGGGGAGCTGTTCGGTCAGCACCCCGGCTTCCAGTTGGCTCGCCCGCGCCACCTCCCGGAACGCGGAGAACTCCTGCCGGAGCCCCTCATGCTCCCCCTTGAGTCGGGCCAGTTTCCTCTCGCAGCCCCCAAGGGTCCAGGCAAGGTTCGACCGCTCCGCCTCCGTCCGGGCGTGCGCCTCCACCATCAAAGCCACCGACCGAGCTATGACTAGGCCGCCCTCCATCAAGACATCAAGGATCCCGGGGGGGGTATTACGCCTTTCTCCCCCCTTCGTCCTTGCGGCAATCGACCGGCAGACCCGATACAGGTCGCCCGTAATGCCGAGCCTTTCCAAGGGCTCCGACAGAGGGGACCGCTCCGCCCGGGGCACCCCGCCAGCAGACTCCGCCCGAGCAACGGAACCAACCGCCTCGCGCGTCACGGTCGGTTGGGGTTGCGACGCCTCCCCGGGCGAACCCCCAACCTCGACCGGCGTCGCGGGACCGACCGCACCGGGAGCTCCAAGCACCTGGGGCTGCAATGCCCTAGCGGGCGAACCCCCAGCCCTGCCTGTCTCGGCCCGCACCTCACCAACCGGGACACCACCACCTCCGGCCGATCCTCCGGCCTCGGCGTCAACTACTTCGACATCGGCCCCCTCTGCCTCCGTGGGGGGGAGACCCGACCCATCGCCGCCCTCTGATGGGCCCCCGGTCTCCTCGGCCCCCTCTCGCCTGGCAGGTGGGGGAGCTGGCCCCGAGGGGTCGGCCCCATCTTGCCCCCGAGAGGGGAGCGCCGCCGAGCCGGAGTAGCCCCCGGCGGTAAGAGGAAGACCGGCCTTCTTGGCCCGTTTCTTGGCCTTCACGGCCTCCCGCAACTTTCCCGCCATGGGATCCTTGCGCTTTATACCAGTTGGCCGTGAAGACCCCACGGGAGCCACCCCCTTGCCCTTATCTCGGGCTTGGGCGTGACCCGCAGAAGCATCTGGTTCATCGGCCGCCGAGTCATCTCCCAGATCAATGACCTCAGCAGCTTCCTCCAGAGGTTCCCGCCTAACATCTGCCACAAATGGAGAAGACCCGGTCAGGAGAAAGAAAGTAACTACCATCCCATGAGAAGAGCCTCGAGAGCGGTACCTGTCGACGTCAACCGCGTAAGCAAGCACCGTTCGATGTTCTCCAGCGTCACCAGCTCCTCGGTCGACTGGCGGTTACCCAGCAGACGAGCGGCCTGCCGCTCCACGTGGGAAGGGAACTCCTCCGGGCGAGGGGGAAGATTCGGATGAAAATTGGGCGAGATCGGACATCTCCAAAACTTGTCCGTCGCCTCCGCCTTCACCCAGAAGAATTGGGTCTTCCACCCCTTGTGCGAGGAGTCCTTCGCAGCGAGGGAGATGCAACTCCTGTTCCTCCTCGCCTGGATGAAGTAAAAGCCCTTCCCCGCCGACGGGTGCGCTTTCAACTCGAAAAAATAATGAAAGAGGTCCAAGGAAGGAAAAATGTCGTGCTGACGACAAAGAATCCGAAAGGCGGAAAGAAGGAGATATGAGCTGGCCACCAACTGAATAGGCGCCAACCGAAAAAACTCGAGAAGCTGGAGTACAAGAGGCTCGAAGGGAAGGCGGAACCCACTCTTCCAAGCCAGAAGGAAAGTGCAAATGTGCCCCGTACGGCTGTCCAGACTCGTCTCATACGGGGCGGCGGTAGCAAAGCTGTACCTGAGAGGCAAGGGAAAGCGATGCTCCAGCTTCCTCACCTCGGCCTCCCCCAACTCACTGCAGTTGGAGACGGGCTCCCGCCTCACCTGCCCGATTTCCAGAGGCAGACCAGCCATGAAGCCGGAAGATGATCCCTCGCGCGAGCTCGAAGACTCCGGAGGGGAAGGAAGTTGTCGGACCGCCTCCGCGGTTATCCTCGCCAACTCCTCAAACGCCGCCGCAAGACTCTGCGCCTCCACTGTGCCCTCACAGCGCATCAAGGAGCCCCAGAAGCAAAGAAACTAAGGAAAGCCCAAAACCCTGAGAAGCCTAGAACGACGAACAGCGCCCAACGCCTATAAAACCCTGGAGGAAGGCGGCGCGTCGTTCCGTGCTCTGAGAAAAGGGGGGCCCCTTCAGTTCAAATCCGTCAGGATCATCATTACGGGCCCAGGCGACCACTACATGTGGCTCCATCACGCCAACAGAATTCCACCCACCTGAGCCACGCCGGTCCAAAGCCTCAAAAGCTACTCGACCGAGCCTTCATGGCTCGGGAGTAGGAGGGGGACAAGTGGAGAGGGGGATTTCTGTAGCCCACCCAAAGAGCAGCCCAACTAGACCCAACAGGGTCCAACGAGGCAAGCCCACCTAGGTGATAGCCCACAGGGCCCACCCAGGGAAGAAAAGCCCAATAAACAAACACTCGAGGAACCAACTCTCCCCGGCGGCCTCTAGGCTCGGAGGGCCCGAGTGATGGTCAGGTCATAAGGAAGGTCCGGCCCAAGCCATTTTCCCCGCCCGGGAGAGACAGGCATTAGCCGACCTATCCGACCCCTCTTTCACCGAGCTATGCTCATCGCCCGGACAAGGCTGGCGTTTCAGAATCTCGGCCAGACCAGATATTACCCGTTCGTGCTGCCGTTAAGAGTCCCCAACGGGCAGGGGAGTCAAGAAATCACCGGACTTCAAGGCGATAACGTTCCCACGATAAGGCCATAAAATCCCACATTGAGGACGTAACTCCCGCCGGAGACCCCTCAGCTTGCAGGACTCCTGAAGGCGGCACACTATTTAAACCAGGGCTACCCTCCGACGGAAGAAGAGAGCCATTCAGGTACTCATACACCCAAACTCCTGAGCAATCTGCTTCACCCTCTGGTGGAGAGGAATCTCGCGCGCTAGCTTTTCTCCTCCCCATTATTGCTTCCACCACAGCTCTACTGACTTAGCCATCGGAGGGTTTTACCCCAGGGAAGCCCCCTGGGCCCTCTAATACGTTTCCCTGTCTTGCAGTTCATCTTCAGGTGATCCACAGCCCGCTCAGGATACAAGCGCGAGATTTCGCCTCTTCACAAAGATTTGAAGAAGAAACAAAAATTGTAAATGAAAAATATGATGTTGTAAATGGTGTGAATGAAGAACTGAAGAAAACAATTGAAACCTTGGAAAAAGAAAACTATGATAAACAGACCTCCCTCGAGGGCATGACTCAAGGTATAGAAAATTTGAATGCCATTCTGGGAACCAAGGTCAACTTCAGAAGAGAAGGATTGGGTTTTAACCCAACTAATAAGAAACGGTTTGATGTTAAAACCATTTCTTTTGTTGCTAAAAAGGGAACATCAAAATACAATCCTTTGATAAAAATGAATTGTGAAGTAAACCACAATGAAAAATCTGCAAAAAATAATAAACAAGACAAGCTCAGTGCCAAGGACAAGGGCAAAGGGAAAGTGGACATGTCTCGAGGTCCTAGCACACATACCACTACACCTAAAGTAAAAGATCAGGTTAGGGGTCAACCAGTTAAACCCCAAGTCCAAGGGAAACCCAAAACCAAAACAACCCAAGCACAACAGAAAGGTCGATGCAACAATCAACCTGCATCGACACACAATTCATCTGGGTCTCACACTTTTAGAAGTCAAGGTCAGAGCAGGGGAATCTCAGGTCGATGCTACTACTACAGTGCATCGACCTATCCATCGTTCCAAAGCCCCTATCTTCACAACTCTACTAGGAAAGGTCGAGGCAGCCTTTATATAGGGTTGATGCAACAGAACATTCAGAATTCCCATCCTAATTAGATGCATCAACCCTACCATTGGAATGCTCCTGTGCAGCCTAGGTTTAGAACTTCTATGAATCAGAATTCTTATGGATTTTTCCATTCCAGATTTGTTCAACCTAGGATCTCCAGTGCATACACACATTCCAATGCTCATTGGACCAACTATTGGCATAATAACTCTCATGCCTTTAAAAATAAGAATGCCACACCAAAGAAAAAGATAATTAAAAATAAGAATGTGAACTAAAGATAGCACAAACAAAAAGTTAAGAAATCTACAACACAAGCAAAACACAAAATACAAATGTGGATACCGAAACAACTACTATCTTGCTTGAATGATTGACTACTGTTATGGGGCCCAAATAGTCTTGGGTTTTAAAATTTTCTGTCCAGTTGTGTTTGCAGGTATGCCTGGCAGCCAACCACAATAGGTGGTATCTTGACAGTGGCTGCTCCAAGCACATGACCGGGGACAAAGGAAAGTTCTGCTTATTGATGGAGAAAGATGTTGGTCATGTTACGTTCGGTGGTAATACAAAAGGGAATATCATAGGGTCAGGTAAAGTTGGTAAGTGTTCATCCTGCTGCATAGAAGAAGTATTACTTGTTGAAGGACTTGCATATAATCTTCTTAGCATCAGTCAGTTATGTGATAAGGGCCATAAGGTTGTTTTTGACTCACTTGCATGCACCATTTTTGAACCTAATTCTAAAAAAATAAAATTCACTGAAAAAAGAGTCAATAACATCTATTTGGTTGATTTAGATGAAGCAGCACATACAAATCTGTGTCTTACTGTAAATAAAAAAGACTTATCCTGTCTTTGGCATCGCAGGTTAGGTCATGCTAGTTATAATGTGTTGCACAAATTAAATAAATTTAGCATGGTAAGAGGTCTACCTGAAATATCATTCAAGAAGAACAATAAAATCTGTGAGGCTTGTACCCAATGTAAACAAACTAGGAAGTTATTTAAATCTAGAATTGAGAACATGTCTTCTAAACCATTTGAGTTGATTCATATGGATCTGTTTGGACCTTCTAGATCAGCTAGCTTATCTAGTAGTGTTGGATATATGTTATTTTGATGATGTTTGACTATGACTCATTGATGAGTCCTATTTGCATTTGATGATGTCAACACTCTTGCATTCCAGGTCATTGTAAGTAAAGTGTAAGAAGTCATGAATGACACACCAATCTAGGCAACTGTGTGGGAGAATGTTGTGCATGTATGTCACACGCATGATTCTCTACCTTAATGTGATTTTGATGATGTATGCCTATGAGTTACTGATGAGTCTATCCTGCATTTGATAAATCCATATTCATACATTTCAGGTTATGATAACATTGGCAAGATTCTGTGTAAGCAAAGTCTGAAGGAAAAATCAAGTAAGGCTGAATTCAAGATATAGAACTCCAAGAGCAAGAACCTTTCAAGTTGAAAGAGAAATTCAAGATACATGGTTGCACAGAAATCGAGACAACTGGATGAATAGAGCATCAAGTCCCTCAAGTTCTATAGAATTTTGAAAACCAAAGACAAAGAGTCGACTCCAGGAGTCGACACATTTTTATCAAGGTTCTGTTTGGCGCAAACCCATAGGAAAGAGTCGACTTCAAGAGTCGACACTTTTGTTTCAAGGTTCTATCTCGCGTTCTAGCCTCACCGCACCAAGGTCCGAGCAGGTTACCGTTCACACAAGCAAAGGTCGATGCACTGTCCGAGCATGTTACTGTTCACACAAGCAAAGGTTGATGTACATTATGCCTGGCCTGAAGACCAAGGTCCAAGCAAGTTAATGTTCACACAAGCATAGGTTGATGCACATTATGCCTAGCCTGAAGACCAAGGTCCGAGTAGGTTACTGTTCACAAAAGCATAGGTCGGTGCACATTATGCCTATCCTGAAGACCAAGGTCCGAGCATGTCACTGTTCACAAGACTAAGGGCGATGCTTGTTCAGTGCCAGAGCAACCTTTTGCTAGCCCAAGCAAAGTCGGTGCACATACGACACAAGGTCGGTGCACATGCGACACAAGGTCTGTGCACATATGAACCACGGTGCAATAAGGTCTGAGCATACAACAAAGTCTGAGAACATGTGACTTTAAGGTCGGTGCATGTTTTGGTCTCAACACTATAAGGTCTGTGCACATTCACTATTTGGCAAATCAAGGTCGGTGCACATTTTCTTTCAATACTACAAAGTCTGTGCACATCTTGAGGGAAGGTCGGTGAACATTTTTCTTCCAACCTTATCTAAGTCTATGCATGTTTGACTAAAGCATAAGAAAGGTCTGTGCAATGTCTGCCTCCAACATTACAAGGTATGAGCATACTCCAGTCAAGGTCGGTGCACATATCTTTCCAGAGAGTGCTATAAATGCATCCTCACTTGGAAGTGTCGACACCTTTATCACAGAGTGTCGACACCATGGGCTTCTAGAGTCTGATACTCAAGAAGAATTCTTCAGGAGTCTTGACACCTCTATCCCAGCAGGTCAACACCTTGGTGATTCCAGAGAGCGTTAAAGATAGGACTCCTTAAAGGAAGTGTCGACACCTTGTTACAGGAGGTCAACACTTTGGTATTCCAGATAGCGTTAATGATAGGACTCCTTAAAGGAAGTGTCGACATCTTGTTATAGGAGGTCGACACTATGGTCTTCCATGGAGCATTTTATTGGCTATTTTACTAAGAAGTGTCGACACTTCCCTCACAGGAGGTCGACACCTTTGTTCTTCCAGAACCTTTCAGGCTAGTTTTCTGTCAAGTCAATGGAAGATCTCGAGAGAGAGAATGGGTACCGCAAATGCCCAAATACATGGATTTCGAGGTCTGGATGGGGTACCCAGGTTTGACTTTTGTCCTTGTCATCATATCACATCTTATCTACTTTTAGGAGATGGCTATGTCAGAATCTACAGTTGGGAAATGTCACTTCTTACAGTCTACCAGTGGGAAAAAGTCAATATAGTATGTGACCTCATGTGACTTCTATGCGCCAGATTTTATTGGAAAATGACACCACACAGTCTGCCACCTTAAATGCTGGCATGTGACTTCTGTCCTAGCAGTCTTCAACCAGACAGAAAGCAGGCTTCAGCCCATGAGAACTCAACACCTCAAGAGGGCATTTAAAATGAAGATCTGAAAAGTAACTAAAGAAAAGATTTGGTTTGCTGTCAGTCTGCCACTGTCCTATCCTTGGACTAGAAGTAATGCCAGCTCAAGCCAAATCCTACAGAGTCTCTTCCTCAAAGACAAGAAAAGCTTTTGGAGAGAAAATTTGGAGGGAAAGTTCTTCACCACATTTCCTTGTGGCTCGGCTATAAATATCAAGCTTCTACAAGAAGAGAAGCTGCTGCTACCTTGGGAAAAAGCCACATCCTTGAGCCTCTAAGAAGAAAACCTATGAGAAAGAAAGGAAGGCAGTGAGAGCAGCCCAGCACCTGCAGACTCCAGTCCAGTGCTGCAAGAGATGAAGAAAAGAGAAGCCTTGAGAGAGAGAGAAAGAGCAGCCCTGCAGTCTACTTGAGCTTGAGAAATCAGATCTTCAGATCTGATATTTGTAGTTGCAGTCACCAGCCTCCACATCATCATCCTAAGCTTCAGCTGGTGTTCATTCTTTTTATTTTGTTATGGTTTTCCCACTACACTTGTAGTGAGTTTTATTTTATGATTTTGTTCATCCAGAACCGTCTCTACCGGTTTGTGTGTAGGAAGACAGACGGAGGTCTGCTCTGGTCTGTGGAGAACCATCCCTACCGATTTTGTGTGTAGGAAGATAAACAGCGGGTTTTTTCCTTTCTGTGGTTTTTGGGCGTGTCCCAGGTCAAGCTGTGAGTCAACAGGAAAGCCTCACCGGGTTTGGTGAGGGGTGGGCGTAGGTTGGGTTTACAACCGAACCACCTTAAAATCCTTGTGTTGTGGTTTGAACATCTTGTGGGCTTGCTCCATATCTTCTATCCCCTTCATAGGTTCGTGTGTTTGCTGTATCAATGGAATTCTGATTGCTTACTATAGCACACTTCATCATATTGCTCACACACACACACACACACACACGAGGTTCAACGAGCAACCAACTTCAATTCATGACATTCTGGTTGATCTCCAAAGTTCACACATACAGCTAGTTATCACACTTAGTTGATATGTGTTTCACTTAGGCCATTCTGTTTCATGCCGCTGTGCATTGTGCTTAAGTGATTCAAGTAATTTATAGGAGAGGTTCATACTTCTGGTAGCTAAGTTTTAAATAGGCCATAGTTTGTGAGAGGATCTATTCAACCCCCCCTTCTAGATCCCATTGCACCGCCCGAGACCCAACAAACTAGAGGCACAAAAATCAAGGAAGGTGGTAACACAGAAAGATGCACGGAAATCCAGGCAACAAGCATGAACAGATATCAAGAAATGGTTGGTAGGCACAGAAACCAAGAAAGAGCTTGGCAAAAAAAAGAAAAGATTATTCTACAGTTTTTAGTCTGGTGAAGACTAAGATCGATGCACATTTTAGTTCTGTGCATATCAAGGTCGAGGCACATTGGCTACCTCTGAAGGAAAGGTCGATGCACATGCCCAAGCTGAAGCACTAAGGTCGAGGCACATTGGCTACTTCTAAAGTAAAGGTCGATGCACATGCCCAAGTTGAAGCACTAAGGTCGAGGCACATTGGCTACTTCTGAAGGTAAGGTCGATGCACATGCCCAAGTTGAAGCATTAAGGTCGAGGCACATTTGGCTACTTATGAAGGTAAGGTCGATGCACATGCCCAAGTTGAAGCACTAAGGTCGAGGCACATTAGCTACTTCTGAAGGAAAGGTCGATGCACATGCCCAAGTTGAAGCACTAAGGTCGAGGCACATTGTCTACTTCTGAAGGTAAGGTCGATGCACATGCCCAAGTTGAAGCACAGTAACTAAGGTCGATGCATGTTACTGTTCATGAAGAAGTTAAGGTCGATGCACATTACTATTCATGAAGAAGGCAAGGTCAATGCACATCAGGCCAATGCAGACCAAGGTCAATGGACATACTATTCACACAAGGACAAAGGTCGATGCACATGCTGAAGATTGAAGACTAGGGTCGGTGCACTTTTGCTCCATAGCCTTACCAGGTCGGTGCACATTTACACGTAAGCTATATAATGTCGATGCATATGCTGAAGACTGAAGACTAAGGTCGGTGCACATTTGCTTGATAGCTTACAAGGTCGATGCACATTTCACTTCTTGCTTTGCAAGGTCGGTGCACATGCCAAACCAAGGTCGGTGCACATGTGCATTTCTGCTTACAAGGTAGGTGCACATTATGTTAGATTGCACATGCAGGTCGGTGCACATATGCATCTTAGCCATAAAAGGTCTGTGCATTTTTTATCTTCAACGCATATAGGTTTGTGCATGTTTTCCTTCAACACATCTGGGTCTATGCATGTGTCACATATCCAAGTCTGTGCACATTCACATTTGCATAACCACGTCTGTGCACATTTGCCTAACAAAGTCTGTGCACATTCACTTTTGCATAACCAGGTATGTGAACATATCCATGTCTGTGCACATTTGCCTAACCAAGTTTGTGCAGATAAAGGGCAAAGCTTATCCAGGGTCTATGCACATTTGGAATTCAAGTCTACGCACATGTATAAGTCCATGCACATTGAAGTCCAAGCTTGTCTAGGGTCTATGCACATGTAGAGAGAAAAGTCTATGCATATACATATTGTTTGATGAAATGCCTCAGTGAGCGGCTCCCAAAGCCTCTTTTAGCAAACCTGCGGTCTGTTCAGAAAAGAATCTAGAGAGCAAAAAGAGGAACCGTAAATGCCCAAAAACACGTCTTTTGAGGTCTGGAAGGTGTCCTTAGTCAGTCAACCATCCTTGTCATCATTGGCTTGCTAAATCAATCCTTTTGGTCATTGGAAAAGCAGGTTACCATATCTGGGAGTAGTCACCTTTCTTGGTATCCAGCTTTTTGCTCCACCTAATCAAAGTTCTATGTCACTAAGATCACCAGGACAAAAGGACATCCTTGACTGTCCTGCCAGCTGAAGAAAAAGAAGATGCTACATATATTACTTGGGAAGCTCTACTCACATTCTCTCTGATCAACCAAGGTTCAAGAAAGCTAAAACCTTTTTCTGCTACCCCTCTGGCCAAATGGAGGCTGCCAAGACCCAAGCTCCCTGAAGATTTGGAGAGTGTCTGAAGACCTTCTTGGCGGGAAAGGTTCCCTGGGCTCTTCTATTTATATGAAGCTTCCTCAAGAGAAGAAGCGTTGATGGAGTTAAAAGGCCAAACCTAAGAGAGCTATTGGAGAGAGAGAAAGAGCCACGCCATTGAGCATTAAAAGAAGAATATCTATGAAGGGAGAAAAGAAAGAGTGCAGCCCAGCTCTGGTTCCAGCTAAACCAGTGGTGAAGAAGGAAGAAGAAGTTAATGAGAGTGCAGCCCCTCTCTGCAGCCAGCCCCCAAGCTTAGTTGAGCTTCATCATGAAGCCACAGTGCCTTCTTCATGCCCTACAGTTAGACTTTCATTTTACTTTTCTGAATCAATGTTTCAAGTGTGTGTCCGGTGCTCTGTTTAGAGATCGGAAGTGAGTCTTTGGCTGTGTTCAACCTTGTGTGTTCTTGGGAGACTGTCCCAAGTGTCATTGCTACACTTGTAACTTGTGTTTGTTTGTTTTTCTATGTGTGTGTGTGTGAAGGACCTCATCCTCATGTGTGTGTGTGTGTGTGTGGGCGTCGTCCTCTTGTGGTGCTGCACTCGCAGCGTGTGTGGAAAATCGTCCCTACCGATTTGTCGAAGGAAGTGGAGCTGCGTTCGCAGCGTGTGGTAAAGCCTCACCGGTTTGGTGAGGGGTGGACGTAGGTCTGCGGGTTTGCAGACTGAACCACCTTAAAAATGCACTATGCTGTGGGTTTTTCTTTATGAGATTGATCCATCTTTTCAATCCCCATTCACAGGTTGGTGGGTGTGTTTCAACGCATGTATTCTTGGTTATCTCCATCGCACATTCAAGCTCGTAGGACCGTGCTTTGCCGTTTTCACTTGAAGCATCTACTTATTCCGCTATGCTTTATGTCTAAGTGCCTCATGTGCACTCTAGTTGTTGTTTATGATTTAATTAGCTAAAGTTTTTAATTGGTCATAGTCTTTCAGTAAGATCTATTCAACCCCCCTTCTCGATCCGGTTGCACCTATCGGACCCAACAGGTAAAAGATATGGATTTGTTTTAGTAGATGACTTCTCTAGATATACATGGGTATTCTTTTTGACTCACAAAAATGATACTTTTAAACAATTTCAAGTATTTTTCAACAGAATAAAACAAAATTGTGAGCAATCAATATTGAGTATTCTGTCTGATCATGGTGGAGAGTTTGAGAACTCATAGTTTGATGATTTTTGCCGGGACAATGGAATAAATCACATATTCTTTTCACCAAGAACTCAAGAACAGAATGGAGTGGTTGAAAGAAGGAACAGAACCTTGATGGAGATGGCTCGGACTATACTGGTTGAAGGTAACATGCCAAGAAGGTTTTGGGCTGAGGTAGTAAACACCTCTTGCTACATAATTAATAGAGCCTTGGTAAGACCTTATACTCAAAAGACTCCTTATGAGATATTAAAAGGTAAGAAACCTTCACTAGCTCATTTCAAGATTTTTGGATCAAAATATTTTATCCATGTTAACTCAAAAAGAGACCTTGATAAATTTGAAGCCAAGAGTGAACCAAGAATTTTTCTGGGATATTTTGAAACTTCTAGAGCCTATAGAGTCTACAATGTTAAATCTCAAACTATTGAAGAATCACCACATATTGTGTTTGATGAAAGCTCTATCTAATCTTATACTCATTTCTGCAGGGACAAAGATGATGGAGAAATCCTGGAAAATAAACAGGAGCAGAATGGAGATCAAGCTGATGAAGGTGAGATTGAAGGTTCAGGAGTTCAGGGGGAGGTAAATGCAAATCAAGGTAATCAGCTTACCAATATTAGGGTGCTCAGAGATCATCCTTTAGAAAATATTATTGGTAATCTGCAGGAACCCCCTAGGACTAGATCTCATTTCAGAATAGAGAATGAACTTAACTCATTTGCTCTAGTATCACAAATTTAACCCAAAAATATTGAAAATACCTTAAAAGATGAACACTGGATAAATGTCATGCATGATGAACTTAATCAATTTGAAAGGAACAAGGTATGGCACCGAATTCCTAAACCTACACATGGCTCAATTATAGGCACAAAATGGGTTTTAAGAAATAAAACTGATGAGCAGGGAAAGGTTGTTAGGAATAAGGCTAGGCTAGTGGCACAGGGGTACAATCAAGAATTTGGGGTAGACTTTGAAGAGTCATTTGCTCCTGTTGCCAGGCTAGAAGCCATTAAGATTCTTCTTGCATTTGCATGAGCCTAGGAATAACACTCCAACAGATAGATGTCAAATCTGCATTTTTAAATGGCTTAATAAAAGAGGATGTCTTTGTCAAACAACCTCCTGGTTTTGAATGTCTTGATTTTCCTGCTCATGTGTATAAACTAGATAAGGCTCTATATGGACTGAAGCATGCTCCTAGAGCCTGGTACGACAGGTTGAGCTCCTTCCTCATAGGTAAAGGCTTCTCAAGAGGTGAAGTTGATCAAACTCTATTTACTAAAGTAAATAACAAGGATATACTTGTTGTTCAAATTTATGTAGATGATATAGTCTGTGGGTCAACTAAACCATTCTTGTGTGAGAAATTTTTGACATTAATGACTAATGAATTTGAAATGAGGTTAATGGGAGAACTTAAGTTTTTCCTTGGATTGCAGATCCGTCAGATTTCTGACGGAAGCTTCATCAATCAGTCTAAATACATTAAGGATATGTTGAAGAAATACAAGCTAGAAAACCTCAAGGCTATTGTTGCACCAATGAGTACATCAACTAGTCTTGATGCTGACCCAAAAGGTAAACTAGTTGATATCAAACTATACAGAGATATGATTGGATCCTTACTTTATCTTACTGCATCTTGTCTAGATATCTAATTCTCTGTGTGTTTATGTGCTAGATTTCAGGCTAGTCCTAAGGAATCTCACATGAGTGCTGTAAAAAGAATTTTTAGATATCTATCTGGCACCCATGACTTAGGTCTATGGTATCCTACTAAGTGTGAGTTTGAGCTAGTAGCTTACATTGATGTAGACTATGCAGGGTGTAGGATAGATAGAAAAAACACTAGTGGGTATTGTCAATACTTAGGTGGTTGTCTAGTGACTTGGGCATCTAAGAAGCAACACACTGTTGCTCTTTCCACTGTTGAAGTTGAGTATGTAGTAGCTGGAAATTGTGCAACCCAGGTTCTCTGGATCAAACACCAACTTATTGACTATCACATAAAACTTGGATGCATTCCTTTTCTCTGTGATAATACCAGTGCTATTTCATTGACTAAAAATCATGTTCATCATTCTAGGACTAAGCATATTGAAATAAAATATCATTTCTTTAGAGATGAAGTAAGTAAAAATGAAATTAAACTATATTTTGTAAAATTAAAAAAATAAATTGCTGACATATTTACTAAATCTCTTGGAAATGAAAGATTTAAATTCTTAAGAAGAGAACTTGATTTATGTAAATTTCAGCATGATGACTGATTACTTGAGTTCTTTTTTGCCTAGAATAAATGCCTTCTTCATGATTGTTGATGTGCACATGATTCTGATTGACTGGTAGAAATAAAATGAGGATGATGTTTGCATACATTGCATTGCATAAAGTTCATCTTGATCCCAAAGGTATATCAAATGATATGTTGGGAGAAGGGCAGATCACTTTCTGTCTGGAAACCCACACTATGTGTAGAGGTTAATCCTCCGCCAAGTACCTTGGGACAAGAGTGTGTCTTGCATCTTATTATCTATGCTCATGTTAGTCAAATCTTTCATATGCTTTGAATGTTGTGTCAAGCATTAGAGCACCTAGTCAGGGGGAGTTCATGATAGGTTGCTTAGGTTGATTCAAATCAGGTTCATGTTAT
This sequence comes from Amorphophallus konjac, assembly GCA_022559845.1. Taxonomy (NCBI): domain Eukaryota; kingdom Viridiplantae; phylum Streptophyta; class Magnoliopsida; order Alismatales; family Araceae; genus Amorphophallus; species Amorphophallus konjac. Next base: position 109,624,331 of record CM040128.1, on the reverse strand, counting down.
TGTGTTCAAGTAGATGTGAGTGTCCCTCAAGGAATGTTAACACCCATAGTCGACACCATCTTACATAAGTTCTGTCTGTCACTTCCTGAATTTTCAATTCCAATTCTGATCTTCAAGTCAACTGAAAATACAATTTTGATCAGTTGAAATCCTTTCTTTCAATACTTATTCAGTGGTATTGCATATATATTTTCTCATGAAACTCTCTTGCATGAGAATCTTCTCCTAAATCTGAAATAATGACAATCTGATATGCTTTTCACTACTCTAAGCTACTAAAATCAGAAATCTTCTTTTATAAGAATTTATGATGTACCATGAATGAATTGATGGTTTAAGTCTACTGAATTGTAGAGTCTAAAGACTAAACTCAAAAATAAGGCTATTGATCACACTTAATAGCTTTCAACCATACCTCACATGTCATGTCTGGTGAAATTTCTCAGAATTTGAAAGTTCTTGAGTTAATGAATTCTTGGTTGAGAAACGTGGAGTGTGTATTGTGTTTAAACATAAACATTTCTATAAAACCAAAGGGCAGCAATGTCAGAATTATGAGCCAACAAATGTGCAGGTAGAGCAATGACTAAATGCACCGAGAAACTAGGTTCTTTATCAAAAAAATAAAGAAATCCTATGTCATGAAGTGCTCTAGTTATCTCTGTTCAAAAGCTTAAAACAAAATGGTTAGTTGCACTAAGTAACTAGGGGTACTATCGTCCAATCAATGTGTACCCTTAAGTCAAAAGGTGTAAACTACTCCTAAATGAAACAGAATGGTAAATTCTACTGAGTAACAAGGGGTACTGGCATCTAATCAACGTATACCCTTACGTCAAAAGGTATGGGTTATACCTAACTGTTCTGAAATTTATAAACAGAAAGAAAAGGTAAATCATGTTGTAATCCTATGGTGAAATATCAGAACTATAAAAATTATTTAACTTCAATACATGTCCCAGTCACTCCTAAGAAACTCACTGATTTTGGGTGAGTAAGATGAAGAGAAACCAAATCTGCCATGATTTATGTAGTTCTGGTTTATTGCTATTAAGGGTTAATGCAAACTTATTCAAAGAGTATAGTTGCTAAACTCTAAGCTTCATCGTTCTTAAACCAAATGTCTATCAAGGTTGCATTATATTGAGTCTTATACTAGAGGAATCTAAATCTTGTATGCTTGTTTAATGAATGTTAAATCAGATTTGTCAATATATTTCCTCCTGTCCTTTCACCATCATGATATTGTCATCTCTATTTCTTCTTAAGCACACATTGTTTCCATCCCTTCTTTTGCTGATGGCAAAGGGGGAGAGATTTTGATTTTTGATTTGATGGCATGGCAAAGGGGGCAAGATTTTAGAGATTTCATTGAGATCTATAAGGGGAGAAAGCTGAAACTGAAATCTGTCTCATATTGCATTTGATTGTGTCTATCTCATATTGCATTTGATTGTGCCTTCTGAATATTCTGTCTCATAATGTTGAGTGTGTTGCCAGCAATGTATAACAGAGTTGACATCATCAAAATGAGGAAGAATGTTATGTCTCCTCTAGATTTGATGTCAAGTTTTGATGCTGGCAACAGTCTGATTGACCTTATTCTTTGACACTAGCAACACTGTGATGATTTGTAGTTTCTACTTAAGTCAGAATAAGTTCATGTTCATTATAAGGTCTATGCATTCTCATGCATTGAGTAGAGTCAGGTCGGTGCATATATTCACTCCAGTTCAGAAGGTTAGCACATATGCAGAAGTATTACATTAACAGGTTGATGCATGTTTGCAGTCTAGTTTAGAAGGTCGATGCATATATGCATGTTGCATTAGAAGGTCCGTGCACATGTGCATTCTTGTCTAGAAGGTCGATGCAGCTGTACAAGTCATACACTACCAGGTCGGTGCACCTTTGTACACATGTCAATGTTGCTATGCACTATATACTAGTTGTTGTGCTATAAGCTCGGAGCACTTTGTACACAGGTCGATGTTGCCAGGCACAACATGCTAGATGCTATTTCATCAGGTTGGTATATATCATAGACAGGTCAATGCTATTGAGCTAGCGAGTGTAGCATAAGGTCGGTGCAACAAAGGTTATCTTTCTCAAGGTCGATGCACCTTGTGCATCTGTTGTAAAGTCAGATCAATGTTGTAAAGTCTTGCGTCAATGCTTTAAGCATCTTCATCTTACATCACCAGGACAGGCTGACTGGCCTTAGCGGCACGTCGATGTTATAGTTCATGATGGACTGGCTTGAGTACTAACAGGTCGATACACCTTCATTACACATATAGCCTTTTTGACAGAATAAGGTCTACATGTGTGACTTAAAGGTAGATGCTATTATTCTATCTTGCTGCATGTGTTAGTCATGTTGGATTAAACAGGTTGATGCATCTTGTCTATGAACTGATGCACTTGCTGAATTTCATACATTCACTCACATGTTATATTCTGTGATTATAATCAAATTCTCTGAAACATTAAGTAAGATTAGATCTTCATCGTTATCTTAACAGGAACATCATAATAGAACAGCAAGAGTGATTCGGGAAAAGACTCAAACATGTCTGAAGAATTAAGTAAAGTCACGTGGGTCATATATGACCCCCAAGGCGGGAGGCCAAATTGAATATCCTGCCACGTAGATCAACTTTTCCTCTGCTCCTGACACGTGGATCTTTGAGATGCTCTTTCGAGACTACATTATTGGGCAGATGTGTGTCTTCCACGCGCCAAAATTTGAAAAACTTGTGGGGCCCCAAGTTTCACTCTCACCAAGATAAATACTGAGCCCAAGCATTCCAGTTTGAATGAAGAGAAAAAAAAAGAAGGAAGAAAGAAGAAAACAAGAGAGCATCAGAGAGCAGGACTGTTCGTGAGAAGAGTTTCTATGAAGAGTTTGAGAGAAAAGAGCTCGTTGCAGAAGAGAGGGAAAGAAATAAAATAGAGTATCGAAAGTTTAGAAGAAGGTTGAGAGAAAAGAGAGGGAGAGTAGAAGGTGTGCTGGTCTTGACTTCTAGATCAAATCCAGAGTCAAATTTCCTCTAGAGATAGAGCTATATCTTTTATTTCTGTCATCATCTTTCTATATTTGTTTCAATTCTCTTTTGAGTTCTGTAAGTTGTGTAATTAGCGGATCAAGCTGTGAGCCAGCGGTGAGGATTTGATCCTCAGTCAGCAAGCTGTGAAGCTCAGGGGATTTAGAAAGCTGTGATGCTCAGCGGTCTGTAGGGATTTCATCCCCGAAGCTGTGGATCAACGGGTTTTGCAAGCTGTTTGTCAGCGGAAGCCTTACTCAATTGAGTAAGGGGTGGACGTAGATCTCAAGCTCGAGATCGAACCACCTTAAAATTGATGTGCCTTATGTGTGATTGATCATCTCTTCATTCCTGCAATTTGATGCATGTCTAGGAACGTTACTGCTGATCTGATTTATAATTTCTTCATCTTACATTTACCTATTGATCGATAATACAGTGGTATATCAAAAGGCTTAGTCTTAAGGATAGGTTACGCCTATCTGGAAAATTGATCCTTGCGTGAGGAGATTATTGAATCAACCCTCTGCCCAGTACCATACTGAGTTGTCTGAACAATATCTTTTGGAGTTCTTCGTAGTTAATTGACATTTGTTATTTGATCTCCTAGCTGCTCATTCACTTTGTCTTAGAATCTTCATTCATAGCAGAAGTTTTTTTTATTCCGCAATTAATTTCTACTATGTGCGCATAGTTTGGGATAGATCTATTCACCCCGTCTCTAGATCTGTAATTCATCCACTTAACTATCACAATAAGCTGAACCACAGACGTGTAAGCATTACCATCAACTCAATCAACATGATAGATTCTACATGAGTTGTGTGGAATTTATTGTAAACAACAAAAGGCTTAACTAGGACAACTAACAACGAAACCTAACATGTAGAAATAACATCAATCAAAATTTTATTTACAGACCTGTGTCTTGATCTTTACTTCCTGCTCATTTTTGTTCAGCTCCAAGGCACCCTGCACCCAAAATTCTCATTTGGAATTTTTGGATACCCAAGTTTTCTTGGGTCTTTGATGGTTAGCAGCATTTCTGACCTGTAAGTCTCTTTTCTTTGCTGCGATCAATTCATCACTTCCCATCCAATGGCAATTATCAAACATATCTCCATACTCACCGTAATAAAAGCAGCACACATGATAATTCCCATTTCTCTTGTGTGCATGGGCATTGGTCCTTTGGGAATGAGCATGGAAGTTAACCTTTTTGGCATGAGGGTGGGTTCTTCTTTTCAGATGCCAGCAGTCCTTGACTGTGTGGCCAATTTTTTCACAATGGAAGCAGCAAGGAGGATGATTTCCTCTGATGCCCTTAGGTTGTGTCGACCTCCTCTGAATGACGTGTTGACGCACTGGATCGTCCCTGGGCCTTTGAACATGAGTATGATGAGCATACTTCCTTCCAGAGACGGCCCGTCCCTTAGCATTGCTTTCGGCATTGTGTCTTCCATTCTTACTTGTTCTTAGTTAATCATTTTTCAAGATAAAACAGTCATGCATAATATGACCAAGCTGTCCACAATAGAAACACTGAGCATTCAATTTATAGGAAGTATGGTGTTTAGCATTGCCTTTCCTAGCATGCATATCAACACAAACAAAATCATTTTTCTATTTTTGTCTTTGAGTTTTCTTTTTCTGACTTTTGTTTAGTTTCTGTATTTTCTGGGCTGCAGATGGCTTTGGGGGATGACCTGAGGTACTGGCTTCATTTGAGCCAGAGGCATAAGAGGTGTAAAACTTGTTCCCAAAGGACTTTCTATTTACAGGTTTATACCCCAAACCCTCTCTTTGAAGGTTCACTCTAGTCCCCAAAATTCTATCTAGATTATCTTTGCCCTGAACAAACTTTGATAGAGAATTATTTAAATCCTTGATTTCATTCTCCAATGAGGAGACGTGCAGTTCAGATTCAGCAAGGTCCTCCTCGCACGTAGCCAATTGCTCATTGAGCATGGCATTCACACTTTTATAATTCTCAATTTCTAGTTGAAGTTCATTCAGTTTTTCAGAGCAATCATTCATGACATGCATTGTAATACCCTACAAATTTTTAGTTTAGTATTATAATTGATTAGTGAAATTATATTCTGTTAGACCTAAATGTTTAAATTCTTAGCCTTATATTAGTTATTTTAGTCTTGTAAATATATATATATATATATAATAAATAAAAGTTTAAAAATATTTGGAGGCTAATTGTTTAAAAAAAATATAGAAAAGGGTTAAACAAAAAAAGGGACAAAAATGCAAAAAAAGTAATAAGGTTAAAAATGAAAAAAATAAAAAATTTAAAAAAAAAGGCTGGCGGCCGCCCACGTGGGCGCGCACTCGCGCGCGCTCGCACGCGGGGCGACCGCGCGGGTGACGCGCTCGCGAGCGCGGGCGCCGCCCCGCCCCGCCCCCTTTCGGCTGCGATCTGCGGCTGCGGCTTTTAAAAAAAAAATTATTTGTTTTTTCCTAATCAACATCTTAGTTCTTTTTAAAGTCTAAATCTCATGTGCATTATATGCATCAAAAAAAAGAAAATGACGGTTAGTCAAAAGTTTAGGCTGAGTGGGGTTGGTGGAGGTTTGAAGGTCAAACTTTTATTAAATAGTATTAAAATAAGGATTAAATCTCCACCCCTGATTAAATGAAGGGTTATGATTTAATTAGGCCAAACCCCTATAAATAGCCCCCAAGGGAGCTTCATTTGCTCCTCTTGCTGGCTGAGTACGAGAAGTGCAGAAGGAAGGGTGATGTGGCACAGCCTAAGGTTGACTAAGTATTAATTGATGAGCCTAGGACCTAGACCCGTAAGCATATAAGAGTAATTAACGAACTTACACTAGCGGCTCACTCGCAAGGCGCATACAATCTCTCGAAGGTACCAGGGGATGATGGCGAGGGTCCGAGGTGAGACCCAATGATCCTAAGTGACTTAGTTGGCTTAGGCTGACCCCCAAAGGGCCTGGGATTCCCAACTTTGTGGGAGGCCGGCACGCCGGGGCGTGGGATTGGGTGACACTCGCTCACGAACTGCGGTGGACACACTATTGACTAATTGCGGGATATGACACTCTCTCACCGTTCAACGGGCATGCGAGGCAATACTAAATTTGCAAAGTAAAGGCCATCACGGGTAGTATCAGATGCTCACCTAATTGGTGTGAAAACACCGATCCAGCTCGGAGACGAGGGTGCGCCGGGAAGCGTGGGTATACACCCGAACGCTGCGACGATGACGCTTGACCTGAAATTTAAATGAAGTACAGCACTACTCCTCTCGCAGGAGGGGGGCTCTTGGGGTGGGGGTTAAACTTCTTACAACCAAAACTACCTCCACACAGGGAGGGGCCTTCAGCCGGCCAAGCGGGGTGGGGGGAATTATGATAGAAAGCCGATTTTCCAAGCTCTGCCGGTTCTGTCAAACTTCAGAATCGCTGGACAGGGTGTCGGTGATGGCGCCCCCACGGAGTCAACTGAACTCAGATCTTGAAGAAACTGGTGCCAAAAGTTTCCCAACTGGTCGAGGATGATGTCTGAATTTTTGTGGAAATTTTGAAACTCGGTGCTGATCGGGGCAGTGACTGGAGCAGGATAGCTATGTTCTGTCTTGGGTTGGTGCAGAACTGATGCAGTCTGTTGCAGAAGGTGCTGTGGACTCTCCCGAATTTTGATTGTGACGAAATTGGGGTCGGCGCGACCGTTGTTGAAGTAGATTCGAACAGGAACTTGGTCGAAGTAGCTTCGAGTAGGAACTGGCGGAGCCGTAATCGGAGGTCGGAGAAGAAAATGAAGAGCTTCTGAGTGGAGGTCGGTCCAACCTAGATTGACAGGTGCAGAACCGCAGGGGCTGACTGGCAGAGTTACCCCGGGCACTCTTGAACTCCAATTGAGATGAGACTGGCAATGACGCGTCCGTGGTCGGAGTAGCTTTGAGCAGGAACTGGTGGAGCTACAATCGGAGGTCGGAGAAGAGAGCAGTAGTCAGATGAGTGGGGACAGGTCAAACCTGGAACCACAGGGAGCAGTCTGCACACTCTGGCAAAGAAAATTGGAACTAGGGGCTCCGGTAGTCGATTGGTTCCCTTCTTCTTAGAAATGAAAGGTAACTGGACGAGGTTCCTGCCCTCCGAAAATGGTGCCCAGAGCTTTCCCGTACTGGTCGTGGTAGCTTCAGTTCTCAGCTTCAGGTCCTCGGACAGGGGCTGAGCGCGCAGTCGGACGAGATCTGCTCCACCGAACAGCTCCAACCTTGGAAGCAGGCGGGACCATCACCGTTGGAAAGCCGACTCAAAGACGATTCCAGAAATATAAGACTTGCCACTTGAATCCCTGAGGGGAAGTCGTGGCTGCCTCTGCAAGACACTACAACTCTGCTGCCTGCGACAGGGATAGAATATGGTGGAGAAGAGAGTGTGGGGGAGAGGATGGCCAAGGGATTATGGGGTGGATGGGGTGATTAGTGGCTGTGGGAAGGAGATGGGATGTGTTAGAGGTTTGTGAGGGATATGGAGATAAGGGTGGGGGGGGGCGAAATGGGGCTGGAGAGAGCTGTGAGTTGAGATGATGGGATGGTGGAGTCTTTTGGTGAGCAATGGGAGAGCAAGGGGAGGGGGGCGAATTTGGCTTGATGGTGGGGAAGGGGAGGGCGGACAAGGATGATAGGGGAGGTGGGGGAGGTGGGGGAGGTGAGGGGGCATAGCCCTAAGGGAGGGAAGTTTGAAATTTGGCCTAGGGAGGAGCCCCTTCAGCCTTGGGAGAGGGAGGGGGTGCTTGGGGAATGGTATTAGGTAGGTGGTGGTTGGGTGGTGGAGCTAGGATTGGTGGAAGCTTTCTTGGGACTAAGGGGGAGTTAATGGGGTGGTGGGTGGTTGGGGAGGGTCTTAAGTGAGGGGAGGGGAGTTAAGAGGTAGGTGGGAGACGGGAGAGAAGGTGAGGGGCGCAGCCCTCTTGTTGGGAGGGAGAGAGAGAGAGAGAGACAATGAGAGAGATATAGAGGGATTTGGAATGCTTTCTTTAATATTCATGCAAAGGTGCTTACATGGGGAGAGATGGGGCCTATTTATAGGCAACCACTCTTTACATGACCAAAATAACTCTGACAATAAGATAAAATACCCAACATGTCTTAGACTCAATCTATTAGGCCCAATACTAAGGTACTAAGGCCCAATTAAGCATTACAAGAGAAATGGACTAGAACAACATGACTCAATAAAGGAAAATACATAAGATAGGACTCAATAAAATGAAAATACATAAGATGAGACTTAGAAAATGAAGATAACATGTGTAGATCATAGTCAGCCCATATCAAGAGTGTGCAGGCGACCCGAGCCAGAGGGAGTGTCTTGAGATGTCCTCATCAAAGGGGCTGTGGGCTGATTAAGAAGGTGGTTAAGTGTCATTAAGCTAAGTGATTAAGCTTCTATCACCTTAATTAGTATGGATTAGCATGTTTAAGATGATTTAGGGTATGTAATTAACATCTTTAGATATAGTCAATCTATAGATCCTTATTTCACTATGGGTGATCATGGATTAGTCAAATTTCCATGATATCATTAAGTTAAAGCATATGATTAATGGTATAATTAAGTGATTAATGTCTTAAAATTAGTAACGGTGTATGATAAACTTATAAAGTTTCCAGAATCATGCAATCTTGTGTTCTAAACTTTCTATAAAAAATTTCTAGGTCTGAGTCAAATTATTTTCACGTTTAAAGATATTTTAATATTACCTTAAAGGTGTTTAATTATACTAAAATACTAAAATATTATATAATATCACAATAAATTGTAGGAATGTATCTTACTGTAAGATCCATGTGCATAAAATGTTTCATAGTTTCTGGATCACGATATTTATTTTAATGAATTTTCATACATGATAAAATATATAAATAATTATATAGAAATTATGGACATTATAGATCATGTTCACCAAAATCTTAGAATTTTACAGTATGGTTCTGACATTGAGTGTGTTGTATTCTGAAAATATCAATAATTATTGATGTCTGCAAGTAATATTGCATAATTGTTGATATTTTATTAGAAGTATAAAATTATAGAAAAAATAGAAATACTATATGCAAAATCTTGAAACTTTACAAGAAGACTTAAATGCATGTTGGAACTAATTGAGAAAATTTCCATCTAATTGTGATAACAGAATCTTTACTGGTATAATTATCAATATTTAAACAAATAATTAGAAAATTGAATAAATGTTAATATTTGTGAAAAATTCTGAGATTGTTACAGAATTTATATATGATAATTATAAGTTAGTTCACAGTATGTTTTAGTCATTTTAAGCATTCTGGATATATTTCTCTATTTAAAAGTTATTATTGTAAATTATGGAAAATTTTAGAAACTGATATAAAATTTGATAACTTAGAAATATTAAATGAAATATGATGAAAAATTTTATATACGATACTTTTGTCTGGAACAACGTTCTGTAAATTTTTATAAATTATCTGATCATTTTAGATATATTTATTTGATTTATTATTCATGATATATTTTTCTTACTTAGTCTGAAAAAAAGTAATATAGTGTGAAAAATAATGAAAAGTTTCAAAAACGATATTTCTATTATGAATGATGGTTTGACAAATTATGGTGATTTTTAAAGTATTGTGGGTAAATTTAGTTAATTTTCCATGCATATGAAAATTTATACAATTATGAGAAAATTCGAATTCCTACATGAAAATTTATGAAAATTTTTCTGTGTAATGTCACATGTAAATGTGATTTTCAGTAAAAATTTGAATAATTTCAGGATATAGTAACTAAATTTAGTCAACTTATGATATATGCTGAAATACATGTAATTCTAGGAAAATTCAAATTACTACATGAAAAATTTTATGTGTAATTTTACATATAAATATGATATGCAGAAAAAGTTAAGTAATTTTCATAACATGGTACCTAAATTTAGTAGATTTTTGATACATGTTGATGTACAAGTAATTCTGGAAAATTATAATTTCTGTCTGAAAATTGATGAAAATTTTATGTTTGGATTATTCCTGTAAATGTATTGATTTCCTGAAATTTCACTGCATTCTGATTTTTGTAGATAGAATTTGAAATTTTTTGATATATATATATATGTGTGTGTGTGTGTGTGTGTGTGTGTGTGTCATTATATTTGAATAAGATGAAAATTTCAGAAATAAAAAAAAAGGAAATTTTTAGAAATGATATATTTCATACTCAATGTTCACAGCATAATTTGTGAGTGGCATTTGTCCATTTTCTATAAGTCATACATATAGTTACCGTATTGTTATTACTGCAAAATGGACACTGCCACCATAGGGAGAGACTGGAACCAAACTGTAGAAATGCCCCAATGGGGAGGTTCACACTGCACTGGTCCCGATGGTAACGGGGATTGAAATCCTGGAGGTGGACAAGTACCACTTGTTAAGGTGGAGAGGACTTCTCCTAGTTCTGCGCAGTAACCAAGACTCATCACTATTTACCTAGGTGATCGAGTACCGACTGACTATCCTTCTATGAGTTGTTTGGGCACTGTGTCTGGCTAGTTATATCACTGTGATTAATTACTAAACTGAAATTGAAATGACTATTACTGTTTACTGAGTAATTATTCAAATGACTATTACTGCTTACTGAGTCATTATTGAAATGACTATTACTGCTCACTAAACTGAAATCGGAACTATTGTTACTGCTCAATGAAATGATATTGAAATGTTATTGCTTATTGACTGTCATTGCATTTTATTATTATTACACTGTAAATGTTTACTGTTAATGAATCTCTAGTATATCAAATGGTGATTTGGAAATGGACAGATTAAATATGTTTGGATCCTTTTACTATGCGTGAGGCTATACTCCGCCTAGTACTGGAATCATTCTACTGATAAATGAACTGAATTACCTTGGATAGTAATAGTTACAAATGTTGAATTGTCAGTGATAAAATAAAGTTTTATTGTATATATTTTATTTATAAAATGTTGATATCATGACTTATGATCAAAAAAATAATTAAGATTGGGTTAAATGTAGTAATCTCATGTGTTATCTATTTAAAATTATGCCTAAGAATGATTTATACAATGAAATGTCATAAATCACTTTGGATATGTTTTTACATGTTATGACTGGGGAGTATGCTAGTCTCTTACTGGGTCTATTCGTAGACTCACCCCGTTGAACATTTTCAGGAGAAGCGGTAGAAGAAAGCGAGGAGTGATCTCGCAGAGTTCTCACCGCGGCTTGGATTTACTCCGTATCATTACCTTAGGTAGTTATGTTAGAAGAAAAAAATTGTGTGTGAAATTTGGTTATGTAATAAATGACTTGTTAAGTTATTACTTTCTATTTTTGATTTTATGTGGATGAAGACATTTGAACGTAAGCTGATGATTCGAGAAATTTTATTTCCGCTGCAATAATATCTTAGTGTTTATGTGAAATTTTCAACCATAATGTACCGTTTGGGTTGTCCCACTGTGACGTTCTGATCGAAATCCGACGTGAGTCTTTACGACTAGATCGGGTTTGCGAGTCGGGGCGTTACAGAAAGTGATATCAGAGCCCACGGTTGAGAAGTTACATAAATAGTCATCAGCTTAATCCACATTCCTAAAAGTCATGAACTAGTAGGTTGTTTTGACGAAAGCCTAACTGTATTACTGTATTGTCAGAATATGGCGGGAGGAGGTCGTCGTGCAGTTCAGAATGACGATACTTAGGAGGAGCCGAGAAGACCCCCAACTCCGCCCCCACCACCTTTGGTGGATTATGGGATGTTCATGCAAGGCCTGGTTGAAGCCATGCAAACTCAGGCTCAGACACAGGTGGCACTTCAGGCTCAACTCCAAACGCAAGCAGCATCACCCCGAGAGCAGGACTTTGGAGGGGTGATTATGATGGAGAGATTTCGGCGGATGGCTCCGCCCTCTTTTAAGGGGGAGAGTCAGCCAATCATGGCTGAAAAGTGGCTTCGCGAGATCGAGAAGATTTTTCCGGGTCATCCGGTGTGCAGATGATGACAAAATAAGTTTGGCGGCATACATGCTACAGGAGAGAGCAGACGTATGGTGGGCGTCTGTGCTAAAGAATCAATCTGACAGACTGGAGCATAAAATTACATGAGAATAATTCACGAAGCTATTCACGGCAAAATACATACTGGAACATGTAGAAGACAAGCTAGAGTAAGACTTTTTGGCCCTAACTCAGGGGTCGAAGACTGTGCTTGAGTATGAAGCAAAGTTCGCGGAATTATCAAAATATGCACCACGCATTGCTACAGATGAAAGGAGGAAGGTGAAAAAGTTTGTGGCGGGACTTCGACAATCACTTTGAACCTGTCTAGTTGCCCTACATCTTACTACGATGGAGGCGGCTCTTGGCGCGGCATGTCGTCAAGAGAGCGACATGGAATTATATCAAGAGGAGAAGAGGACTTCAACAAAGAGACCATCGGCACCATTTCACCGGTATGACAAAGGCAAGAAGGTGATGATCAATCTGTCACGATCACTCGTGGCAGCGAAGATCACACCACTAGCTTGGGGCAGCAACAAACCCGAATGTAAACAATGTGGCAAGCGACATGGCAAGGAAGTATGCTGGATCACTACCGGTAGATTTCTCCACTGTAGCGAGAAGGGCCACATGGTTCGAGATTGTCCGAAGATGATGCAATCTGTAGCGGCTCGGCCAGTAGCAGCAACAGCAGCTCCAGTGGCAGCCAGACCAACAGTAGTAGCAGCCAGACCAGGAGCAACGAGATCCGCAGGGAGACCACGAGCACCAGCTCTGGTGTTTGCACTAGCTAGAGAGGATGCTGAGCAGGCGGAGGATCTCACCGAAGGTACCATCTCTATCAATGGTATTCATGCTAGAGTATTATTTGACACCGGTGCCACACATACTTTCATTTCTGAGAAGTTTGCTAGTCAATTGCATGAAGAATTTGGAATTGAGTCAGTAGAACTAGACGTGCCCCTGTTGGTGCACACACCTGCAAGAGCAGTGTCTACCAAGAGGCACATCCCCTCATTGTCAGTTAATATAGAAGGAAGAACTCTGCCTGGTTGTTTTTGTTGTTTGCCTATGCAAGACTTTGATGCTATCCTAGGATTGGATTGGTTAGAAGAGCATTACACTCTGATAGATTGCCGAAGGAAGAGAGTTATTTTTTACATCCCTAAAGAGAAAGAGTTTTCTCACCCCCTACTGAAGCATATGGCTGGAAAGAAGTTAGTAGTTTCATCAATGAATATTGTGCGAATGTTGAGGAAGGGCTATGATGCATTCTTGGCAAGCGTAGTCATAAAGTCTGATGCTGACCAGTCACCGACTGTAGCAGAGATCAAGGTCGTTTGGGAATTCCTTGATGTGTTTCCAGAGGATTTGCTCGGGTTACCACCTACAAGGGAGTTAGAGTTTACCATTGACTTGTTTCCTGGCACAGCACCTGTCTCTAAGGCACCATACCGAATGGCCCCAGTAGAATTGGCAGAACTGAAAAAGTAACTTCAAGACTTGTTAGACAAAGGATTTATCCGTCCAAGTGTGTCATCATGGGGAGCTCCGGTTCTATTTGTGAAGAAGAAGGATGGTTCTCTTAGGTTATCGGTTGACTACCGTAAACTTAATGAGATGACCATTAAAAATAAATATTCTTTACCCCGCATAGATGATTTGTTCGACTAGTTGCTGTAAAGTTTCACACAGCACCTACGGGCGACGCAGCGGATAACAAAAATTTTATTTGCCCGATCCCGGTGTTATGGAAAGCTTAATCTGTGCTCTAATCGGTGTTTCTAAGACCCTAATTACGGGTTGCGTGTTTCACCTTGCGCGGAACGACGCTGTCCGCTAAGCCTGATGCAGAGAAACCGAGCCGCACAGCTATGCGGCCTCTAGAGCAGATCCACACGGACCCTTGCACAGCGACGGTACCTCCCCGGCACAACTTTCCCCGGCTCTAACACCTTCTGAGAGAGAGAGAGCAAGGGGGAGAAAGGGGGAGGATAATCCTCTTCTTAGGCTTAATGCTTGATTAGCCTAAGAGTTGGAAGAGATCGAGAGTTCAAATGAACTCACGTAGGTTGGCTATATATAGAGTTTTGGCCCTTTTCAAAAGACCTCCAAAGGACCAAAATTGTATATATGACCATTTCATTATTATACTCATGTATTAAGCCCCATTTACACTCCTTTCTAAAAGGAATCAAAGGGAATTAATACATACACCTGTATAATAATTATCTGTCACCCAAGAATCCATTGTGTGTGATCCTCTAGGTCCATAGTCACTCTAGTTTAAGGCCCATTAACTTCTAATTCCTAATTAGTAGTAAATTAAACATATTCTTCGCTTCTACAAGAGCCGAATAATAGTTTAATTTATTCCGAACCTTTCGATCACGTTGGGTCAAGCAAATCCGCGTGATCCTAGAGGACGCCGGGTTTAAACCAGCCTGTCTGGTACCTGTAAGTCCACAGTTACCGCATCGATATAATCCCTCGCTCATTCTATGAGTCTGGTACGATCGAGGGTACGGTTTCTGTCAAACCCCATGATCGTGCCATTTGACTATGACCTCCTTAAAGTGTATGACGTCCGTTCTAAACGAACTCACACGACCCTGGCCAGGGATTTAACGGAGCGTCAATGTCATGACCCATTAACTGTCTGATATATACCCGACAGTGAGCGATCCCCTCTTGACCATTGATGATCTTCACACGTATCCTGGAGTGGTTAATGACTCGGCAACTCATGACTTATGGTTAAAGTCACTTAGCTAAGTAATTAAACCATTCCAGTCCTCGTGTAAGATCCGATCAATGTCTCAGGTCAAAGGACCAACGATGCTACTGTGACCGTTGGATCTTCAGTTGACATTAGGTATAATCAACCATCTGAAGATCCAATAGCGGATCAGTTCAGTGCACATCCTCCAAGGACATACACCTACACATATGTGTTGGTGCCCCGCACCAATGACCATGAGACTGGTCACTGACACATCATGTGTACTGGTTTAATAGGTAATCAAAGTCCCCGAGTGATTACCCTCCAACCAGGAACAGTTTAAGGTATGTGTTCATGTAAAGTCAGTCTCATGTTCGAGATCCCATCTCGAGCTGACTTTACAACCACATATCCTAGGGACAACGTAAAGTAACACAATCGCATATTTACGCTCAAACACCACTTTATTAATGAACAAGATCGTACAACTATTGGGCCTACCCGACCCGAAATTGGCCTGTAGCACACCAACACTAACAATCTCCCACTTGAACTACAGCCAATTTCCCACAACTTTGAGGCCCATCTTATCCCGATGACGCTCAAATACAGTCTGTGTCAAAGGCTTAGTCAGTGGATCTGCTATGTTGTCTTCTGACGGTACACGCTCTACCGTCACATCTCCACGATCAACAATCTCCCGAATAAGGTGAAAGCGCCTGAGAATATGCTTTGACCTTTGGTGAGATCTCGGTTCCTTCGCCTGGGCGATGGCCCCATTATTATCACAAAATAATGGATGGGAGCTGTTATCTCGGGAACTACGCCGAGTTCCAAGATGAATTTCTTCATCCAGATGGCTTCTCCAACTGACTGCCCCTCCATTCAACATGAATACAAATTCAGACATGGATTTGCAGTTATCTGTATCTGACTGAAAACTAGAATCTGTGTAAGCTCTAAGCTATAGGTCCTCTCCTCCATAAAGCAGAAAAAGATCCTTAGCCTTTCGCAGGTACTTAAGGATACCCTTTACTGCCTTCCAGTGCTCTTCGCCTGGATTTGCCTGATATCTACTGACAATGCTTAAAGCATTGGCAACATCAGGCCGTGTACATAGCATTGCATACATGATTGACCCTATCGCCGAAGCATATGGTACCTTATTCATGTGTGCCACCTCCTCAGAAGTTTTAGGACTCATCCCCTTGGATAGGTAAATTCCATGTCTCATGGGAATGAGACCTCTCTTGGAATTTTCATCCTAAACCTTTTGAGGATAGTGTCTATGTACATGGATTGAGATAATCCTAGCATCCTTTTAGATCTATCTCGATAGATCCTTATGCCCAGCACATAGGATGCTTCTCCCAAATCCTTCATGGAGAAGGTCTTGGACAACCAAGACTTAGTTGATGTCAACATCCCTACATCATTCCCAATGAGTAAGATGTCATCAACATAAAGGACCAAGAAGGTCACTGAGCTCCCACTGACCTTCTTGTAAACACAGGGTTCATCTTCATTCCGAATGAAGTTGAAAGATTTGACAGCCTCGTCAAATCTTAAGTTCCAGCTTCTAGATGCCTGCTTTAATCCATAAATGGACCTTTGAAGTTTGCATACCTTATTAGGATGTGGCTTGGAGGTGAATCCCTCAGGCTGTACCATGTACACCTCTTCTGACAGGTTTCCATTAAGAAAAGCTGTCTTCACATCCATTTGCCAGATCTCATAATCCAGGTATGCAGCAATGGCAAGGAGGATTCTGATTGACTTAACCATGGCTACCGGCGAAAACGTCTCGTCATAGTCAATGCCTTGCCTTTGACGATATCCTTTCGCCACTAGTCTAGCCTTGTATGTGTCAACTGTCCATCTGCACCGATTTTCCTTTTGAAAATCCATTTGCAGCCGATAGGGACCTTCCCTTCGGGTACATCAACTAAGTTCCAAACTTTATTGGTGTACATGGACTGGATCTCTGAATCCATTGCCTCTTGCCATTTCTCGGAGTCTACACTACGGATCGCCTCCTGGTACGACTGAGGATCATCATCCTCATCGATACATACCTTAGAGGACCCCTCTGAGACATGTCCAACATATCTCTCAGGTTCTCTCGGTAGTCTACCAGATCTCCGTAGTGTCAGTGTTTCACCTTGAATAGGATCAACCGATACAGTCTCATCTAATGAGTTTGTGTCTATGGGTTGTGGTTCTTGGACCTCGTCCAATTCTATCTGGCTCCCACTATTTTTCTGGAGTAGATATTCTCTTTCCAGAAATACAGCTCTCTTGGCCACTAAGACCCTTTGCTCAGAAGGGTGATAGAAATAATATCCAAACGTCTCCTTTGGATATCCCACAAACCTACACTTATCGGTTCTCGACTCAAGCTTATCACTCTCGTTCTTCTTTACATGAGCAGGACACCCCCAAATTTTAATGTGATTAAAATTTGTTTCCTGCCCTTCCATATCTCATATGGTATAGAAGGAACTGATTTACTTGAGATCCTATTCAATAAATAAGCCGCAGTCTCTAACGCATAGCCCCAGAGAGACAAGGGTAGTCCTGACATAGACATCATGGATCGGACCATGTCTAACAAGGTCCTGTTTCTCCTCTCGGATACACCATTGTGCTGTGGTGTATACGGTGGAGTCCACTGAGAAACTATTCCATGGTCTTTAAGATAAGAAGTGAATTCATGGCTTAAGTATTCACCTCCTCGATCCGATCGAAGAGCCTTAATACTTTTGCCAGTCTGTTTCTCTACTTCATTCTTGTATTCCTTAAACTTCTCAAAGGCTTGTGACTTATGTCTCATTAAATACACATAGCCATATCTAGAGAAGTCATCAATAAAAGAAATGAAATAGAGATAACCTCCTTTTGCTTCTATGGACATGGGTCCACACACATCCGAGTGTATGAGCTCGAGAATGTCAACAGCCCTCTCACCATGTCCACCAAAGGGAGCCTTGGTCATTTTCCCCATGAGACACGACTCACAGGTATCAAATGGCTTGTATTCGAATGAATTCAAATACCCATTTGAGTGTAAGTGAGAGACTCTTTTCTCACCTACATGACCAAGTCTGCAATGCCATAGATATGCAGAATTCACTTCATCAGCATTGGAAATTTGCATAACATTAGAACGTGTATCTAATACATATAGACCATTGACTAATGAACCATTGGCTATAACCAAACCATTATTCATTATAGAGCACCCAGTGCTATTAAAAGCCAATGTATATCCAATGTTATACAAGCCAGAGATTGAAATAATGTTCTTAATAATATTAGGAACATAATAACAGTCATTCAGCTCCAGAATGACTCCTGAAGGTAAACTGAGGCGTGCAGTCCCGACAGCTTTGGCAGCAACTAAAGCTCCATTGCCCATCCTCAGTTCAATCTCCTTTTTGCCCAATCGCCTTCTATTTGCCAGCACCTGCACAGAATTGCAGATATGAGATGCACATCCAGTATCCAATACCCATGATGTGGATTCCATATATGACAAATTAAGGTCTATGACAAAAATACCTTCATTTAGAATTGCCTTGCAATTCCTTTTCCAATGCCCAGTTTCCCCGCATCGAAAATATTTGTCTTCCTTTTCATTCTTCTTGCCCTTCCCTTTGTCAACTTTGGCGAGTTGCTTACCCGTGGCCTTTTTCTTTCCCTTCCCTTTGTTACTTGTGGTGGATAATTGAGAGGCCTTTCTTTTCTTGTTGGCCCGGCCAACAATCATTACAGACGAAGATGGTTTATCTTTCTGCATGGTTCCTTCAGCACTCTTTAACATATTGAGCAGCTCTGGGAGAGTTGCTTCAATCTATTCATGTTAAAGTTCATGATGAAGGAAGAAAAGGAATCGGGCAATGACAGGAGTATAAGATCAATGCATAGTTCAAGATCCAACTTGAACCCCAATGCATTGAGTCTTTCAATCCACTCCATCATTTTCAACACATGAGCCTGTACTGATGAACCCTCAGACATTCGTGTCCTGAAAAGCCTTTTGGAGATGTCATACCTCTCAATCCTACCCTGCTCCCCGAAGAGCTGGCGTAGATTGAGAAGTATACTTCTACAATCAGTCTTTTCAAATTGCCTCTGTAGCTCGGGAGCCATAGAGGCCAACATGTAACATTGGGCAAGGGAGGAGTCCTCAGACCACTTGGCATAAGCCAGTAACTCGCCCTCGTCGGCATCAGGAGCTGGCTCAGAATGAACCGTGTCCAACACGTACGCAATCTTTTCGGCGGTAAGGACTATGCGTAGATTACGCAGCCAATCCGAGTAGTTCGGTCCAGTTAATCTATTTGCATCCAAGATGCCGCGGAGGGGGTTGGACGACGACATTGTAATCTGGATAAGAAATAAAAGACAACTTAGCATGTGTTCAAATTCTAACTTAGATGTGATTTTCTATCTTAGTTAGTCCCACTATTTTTCGATCGAACTATATAACCCTCAGTATATAGAACGGGAGATCAACGAGATCAACCTAGTGGGTCGGAATCCCAACGAGACTGATGTACGACCTTGTGGAAAGCACAACAAGCCATACACCATCTCAAGGGCAGTCAACAAGCACTTGCATCTAATGTAATATCCGATATTCGGCCCCCGAGAAATCATCCCCTTGTGGAAAGCACAACAAAGGATATTCTCGGTTAGATCTAACCATCATTACTACATAGCAATGAGTTCATGACCCGACCCTTGTGGAAAGCACAACAAGGCCGAGTTCAATTCCTCACCCCATTGAGGCCGAGCCTTGGAGTTTAATCCCGCCCCCAAACTCATGGACCTTGTGGAAAGCACAACAAATCCATGAAATGAAGACGTTCATTCACTCCATAATGATGGAGGGCCACGACGACTCCTAGAGCCACGCTTACCAGATCTAAAATTTAATCGCGAGGGAATTTAATTTTATCTTGATCTCACCCTAGGTGGTAATATAAATATATCCAATATATTTACCGTACCTAGTAGTTTGCACAAAATAAATGCATCCAATGCAAAAATAAACGCAAGTGATCATGGACTTAACCCTAATGTAACTAAGACATCCGGCCCGCTTCCGAAGCATCTGGATCGTCCTCGTCGGGTGTGCTCCGCGCTTTCAAACTCCGACGCCGCATTAATTACAACTTTTACACGGCACGCAGGCCGGAAAAATTAAATTACATGTGACTCAAATTCCAGCAGCCCTTAGGGCGAGTACAACAATTGAGGAAGATAGAAGTACATTGGAATTTTAACAGAGAGAGAAAGGAGGTTCGCAGACCCCAATTAATTACATTAATCCAAATCCATGATCACTTGCCAACCCATTCAAATAAAATCAATCAAGGGTTATTTTCTGAAAATAATCCTTACTTTTGAATTTAAAAATGAGATGTGCAAACAAAAACAGGCTAGCTTTGTTTAATTTTAAAAATCAAAGCATGATTAACTAAAATTAAACACACAAGCAGGCCAATACAAGGTAAATAAAGTAAAGCACGTAAAGAGCCATCATTTTCTACAGGGGCATCTAATTGAGATAATAAATTAAATTTAAATTTAATTATCCAATAATCAAATTTAAATTTAAAATTTAAACATGCCAATAATTTAAATTTAAATTCAAACTAATTATCAATAATTTTGTTTGAAAATAAATTTAAAATAATGCAATTATCTCAATTAGTAATTTTCTAAAATTCAAAATTTGAATTTAACAATTATCTAATAATTAAAAATTCAAATAATTGAATTTTTCACATTTAACTTCAATAAAATTAAAATTTAAATTTTTAATTATCTAATAATTAAAAATTCAAAAACTTAAATTTACTGAAGTAACTTCAATTATTATCATTTTATCCAAGGTAAATAGTAATTATCTCACCTCGGTAAATTCAACACGGTTAAATAAAATTAACATTTGACATTTACATTGAGATAACACTATTAACCTACTAGATAAAATTCTATTTAATTTACTGTGCATTTTAATATATATATCTAATATATATATTTATATATGCACAATAAATTAAAAATAAAAAGAATTTTTTTAATAGTAATAAAAAAAAACCCCCGCAAGGGGGGGGGGGGGGCGCGGCCGCCCCGCGGACGGCGCGTCCGCACGCGGGCGCCCACGTTGCCGGGCGCCGCCCCGCCCGCCCGCACGGTCAGCGCCCACGGGCGCTGACCGCGGGTGCCGCATGCGCCGCCACGTGGCGCACGCGGCGGGCGCAGTGCGCCCAGGGCGCAGTGTGCCCAAACCGGTCTTAAAATTTTTTTTTTATTTTTTTCTCAAAAAATTTGCTGCTTGGATGCCCAGCATTTTTGAAGAACAGAGACGCCTAGATCTCTTTCAACAAATAATAATTGAAGATTTTATTACCCCTAAAGCATGGTACTAAACGACGCTAAAAATACCGACCAGAGCGCGAACCTGGCACTGATACCACTATAAGGTTTCACACAGCACCTACGGGCGACGCATCGGATAACAAAAATTTCATTTACCCGATCCCGGTGTTATGGAAAACTTAATCTGTGCTCTAATCGGTGTTTCTAAGACCCTAATTACGGGTTGCATGTTTCACCTTGCGCGGAACGACGCTGTCCGCTAAGTCCGATGCAGAGAAACCGAGCCGCACAGCTGTACGGCCTCTAGAGCAGATCCACACGGACCCTTGCGCAGCGACGGTACCTCCCCGGCACAACTTTCCCCGGCTCTAACACCTTCTAGAGAGAGAGAGAGCAAGGGGGAGAAAGGGGGAGGCTAATCCTCTTCTTAAGCTTAATGCTTGATTAGCTTAAGGTTGGAAGAGAAGAGAGTTCGAATGAACTCACGTAGGATGGCTATATATAGAGTTTTGGTCTTTTAGAAAAGGACTCCAAAGACCAAAACTGTATATATGTCCTTTCATTATTATACATATGTATTAAGCTCCATTTACACTCCTTTCCAAAAGAATTAAAAGGAATTAATACATACACTTGTATAATAATTATCCGTCACCCAAGAATCCATTGTGTGTGATCCTCTAGGTCCATAGTCACTCTAGTTTAAGGCCCATTAACTTCTAATTCCTAATTAGAAGTAAATTAAACGTATTATTCACTTCTACAAGAGTCGAATAATAGTTTAATTCATTCCAAACCTTCGATCATGTTGGGTCAAGTAAATCCGCGTGATCCTAGAGGACGCCGGGTTTAAACCAGCCTGTCTGGTACCTGTAAGTCCACAGTTACCGCATCGATATAATCCCTCGCTCATTCTATGAGTCTGGTACGATCGAGGGTACGGTATCTGTCAAACCCCATGATCGTGCCATTTGACTATGACCTCCTTAAAGTGTATGACGTCCGTTCTAAACGAACTCACACGACCCTGGCCAGGGATTTAACGGAGCGTCAATGTAACGACCCGAGAATCCGATTACCGGGAAGGCCCGATAACCCGAGACTCGCACCGCCGCCCACGAGCCAGGAGGGCTCGGAAGGGCTAAAAGGAGTGTGGAGGCACAAAGAAATAGGAAATAAAGCAGGACAACCAACAACAACAAGCTGAAAGAAAGAACAGCAACAGCTACAACAGAGTCCAGTCCAACCGAAAGTACAGTCTAAAGCAGTAAAACGTACCACGTGCCAAGTGAACACTCGGCCCGGCAAGCTGGCAACTGAGAACCTCCGCTCCGCACCCTCGAACCACGAGGAAGAACCGCCACACCTGAAAAGCAGGGAATGAGTCTCCAAAACAGAGACTCAGCAGGGATCCCGCGGAACCCCAACCGGAAACAACGGCGGTAGCGGAAAGGAGAGCTACAACTACAGCAGGAACAGCAAACCGGTGGCCGGTCAAAAACTCGGCACTACAGCTACTCCTACTGCACCGGAAGGTACACCTCGGTCACGCAGACGAAGCTACCGAACCACACTAGTACCACCTACCGAAGCAAGAACACACGGCAACCACGCCGTAGAGGCCTGTCCCTCGGACACAGCCGACCTGGACACGCTGTCCAAGGTGCAACCCCGACCATCCGATCGCGGGTACCGCACAACAAGACCCAACCTCGGTAAAGCCACTAGCATTAGACCCTTGGCGCGAAAACCAACACACGCGCCACGGCGAAACAACCGAACTCAACGGTCAACACGACCGAAAACCCGAAGGTCGAAATCACGGAAACTGATAGTCTGTCACTCCGTACTCGACAGGAGTACCACCCACTAGAAGCACAGCCGGTAGCGTCCCCTGACGTCTTACACCGCACCGCAAGTGAACTGCCTGACGTGGTAGCTCCTACCCGAGGCACGAACACCGTACAAGTAACCACAAACAAGTGACTAGCTGGGGTCACGCCCGTCGACGTGGGTCCAACCGCCCCCAACCACGTGTGCACACACAGACCGCGCGTCCCTGGTCTGGTCCTCTGACCGGTTTTCCCCTCAGCCGGACTCTGGCTGCAAGACGTGGGGCCCGACGGCAACCGGTCCACAAACCGCCTCTAAGGGTAAGCCCGTACACCACTCCCTGGTGCGACTAGCACACGCGTACTAGTAGGCTACGACTAGTGGAGGGTCACTGAAGGAGTAGACTCTCAAGTCAACGGAAAACAACGTCCGCATCCGACAAAGTACGGGGACCATCCCACGTACTAGCACCGTCGCACGATGACCACAGTCGGAGAAGAAACGGGACTCACAGTCCACAGCCGCGCACACACCCTGCGCGAGAGTCGAGAAAACCCAAGTGACGCTAAGTCACTGGGCTCTGGACAGTCCTCTAGACGCCCTACACCCAACGGTCCTTGAGTCACAAGACTCGGGGTCAAGACCGTTGCACGCAACAGCACAAGGCCGTCAATCTAGTCCAAGCTCTAGGTCTAAAACCACTGTAGCACGAATACCGAGGCAGCTCACGAGCCGCCGAAACCATTCCCTTGGGAAGGGAACTCACAGGACTAAGGCCACACACACGGCCCACGCGGAAAGCACAGAAGCACGATTCCCAAGGCAACTTGCACACCACCAAGCTGTGGCCCAACTCAAGGAAAAGAGGGAAGCCTCCAGCTCCAGACTGGATAACTGGGCTCGCAGCCCAAGGCCTCACACAGGACCCACTCGGGGATCGCTTTTCGGAGAAACCGATGACACACGTCAACACACGGTGACACGAGTCGAGAACTCTACACCCGGGACTCCAACGTACCACGACACCTGGCCCCGACGACGTGCACAACATCCGTCAGGCCACAGGTCGGCACGTGGTTCGAGAACCACACACCCGGGACTCGAATCAGTCAAAACGGAAACACCGGGTTAGACTGGCACATGTGCGGTTCACCCTGGGCCGCTCAAGGGATGTGCGGCTAGGGTACAGCCGCTCAAAAGACATGCGGTCAGGCAGGAGCCGCACAAGGCTCTAATCGGACTAACCCCAAATGGAGGATGGACGGTTAGGGCTGGACCGCCCAAGGGATGTGCGGCCAAGGATCGTCCGCACAACCTAACCGACCTACTCCAGTGCCGGTCAAAACGGTTTTGACCAAACCGCACAACCCAACCGACACTAAACTGTTGACCAAGGGTCAACTGGGATATGCGGTCAGCTCCTGGCCGCACAAGCCCACGGAAGGACAGACGGCTGGGTACCAACCGTCCATGGGGGAGACATGCGGTTCTCACCTGGCCGCACATCAAATGTGCGGTCTATCGTGCGACCGCACAACCCCAAAACCAAGAGAAATGAACGGGCCAAAGGCAACCGCCCTCGCGATGGACGGGCCAGGTTCGACCGCCCAACCATCACGGCGGGTAAACCCAGGGGGTCTCCCGATCGTAGCCTTTCCACGCCCCGTTCGTGCCGAAACGAAGGGGATACAACCACAACCACCCTGGCAATCACGTGGACTCCGACCGGAGTCAAAACGACGCACGAATCGCGAGAAACGAGCGATTCTACCGAAGTTACCCAAAAAGGGTTACCGAGCTTCTCGGAGCTCTACCGGTCCAACGGGACCACCAATCGAGACGAAATCAGGGGGAAAAGAACGCTCTCGCCCCAAGGAATCCGTTGACAGTAACCGATCTGGAAACCGTCGCCGTTTCCCGACCGACCCTACGAAACCCACAAAACCACAGTTTCGCTAGAACGGACCCAAACACAGCTGTTTCCGCGCCGAACGACGTGCAATGGCAGGGGAAACGAGCAGAACGCAGTGGTGTTCCGTCACCCTACCTCCACCGAAGAAACCGTGCGCCGAAGCGACTAATCCACGCCGAAAACCGCCGTGAAGCCTCGCCGTTCCACGAACCCACGGCCGAGCTTCCACGCGCCTCCACCGCCTCGATCCTCATCCATCCTCGCCCGCGCCTCGCCCGCGCCGTCCCCGCCTCGCCCGTACTCCGCCCCGTCGGCCGCCGGAGAGAGAGGGAGAGAGGAGAGAGCGTGAGAAGAGAGAGGGAGAGAAATGAGAAATGAGAGGGGAGAGAGAGAAAAGCTATTTATAGGGAAATCCGGAAAATCGGAAAAATCCAGAAAAATAGAAAATCACACCCTCGCGATCCTCGGAACGCACCGATCGCAACGGTACCACTCGCGCCCTGGTGAACGGCCCGGTTCACCCGCAACGAGGTTCCGAAGGGAAAGCCGAAACCCACGCCGGGAATCGGAAAAACACACGCGGAAAAAGCCGCGGAACGCCTCCGGGCCTCCGAAACGACTCCGGATCGCACCGATCCGAACACGAAAGATGTCCGAAACGAAATTTCAGACAAAACAGAGTTGGACAATCCGAGAAACCAGATCCGGAGCCCACGAAAAGGATCCGAAGAATCCGGGGCATTACAGCCCTCCCCCCTTAAAGGAATTTCGTCCTCGAAATTCAGGACCAAGCACGAAGTCCCAGGGGAAGAACACAGAATCACTGACACGCTGTCAGAGCCCCAGCACAGAAAACCTCGATTCTCACGAAAACACCGATCCTGAGGGACACAGCCAGACTTACGATCACAAGCAACACCTCGCTCCTCGCGCCGAGCACACAGGCCAACAGAGCAGGCATATACCAAAGGACACAGTCCGGCATCACCTCAGACAACGCGAGAATCCACCGTGGCGCCGCAGCCACGATCTCGCTCACCGAGGAAACACAACCCTCGACACGAGCAACAGCTACTGATCCACCCCAGGGTCAGCAGACAAAACACACATCAGCTTCACAACCAGCTGACAGGTCGCACACCCTCTCAAGGGAGCAACCAATACAGAGCCTCCACCAGCTCAAGCAGCCAGCTCAACAGACCGCAACCAGCACATCGGCTCAACACCAAGAAACACCCCACACATGGCAAGCCGAAAGCCGGACACAACACCGTGCCAATTCTCGTCAGAAGACAAACTTCGACAAAGTCCAGATCCCATCCGGAAAGGCACATCGCAGAAACGACCACCAAAGGTCTCGCTGGCACACGGCTCTCGCCACGCTCGAGCCCCAACAACCAGCATCTTCTGTCTCTGAAAAGACCATCCACTGGTCGCCAAATACACGTCAACGGGAAACCTCCACCGGCCCAACAGGCACGATCCAATTCACAGCAGGCCATCCGCTGACTCACACATAGACCGATGCCACATCTCGAGCTACACTCCTCTCGGACTCCGCATCCGAGCTCGATCATCGCGCCAACTCGACCCTCTCGGGGAGCACGACGAAACCAACTGACAGAACATGGCGTCTTCAGTCATCACCCTACGGGACTCAGACTCATAGGGAACCACCCCATGCTAATCACCAAACCAGGGATAACCTTGCGACACCAACGTCCTATCAAGGACCACCAACCGACGCTAATCTCACAGAAGGCCTCCGCCCACAAGCGTCACTCTTACGTCTGGTCTCATCACATCCTTCGATCAATCCAAGTGGACACCTGCCAATCCCGATTCCGCCCTTACCACAGAGCCACGGGACACCACCTGAACAGCGCTCGTGGGTCCCTAAGCAATAAACATCTCACCGTCACAATCCGACAAGACCGTAGAACCAACGGAAGCCCACAGCCTGCCAGAGACCACTTCTCCAAAAACGATCTTATCCGAGGACACGACTGGGAACACAAGTCGGGCACCAAGCCGCCGACTCTGACCAACACATCCTCGACCATCGTCAGGCGACATCCTCAACAACCCCATCCAGGTCCAATACCGACGCCTGACACGGCTTCCAACACAGGAACATGGTACTCATGCGGCGCACTAGCCAGCACTTTTCCCAACACTCCACCCTGCCAGTGCCAACAACCACAAAACCTCGAGCAACGGCACGGCAACAACACGTTTCACACCGAGGAACCCATCCTCCGATGCTCAACGCGAACTCAGGAATCCGCCCGTAGCAACCAATGCTACGATCCTGAACCAATGGGTCACGAGCCCACCACGCTTCCGCTGCGCACTCAGATCCGCGCACACAGCCGAGAAAGCAAACGCCGCCCAACCAGCACTCGTCCTTCGGAACAGCGCCGCACACCCTCACACGACAAGGGAATGGGCACAACTTCTCACAGACAACCACCTTGCCAAGACAAGGAGCACGTCTCGCACGGACTTCATGGCACACAAGGCCAACCAATCCGGGCACACAATGCAAGACGGCAAACCTTAACCCAACACAATCTCTCCAACCAAAGGAGAAACCAGCGCACTTCCGACCAACGGAAGAACTCCACGCTCGACCTGACCTCGAACCTCGCGCACGCTGGAAACAGCACCATCCAGCACCAAGGAAAACCATCGCTTCCATCAGGTCAGCGCCTCCGACACACTCGACGAGTGTCACGTCGGACCACCATCACAGCATCTCTCGATGCACCACCGCTGCAATTCCTCGAACTGCAACACGGCATGCCAAGAGCCGCCACACGAGCCATAACCGACAACCGCCGATGCTCACCCTCGAGTCCCGAAACTCACCGCGGAGCCTTCACATCTCAAGCCAACTCCAGGGCGAACACAACCCATCCACTGACAGAAGCACAGGAGCAAAGACTTAACGGGACATCTCTGCCAAATTCTGCCTCGAAATCAGCAGAACAATTGGGACCGACACGTCATTTCTGACGCCACAGAGCACGACAAGAACATCAGGCTCGACGAAACAGCAGCCCACCGAGAAGATCCTCCGCTCACCCGAGCACACTTCTCGATCAAAACACCTCAGGAGCTGGACAAACCTCAAGCTGGAGTGACCAAAACCGACAGCAGCTCCCTCAGAGCACGCTCACGGCCACTTAACCAAGAACAGTCCGCACCAGCCACCTGACCACGCTGCAGGTTCCTCGAACGCAGCACCGCGAACTCACGCCTGCCAGCAACCTCTGCCCAACGCAGCACAACCAGGGCCACCACCGA
The DNA here is from genome assembly GCA_022559845.1 of Amorphophallus konjac. Classification (NCBI taxonomy): domain Eukaryota; kingdom Viridiplantae; phylum Streptophyta; class Magnoliopsida; order Alismatales; family Araceae; genus Amorphophallus; species Amorphophallus konjac. Next base: position 109,596,062 of record CM040128.1, on the reverse strand, counting down.
TGAGGGAGAAGGCTCTCGACCTCGATCCTTAGACCCCATGCTGGCACGAAAGCCGCGGGCAGCAACCACCTCACAGCGCCGCACAGCGCACCCAAGCGAGAAACAAGGCGGAAAGCGAACACAAAACCCTAAGCCAGCTGCCGACTGTACTGGACCTTATGGACTCTGATCACTGCAATATTCGAATTCCTATGTACGTCCACAACCACCGCTCTGATACCAGCTGTAACGACCCGAGAATCCGATTACCGGGAAGGCCCGATAACCCGAGACTCGCACCGCCGCCCACGAGCCGGGAGGGCTCGGAAGGGCTAAAAGGAGTGTGGAGGCACAAAGAAATAGGAAATAAAGCAGGACAACCAACAACAACAAGCTGAAAGAAAGAACAGCAACAGCTACAACAGAGTCCAGTCCAACCGAAAGTACAGTCTAAAGCAGTAAAACGTACCACGTGCCAAGTGAACACTCGGCCCGGCAAGCTGGCAACTGAGAACCTCCGCTCCGCACCCTCGAACCACGAGGAAGAACCGCCACACCTGAAAAGCAGGGAATGAGTCTCCAAAACAGAGACTCAGCAGGGATCCCGCGGAACCCCAACCGGAAACAACGGCGGTAGCGGAAAGGAGAGCTACAACTACAGCAGGAACAGCAAACCGGTGGCCGGTCAAAAACTCGGCACTACAGCTACTCCTACTGTACCGAAGGTACACCTCGGTCACGCAGACGAAGCTACCGAACCACACTAGTACCACCTACCGAAGCAAGAACACACGGCAACCACGCCGTAGAGGCCTGTCCCTCGGACACAGCCGACCTGGACACGCTGTCCAAGGTGCAACCCCGACCATCCGATCGCGGGTACCGCACAACAAGACCCAACCTCGGTAAAGCCACTAGCATTAGACCCTTGGCGCGAAAACCAACACACGCGCCACGGCGAAACAACCGAACTCAACGGTCAACACGACCGAAAACCCGAAGGTCGAAATCACGGAAACTGATAGTCTGTCACTCCGTACTCGACAGGAGTACCACCCACTAGAAGCACAGCCGGTAGCGTCCCCTGACGTCTTACACCGCACCGCAAGTGAACTGCCTGACGTGGTAGCTCCTACCCGAGGCACGAACACCGTACAAGTAACCACAAACAAGTGACTAGCTGGGGTCACGCCCGTCGACGTGGGTCCAACCGCCCCCAACCACGTGTGCACACACAGACCGCGCGTCCCTGGTCTGGTCCTCTGACCGGTTTTCCCCTCAGCCGGACTCTGGCTGCAAGACGTGGGGCCCGACGGCAACCGGTCCACAAACCGCCTCTAAGGGTAAGCCCGTACACCACTCCCTGGTGCGACTAGCACACGCGTACTAGTAGGCTACGACTAGTGGAGGGTCACTGAAGGAGTAGACTCTCAAGTCAACGGAAAACAACGTCCGCATCCGACAAAGTACGGGGACCATCCCACGTACTAGCACCGTCGCACGATGACCACAGTCGGAGAAGAAACGGGACTCACAGTCCACAGCCGCGCACACACCCTGCGCGAGAGTCGAGAAAACCCAAGTGGCGCTAAGTCACTGGGCTCTGGACAGTCCTCTAGACGCCCTACACCCAACGGTCCTTGAGTCACAAGACTCGGGGTCAAGACCGTTGCACGCAACAGCACAAGGCCGTCAATCTAGTCCAAGCTCTAGGTCTAAAACCACTGTAGCACGAATACCGAGGCAGCTCACGAGCCGCCGAAACCATTCCCTTGGGAAGGGAACTCACAGGACTCAGGCCACACACACGGCCCACGCGGAAAGCACAGAAGCACGATTCCCAAGGCAACTTGCACACCACCAAGCTGTGGCCCAACTCAAGGAAAAGAGGGAAGCCTCCAGCTCCAGACTGGATAACTGGGCTCGCAGCCCAAGGCCTCACACAGGACCCACTCGGGGATCGCTTTTCGGAGAAACCGATGACACACGTCAACACACGGTGACACGAGTCGAGAACTCTACACCCGGGACTCCAACGTACCACGACACCTGGCCCCGACGACGTGCACAACATCCGTCAGGCCACAGGTCGGCACGTGGTTCGAGAACCACACACCCGGGACTCGAATCAGTCAAAACGGAAACACCGGGTTAGACTGGCACATGTGCGGTTCACCCTGGGCCGCTCAAGGGATGTGCGGCTAGGGTACAGCCGCTCAAAAGACATGCGGTCAGGCAGGAGCCGCACAAGGCTCTAATCGGACTAACCCCAAATGGAGGATGGACGGTTAGGGCTGGACCGCCCAAGGGGATGTGCGGCCAAGGATCGTCCGCACAACCTAACCGACCTACTCCAGTGCCGGTCAAAACGGTTTTGACCAAACCGCACAACCCAACCGACACTAAACTGTTGACCAAGGGTCAACTGGGATATGCGGTCAGCTCCTGGCCGCACAAGCCCACGGAAGGACAGACGGCTGGGTACCAACCGTCCATGGGGGAGACATGCGGTTCTCACCTGGCCGCACATCAAATGTGCGGTCTATCGTGCGACCGCACAACCCCAAAACCAAGAGAAATGAACGGGCCAAAGGCAACCGCCCTCGAGATGGACGGGCCCGGTTCGACCGCCCAACCATCACGGCGGGTAAACCCAGGGGGTCTCCCGATCGTAGCCTTTCCACGCCCCGTTCGTGCCGAAACGAAGGGGATACAACCACAACCACCCTGGCAATCACGTGGACTCCGACCGGAGTCAAAACGACGCACGAATCGCGAGAAACGAGCGATTCTACCGAAGTTACCCAAAAAGGGTTACCGAGCTTCTCGGAGCTCTACCGGTCCAACGGGACCACCAATCGAGACGAAATCAGGGGGAAAAGAACGCTCTCGCCCCAAGGAATCCGTTGACAGTAACCGATCTGGAAACCGTCGCCGTTTCCCGACCGACCCTACGAAACCCACAAAACCACAGTTTCGCTAGAACGGACCCAAACACAGCTGTTTCCGCGCCGAACGACGTGCAATGGCAGGGGAAACGAGCAGAACGCAGTGGTGTTCCGTCACCCTACCTCCACCGAAGAAACCGTGCGCCGAAGCGACTAATCCACGCCGAAAACGCCCGTTGAAGCCTCGCCGTTCCACGAACCCACGGCCGAGCTTCCACGCGCCTCCACCGCCTCGATCCTCATCCATCCTCGCCCGCGCCTCGCCCGCGCCGTCCCCGCCTCGCCCGTACTCCGCCCCGTCGGCCGCCGGAGAGAGAGGGAGAGAGGAGAGAGCGTGAGAAGAGAGAGGGAGAGAAATGAGAAATGAGAGGGGAGAGAGAGAAAAGCTATTTATAGGGAAATCCGGAAAAATCGGAAAAATCCAGAAAAATAGAAAATCACACCCTCGCGATCCTCGGAACGCACCGATCGCAACGGTACCACTCGCGCCCTGGTGAACGGCCCGGTTCACCCGCAACGAGGTTCCGAAGGGAAAGCCGAAACCCACGCCGGGAATCGGAAAAACACACGCGGAAAAAGCCGCGGAACGCCTCCGGGCCTCCGAAACGACTCCGGATCGCACCGATCCGAACACGAAAGATGTCCGAAACGAAATTTCAGACAAAACAGAGTTGGACAATCCGAGAAACCAGATCCGGAGCCCACGAAAAGGATCCGAAGAATCCGGGGCATTACAGTCAATGTCATGACCCATTAACTGTCTGATATATACCCGACAGTGAGCGATCCCCTCTTGACCATTGATGATCTTCACACGTATCCTGGAGTGGTTAATGACTCGGCAACTCATGACTTATGGTTAAAGTCACTTAGCTAAGTAATTAAACCATTCCAGTCCTCGTGTAAGATCCGATCAATGTCTTAGGTCAAAGGACCAACGATGCTGCTATGACCGTTGGATCTTCAGTTGACATTAGGTATAATCAACCATCTGAAGATCCAATAGCGGATCAGTTCAGTGCACATCCTCCAAGGACATACACCTACACATATGTGTTGGTGCCCCGCACCAATGACCATGAGACTGGTCACTGACACATCATGTGTACTGGTTTAATAGGTAATCAAAGTCCTCGAGTGATTACCCTCCAACCAGGTACAGTTTAAGGTATGTGTTCATGTAAAGTATGTCTCATGTTCGAGATCTCATCTCGAGCTGACTTTACAACCACATATCCTAGGGACAACGTAAAGTAACACAATCGCATATTTACGCTCAAACATCACTTTATTAATGAACAAGATCGTACAACTATTGGACCTACCCGACCCGAAATTAGCCTGTAGCACACCAACACTAACAGTTGCAAGGAGCCACGGTGTTCTCAAAGATTGATCTACATTCGGGATACCATCAGTTGAGGATAAAGGAAGAAGACACGTCCAAGACGGCGTTTCGAACGAGATATGGCCATTATGAATTCTTGGTGCTACCTTTTGGTCTGACAAATGCCCCAGCAGCCTTTATGGACTTGATGAATCAGGTGTTCAGACCTTATCTTGACACCTTTGTGGTAGTCTTCATTGATGATGTGTTGATATATTTCCCTGATGAAGGTTCGCACCGAGAACACTTGATAATCGTCCTCGAGACACTAAGAGCTCATAAGCTGTATGCTAAGTTCAGCAAATATGCCTTTTGGCTAAAGGAGGTTCATTTCCTTGGGGATGTAATCTCAGGCAGTGGTGTTGCCGTTGACCCCACAAAGGTTCAGGCGGTTTTGGAATGGGAGACTCCTAAATCTCCCACAGATATTGAAAGTTTCTTAGGGTTAGATGGTTATTATCGCCGCTTTATCGAGGGTTTCGCATCTCTAGCGGTGCCACTAACCAAGTTGACCCGAAAAGGAGTCAATTATTTATGGTCTAAGAACTGTGAGAAGAGTTTCCAAGAACTGAAGGATATACTAACATCGGCACCAATTCTTATTTTGCCTAACAATGAGGATGACTTTGCCATCTATTCTGATGCATCGAAGGTTTGGCTAGGCAGTGTATTAATGCAAAATGGAAGGGTGGTGGCTTATGCTTCTCGTCAACTAAAGGAGCACGAGCGAAACTACCCAACTCATGATTTGGAGTTGGCTGCGGTGGTTCATGTTTTGAAGATCTGGCGTCATTACCTTTACGGCGTCAAGTTTGAAGTGTTCACTGACCATAAGAGTCTGAAGTACCTATTTTCTCAGAAGGAGTTAAATCTAAGGCAAAGAAGATGGGTTGAATTCTTGAAAGATTATGACTTCGAACTGCGATACCATCCAGGAAAGGCGAATGTAGTAGCCGATGCTCTCAGCAGGAAAAGAGTTATGAGGCAGTAGGATTGGAAGATTATCGAAGATGCAACGTAACTTATGGCTGTGATCGAGCCTCAACTATGTCAGGCATTTGTGTCTCAACTGACTATAAGGTCAACAGTGCTTGACAAGATAATAGATGTGCAAAAAGATGATCCCCAGCTGCAAGGATTGATCGGGAAGACCGGCTTTGCTCGTGATGAAGATAGAGTGATTCGGTTTCAGCACCGGATCTGTGTACCTGATTTAGCCGATCTAAGAAGGCAGGTTCTAGAGGAAGCACACCGATCAATGTTCTCTATTCATCCAGGAGGTGGTAAAATGTATCAAGACTTGAAACGGTCTTTTTGGTGGCAAGGAATGAAGAAGGATGTAGCTGACTATGTTGTTAGGTGCTTGGTTTGTCAACAGGTAAAGGCAGAGCACCAAAAGCCATCAGGGCTAATGCATAAAATGAAAATTCCTCAGTGGAAATGGGAAGCAATCACTATGGATTTTGTAACTGGGTTACCTAGATCAGTAAAGGGCAATGACTCTATATGGGTGATCGTGGACCGATTTTTAAAATCTGCACATTTTCTTCATATGAAGGTGAAGCAATCAGTGAAAAGTTTCACAAGACTATATGTTTATAACATTGTCAGACTTCACGAGATTCCAAAGTCGATCATCTCCGACAGGGATCCCCGGTTCACATCCAGACTATGACAAGGGTTGCATGAAGCTTTTGGTTCGCGACTCAAACTCAGTTCAGCTTTTCACTCGCAAACTGATGGCCTGTCTGAAAGGACAATTCAAACAATGGAGTACATACTTAGGGCTTGTGTTCTGGATTGGAAGGGCGATTGGGAGCGACATCTATCTCTCGTGAAATTTTCTTATAATAATAGCTTCCACGCGAGTATAGGCATGGCTCCATTCGAGACACTATATGGTAGGCCTTGTAGGTCTCCGTTGTGCTGGGAGGAAACAGGAGACAGGCAGCATGTGGGGCCAGAAATTATTCAAGAAACTACTAAGAAGATCAGGCTGATCCGACAGAGATTGATGACAGCACAAGACAGACAGAAGAGCTATGCTGATAACCGAAGAAAGGAGCTGTCATTCAAAATTGGTGATCACGTCTTCCCCAAGGTGTCTCCGTCAAAGGGGATCGTTCGGTTCGGCAAGCGTGGAAACCTAAATCCACGGTTCGTCGGACCATTCAAAATTCTAGAGAAATTAGGGAATGTGGCATATCGGTTGGCTTTACCTCCGTCCCTGGAGGGAGTACATCCGATGTTCCACGTGTCCATGCTGAGGAGGTACGTGCATGATCCGGCACACGTGATCAGCTCTGAGCAGATGCAGTTTCAGCAAAACCTATCTTATGAGGAGCAACCTGTTCGAATTCTGGACCGCAAGGAGCAGTTACTGAGGACTAAAGTCATCCCATTGGTGAAGGTACTATGGAGGAACTTCTCCCATGAGGAGGCCACGTGGGAACCAGAGGAAGCAATGATGAAGAAGTATCCACATCTATTCGGTATGTGATCTGACCCCAAACTTCGAGAACGAAATTTTCTTTAAGTGGGAGAGGGTGTAATGCCCTACAAATTTTTAGTTTAGTATTTTAATTGATTAGTGAAAATATATTCTGTTAGACCTAAATGTTTAAATTCTTAGTCTTATATTAGTTATTTTAGTCTTGTAAATATATATATATAATAAACAAAAGTTTAAAAATATTTGGAGGCTAATTATTTAAAAAAATATAGAAAAGGGTTAAACAAAAAAAGGGTCAAAAACGCAAAAAAGTAATAAGGTTAAAAATGAAAAAAAATCTAAAAAAAGGCGGGCGGTCGCCCATGCGGGCGCGCGCTCGCGCGCGCGCGCACGAGGGGCGACCGCACGGGCGACGCGCTCGCGATCGCGGGGGACGCGCTCGCGAGCGCGGGCGCCGCCCAGCCCCCTTTCGGACGTGATTTGCGGCTGCGGCTTTTAAAAAAATATTTGTTTATTTGTTTTCTCCTAATCAACATCTTAGTTCTTTTTACAGTCTAAATCTCATGTGCATTATATGCATAAAAAAAAGAAAATGAGGGTTAATCAAAAGTTTAGGCTGAGTGGGGTTGGTGGAGGTTTTAAGGTCAAACTTTTATTAAATAGCATTAAATAAGGATTAAATCTCCACCCTTGATTAAATGAAGGGTTAGGATTTAATTAGGCCAAACCCCTATAAATAGTCATCAAGGGAGCTTCATTTGCTCCTCTTGCTGGCTGAGTACGAGAAGTGTAGAAGGAAGGGGCCGTGGACTGATTAAGAAGGTGGTTAAGCGTCATCAAGGTAAGTGATTAAGCTTTTATCCCCTTAATTAGCATGGATTAGCATGTTTAAGATGATTTAGGATATGTAATTCACATCTTTAGATATAGTTAATATATAGATCCTTATTTCACCATGGGTGATCATAGATTAGTCGAATTTCTATGATATCATTAGGTTAAAGCATATGATTAATGGTATAATTAAGTGATTAATGTCTTAAAATTAGCAACGGTGTATGATAAACTTAGAAAGTTTCCAGAATCATGAAATCTGGTGTTCTAAACTTTCTGTAAAAAATTTCTAGGTCTGAGTCAAATTATTTTCACGTTTAAAGATATTTTAATATTACCTTAAAGGTGTTTAATTATACTAAAATACTAAAAGATGATATAATATCACAACAAATTGTAGGAATGTATCTTACTGTGAGATCCATGTGCAGAAAACTTTTCATAGTTTCTGGATCACGATATTTATTTTAATGAATTTTCATACATGATAAAATATATAAATAATTATATAAAAATTAAAACAATTATAGATCATGTTCATAAAAACCTTAGAATTTTACAGTATGGTTCTGACATTGAGTGTGTTGTATTCTGAAAATATCAATAATTATTGATGTCTGCAAGTAATATTATATAATTGTTGATATTTTATTAGAAGTATAAAATTATGGAAAAAATAAAAATACTACATGCAAAATATTGAAACTTTACCAGAAGACTTAAATGAATGTCAGAACTAATTGAGAAAATTTTCATCTCATTGTGATAACAGAATCTTTACTGGTATAATTATCAATATTTAAACAAATAATTAGAAAATTGCATAAATGTTAATATTCTATGAAAATTTTTTAGATTGTTATATAATTTATATATGATAATTATAAGTTAGTTCACAGTATGTTTTAGTCATTTTAAGTATTCTAGATAATTTTCTCCATTTAAAAGTTATTATTATAAATTATTAAAATTTTAGAAACTAATAACAAATTTGAGAAATTAGACATACTGAATGAAAAATGATGAAAAATTTTATATATGATACTTCTATCTGGAACAACATTCTGTAAATTTTTATAATATATCTGATCATTTTAGATATATTTAGTTGATTTATTATTCATGATATATTTTTCTTACTTAGTGTGAAAAATAGTAATGTAGTGTGAAAAATAGTAATGTAATGTGAAAAATAATGAAAAGTTTCAAAAATGATATTTCTGTTATGAATGATGGTTTCACAAATTATTGTGATTTTTAAAGTATTGTGGGTAAATTTAGTTAATTTTCCATGCATAGGAAAATTTATACAATTATGAGAAAATTCGAATTCCTGCATGACAATTTATGAAAAAATTTCTGTGTAATATTACATGCAAATGTGATTTGCAGTAAAAATTTGATTAATTTCATGATGTAGTAACTAAATTTAGTCAATTTATGATATATGTTGAAATACATGTAATTCTAGAAAAATTCAAATTACTGCATGAAAAATTTTATGTGTAATGTTACATATAAATATGATATGCAAAAAAAGTTAAGTAATTTTCATAACATGGTACCTAAATTTAGTAAATCTTTGATACATGTTGATATACAAGTAATTCTGGAAAATTGTAATTTCTGTCTGAAAATTGATGGAAATTTTATGTTTGGATTCTTCCTATAAATGTATTGATTTACTGAAATTTCACTACATTCTGATATCTGTAAATAGAATTTGAAATTTTTTGATATATATATATATATATGTGTGTGTCATTATATTTGAACAAGATGGAAATTTCAGAAATAAAAAAAAGAGGAAATTTTTAGAAATGATATATTTCATACTCAATGTTCACAGCATAATTTATGAGTGGCATTTATCCATTTTCTATAAGTCATACATATAGTTACCGTATTGTTATTACTGTCAAATGGACACTGCCACCATAGGGGGAGACTGGAACCAAACTGTCGAAATGCCCCTATGGGGAGGTTCACACTGTACTAGCCCCGAGGGTAACGGAGATTGAAATCCTGGAGGTGGACAAGTACTACTGGTTAAGGTGGAGGGGACTTCTACCGGTTCTGTGCAGTAACCAAGACTCATCACTATTTACCTAGGTGATCGAGTACCGACTGACTGTCCTTCTATGAGTTGTTTGGGCACTGTGTCTGGCTAGTTATATCATTGTGATTAATTACTAAACTGAAATTGAAATGACTGTTACTGTTTACTGAGTCATTATTCAAATGACTATTACTGCTTACTGAGTCATTATTGAAATGACTATTATTGCTCACTAAACTGAAATCGAAACTACTGTTACTGCTCTATGAAATGATATTGAAATGTTATTACATATTGAACTGTCATTGCATTTTATTATTATTACATTGTAAATATTTACTGTTAATGAATCTCCGGTATATCAAATGGTGATTTGGAAATGGACAGATTAAATCTGTTTGAATCCTTTCAATATGCGTGAGGCTATACTCTGCCTAGTACTGGAATCATTCAACTGATAAATGAACTGAATTACCTTGCATAGTAATATTTACAAATATTGAATTGCCAGTGATAGAATAAAGTTTTATTGTATATGTTTTATTTATAAAATGTTGATATCATGACTTATGATCGAAAAAATAATGAAGATTGGGTTAAATGTAGTAATCTCATGTGTTATCTATTTAAAATTATGCCTAAGAATAATTTATACAATGAAATGCCGTAAATCACTTTGGATATATTTTTACATGTTATGACTGGGGACTATGCTAGTCTCTTACTAGGTCTATTCGTAGACTCACCCCGTTGAACATTTTCAGGAGAAGCAGTAGAAGAAAGCGAGGAGTGATCTCGCAGAGTTCTGACCGCGACTTGGATTTACTTCGTATCATTACCTTAGGTAGTTATGTTAGAAGAAAAAAATTATGTGTGAAATTTGGTTGTGTAATAAATGACTTGTTAAGTTATTACTTTCTATTTTCCATTTTATGTGGATGAAGACATTTGAATGTAAGCTGATGATTCGAGAAATTTTATTTCCGCTACAATATTATCTCAGTGTTTATGTGAAATTCTCAACCATAATGTACCGTTTGGGTTGTCCCACTGTGACGTTCCGATCGAAATCCGACGTGAGTCTTTACGACTGGACCGGGTTTGTGAGTCGGGGTGTTACATGCATACCCTTTTCATAAGCACTTAGTTTTTCAAGTATCAATCTGTTTTGTTTCTTTAAATTTTCATTCTCATTAGCCAGATTTTTATCCTTGATCAGTTCATCAATCAAATTTTGATCATTGGACATAGCTTCCAGCTTATCCTTGAGCACTTTTTCACTTTCACTGAATTGACTTATCTTTTGAAGCAAGATCTCATTTTCTTTTTTTAAGGAACCAACTTGTTCCTTGCACATATCAACATCAAATAGAAGAGACTCATTCACTTCTTCGAACAAGGAGCATTTTTCACAAGATGAGTCATTATGGGAATTGTTTTCAAACTTCTTCTTCAATTTTTTATTTTCTGACTTTACCCTTTTGTATTGTTTCACTAATTCATCATATGTGTCCATGAGTTCATCAAAGGTAAAGTCCTCAGGATCAAAGCATACCTAAGAGGATAGTTTATCCTGTTGATCACTATTGTGATCACTTCTATCGGCCATCAAACATCTGGCCTCCTATTCTTCGCGGATGCCGACCAAGCCATCCAAGATCTCTTTGGCTGAGCTGCAGCTTAAAACAAACGAAAATGTGGTGAAATCAACTACAGCTTTCAACAAATTTAAGGCCCTGAGATTGTAAGAATGTATGGACTTGTGATGATTAGTCCATTTGGCATTATCCTTAAGCAGACTCGAAGGACCATTTGCAATAATCCGCCAGAGCTTAGGATCATGTGAGTTTACAAACTTACATAATCTTCCCAACCAATCATTGAAGTTAGAACCATTAAAGATTGGAGGGGAAACCATGAAAAACTGATCAACGAAAGAGCTCATGATTGAAAAAGCACTAGGATCTTTCTCTACAGATCGTTGGATCTGAGTATGACAGAGCTTAGCTCTGATACCAATTGTTGAGTCCCTTGGGTGCAACCGGATCTAGAATGGGGGATTGAATAGGTCCAGTACAAACTTTGCCAAAATCAAAACTTTGCTAATAAAACATAAGCTACAGCTATAAAGCAAATAAAACACTTAACCTTAATGCACAACGGATTTATCAAGAGTAGTTCAGAGGCTGGAGCAAAATACAGAACCCCGACTGCTTAGGTCGACACACCCAAGTGCTGGTCGACATAGTCACAAGGGCTAGCAGTTCAGCTAAGTGATCTAGTGGAAGCTGCAGTCGACGCAGCAGACAAGTGGGGTCGTCACACTCGCACAAACAATTCTGCACTTCAACTGAACGACTGCTCAACATACTTAGTGTGTGTGTGTGAACATTAAGTTGTTGGCCCAGAATAGATGGCGGACAAGAAGGGGGGTTGAATTATCCCCCAGTCGAGATGGCGGATTTTAAGAATAACAAAATTACTTGCAGTAGAAATAAAATTAACTACGTTAATTAAACTAAACTGAGATGAGATTTAGGTTCACTCAATCTTTTCGATCTCACTTAAATAATCTATGCACTGAACCATTGAACCTACTTCAAACACGGATAGCAGATGTAGCAATGTGTAGTGGTGCAGTGAATAAAAATCTATGTATTGACCTGTGAACGGAGATAGGAGAAATGCACAATCACACAGGCATGCCACAAAGAACACAGATATTTTTAGGTGGTTCGGGACCACGACGGGCTCCCTACGTCCACCCCTCACCGAAACCCAGTGAGGCTTCACTAACACGCTACAAATGTAGCAACCACGGGGACGAACCCCAATACCACACACGTTGCCTCCACAGCAATCAACACACATGGGGCCCAGCCCCAGAACGCCGCCACTGTAGCACACACACATAGTCGGGTAACTTACCCCTCACTAAATACTTACACGGAGACGCAGCTCCGTCCACACACACAGATATTTCGATGTTTAGAAAAATAGAAAGATGATCAATACATGCTCAATATTCAAGAGAGAAATCCTTGGAAAATAAATAGGAAGGTTCCAGAAATATATTCTTAAGTGATGAAGGGCCTGGAGTTGATTTTGCATGAATCTTCCGCAGTGGAGGTCGCTCTTCGACTTCAACGATACCAAATGAGCTTCTGTTTAAGATGGAGCTTCGTCGGAGCTTAGAAAGCTTGATGAGAAATGGATGAGGGATGCAGATCTCACCTTGACAGCCTTGATAGCCCTACAAGGATGAGAAAAACGTGAACACTTCTTAGGAAAAATCTCTCCACTCCTTCCTACGGATAGGCCCCTTTCCTTCCTCTTTCTCTGCAAAAAGATAGAACAATTAGCCCCGTCTCTTCTTTAGGATGAAAATCATAGCACTTATAAATGGGCACTATAAGATGCATAAAAGACCATAACAGCCCTTGCAAAACTCTCTCAAAACAACCCTTAGACATATATAGGAACCCTAAGGGTAAGGGTGTAAAAGAGGGGACCAAAAGGATTAGGTTTCAAAGGGTTCGAATCCAATACTGAAAACCCGATCTGATTCGCCCAGAAGAAGTGTCGACTCTCAGAGTCGACACTTTCTTCACTAGGTGCTGACTGCGATGAAGAAACGCAATTCTGACAATAAGTGTCGACTCTCTGAGTCGACACTTATTTTGCAGTATTCTGTCTGCGCACAGAACAGAACCCAGGCCAACAAGTGTCGACTCTTAGAGTCGACGCTTTGAGCCTGTACAGCGAAAACACTTAAAACAAAGGGGGCAGGGGAATAAGTGTCAACTCCTTGAGTCGACACTTGTCCGGATAGAAGAATAACCACCCTTAACTCAAATAAAAACTTGATTTTCCTCAATCAACCATTAAAATCAAATGATTATGCATTGAAACAAGATACTGGAACAATTTAGACCACATTCCAACAAATGGAAATCTGAATGGGTTAAACACTTGCAAGCCCAAAACAAAACTCATCTAAACAAAGCATGATACCCTTTAAAGGCTTAAACACTCCAAGAAACATATGCAATAAGGCACATACAAACCACCAAAACCTCAAGTAGAAATGCAGTCAATTAAGCATGTATTTGCTATACATGAATCTCAAACCAAGGTTGACGTGAACATGTTAAACAAGCATGATCTTTGTAAAATCCATGGAATATGATGATCTTTTCAACCAAAACCTAAAATGAAATGGCATTGCATTCACATCACTAAGAACCAACATAGAAACCAGATTCAATCTCTAAAACATATGAAGAAAAGTGCATGAATCACATACAAAGTTAATCAAAATTCTGCATTAAGAAACCATGTTTCACAATTGAAAAGTTGATTAAATTTTCCATCTACCAAGCAATATAAGAATGCCATTCTCCCGAGTTCCACCATGGTTAACATGCGCTCATTGAATGGTTTAAACCTATGAAGGCATAGATGCCATACCGTCAAAATGCTTGAATAACTGACATGAAATCCTCAATATCAAAATGCATGAGGACACTAGAGAACCCAATTTTTCAAAGCAAAGTATAAACTATCTTTCCCATGCTTTCATGCTAAATTAGAGAACAATCAAACCCAGTTTCATCAAATTGACAATTGGCTTCCATCAAAGTTTATGGAACAAAACTCAAGCAAGTCTCTAATTCAAAGGACTCATGAAGAGAAACCATTAATATGAAGCATGAACATTAATCTCAACTGTCCCATCAAAAGCATGCATAAACCACACTCAAGCTACCAAAGAACTGATGAACATTTTATTCATGAAAAACCCATGTTTGACTTGGCTTGGTGGAAGCTGGATGAGGTTGACACCACAGAACAATATTGCAACTGTAAATTATATCCACCAAGCATTTCAACCCTGCAAAGCAAGATATCAACATATGAGCTCATTTGCCACAATACTTGTACACAGGAATGTCACTCTACACACACACAACGCACACAATATTTTTTTATGATCAAAATCAATACCAAAGACACAGAGGGAGCGCAGCAAACCCAATAATCTCCCCCTTTTTGATGATGATAAAATATTATGGCCACCTCAAAACTCTCTCCCCCTTTGGCATTATCAAAAAGTGGGGGACAAAGGGAACAGATATGAAGCTTCCTCAGAAATAAGATAGAATTTAAAAGCAATGGCCCAAGAACACAGCAATGTGAACTATATGAGCAATATATAGTTTACCCAAAAGAACCACATCATTCTTCAAACTTAAGATGATGCACAAGTCTTTCAAGAACCCAAAAGGATGTGCAAGTCTAAACCTGAAAATGCAAAATTATGCATGTCATAAGTTCTGCCCAGTGTATGCATGACCTAGAAGTTGCAAAAATTGTATGTATGCCTTCTAAATGCCATGACTATGCAACACATGTTATATGTAGAAAATTGTTATATTCACAAGTATGGCTGAAATATGTGCAAGTGTTCAAATTCTGAATTATATGTAAAATGCATAACCAAGGTATGTGCAGAATGTATGACTGAAACACACATTATTCTTCCCTTTTTGTCATCAACAAAAATCGACTGACAATGGGCTTATTCAAGCCTGATATATACATGTATGATTTAAGGATGCATCAATGTGAGTTGAAGTATGAAATGAAATATGCATGCAAGCAAATAAGCAAGCAAGCATAAAACCCAATCAAATAAGTATCTCTAGTACTCCCCCTCAATCGGGTAAGAGGATAACAACTGAACAGTGTATTCAAAACCAAAGAGTGATACATGAGGCATAATAAAAAAAAAGGTAGGGCATGCATATGCTAGAGGCACTGCATAAACCATGATTAGAACAAATTCAAGATATACATGCATCACAATATACCCAAAAGTGAAAGTGCGGCATGAGAAATGAGCTTCAAATTGTATGGATACACTAGAATTTCATAAGAACACTAGAGGGTTATTTCCTCCCTACACTTCTATTTTATATCCTCGAGTGTCGGTAGCTTCGCACAACCCCATTTATGATTCTTTTTATCAGACTTCACCGTTCGACGCGAGTCACCTCATATGTCTCAATGAGGATTCCTAGCTACTAGGATTCGTCACTCATGGATTAAGATTCACCGTTCGTCGCGAGTCACCTCATATGTCTCAATGGGGTTTCCCGGCTACTAAGTTCCACTTTCCACTTATTTAAATTTTTATGTGGATTTTTGTTTCACTTTTCGGCGTGAGTTTCCTCTTTTATTTCAGTGGAGATTCCCGGCTACTCAGTTCCACTCTCCACTTATTGATTTTTGTGGGGTAGGTAGCTCTTTCCTCACGATTACTCTTAACTTCAATGTAGAGATTTAAGTTCCCTGTAAAGTGTTGAAAAGAATTTCTATAATCCTTATCGATCGAAGTCATTTGCATCATTATGTGTATGGTGTGTGGGTAATTGCTTTGTAAGTAGAAATCAAATTTGTCGTTACATAGCTATGACTCCCCCTAAATGTATGTACAATTGGAAACAAATCCTCCTCTTTTGTATATGTCATGATTCACAAATGATCTAAATCACTGTATTTTATATAACAAAGAGGTGATGTCTTAGAAGATTTTCAAGAAATTGTTTTCTAGAAATATATACATGCATTCAAGTAAGGATTTGAAAATAGAGTCATGCAAAATGATTTCTGGTACGTGGCGGAGGTGTACGTCCAAAGACCTGACTTACGCATGGTGAGTGTTTCCCGGTGGACGGAATCCACCATTCCACAACACACCATTTTAAATACCGAAGAATCATGGCATTCAAGCAGGCAAGTATGTAAAGTATGTGCATGTAAATAGAAGAGTGATTTAAGATTATTTCTATTTACAAATATGCAAAGGTGTGTATGATATGTGCAAGAAGTTGAGTATGTATGTTGTGTATGCAAGACTGAATTGATATTTACACAGAAATGATCAAAAGTATGAAAGATTCTATGTGCAATCTTAAGAATTCAAGAACTAAATTTATTCACAAAATGTGCAGCTAAGTTTGTACATATATATCTTGACCAACCAACCATCTAGCCTGCAATTCTCAACATTTCTCTTTATAACTACCAAAATCAACAAAGGGTAATGTAAAATTCAGATGAATGTCAGATTTGACTTTATTTACAAAGTATGGACAGTCAATATGATAGTAGATTTGCATTTAGAAGCATCATGTTTTTCTCAAGATTCAAACTCTTACTTGAGTTGAATAATCCAAAAGCAAACTGAAGAGGCGTGATCTCGCGCGGGTCCTGAGCGGGCAGAGGATCACCGAATTGTGAACTGCAAGAAAGGGAAACGGATCAGGGGGCCCAAGGATGAGTCTCTGGGGAATCCTATGCTTAAGTTAGTATAGCTATGGTGGGAGCAAAGAAAGGGGGGAAGTAGCTTCTGCACGAGATCCCTCTCCACCAGAAGGGTGAAGTGGTTCCTGCTCAGGAGTTTTGAGAGTGTAGTTGCCCTTACCTTTCGCCGGAGGGTATCCCTGGGTTAAATAGTACGCCGTCTTCCGGAGTCCTGTAAATTGAGGGGTTTCAGGTGGGAGTTACATCCTCAACGTAGGCTTTTACTGCCTCATCGTGGGGGCGTTATCACCTTGGGGAGCTGGAGTCCCTCACCCTTATAAATTCATGCTCACAGAGGACTCTTAACGGCTGTATGGATAAGCAATCGACGGTCGACCGTTTCGAGCTTAGGGGGGCCAGCCATATTCGGGCAATGGGCCTAGCTCGGACGGAGATGGGTTGGAACGATCGTGTGCGCCTCCCTATATCCTGGCTGAGGATAGATCGGGCGTAGATCATTTAGATGACCTGACTGTCTCTCGGGCCTTCCGAGCCTGAGGGCCGCCTAGGAAGGTTGGGTCCCCGAGCGATCTTTTATTAGGCTTTTAGTCTGGAGTGGGCCCTGTGGGCTATCACTCGGGCAAGCGTGGCCTTGTTTGGTCCTGATGGGCCTAGTTCGGCTGCTCTTTGACTGGGCTGTAGAAATCCCCCTCTCCACTTGTCCCCCTCCTACTCCCGAGCCAGGGAAGGCTCGGAAGAGTAGATATTTTAGGGTTTAGGACTAGCGTGGCGCAGGTGGGTGGAGATCTGGTGGTGTGAGTAAGCCATGTGTCATGGTCACCAAGTCCCGTAATGATGGTAATCCTGACGGATTTGAAACGAAGGGCCCCCCTTTTCTCAGAGGTCGGAACGGCGCGCCACCTTTTGCGAGGGGATATAGGCGTTTGGGCGCTCTTCGACATTCCAGACTTCCTCCGTTTTTAGGGTCTAGCCTCCCTTCGAGTTTTTAGGCTCCTTGATGCGTCGTGAGGGCACGACAGAAGAGCAGAGGCTTGCGGCGGCGTTCGCAGAGTTGGCCGAGGCGACGGCGGAGGCCATCCGGCAGCTCCCTCTTCCCCCAGAGTCTTCGGGGTCGCGAGAGTGTTCTTCGTCGAGCTCTTCCTCAGAATCCATGGCTGACCAGCATTCGGGGGAGTGGAGTGATGAACCCATGGCGAAGGTGCCGGTCCCCAACTGCAGCGAGCTAAGGGAGGCCGAGGTGAGGAGGTTAGAGCACCAGTTCTGCCTTCCCTACAGATACTGCTTCGTTGCCGCCGCCCCGCACGAGATGAGCTTGGACTCTCATATGGGCCATTTTTGCTCCTTTCTTTTGGCGTGGAAGAGTGGGTTCCGTCTCCCTTTCGAGCCCTTCATCCTCATGCTCCTCAAGTTTTTCTCGTTGGCACCATTCTAGCTGGTGGCCAATTCATATCTTCTCCTGTCCGCCTTCCGCATCCTCTGCCGTCAGTGCGGGGTCCCCCCTTCCCTGGACCTCTTCCACTATTTCTTTGAGTTGAAAGCGCATCCATCGGTCGGAAAGGGTTTCTATTTCATCCAGGCGAGGAGGAATAGGAGCTGCATTTCGCTGGCGGTGAAGGATTCTTCTCATAAGGGATGGAAAACCCAGTTCTTTTGGGTGAAGACGCACCTGATGGGGGAATCCTGGGAGTGCCCGGTGATCCTGAACTTCCACCCGAATATCCCCCCCGGTAGGACGAGTACCCTCCACAGGTGAAGGAGTACGTAGCCATTTTATTGAAGCATCGCCGATCCACAGAGGAGCTGGTCACTCCGGAGAACGTGGAGCGATGTCTCCTCACATGGCTGCTTCCATCAGGTTCACACGCCACGAGCTTGACTCTTCTTTGGGTGCCGAGGTTGCTTTTACGTTTCTGACCGTCTTCTTCTTTTGTGTAGATAACAGGCAGGAGCCTCTGAAGGAGGCCGCTGAGGTGGTCGATCTTGGCGGTGACTCGGCTGACGGAGAACCGGCCGCTTCAGAGGGTCTCTCCCAAGCCCGGGACAAGGGCAAGGGGGCGGTCTCCAAGGGGACTTCTGGACCGCGCGGGGTGAAGCACAAGGACCCTGTAGCAGGTATGTTGCGGGCTGCCACTAAGGCCAAGAAGCGAGCAAAGAAGGCTGGGGCCGTCCCCACCGCTGGGGGTGATTCTGGCTCGGCGGCGCTACCCTCTCTGGGGTAAAATAGGGTCGACCCTATCGAGCCAGCTCTCCTATCTGCCGAGCAAGAGGGGGCCGAGGAGACCAGGGGCACCCCGGGGGGTGACGGTGATGGGTTGGTTCTCCCCTCAGTGGGAACAGAGGGGGCCGAAGTTGAAGCAACCGCGGCCGAGGCCGGGGCGTCGGTCGAGGTGGGCGATGCCTCGGGCGGCGACGCGCGAGCCGGGAAGGTCGAGGTTGGGGGTTCGCCTGCAGAGGCATCACCGCCTGTGGACGCGGATTTTTTTTATTTATTTATTGATTTTATTTTATTTGGATTTTGGATTTGTTAGGCATGCCAGTCACCGGAGTGACGATTTTATCGTGCGCTCGACCTGACTTGGTCAGCCGATTGTGAGGTCCGAGTCAAGACCAGAAGTCCGTCATACCATAAAGGCTATGACGTTAATTACGTCCTTCCAAGGAAGGACAACCCTTGATTAAACGCCAAAATAGGAGGCCTCGAGAGGCAAAAAAAAAAATATATTCATGTGCGCAGTTTGAATTTCATACCAGAGCCAGGAAGGCTGGCAAGATAATAACATCAACTGTAGAAACAGACGATATCGTTAAGTCAGCGGTTCAGAGACCGGGCTTAGGGGGGAAGGGGAAATTTCAGTCACGGACAGGCTGAGCCATGGCCATAATGGGGGTTTAAAACATTGATCGACGTTTCGGCAGCATCTCCCCTTTTATCTGGATTATGCCCAGGGGGAAATAGGCTATCACCCACGGAGTGCCGGGATGAAAGCCAAGAGAGAGAGAAGTGTTGAACTTCCCGAATCGCGTATCTGCCATGGGGCAATGCTTGATATTCCCTATAGAAGCAGGCGGCACTCGTCCAATGGCAGAGCCCTCTCGAGCTAAAGGGGTTACCTGCTGCGGAACGACGAAATGTAAGTGAACGCTTAATGTTGCGCCCTCGCACGCGGATCGACCTACGGGGTCAGGTCGCGGGGATCGACCTGCCCAGTCAGGTCGCGGGGGTCAAGGGGGCAGCGCCCCTTGCGGGGGTTTCCGGGTGTTTCCTGAGATTTCAGAGGGAGTTTTGGGGATTCCAGACCTGCCAGTCGCTTGGATTTGCATGGACATGGGTTTAATTCATCAAGGATGGGCTGGGTTCGAAGGGAATCGAATAAACCAATTACTGGAGGGGGTTTTGAGTCGTCATGTACTATGGACCCTCAGGAGATTATCTGCTGGCATCTTTGGTCGCCTGGGAGCCAAGAGATGGCCATCTCTGGCCCCAGGGACGATCCTGATGGAATTGTCCGTACTGGAATCGGATTAGAAACCCTCAGTATCAATTTATTGAAGCAACTTACTTATTCACGTGGAAAGGGGATCTCGAGCAGGCTGTCGGAGTTATTGCCGATATCGGTAGCAGACTGCCCCAGAAGCCAAGAGATGGTCTGTCTCTGGCCCTGGGGCAAGCCTGGGAGGCTTTACGCAAACGACGAAGACTGCGAGGGACATCGGTTCATCTAGAGCTACATTTATTCTACTGAAGACAACTGAGCCTGAAGACCCACCAGAGAATCAGGCGCACTTCAGTTGAGCTTAAAATAAAAACATATAAGGGAAAGAAATAGCAGTAGACGGAGAGATAGCTGGCAGATACTTCAATCACCCAGCGCCCAAACGGGCCACTGGAGCATTTCATTTCATTGGATCACCCCAGAACTCACACCAATCACACGGAGGGAATGAGGGAAAGGGAGATGAATATACATCAGGATATCCCGGTTACATCCAAGAGAAAATCGAGATAAACTCGGCAGGATTACATGAAGAAGAAGACAAAACCATGGGGGAGGGCGGAGCATTGACTCCTCTCCCTCCCGGCTACCCACCTGGAGCTTCCTCTCCTTCTTTCTCTTCTTCTTTCTTTTCTCAGCGGAGGAGGCTCTCTCTCTCTGTGTTGGTCTCTTCTTTTCTCTTTTTTCAGTGGAAGAGGCTCTCTCTCTTTTTTTTTGCTCTGTTCTATCCTCCCCTTCGATCCCCCCACTTTCGAGAGAAAAGGGCCTTTTTATAGCAGAACCCTCCCTCTTCTCGGCATGATCACTTCGGCACGATGACAGGATGCTCCCGGCGCGCCTCAGTAGAAAGCTGCTAGGCTTCTCGGCGCCAAATGATGTAGCTTCCCGGCGCCCCTCCCCCACATGGGTTTTGGGCTCCCGGCGCCAAATTGGTGAGCCCGTTTAGGGCTTTAATGCTTTAATTTCTTATCATCAGTAGACCTCATCTGTTAGAGATGCCTAATCTGCCTTTTCATTTGCCAGTCCTTCGAATCTGTCAGGACACGTGAATGTCCCTTAGTTGATGGGTTGACATAGTCTTATCAGCATATTTCTGGAGATTTTCATCAGTCAACAGACTGCAATTCTTCATCAGTACTGCCATCTGAGTGATGATAATACCGGACATCGGCTTGGCCGGGAAGGGCTTCGGCTAGGTGATAGCTTCAGTGACGACTCTTCTGTAGTTCTAGCTTTGCTGGAATTCCTGGGATCTTCATGTCTGATTTCATCTTCTCTTCGATTTCATCTTTACCCTTGACTATATTTCAGGTGTCAACAAATGCCCCCCTCTTGCAGGTAGCGGGAGTGCAGAATAAATGACATGGTACCTGCAGGTGTACATATCATTCAGCATCTGAACCCTTTCTCAGCTTGACACTATCTGGCATTTTTTCATTTCTGGCTTGGAATCTTCTTGGCTTGAGCCTCGATCAGTTGAACATCTATTGGCTTGAACCCTGATCAATTGGCACATCTGACATCTGTCGATTTTAGGCCCTGATCAACGGCATACTTGACTTCTATCGGTTTTAAGCCTCTATTGGCTGAACATCTGGCATCTGTCGGCTTGAAGCTCTGATTGGCTGAACATCTTGTATCTGTCGGCTTGAAGCCCCCGATAGGCTGTACATCTTGCATCTATCAGTTTTGAGCCCCGATCGACTGTATATCTTGCATCTATCGGTTTTGAGCCCCGATCGGCTGTATATCTTGCATCTGTCGGTTTTGAGCCCCGATCGGCTGTATATCTTGCATCTATCAGTTCTGAGCCCCGATCGGCTGTACATCTGACATCTGTCAATTTTAAGCCCTGATTGGCTGACCATCTGGCATCTGTCAGTTTTAAGCCCTGATTGGCTGTATATCTTGTATCTGTCGGCTTGAAGCCCCGATTGGCCATACATTTGACATCTGTCAGTTTTAAGCCCTGATTGGCTGACCATCTGGCATCTGTCGGTTTTGAGCCCCGATTGGCTATACATTTGACATCTGTCAGTTTTAAGCCCTGATTAGCTGAACATCTGGCATCTGTCGGTTTTGAACCCCGATCGACTGTACATCTTGCATCTGTCGGTTTTAAGCCCTGATCGGCTGTACATCTTGTATCTGTCGGATCGAAGCCCCGATCGGCTGTACATCTTGCATCTATCGGTCTTAAGCCCCGATTGGCTGAACATCTTGTATCTGTCGGCTTGAAGCCCCGATTGGCTATACATTTGACATCTGTCAGTTTTAAGCCCTGATTGGCTGAACATCTTGTATCTGTCGGCTTGAAGCCCCGATTGGCTATACATTTGACATCTGTCAGTTTTAAGCCCTGATTGGCTGTACATCTTGGCATTATGTGCTGTTATTTTCTTCATGTGGAAGAGTGGCAGTCTCGGCTACCTTTATACGGACGAGCCGTGTTCAGCAGGAGAGCGTCCATCCTCTTAGGGAAAGAATGGGGGCTCGCTCCACCGCGTATCGGCATCTGATGGGATTGCCTTTGCTGGACCTGTTGGCTAACGGAAGACATGCATCTGGAACAGACGAGTGGACCATTTCTCAAAGCTGACCATGGCGATTTGCCGATCGACCAGTGCGTGGTTCCATCGTCGACATTGGGCTCATGTCGATGCAAAGGAGTTTAAGCTTCATCAGAATAGACGAAAGGTCTAAACTGGGTAGGTTCATTGCAGGTGGGACATGAAAGGATATGTAGTCTTATCAGAACAGACGTAAGGTCTATCCCGGTAGGGTTTCATCATTGATCGGGCGAGGTGCCAATCGATCAACAGTTGGTTTCATCATCGATATTGGGTTTATATCGATGCAAAGGAAGTGTTATAAATTTCATCAGGATAGACGAAAGCTCTACACTGGCAGGGTTTCATCATTGATCGGGCGAGGTGCCAATCGATCAGTAGTTGGTTTCATCATCGATATTGGGTTTATATCGACGCAAAGGGATTTCATGAGTTTCATCAGAATAGACGAAAGGTCTAAACTGGACAGGGTTTCATCATTGATCGGGCAAGGTGCCAATCGATCAACAGTTGATTTCATCATCGATATTGGGTTTATATCGACGCAAAGAAAGTGTTATAAGTTTCATCAGAATAGACGAAAGGTCTAAATTGGATAGGGTTTCATCATTGGTCGGGCAGGATGCCAATCAACCAACAGTTGGTTTCATCATCGATATTGGGTTTATATCGACGCAAAGCAAGTGTTATCAGAATAGACGAAAGGTCTACACTGGCAGGGTTTCATCATTGATCGGGCAAGGTGCCAATCGATCAACAGTTGGTTTCATCATCGATATTGGGTTTATATCGACGCAAAGGGATTTCATGAGTTTCATCAGAATAGACGAAAGGTCTAAACTGGACAGGGTTTCATCATTGATCGGGCAGGGTGCCAATCGATCAACAGTTGGTTTCATCATCGATATTGGGTTTATATCGATGCAAAGGGATTCATAAGTTTCATCAGAATAGACGAAAGGTCTAAACTGGACAGGGTTTCATCATTGATCGGGCAGGGTGCCAATCGATCAACAGTTGGTTTCATCATCGATATTGGGTTTATATCGATGCAAAGGGATTTATAAGTTTCATCAGAATAGACGGAAGGTCTAAACTGGATAAGGTTTCATCATTGATCGGGCAGGGTGCCAATCGATCAACAGTGGGACGTATGTGAAGGTGTTGGTCTCGTCAGGACAGACGTAAGGTCTATTCCAACAGGTTTTATCGCATGTGGGGCTTGCCAAGAAATGCGTAGGCTTCATCAGGACAGACGTGAGGTCTGAGCTGGACAGGCTTCATCGGGATGGTGATGGGTTTCATTGTCAGTGGGACAGTCGAAAGAGAGTATGTAGATTTCATCAGGGTAAACGTAAGGTCTGCCCCGGGAAGGCTTTATCATCGGTGGGCATAGAGCCAGATGACCTACGGAAAGCTTCATCAGTGAAGGGGAGGTAAAGGCAGCGTGCCGGTTGGCATGGAACTTTTGAATTACCACATTACTGACCCAAGTGCCCTTTCGGGTTTTCACCGGAGCCAGCCCCCTCTTGCTTTTGCCCACGCGCCCTTTCGGGTTTTCACGTGGCGGGGTACCCGATTTTGCCTGCAGTGCCCTTTCGGGTTTTCACCACAGCTAGGTTTTGGCCATTTTTGCCCTTGTTCAGAGTATCTGAACAAGACTGGCGGGGTATCTCTATTTTTAACCCCATTTTGTCTCTTCTTTTTTTCTTTTTTATTGGGACTTTAGCTTCGTAAATTGTTAAGCCATGTGCTCAACTTGTGTATGTATCATCATTGATGTGGGTGCTGACACCAATGCAAGGGACATAAGGTTTTCATCGTCTGCCTAGGCGGAAGGCCTGGGTCGACTTGAGTGTGTTTTGTGGCTTAGGCGTAAAGCCGTTCGCCGGGAGCATGGCTGTATCGTTGATGTGGGGATTGCCATCAACGCAAGGGAATGGGATTTCATCATCCATCCAGACAGAAGGTCCGGATCGGTTCAAGGATGTGTGTAGCAGCTTAAGCACGAAACCATTCGCTGGAAATATAGGTTTCATCGTTAATGTGGGGTTTAACATTAACGCAAAGGGATGATGTTTTATCATCTACCCGGACGGAAGGTCCGGGTTGATTTGAGAATGGGTGTAGCATTTTTATCAGAGCAGACGGAGATCTACCCCGACGGGCTTCAGCATTGCTCAGGCGGCGGGCCACCCCATTAGTAACTGCTTTTATCATTGGTATTGGGTCTATACCAATGCAAGGATTTTATAGGTTTCATCAGGATAGACATAAGGTCTAAACTGGATAGGTTTCATCGCTGATCGGGCAGTGTGCCAATCAATCAACAGCAGGTTTCATCATCGGTATTGGGTTTATACCAATGCAAGGATTTCGTAGGTTCCATTAGGATAGATGTAGGGTCTAAACTGGATAGGTTTCATCGCTGATCGGGCAGTGCGCCAATCAATCAACAGCAGGTTTCATCATCGGTATTGGGTTTATACCAATGCAAGGATTTCATAGGTTTCATCGGGATAGACGTAAGGTCTAAGTCGGATAGGTTTCATCATTGACCGGGCAGTGTGCCAACCGATCAACAGCAGGTTTCATCATCGGTATTGGGTTTATACCAATGCAAAGATTTCATAGGTTTCATCGGGATAGACGTAAGGTCTAAGCCGGATAGGTTTCATCATTGACCGGGCACTGCGCCAACCGATCAACAGCAGGTTTCATCATCGGTATTGGGTTTATACCAATGCAAGGATTTCATATATTTCATCAGGATAGACGTAGGGTCTAAACTGGATAGGTTTCATCGCTGATCGGGCAGTGCGCCAATCGATCAACAGCAGGTTTCATCATCGGTATTGGGTTTATACCAATGCAAGGATTTCATAGGTTTCATCGGGATAGACGTAAGGTCTAAGCCGGATAGGTTTCATCATTGGTCAGCAAGGCGCCGGTCGGCCGACGGAAGGTTCTATCAGTGGTGGAGAAAGGGAATTTTGAATAACCACATTACTAGCCCAAGTGCCCTTTCGGGTTTTCACCGGAGCCAGCCCCCTCTTGCTTTTGCCCACGTGCCCTTTCGGGTTTTCACGTGGCGGGGTACCCGATTTTGCCTGCAGTGCCCTTTCGGGTTTTCACCACAGCTGGGTTTTTGGCCATTTTTTTTTGCCCTTGTCCCTATTATAGGAGCAAGTCTGGCGGGGTATCTCTATTTTCAACTCCATTTCTATTCTCTTCTTTTTTTTTTAGAGGGTGATAGGTCGGAATGCCATCGGATTAAGATAAGGGGTAGCTTGGTTAGGGCGGCGTGCCGCTAGACCAAGAAGAGGGTAGCTCGGTTAGGGCGGAGCGCCGCTAGACCAAGAAAGGGTAGTTCGGCTAGGGCGGAGCGCCGCTAGGCCATGAAAAGGGTAGCTCGGCTAGGGCGGAGTGCCGCTAGACCAAGAGAAGGGTAGCTCGGCTAGGGCGGAGTGCCGCTAGACCAAGAAAAGGGTAGCTCGGCTAGGGCGGAGTGCCGCTAGACCAAGAGAAGGGTAGCTCGGCTAGGGCGGAGTGCCGCTAGACCAAGAAAAGGGTAGCTCGGCTAGGGCGGAGTGCCACCAGGCCAAGGTGGGTAGAGCTTATCGAGGGCGGAAAGCCACTCATTGATGTGGGGTAAACATCAATGCAAAGGAGAGTAGGGCTTCATCATGCAATTCAGACGGAAGGTCTGAACTGAAGTTCGTGGATGGCGGGCTTGGGTATGAAGCTGTTTGCCGGGAATGTATGTTTCATCATTAATGTTGGGGTTTTTAGCATTAATGCAAAGGAATAGGGTTTCATAATCTACCCAGACGAAAGGTCTGAATTGATTTATGGGGTATGGATAGCAGCTCGAGCACGGAGCCGTTCACTGGAAATGTAGGTTTTATCGTTAATGTGGGGTTTGACATTAACGCAAAGGAATAGGGTTTCATGATCTGTCCAGACGAAAGGTCTGAATTGACTTAGAGGGTATGGATAGCAGCTCGGGCACGGAACCGCTCACTGGAAATGTGGGTTTTATCGTTAATGTGGGGTTTGACATTAACGCAAAGGAATAGGGTTTCATGATCTATCCAGACGAAAGGTCTGAGTTGATTCAAGGAAGGTGTATAGCAGCTCGGGCATAAAGCCGCTCGCTGGAGATGTGGGTTTCATCGTTAATATGGTCTCATCTCTTCTTTTCATTTCTCTTTTCTTTTCTTCTTCTTTTTGCATACATCTGCCCCCGGAACGGGGTATCATTTGCATCCCTCATTTTCTTCTTCTTCTTCTTTTTTTATTCATTTTTTTTTTGTGTGTACATCTAGCCCCGGGAAGGGGTATCACTGGCATCTTTCACCATCATTCTTTTTGGCATACACCTACCCCAGAACAGGGTATCATTCGTATTGAAAATGCCCTTTAGAGCAAATCGCTCTTTGGCGGGTGTGGTGCGGCCATATCGGCTGCCTTCTTGAAATTGAGCATTCGATGGGGACGCGGTGGGTCCACTTTATATTCCCCTATCTGCAGCTCACCTTTCCGTATCAAGCTCTCTATAACATCTTTGAAGACGTAGCAGTCCTCAATAGGGTGTCCGAGCATCTGATGGTACGGACAGAAGCGAGGCTCGTCTTTCCTTGCGGTATCACCGGGCTTCTTTGGGGCCGGGAGTATGATCTTGCCGTGGTGGGTGACCCATTCGAATAGGACCCGAGTCTATTCCTTTGGAAAGGAGTAGGGTTGAGTCATTTTGCTTCTTAGGGAATGGCCTAGTTCGCCAGTCTTTGCTGGCGAAGAGCTAGCTGCCTCCTTCGCCTTTTTCTTCTCGAGAGCTTGGAAGTCGGCAATGTAAATATCTTTATGCATTGGCTGTTCACTAGCAGGCTTGCTCTTTTGTCTTAGGGCGGTAGCGGCCGGGTAATATTTCGCCAAAAAGGCCTCAATATTAGCCACAATCTCATTCAAGAGATCGAAGGACTTGACTTCGATGCCAACCAACCTTGTTAAGACTTCTGTCTTCAGGTTGCGCTTGCATATCTGGACAGCCTCCTCCTGGTTTGGTGGGTGCCGACATCTGGCATAAAGGTCCTTCCATCGGTAGATATAATCCAGAGCAGATTCATCGGCCCTTTGTTTGGTCTCATACAATTCTGCCTTAGTAACTTCTCCCTTGGCAGAGTTCATTTTCATTGTTTGTTTCATATCGGGTTTACCCATCACTGCCGGAGCTGGTGAGTTTAAGTGCAAACCAGGCAGATGCAAACCCATTTCATTCAGCTTGCTCTGTAACACTTTGACTTCTTGTAGTTTTTTAGATAGCTCTGTCATCATGGCAAGGCCAAGAATGTTGCTCCCGGCCCTAATCCTAGGAGGGACTGGCAGTACCCTGTTATTGGAGTCGGACGTGTCCAGGCTTTCAGAAATTAACATCTTGGCCCTCGTCCCCGCATATGGAGGAGGAGTGTGGTAGCATGCTTCTTCTTCTGGTAGCGGGAGGTGCCCAGGCTTCTTGCTGGTTTTATCATCAGGATAGGAGGCTGAAGCTTTGGCTTGCTCTGACCTTATCGGCATGAAGCATATCTCTTCCTCATCCCCTTCGGAAGTCTGGCCATCGCCGGGTAAAACTGACAGCATGTTACAGGAGAAGACTTTGTCCCTCCTTGTGTTTGTTTGCATATGCTCTTCCTTCCTTTCAGCGGTCGACATCTGCACCCATAACGGGTCATCTAACACATCTGGCATTTTTGATTTATTTTTCATCTTATTCATCAGGCCTGGGGATTTGACGCGCTCCCACAGGATGGGCTCATCGGTGTCTGTTTCTTTTAACATTTCTTTGGGCGACTGCCGGTATAGAGATACCATATTGACTGCTCTTTTTAACTCAGGCAACTCATGCAGGCATGGAGGGTCCACTCTATACTCACCCAGTTCGAGCTCCCCTTTTTTAATCATTCTTTCAATAATATCTTTAAATACATAGCAATCTTGAATGGGATGACCCAATGCTTGATGATATGGGCAGAAGCGTGGGTCATCTTTTCTTTTGGTATCATCAGGTCTCTTTGGATCTGGAAGGACAATCTTGTCAAATTGGGCCGCCCATTCAAACAGGAGCCGAGTCTTTTCCTTAGGAAAGGAATAAGGCTTCCTCATCCTAGCTCGCAGAGCGGGGCCATCCTTCTGATCAGCCGGCCTAGTGGGAGGAGGGCGGACAACGCCTTTTTCTTTATCTTTTTATTGCTCGAACATATTGAAGTCTACTATACTGACTTCTGCAGGCATGGGACGTTTATCAGTCGACCTAACTTTATGGTACACAGCAGTAGCAACTGAAGGACTACTGGAGAGGAAGGCCTCGACCTCCGCCGCGGCATATTTTAGTCAGTCGAATGACCCTATCTCCATCCCGATCATCTTTTCGAGAGTCTCCCGCCGAAGATTCTGCTTGCAAATCTGGACGGCATCCTCGTGATGTGGAGGCCGCCTGCATCTCATGGCGAGATTTCTCCATCTTTTTATATAATCCAGAGCGGTCTCGTCTTGCTTCTGCCTTGTTGCATATAGCTCGGCTATTCTGATTTCTCTCTCCGTGACATGAAATCTGTCGCGGAACTTTCTTTGCATATCAGGCCAATCAACCACTGATCCAGCCGGCAGGCTTGAATACCATCCAAAGGCTAACCCAGTGAGGGATGAGCCAAAGAATTTGAGCAGATAAGCTTCGTCGGCTGCCAAATCGCCCATAATTGTGGTGTAGTAAGCTATGTGCTCCCTGGGGGAGCCTTGGCCATTGAACTTCTCAAATTTCGGCGGCTTACTGACGCCTGGAGGTAGTCTTTTAGCAGCATATTGGGGAGGATACGGCACCTTGTACACATCATAGGTGCTAACATCGTCACTAGTCTTCTCAGACAGCTTCATCTCCACAATTCTTTCAATCATCAGCTTGTGGGCTATGGCTGGATCTATCTCTTCTGGGAAGAAGTGAGCTTGTTGCTGACTGTAAGGAGTTGTCATCACAGTGGCGCGCAAGATGGGCGCGGTAGGCTGTGTCTGAGACACAGAGGGCTGAGCTGCTGTTTGCTGTGGAACAGGTTGGCTCGGTGTCTTGCCCTTATCAGCTAGGAGAGGGTTAGCTGGGATAGCCGTCTCTGCTGAGCTGGATGTCTGCCCCGCAGGTTCAGCTTGCTTTGAGACTGATGTAGCTTCATGTCTCTCATTGAGCTGCCTTCGGAGGGCACTGATCTCCTGCTGGTATCTTCTGAACATCATCTGGATCATAGGATCCAAGGCTGATGGGATTTGCATATCTTCAGAAGTCCCTTCAGCATCATCAATAAGGGGATTGTCTTCATCCTCTGCCGTCACCACATTGACTGTCATGGTGGTGATCTTGCGGGCTTCATCATATTTCTTCATCTTATCTTTTGCGGCCTGGCCTCTTCTTGTGACAGGACCAGGTCTAGTAGCCAACCTGAGCAGTTCATCTGGCTGAGTTGGTAGTATATCTTGCCCCCTGGCAAGTCCAGCCATGTTGCAGGTGAAGATTTGCATTTTTCCCTTCCGCCTGTAGACCTTTCTTTTCACCTGGTCAGGATATTTGAGCCGGTCAAAGACCGATATTCTTTCTTTGGCTTCTTCCCGGTACAGGTCTTCTTTGTCATATCCGGCCCTGAGACCTTCTTCATAGTGATTTGAATCGGAGGAAGAGGCTCCGATCATCATTTCTTGAAGTGTTTCTTCTTTTTCTTCACCTCTGGTGCCCAAGGCACGGGATAGTCTTTGTTGACCGAGGGCAGAGCTCCCCAGGTAGTGGAAGTAGTCTTGGACTATCTGCTTCATCTCTTCAGAATTGTGCCTCTGTGGCTCAGGCTGGAGCATTAGTCCTTCCTGGCTTCTCTACTGATAGGCCAGTCTTGCTATCTGAGCATTCAAATGCTCGGCTTTGGAATATTTGAACAAGTCGGCCTGTCTGGCACAGGCCCTCGGTCTTCTTGGGATGGCGACCGTGACTGGTTCGCTCATTCCCACATTGCCGTTTCGGCAGCAGTTGACAGCAGCATCATATTTCTTTCTTTGCCATCTTCTGCCCCCAGCCCTGGGACGGGTGACAGTAAGGTCTTCTTTCTTCTCATCCCTTCTGCCCCTCATCATGGGGCGAGCAGCAGTCAAATTTCTTTCTTCATCATTTATCTCATCTCTTCTGCCCCAGGCTTTGGGGCGAGCAGCAACAGCATTTCTTTTCTCTTTTCCCTCTCTTCTTCGGCTTCCTGCCCTGAAGCGGGCAACAGCATCTTTAGCAGCCTTCTCCTCATCTCGAGCTGGAGCCCAGCTCTGAATCCTCTTCGGTCGCCAGACCTGTTTGTATTTCGCTGGCTTGGGTGCCAGCGGCTTCCTCTCATCAGCCTCCCAGTTGGCCTGCCTGGTGGCCAGAGTCTGGAATATGTTGGTAGTGGGCACCATCGGGACGATCACGTCCGGCTTGACCGCCCTTGGGCAACCATTCATGTTTGCCCGGACACCTCCAATCATCATGGTCTTTCCGGAGTTGGAAAGACGACGGTCAACAGCAACATACCGGCTCCTCCGGTTGGTTCTTCTCCCCTTCTGAGCAGCAGCAGGGACCATGTCCCTTTTTTGGACATGATGGACGTAGCAGGTGACGGCCGTGGGGACCGTTTTCTCTGGTAAGATATTCTTCTGGTTAGTGATCTTCACCGGGGCACTTGCAGCAGTGCCTTGCTCATTGTCATCGACCTGCAGAAGGTCGGTGAAGACGACGCCCAAGCAGTTGGGCAGCCCGACAGTTGGGGGCAATGATCCAAACGCCAGTGGTACCGCCAGGTATCCCTCCTGAACGTGCATGTCGACCGGTTGCTTATCGAAGCACACAGACGCGATTTCTGTTGTTATCATAGTTTCCTGAAAATAAGGAAAGCACACGGAATCAGAATTTTGAGGGGGGGGGGCCCGCTGGGCCTCCTACTTTTGGCGTAGAGATGAAGGGAGACTGGGTCCCACCGGGCGTGCCAGACTTGTGGACGCAGATTTTTTTATATTTTTTTATTGATTTTATTTTATTTGGATTTTGGATTTGTTAGGCGTGCCAGTCACCGGAGTGACGATTTTATCATGCGCTCGACCTGACTTGGTCAGCCGATTGTGAGGTCCGAGTCAAGACCAGAAGTCCGTCATACCATAAAGGCTATGACGTTAATTACGTCCTTCCAAGGAAGGACAACCCTTGATTAAACGCCAAAATAGAGGCCTCGAGAGGCAAAAAAAAAAATATATTCATGTGCGCAGTTTGAATTTCATACCAGAGCCAGGAAGGCTGGCAAGATAATAACATCAACTGTAGAAACAGACGATATCGTTAAGTCAGCGGTTCAGAGATCGGGCTTAGGGGGGAAGAGGAAATTTCAGTCACGGACAGGCTGAGCCATGGCCATAATGGGGGTTTAAAACATCGATCGACGTTTCGGCAGCATCTCCCCTTTTATCTGGATTATGCCTAGGGGGAAATAGGCTATCACCCACGGAGTGCCGGGATGAAAGCCAAGAGAGAGAGAAGTGTTGAACTTCCCTAATCGCGTATCTGCCATGGGGCAATGCTTGATATTCCCTATAGAAGCCGGCGGCACTCGTGTAATGGCAGAGCCCTCCCGAGCTAAAGGGGTTATTCGTGAACCTGCTGCGGGACGACGAAATGTAAGCGAACGCTTAATGTTGCGCCCTCGCACGCGGATCGACCTGCGCAGTCAGGTCGTGGGGATCGACCTGCCCGGTCAGGTCGCGGGGGTCAAGGGGGCAGTGCCCCTTGCGGGGGTTTTCGGGGGTTTCCTGAGATTTCAGAGGGAGTTTTGGGGATTCCAGACCTGCCAGTCGCTTGGATTTGCATGGACATGGGTTTAATTCATCAAGGATGGGCTGGGTTCGAAGGGAATCGAATAAACCAATTACTGGAGAGGGTTTTGAGTCGTCATGTACTATGGACCCTCAGGAGATTATCTGCTGGCATCTTTGGTCGCCTGGGAGCCAAGAGATGGCCATCTCTGGCCCAAGGGACGATCCTGATGGAATTGTCCGTACTGGAATCAGATTAGAAACCCTCAGTATCAATTTATTGAAGCAACTTACTTATTCATGTGGAAAGGGGATCTCGAGCAGGCTGTCGGAGTTATTGCCGATATCGGTAGCAGACTACCCCAGAAGCCAAGAGATGGTCTGTCTCTGGCCTTGGGGCAAGCCTGGGAGGCTTTACGCAAACGACGAAGACTGCGAGGGACATCGGTTCATCTAGAGCTACATTTATTCGACTGAAGACAACTGAGCCTGAAGACCCACCAGAGAATCAGGCGCACTTCAGTTGAGCTTAAAATAAAAACATATAAGGGAAAGAAATAGCAACAGACGAAGAGATAGCTGGCAGATACTTCAATCACCCAGCACCCAAACGGGCCACTGGAGCATTTCATTTCATTGGATCACCCCAGAACTCACACCAATCACACGGAGGGAATGAGGGAAAGGGAGATGAATATACATCAGGATATCCCGGTTACATCCAAGAGAAAATCGAGATAAACTCGGCATGATTACATGAAGAAGAAGACAAAACCATGGGGGAGGGTGGAGCATTGACTCCTCTCCCTCCCCGGCTGCCCACCTGGAGCTTCCTCTCCTTCTTTCTCTTCTTCTTTCTTTTCTCAGCGGAGGAGGCTCTCTCTCTCTGTGTTAGTCTCTTCTTTTCTCTTTTTTTCAGTGGAAGAGGCTCTCTCTCTTTTTTTTTGCTCTGTTCTATCCTCCCCTTCGATCCCCCCACTTTCGAGAGAAAAGGGCCTTTTTATAGCAAAACCCTCCCTCTTCTCGGCATGATCACTTCGGCACGATGACAGGATGCTCCCGGCGCGCCTCAGTAGAAAGCTGCTAGGCTTCTCGGCACCAAATGATGTAGCTTCCCGGCGCCCCTCCCCCACATGGGTTTTGGGCTCCCGGCGCCAAATTGGTGAGCCCGTTTAGGGCTTTAATGCTTTAATTTCTTATCATCAGTAGACCTCATCTGTTAGAGATGCCTAATCTGCCTTTTCATTTGCCAGTCCTTCGAATCTGTCAGGACACGCGAATGTCCCTTAGTTGATGGGTTGACATAGTCTTATCAGCATATTTCTGGAGATTTTCATCAGTCAACAGACTGTAATTCTTCATCAGTACTGCCATCTGAGTGATGACAATACCGGACATCGGCTTGGCCGGGAAGGGCTTCGGCTGGGTGATAGCTTCAGTGACGACTCTTCTGTAATTCTAGCTTTGCAGGAATTCCTGGGATCTTCATGTCTGATTTCATCTTCTCTTCGATTTCATCTTTACCCTTGACTATATTTCAGGTGTCAACACCGCCCCAACCCACCGTGGCGCCAGGAGCGGTTAGGACAGAAGTTCGATCTGGGCTGACTGGTGGGGCGCCCGGCGCGGGGAAGGTTTCCATGCCGGTGGCGCTGGAGAGGCTCGGCGTGTCGCGCACCTTGTACGAGATGTACAACGGTGTTGCGGTGAGGGTGAAGGGGGGAAGCGCGCGTCATTCCCCAGCCGGGGTCCTCAACGTCATTATGGAGGGCGGCCTGGTCATGGCTCAGATGGGGGCCACGATGGCGGCGACTTATGCTCGGTTAGAGTCAGAGCGGTCACAGCTCGCTTGGACCCTCAGCGGGGCCGAGAGGAAGCTGGTCCGGCTCACCGGGGAGAACGAGGGGCTCTGACGGGAGTTCTCCGCGACCAGAGAGTTGCTGCGGTCGAGCCGGCTGGAAGGTCGAGCACTAACCGAGGAACTGGCCAAGGCTCGGGAGTCGCTTGAGAGGAAGAGTAGGCTCCTTGAGGAGGACGCCATGTCCGCATCGAGCTAGATGGTCGTTGGGAAATAGAGCGCGTCGACCTAGCGCACCGAGCGGATGAAGCAGAGCGACACCGGTTGGAGTCCGAGGCTTATCGGGCCGAGGTAGAGAGGCGGGCAGTTGAGGCTGAGGAGCTGCCGGCCGAGGTCGGGAGGAGGCAAGCCGAGGCAGAGCGAAAGATGGCCGAACTCGTAGGGAGGGTAGGGTTGGCCAAGGCAGAGGCGGTCGAGCAGTATAAATGCTCGGAGGCCTACCAAGTCGACCTGAAGGAGGCTGCCCTTCCCTACTATGAGTTCGCTCTCCTCCAAGGCGCCCGCAAGGGCTTCAAGTAGGGCTATCACCGAGCGGTGGCCTATGCTGAAGAGCATGACTCCAGGCTCCGCTTCCCGTCTGGTCAACGTTATGACTCGGATGCCTCGTCCTCCAGTTTTGCTACCTCGGCGTCGGGCGAAGAAGACCCAGAGGTCTCTTCTCTTGAGGGGTCGCCAGCTCCGGAGGCCTCGGGAGGGCTCGCGACCAAGACAATTCCCGTACAGGTGGGGGCGGTGTCTGGGTCGGCCGTCACCGAGGGTACCGGGGGCAGACCGTCTGTGCCTTCCACTTCCGAGCTGCTAGATGGGCCGAAGGCCTGATGTATCGACCTGCTTTGTCTTCTCCCCTTGTTTGTCCTTTTCTCTTTTTTTTCGATCAAAAAAGGACTCTTCTCTATGTAAGGCAACAGAGAAAAACTTTGCTTGTTGCTTGCTGTACTTGCCGTGATTTGATCAGCGTATCTGTGGTAGTTGGAAAGGACCGATACTTTCTGCGCAGATCTCACGCGATGGTTGGGTAGACGTCTGGCAGGGTGCCTTTCCGTTTGACCACGCCTTGAATGCTTGGCCGCTTCGTGTGTCCCGCAGGGGGCGGAAACGAGGAGTTTGAGGTGGCCAGTCATAAAGGGGAAATCTTTTCGGCATGTTTTTGAGGAGAGAGTCTTTTAAGGCAAGCAGCCTCCCCTCGCCTTTATAAGGGACTTAGGGGCATCTCTCCATCTACATCGCTTTAGGGTTTTCTAGGACAGTCTCTCCTCTCTCCATTTCTCGTAGCGCTGAGCCTTTGCATTCAGAGCATGGAAGATCCTTCGAAAGACGATGCTACCGATGATGGAGGGCGGCAAGTTTTTGCCGCTTCGGGTTTTGAGCAGGTCCGACGGTCATCGTGCGGGTTTGAAGCGGGTCCGACGGTCGTCGCGCGGATCTGGAGAGGATTTTGACGGAAAAATCACGTCGTTTTCTCTATCAATTCCGACGACGCTTCCCGGAGGGGGGGTGAGATGGAAGACGGAATGGGGCATCCGGCATCTCCGCCGCCCGTCCCTCTCTGCTCGCTTCAGGGATGGGGGGAGAAGCAAATTAAGCTCCCTCCTTTCCGGGCCTTCCCCTGTCTCCTCGTTCAGCTACGCTAGACTTCTTTTTCTCTTTTCTCTTCTTGTGCTCTCCCCCCGTCATTTCTTTCACTCTGTGGAGGCTGCTTGCTCTCTGTACATTCCAAAGAGTTGGCAGGTTGGAAGAGAGGAGGCCTTCATAGGCGTTCCCTCTCCCCAACCTCTGTCAACTTGGAAGGTAGCCTTCCCCACCGTAGTCCCTCTGTCACCTTTGTCATGGGCCACCCGAGCCAACTGGATCGACCACCTTTTATCCGAGCCAGTTTCTACGCGAGGCAGAGTCAGTGGCTGGACGCAAGGAGATCAAACCGAGTTGGCCGAGCGATGGCCTCTTGCAGTGGCGCCAGATGGATTTTTTTTGTTATGCAATGTATTGGCTTTGGCCTTTCTGATGTACCAACAATCATTTGAATGAAAAGGAAAAATTTTATTTCACTCAAATTGTTTGCACGACTTCAAAAGTAGAACTTGCGTAGTGTGGCTGCGTTCCACGTCCGAGGGATGAGTTCCCCTTCCATTGTAGATAGCCGGTATGCTCCTTTCTCGAGCGTCTCGATCACTCGGTAGGGACCTTCCCAATTTGGGGATAGTTTGCCCGCCGCCTCTAGTGGTCGAGAGGCTTCGGCTTTTCTAAGGATGAAATCTCCCGGTTGGAAGTGCATGTCTTGGACTTTGGCGTTGTAGTATCGAGCGAGGCGGCGCTGGTATTCCGTCACTCGGATGCTGGCAATCTCTCGGAGTTCATCTACTAGGTCGAGGTTCTCGATCAATTTTTGCTCGTTTACCTCAGGAGAGAAGCAGATGACTCGGAGGGAGGGATTGGCGATCTCCAACGGAATTACGGCCTCGGTGCCATATACCAACTGGAAAGGACTTTCACCGGTTGCCCTTCTGGGAGTCATTATGTGTGACCAAAGTACGCTAGACAGTTCCTCAAGCCAGCTACCCTTGGCTTTGCTGAGTCTGGTCTTTATGCCTTTTAAGATAGTCTTATTGGCATTCTCGACCAGCCTATTGGCCTGAGGGTGGGCGACCGAGGTAAAGTGGTTGCGAATACCTAGGTCGGCACATCTGCCTCGAAAATAAAGAGAGTCAAATTGCCGACCGTTATTGCTCACTATCACCCGGGGGATGCCGTAACGACAAATGATCGACTTCCAGATGAAACTCCAGACGACTGTCTCGGTGATCCTTGGCGTGGCTTTGACCTCGATCCACTTGGTAAAGTAGTCGATGGCAACGATGATAAACTTCTTCTGGGCCTGAGCCATGGGGAACGGCCCAAGAATGTCGATCCCCCACCGAGCGAAGGGATATGGTTCGGCCTGGGTGACGAGCTCCATTGTCGGCTGATGGACCAAGTGGTCGAATCGCTGGCATCGGTCGCACTATTGCACGTAGACCGTGCAGTCGCGCTGCAGAGTGGGCCACCAGTAACCCTGGCGTAGCAGGATCCGGGTGAGTGACTTTCCTCCTGAATGCGCTCCGCACAACCCTTCATGAATCTCTTGGATAGCTCGGCTGGCTTCGTCGGGGCCGAGACACTTCAGGAGAGGACCGGAGAAAGATCTCCTGTAGAGAGTGTTGTCTAGAATGACGAGGCGCCGGGCTTGGTACTTCAATCTGCGGGCCTCTCGAGAGTCGGAAGGCTCTTGAGTGTCCTGGAGCCACGACAGATAGGGGGTGCACCAGTCACTCGGAGTGGCCGAGTCAACAGCAAGGAGCTCCGAGTCAATGCTCGGGCGCTCTAGCTATTCAAGGAGGACCGTCGGGTTCGAGAGAAGAGGCTAGCTGAGAGAGGGCATCCGCTCGGGAGTTTTCCTCCCGAGCTATTCGAACTACCTCAAATTTCTCGAACTGTTGGGCCAGGGCTCTGACCAGTTGGAGGTATTTGATCATTGGTGCCTCTCGAGCTTCGTACTCGCCGTTGACTTGGCTAGCGATCAGCTGGGAGTCAGTGTGGATTTTGACTCGCTCAGCCCCCAAATGTCGGGCCATGCGTGCTCCCGAGATAAGGGCCTCGTACTCGGAAGCGTTGTTGGATGCTTGAAAGCTGAACTTCAAGGCGTATTGTAGTTCTGCTCCTTCGGGAGACTTCAGAAAGATTCCGGCACCACTCCCGACTGAGTTGGAAGACCCATCGACGAACAACTCCCAGGTCGGCCCGGGCGCGGATGGGGATCTTTCTTCAGTCAGGATGGTGCTTTCGGCGATGAAGTCGGCGAGCGCTTGGCCTTTCACAGCTGAGCGCGGCCGATAGGATATATCATAGGCCCCAAGCATAATGGCCCACTTGACGAGTCGTCCCGAGACTTCGAGGTGGGTAAGGATCTTCTTCAATGGTTCGCCGGTTAGCACGGTGATGGGGTGCCCCTGGAAATAGGGCCGGAGGCGCTTGGCGGAGGTGACCAACGCTAGCACAAGTTTCTCGGTTGCGGGGTACCTCCTTTCAGCCTTGTTGAGCACCTTGCTGGTGTAGTAGATCGGCCTCTTGACTCCTGAGTCATTTCTGACTAGGACCGAGCAAACCGTAGATAGCATTACCGAGAGGTAGAGCAGCAAGACTTCACCCGGAATGGGCTTGGAGAGCACCGGGGGCGAGGCCAAGAACTCCTTGAGCTCGGTGAACGCTCTCTGACATTCCTCGTCCCATGCGAACGTAGCAGATGCCAGTTTGGGCCCCCTCAACAGCTTGAAGAAGGGCAAGTATCGTTCGGCCGCACGGGACAGGAACCGGCTGAGAGCAGTGACATGCTCAGTTAGGCGTTGGACGTCCTTGATGCAGGTGGGCGGGCACATGTCCAGGATGGCCTGGACTTTGTCTGGGTTGGCCTCGATCCCACCCTGAGTGACTAGGAAACCCAGGAACTTTCCGGATCTCACTCCGAAGGCACACTTAGCAGGATTGAGCTTCATGTTGTACCTCAGGAGGGTGTCAAAGGTCTCGGCGAAGTCGGTGAAGTGGTCTTCGGCCTTAGGGGTCTTGACGAGCATGTCATCAATGTAGGCCTCGACCTTCTGACCTAGCTATCCTTCAAACATGTGATTGACCAGCCTTTGGTACGTGGCTCCAGCGTTCTTCAACCCGAAAGGCATCCGGGTGTAGCAGTACACACCGTAGTCGGTGATGAAGGTGGTCTTTTCGACATCTTCTGGGTCCATTCTGATCTGATGGTAACCCGAATAGGCATCTAGGAAGCTGAGTATCTCATTGCCCGAGGTTGAGTCAACCAATTGGTCGATGCTCGGTAATGGATAACAGTCCTTAGGGGTGGCCTTATTCAGGTCGGTGAAATCCACGCACATCCTCCACTTGCCCGAAGCTTTCGGTACCAGGACGATGTTGGCTAGCCATGTCGGGTACAGGATCGGTCTAAAAAGGCCAGTCTCTTGTCCCTTGGTGACCTGCGCCTTGATGATCTCCTGCTTCTCTGGTGCATGCTTCCTTCTGCGTTGTTGTACGGGCTTCACAGTAGGGTCGAGGCTGAGCTTGTGCATTACAGTCTCCTCTGGTATCCCAGGGAGTTGATCATCAAACCAAGCAAAAACTCGGATGTACTCAAAAAGGAACTTTTTATATTGCTATTGAACCTCAGACGGTAGGTCGGCTCCGATCTTTACTCCTAGGGCCGGGTCATCGTTTAGGAAAACCGCCAGCATATCGCCACTAGGTTCGGTGGTTGCGGATTTACCCTCGACTCCCCGGGGGTCCTTGTCCTTCCCGTCCGGCCTTGTGACATCTACCGAGATATTGTAGCACCTTCTGGCCGCGGCTTGGTTACCTCGGACTTCCCCCAACCCATTTTTGGTGGGGAACTTCATTTTCTAGTGATA
The DNA here is from genome assembly GCA_022559845.1 of Amorphophallus konjac. Taxonomy (NCBI): domain Eukaryota; kingdom Viridiplantae; phylum Streptophyta; class Magnoliopsida; order Alismatales; family Araceae; genus Amorphophallus; species Amorphophallus konjac. Next base: position 109,555,856 of record CM040128.1, on the reverse strand, counting down.
GGTAGACGGCACCGCTTTTATTCGGCTGAGGATTCCCCGGCCAAAGATGGTGTTGTATGCTATCATACCTTTAATCACTATGAAGTCCACCATGACTGTAACGGTTTTGGGTGGGGTGCCAAGGGTAACCGGCAGGCTTAGGGCTGCCTCGGGATAGGTGGCCTGGCCATTGAACCCGCAGAGAGGGGTTCGGATCGGGCGAAGCTTAGATGGATCCTCCCCCATCTTATGGAAACAATCATAAGACAGTACATCAGGGGCACTCCCATTGTCGACTAGGATCCTATCTACATTACAATGGATTATTGTAGCCAAAATCACAAGGGCGTCGTCATGCGGGGTGCTCAGCCCTTCTAGGTCTCGGTCTGAGAAGACTATGACATGGGGCTCACTCGGCGGGGCCTTTGGAGGCTCTATGGCTCGGCTCGGCTCGCCCGCTTGGCATGACGCTTCCTTCCTCGGCTGTTATCGCCCCCTGATGCTGCTCCTCCGGAGATGACATTGATGTGGACCCCTCGGGGGGTGTTGTCGATCTCCACTGGGGCGCCTCGGTCCTCCTTGCGCTCGGCTACGAATCGAGCTAGGTGCCCCTGACGGATGAGGCGCTCGATCTCATCCTAGAGCTGGTGGCAGTCACCGGTATGGTGTCTGTGATCATTGTGGAACAAGCAGTGCTTGCTACGATTACGGTTATTCGACCTCATTGGCTCGGGTTGGTGAAGGAGACCCGAGTCTTTGATGTCTTCATAGATCTCATAGACCGGCGTGGCTAGTGGGGTGTACCGCTCATACTTCTGTGACGGTTCCTTGCATTCCCCATCCCGGTTCCGCCTTTTTCCTGAACCTGAGCTTGGCTCAGAAGCCCGCTTCTTGTCCCCCTCCCGACCCGAGCCGGTTGCATCTTGGCATGCACTGAGTACTTCTTCGCACTCGGCATGGCACAAGGCCAGAGTTACTAGCTCGGTAAAGGTCGAGGGAGGGTGGAGGACAAGCTCGCGGCGGAGATTCTCGTCCCGGGTGCCCCCAGTCAGTGCGGTTATAGCTGAGGCCACGTCTAGGCAGGGGATTCTCAGGGCTTCCGACTTGAATCGGTGAATATAAGCCCGGAGTCTCTCCCTTGCGTCTGTTTAAGGGCCAGGAGCCCCGCTACCGACCTTGGGGGGGCACTTCCGGTGAAACTCTCTTTGAAGATTCGGCCAAACTGCTTGAAATCTCGGATGGATCCGGGGGCGAGGGCCCGGAACCAAGCTTGAGCGCCTTGGACCAGGGTGGTCACGAAGGCTCGGCATTTGATGGCGTCGGATGCTCCGTGCAGGGTCATCAGAGCGTCGAAGCTGTCGTAGTGATCGGCCGGGTCGCCCTGGCCGTCGTAGAGCTTGAAGGTTGGGATGGAGGTTCTGGGAGACACCTCTGCCTTCAAGATATACTCGGAGAAAGGGGATTTCTCCTCATCCATCGGGGGAGAGGCCTTCTGTAGGGCACGCAGGGCGCGCTCTTGTTCTGCGAAGCGTCTCTCGAACTCTCGCAGTTAGAGAGATAACTCTGGCTGCTGTTGTGGGGCGAGGCTGGGGGGAATGTCTTGGCGATCCTCAGGAATGTCGATCTCCGGGTTCAGACGGCATGCCCCAGGTTTTCCCCGCCTCGGTGTGGGGGAAGCCTCTTGCTCCGACGGTGGAGCTTGCGAGGTTCCTCCCATCCTGTTACGGATAATCTGCTAGCCGCGGATAGTGAAGTGACCTCCGACAGTGTGTTGGGATGCATTCTCGTGGGGAGGGCTCCCTGACGGGGTGCGTGACCTTCCATCCCTGGCCGCCTGGGTCCTCATGAGTTCCACGAGGACATCCAGTTTTGCATTGAGGGCTTGGAAGGCGTCGGCGCCACCGTGGAGCGGTAGCCCTACTGCCGCAGGGGTGGTGGTGGTTCGTTGGCGGGGGCACTGGCGTTGGAGGGGGGGGTTCTGTGAGGCCCGAGAGGGGCCATCCCCAGCCGCTACCATGGCCTTTCCCCTGTCGCCAGCGGACCTCCTCCCTGAGCTCCTTTGCACCATGCTGGCTCTTTGTTCGTTTCCCATAGACGGTGCCAGATGAAGAGGCGTGATCTCGCGCGGGTCCTGAGCGGGCGGAGGATCACCAAATTGTGAACTGCTAGAAAGGGAAACAGATCAGGGGGCCCAGGGATGAGTCCCTGGGGAAAACCCTCTGATGCTTAAGTTAGTAGAGCTATGGTGGGAGCAAAGAAAGGGGGGAAGTAGCTTCTGCACGAGATCCCTCTCCACCATAAGGGTGAAGTGGTTCCTGCTCAGGAGTTTTGAGCGTGTAGTTGCCCTTACCTTTCGCCGGAGGGTATCCCTGGGTTAAATAGTGTGTCGTCTTCTGGAGTCCTGTAAGTTGAGGGGTTTCAGGTGGGAGTTACGTCCTTAACGTGGGCTTTTACTGCCTCATCGTGGGAACGTTATCACCTTGGGGAGCTGGAGTCCCTCACCCATATAAATTCCTGCTCACAGAGGACTCTTAACGGCTGTATGGATAAGCAATCGACGGTCAACCGTTCGAGCTTAGGGGGGCCAGCCATATCCGGGCGATGGGCCTAGCTCGGACGGAGATGGGTCGGAACGATCGTGTGCGCCTCCCTATATCCTGGCTGAGGATAGATCGGGCGTAGATCATTCTGATGACCTGACCGTCGCTCGGGCCTTCCGAGCCTGAGGGCCGCCTAGGAAGGTTGGGTCCCCGAGCGATCTTTTATTGGGCTTTTAGTCCGGAGTGGGCCCTGTGGGCTATCACTTGGGTGAGCATGGCCTTGTTTGGTCCTGATGGGCCTAGTTCGGCTGCTCTTTGACTAGGCTGCAGAAATCCCCCTCTCCACAAACAATATACCAAATTCATTACTAGACAAGCTCATTATTTTTCTTACCTTCAAGGATCTTTATTTATCAACAAATTCTTCCTCCTCAAGGCACCCCTGTAAAACAGATTTCTCATTTTGAAGTTTTGGGTACCCAAGTCATCTTGGGTCCCGAGGGGTTAGTTCTAGCATGATCAAGACACATTTTATTTTTCCTCTCAAACCATTCATCATCGGCCCTCATTAAACCACATACATCCATTGAATGACCATTTTGACCACAATACAAGCAGTGAGAAGATTTTCATAGACCATTTATCGTCATTTTTCATTGAAACACAATTATTCATCATGTGTCCAACTTCACCGTAGTAAAAATAACAAGAAGAGTTTCTTTTGGCTGACTGATTATCATCATTTTTCTTCAAATGACATGTATACATTGTGTGGCCTATCTCACCACAATAAAAGCATGTGACATTCTTCTTTCCAAAAACATTCCTAACACCACAACTATTTTATTTCTAGTTTTCATGGCCTGATTGTCATCAAATTTCATCAATAAACATTCATGCATTTCATGGCTATATTTTCCACAGTATAAATATGAAACATTTATCATTTTTCTTGATGCATGAACAACTTCAACAGTTGGGGGTTTTGCTTGCACACAAGAGCGATCAATGACATTTTTCTATTTTTGATTTTCTTTATCACACATGAACAAAAACTCATTCAAACTCTTGATTTCATTCTCCAATGACGAAATATGCAATTCACAATCAGTAATCTCTTCTTCACCCAGTGTAAGTTTATCATTCAAAAGAGAATTGATAGTCTTATAGCTTACAACTTCTTGTTCCATAACATGAACATTTTTAGAATCATCATCAACCACATGTTTTTCTTTGTCAAGGACTTTCAACTCATCACACAACAATTTGTTTTGATCTTTGAGTTTTCAATTTCTTCGACAAGTTTTTCATTCTGAACAAGTTAATTAAGCAAAATCTGATCACTATCCCGAGAACTCAACTTATCTTTTAGTTCCTTTTCAATGTCTTCAAGTTCTGAAATTTTATTCATTAAGGTTTCATTTTCGTTTCTCAAACATGAAATTGTTTCTTTGTGCACATCAACCTCAAACACGTGTGACTCAACCAATTTTTTAAGCTCAGATCATCTTTCACACGGTAAATACACAAGAAATTTCAATTTTCTTTTTTAATTTTCTATTTCCTATTTTTAGATTTCATAGTTTTATATTTATCAAATAACTCTTCATAAGCATTCATCGTAAGTCAGTTCATCTTCCTCATCGGAATCAGAGTTTACTTTTGAACTTTCCTCGCTTTGACGTTCATTCTCATTGTTTGCCACAAGACACTCATCATTCAAGCTTTCTTCTTGAGCTTCATTTAGCCAATCCCAAATCTCTTTGGCAGATCTGTAGTCAGAAAGAAATAAAAATTTATCAATGCATACTGCAGCTTTAAGAACATTCAAAAGAAAAAGATTATCAGAGTTCTTCTTCTTATGCTCATCGGTCCACCTTGACTTATCTTTAGGTAGAACATGAGGACCGTGAGTAATTAAATTCATAAGCTTCAGATCAATACTAGAAATCTAAATACATAATTTTCCAAGCCATGATATATAATCAAATCCATCAAAGACAAGAACCAAATTCACACTAGCCATCATGATGAGATCTTTTCTCCTAGACCGTGAGGTCCGCGAATGAAAATCAGAGACTATGCTCTGATACCAATTGTTGGCTAAGAATAGATGGCGGACAAGAAGGGGGGTTGAATTGTCCCCCAGTCGAGATGGTGAATTTTAAGAATAACTAAATTACTCGCATCGGAAATAAAATTAACTACGTTAATTAAACTAAACTGAGATGAGATTTAGGTTCACTCAATCTTTCTAATCTCTCTTAAATAATCTATTCACTGAACGATTGAACCTACTTCAAACACGGATAGCAGATGTAGCAATGTGTAGTGGTGCAGTGAATAAAAATCTATGAATTGACCTGTGAATGGAGATAGGAGAAATGGATAATCACACAGGCATGCCATAAGGAACACAGAGATTTTTAGGTGGTTCAGGACCACAACGGGCTCTCTACACCCACCCCTCACCGAAACTCGGTGAGGCTTCACTAACACGCCACAAATGTAGCAACCACGGGGATGAAACTTAATCAACACACACTGGGCCCTACCCCAGACCACTACCACCGCAGCACACGCACACAAAGTCGGGTAACTTACCCCGCACTAAATCCTCACACAGAGACGTAGCTCCGTCCACACACACAGATATTCCGATGTTCAGAAAAATAGAAAGATGATCAATACATGCTCAATATTCAAGATAGAAATCGTTGGAAAATAAATAGGAAGGTTCCAGAAATATATTCTTAAGTGATGAAGGGCCTGGAGTTGATTTTGCATGAATCTTCCGCAGTGGAGGTCACTCTTCGACTTCAACGATACCGAACGAGCTTCTCTTGAAGATGGAGCTTCGTAGGAGCTTGAAAGCTTAATGAGAAATTGATGAGGGATGCAGATCTCACCTTGACAGCCTTGATAGTCCTGCAAGGATTAGAAAAACGTGAACACTTCTTAGGAAAAACCTCTCCACTCTTTCCTACGGCTATGCCCCTTTCCTTCCTCTTTCTCTGCAAAAAGATAGAACAATTAGCCCCGTCTCTTCTTTAGGATGAAAATCGCAGCACTTATAAATGGGCACTATAAGATGCATAAACGACCACAATAGCCCTTGCAAAACTCTCTCAAAACAACCCTTAGACATATATAGGAACCCTAAGGGTAAGGGTGTAAAAGCGGGGACCAAAAGGATTAGGTTTCAAAGGGTTCAAATCCAATACGGAAAACTCGATCTGATTCGTCCAGAAGAAGTGTCGACTCTCAGAGTTGACACTTTCTTCACTAGGTGTTGCATGCGATGAAGAAAAGCAATCCTGACAATAAGTGTCGACTCTTCGAGTCGACACTTATTTCGCAGTGTTCTGTCTGCGCACAGAACAGAACCCAGGCCAACAAGTGTCGACCCTTAGAGTTGACACTTTGAGCCTGTACAGCGAAAACACTTATAACAAAGGGAGCAGGGGAATAAGTGTCAACTCCTTGTGTCGACACTTTTTCTGACAGAAGAAAAACCACCCTTAACTCAAAGAAAAACTTGATTTTTCTCAATCAACCATTAAAATCAAATGATTATGCATTGAAACAAGATATTGGCACAATTTAGACCACATTCGAACAAATGAAAATTTGAATGGGTTAAACACTTGCAAGCCCAAAACAAAACTCATCTAAACAAAGCATGATACCCTTTAAAGGCTTAAACACTCCAAGAAACATATGCAATAAGGCACATACAAACCACCAAAACCTCAAGTAGAAATGCAGTCAATTAAGCATGTATTTGCTATACATGAATCTCAAACCAAGGTTGACGTGAACATGTTAAACAAGCATGATCTTTGTAAAATCCATGGAATATGATGATCTTTTCAACCAAAACCTAAAATGAAATGGCATTGCATTCACATGACTAAGAACCAACATAGAAACCAGCTTCAATCTCTAAAACATATGAAGAAAAGTGCATGAATCACATACAAAGTTAATCAAAATTCTGCATTAAGAAACCATGTTTCACAATTGAAAAGTTGATTAAATTTTCCATCTACCAAGCAATATAAGAATGCCATTCTCCCGAGTTCCACCATGGTTAACATGCGCTCATTGAATGGTTTAAACCTATGAAGGCATAGATGCCATACAGTCAAAATGCTTGAATAACTGACATGAAATCCTCAATATCAAAATGCATGAGGACACTAGAGAACCCAATTTTTCATAGCAAAGTATAAACTATCTTTGCCATGCTTTCATGCTAAATGAGAGAACAATCAAACCCAGTTTCATCAAATTGACAATTGGCTTCCATCAAAGTTTATGGAACAAAACTCAAGCAAGTCTCTAATTCAAAGGACTCATGAAGAGAAACCATTAATATGAAGCATGAACATTAATCTCAACTGTCCCATCAAAAGCATGCATAAACCACACTCAAGCTACCAAAGAACTGATGAACATTTTATTCATGAAAAACCCATGTTTGACTTGGCTTGGTGGAAGCTGGATGAGGTCGACACCACATAACAGTATTGCAACTGTAAATTATATCCACCAAGCATTTCAACCCTGCAAAGCAAGATATCAACATATGAGCTCATTTGCCACAATACTTGTACACAGGAATGTCACTCTACACACACACAACGCACACAATATTTTTTTATCATCAAAATCAATACCAAAGACACAGAGGGAGCGCAGCAAACCCAACACAAGCTAGTGTGTGTACATTCAAAACACTTAAGATCGCATGCGTTGTAGCTAACATAATAACTTCTGAGGCTTGGTGGATATAGAGCAAGCACACAAAGCACAACCCATTGCACGAGGATTTTTTAAGATGGTTCAGCTACTACCTAGCACGCCTGCGTCCACCCCTCACCAAACCTGGTGAGGCTTTCTACTGACTAACAGCTTGACACAGCTGACACATAGCTTGACGACTGACTAACATCTTGAAACTGCTGATTCACATCTTCCACACGTGGACACAGTCCTCACTGCTAATTCACGGCTTCACAATGGGGACAACGCCCCATACATGATAGTTCACACAGAAAGTGAGCTATAAGGGGGGGATGAATAGATCACTCCCAATTCAGAGAATCCGAGAAACAAATTATGTAATCTGAAATGCAATGAAGAAAACCTTCTAGACTGACCACGTAACAGACAGATAGATGAAAGCTTATCGAGAAAGAGAGTTGTGATGAAATAATGATCGAACAGCTGACGTGCCAAAGCCAATTTAAGAGATTAGACAACCAATCCACACAGATGAGACATAGAGCTTTTTTAGGTCATTCGATTGCGATCCGCAATCTACGTCCACCCCTTACTCTTCTAGAGTAAGGCTTCCTTGCACTAAGCAATCAAGAACTACAGACTCAGTCTGCTAACACCCCCTGCCTGACACCTTGCCCCGAGGAACACTCTCTCGCTCTCCTGAAGACCAGAAGAATCACTAGAGGTCCAACCTCCCTTCCTTCGCAATCAGCAAAGGGAACCCCATGAATTGCTCCCTGCAACTCATGAACTAGAGGATCGTTCCTCTCTTCCTCCAAACACGATGGAGGGAAATCGGAGTACCTCTGCCTTCCTCCAAGTGAACTTAGAGGGTAACAAAGTAGAATTGAAAAGGTGAAAAACTCAAAGATGAAAATAAACAAAGGGAAAATCACCTAGAAACAATAACCATGTAGCTTCCGTAGAAGCAGACTCTCTGACTCAAGACTGGCGATCACTCAGGCTCTTCTCTTTTTGAATTGGTTCTCCCACTTTTTGACTTTTCTCCTGGGCTTTTCTCTCGTCTCGAATGGGAGGAATTTCAGCACTAGCAGAGACTTCAGATATTCTCTCTTTTCTTCTATTTAGCTAAGCTTTCTCTCCTACCTTCTTTTTCAGCCTTCGATCCTCTTTTATAAGCAGACGATGGGATACCACGTCTCCCGCCCAAACTTTCACGCAGATATGATCTTTTGAGGTTTCACGTGTCAGAATCGTGGTGCTGTAGCAGTCCATGTGGCAGGATCAACTGGTCTGCTCCTTGGATCACGTGCCATTAACCTCGTACTTTAAGTTCCACGTCAGGTAGTTTCACAGGTTGCTTAGTAGATGCTCGACCATATGACTGACCTAGCAATCAAATAGTCATAAGTGTTAGCCCTTTGATGATATGCACAGACTTATATATATATATATATATATATATATATGCATGATGCAAATATTGCACTATCCTTTAGACGCTTAAGGGAAACACACTGCACTGACCTTCTATATGCTCAAGAAAAAAAAAAGCACAGACCTTAGGTTGTATATCACAAAGGATGCACCGACCTTCTATATGCTCAAGCAAAAAATGCACAGACCTTAGGTAGTATATCACAAAGGATGCACCGACCTTCTATATGTACGATGAGAAATATGCACTGACCTTAGCATGCGTGATAAGAAAATATGCGCTGACCTTGCATGTAGACACACAGGGTATGCACCGACCTTGTATCGCACAAGGGCAAATGTGCACCGACCTTGTATCACACAAGGAAAGTGTGCACGGACCTGGTTTAGTGCAAGGTAAAAACTGCACTGACCTTCTTTATGCTTAATGCAGATGTGCACCGACCTTGTAATAACACAAGGCAAAAGTGCACTGACTTGATATGCTGTAGAACCGAGAATGCAATGTCCATCTATATTCATAAGGCAGAATATGCACCGACTTTGTATGCATATGGCTAAAATCTGCACCGACCTCTGTCATGCAGGATGCGAAATATGCACCGACCTTAGTCATGCGTAAGACACACTTGCACCGACCTTAGTCATGCAGGATGACAATATGCACCGACTCCAATGCATAGACTCATGAAGGCTTCAGACATGTTCTGTTTGACTTTTGACTTATGGTGTTTGACATTTCACTTATGGTGTTTGACATTTGACTTATGGTGCTTGACATCATCAAAACCACAAGGATGCAACAATCTCCCCCTTTTTGATGATGGCAACACTATGAGCCAAATAAAATTAATGCTGTCAAAAAAAGTGAGGATGATCAGTCATGCATACAATGTCACACACTAACTCCCTCTGACACACTATCTTTTCACAAGACAGATCACACTAGCTCCCCCTCACACTATGACTTCCAACCAGAACAAAAAAAAATGCTCAAATACATACATTCTCAAATCCATATCCATTTTCTCAAAACCAAACCAACCATATCCATTCTCCCCCTTTGACATCATCAAAAGGAGTGTAGAGAGAAAATAATGTACTGCTAAGCTGGTGAGACTAGAGGCAATCAATTCAAGTGGTAGAGAAATCTCATATGCAACCCTTAAAGATCCAAGTAAGGTCACTGAGATGAGCTGAAAGACCTCAAGGCTAATAAGCTGGAAAGACAAAGAAATAGATTGAAGATTATCATCATACAGATGTAAGAATAAGGACCAAGGTGAAATAGTTATGCCAAAAGAAAGCTGTCTAAATGTTGTAGAAATCAAATAACTGGATGCTCATCTACTGTTGAATGGTCCAAAGGTATTGAGGACAAACAATCTACAAATTTTTCAAGGGTGAGAGATTATTTCCTTTACTGAGCAGCGAAATAGCCATTGAGTAATTTTGGTAAATCACACATCGATATATGAGAAGACACCTTGATCAGAGGCCAGAATTCCCAGTTCCTTAGTGTGATAACCGTATTACTTCTCTTTAGAACACAGAGTTAGCAATAGAAGTATCTTTTGTAGTGAGGAGACACCTTAATCATAGGTCTGAATCTCCAGTTACTCAACACTTTAATGATATTGCTCTATCATGAATTTTAAATTTTTAGGAGGTTTTTAAACAGAGATATTATGGCACTTCATGACATAGAGAGTGTTTCATTTCTTTTATGAAGTGTCTAATTTCTCGATGACCAGAACATTGCTCTGAAATGTTGAAATACCCCTAAACAAATTGATTTAGTTTGTTATATGATCTTTGAAGATAATACCAGATGTATTGATTCTTAGAGGGTTTGCTTCCAGAAATTTAAGTTTCAAACATTTAGGAGATTTCATGACATAAAAATGTCAACATTGATCCATGTTCATTAATGATGTAGGAAGATAGTCTTCAAGTTCTCTATCTAGGTCTTTGCAGGATTATTAGAGATAAGCTTTTTAGCTAAATGTCAGTTAATCAAATTTAGAAATTTAAGAGAGTTGAGAGTTTCTAGCCTTTTGTAAAAACAAAAACTGCATAAGGTTCTCAATAAGCTTTGTGCAGTGTCAAGATCTCTCAAAGTCCTTTTGAATCGATCTCCTAAGACCTCAATGTAGCACCCCAAAATTTTTAAAAGGGTAAATATTAATATTAGTCATGAAATAATTATGGTTATTGAAAATTTTGATGAACATAGCTAAAATAAATAATTAAGATGTGGAAATTGAATGTACCCTTTTATTCTAATTGAGGCTTAAAATTAAAAATACAATTCGGGCATAATATATATATACACTTACACATATATAAAGACTATCATAGGATCGAACCCGACTCTGATACCCGAGACAACAATGCAAAATTAATAAGATATATAAATAAATAAAGTTAAAGGAAATAAGGTATATATATAAAGTTCTACCAATTAAATTAGATAAAACTATTTGTAAGTCGACTAAATAGTGGGCCAGCTAAACTTAAACGTCCAACCCAATTATCTTAAGTTAATGGGCTTCATTAATTATCCATGCAATAAGTTGGATAGTAGGCCTTTGCATTAAAACAAATATACGTAATATATATATATAGGCCTTGCCCCCAAATCCAATACAACACATATACGGGCTTCCATTAAAATCTAATACTTTATTTTTCAATATGCCACACACACACACCGCTGCAACCCAACCTGAAAATATGTTATATGCCACCCTCACTTTATCTCAACCCAAAACACACACAGCCAAACCCATCTCACGAGAGCCTCTCACCGAAGTCAACCTAACAAACAACCCAAAACCCTCATGCCAAGCCCAACAAACCAAGACCGGTTACCTCCATTTGAATAACCTTAAAACCCATGCACGTGAAAACCCAACCAGAGTGCCATATATTTTCGACGCATCGTGTTAGCTTCTAGGGCTTTAAAAATGAATTAGAGAAGGCGGCCGCAAACTGGGAATGATTTCTGTAACCTCCGGTCATGCATGGCAACCTCTTAAAACCCTGCCTCCTGTTAGCATTCGATCCTTAAAAGGTTAGCCAATCCCCTATATAAACACATAAACCTCACCCGTAGCACTTCTTCCTCCTGCTGCGAACAACCAGCATCAACGTCTTCCTCCTACTCCCATACTTCTTTCTCCTACAGCAGACCAAGAACGGTGCAGCACCTTCTCCTTCCACTTCTTCATGCGGATATTATCTCCCTCTTGTTGCTGTGAACGTGAGGAATGAAGGGGGAAGGCGAGATGGGTTTCTTTCCGGACGGATTAGGGACTCCGGCGAAGTGAGTATGTTTCAGATCTCTAGATCTCACGTATGTCTTTCCGATGGACAAGCCATCAATATAATAGGGTGCGTCACCCCCACCTCCCCTCTGTCCCATTGCTACAGTGCACCCTTTCCTCAGATCCGGAAACACGGTGAGGTGTCTCCCAACGGGATGGTTGGCCACATGCTAACATCTCCCACTTGGCCAACAAACTATTATATCCCCACTGTCTGTGAGTGATATAATATTTCTTTTGAATCACTCTCACTATCCGTGAGTAGTGTTTCCACTCACCATCACTGCTATACTCTCATTATCCATGAATAGTATTTCTGATACACTCCCACTGTCCGTCAGAGGTATCATTCTTCTCATTATCTCACTATGCGTGAATACTGTTCTGATACACTCTCACTATCCGTCAGAGATATCATTCTTCTCATTGTCTGACTATACGTGAGTACTGTTCCGATACATTTCCACTATCCGTCAAAGGTATCATTATTTTCATTATCTATGAAAATGTTTCTTTCTGGCTTATATATTCTAAGCCCCATTAAGCCAACATGCTTAATGAAATTTTCTACTGAGATACTTTTCGTCAATGGATCAGCAATCATATCACTTGTGGGAGCATAAGTCACTTTTATTTCCCCTTTCTTTACAATATCTCGAATATAGTGATATTGTACTTCAATATGTTTTCCTCTTGAACTGTTTACTCCACTGTTAATCAGGCTAATAGCTGCCTGATTATCACAATACATCTCAATTGGTTTATCTACCAAGTTGAGATTCAAATCGTTCAAGAATCTTCTGATCCAAACTGCATGAGTAGCAGATGTACTACATGCAACGTACTCAGCTTCCTGTGTGTATCGAGCAACACACCCTTGTTTCTTGCTTCCCCAAGAAACAGCAGCACCACCAAAGATGAACAAATGTCCCGACGTGGACTTTCCGTCATCTTTATCTCCTCCAAAATCTGCATCCGAATATCCGAGAACCTCAAGCGTATCAGCTTGATAAATAAGAATGTGGTGCAAAGTTCCTCTCAGATATTTCAAAATCCTTTTAACAGCTTCCCAATGTGCTGGGCCAAGATTGCTTTGGTATCTACTTATCAAACTGACTGGATATGCCAAGTCCGGTCTTGTATACATCATTGCATACATCAAACTTCCGACTACTTGTGCATACGGCACCATGAGAGGCTCTTGTCCCTCTCCGGGACATTGACCCTTACACAACCGTTTCTGATAGACTAACGGTGTAGGTGCCGGATTGCTATTATGCATTCCGAATCTCTTTAGTACATACCTTAAATATTTTTCCTGATTTATACTCAACATTCTAGACTTTCTATCCCTTAGGATTTGTACACCAAGAACATAGGATGCCTCACCCATGTCCTTCATCTCAAACTTTCCACTAAGTTCTAATTTGACTTTACTCAATATTTCTATGTCATTACTGGCGAGTAAAATATCATCCACATATAGGGATAACATGATATACTTACTCCCACTATTCATGACATACACACAGTTGTCCAACTTGTTTGAAACAAACCCTAGTTGGACAACTACTTCGTGGAATTTGAGATACCATTGTCTAGAAGATTGTTTAAACCATATATTGATTTCTTCAACTTACATACCCTTTCCTCTTGGCCTTCCACCTGAAATCCCTCAAGTTGTTGCATATAGATGTCTTCTTTCAACTCTCCGTTAAGGAATGCTATTTTTACATCCATCTGGTGCAGCTCCAGATCAAAATATGCAACAATTGCCAAGATCATTCTTATGGATGCAAACTTAGCCACTGGAGAATAGATTTCTTGAAAATCTATACCTGGTTTCTGCATAAACCCTTTGGCAACTAACCGGGCCTTATATTTATCAATAGACCCATCAGCTCGAAGCTTTTTCTTGAATACCCATTTGCATCCTATAGCCTTTCGATTCTTTGGAAGATCGCATAATTTCAATACATTGTTCCTTTTCATGGAATCAATTTCTTCATTCATGGCATCTTGCCATAGTTCTGTATCATGCGATTTCATCGCATCTACATAATTCATGGGATCTACGCAATTTTCATCTTCCATGTCTATCATCAGACATGAAGGCTCACAGGAATACAAATGATAATCATCCATCCATGCTGGTGGAGTTCTCAATCTTTTGTTGCCTATTCTGGGTTGACCAGGCTGCATTTCATTCATAGATATTGATTCATTTTCCATATTTTGAGGTTCTTCCTCAATTTCTGGATCATTTCTAGGGACATCATTGTAATAGTCATCATCTATTACAACCAGAGGTTCCTTCTCTTTTTCAGGAGATTCCTCTTCCTCTAGATTTTCTAGAAATATCGCATCCCTATATTCAATGATCCCTTTTTCTTTATGAAAAAATCTATAATCAGATGATTTCTCACAATACCCTATGAATCTACATTTCAATGTCTTTGAGTCCAACTTATCTCTAAGTTGACTCGGAATGAGAACGTGGGCAATTGACCCCCACTTCTTGAGGTGACTCAAATCGAGTTTTCTCCCATTCCATAATTCATAAGGTGTACTTTCTATAGATTTTATGGGGATTCTGTTTAAGATATGATTCACCGTAAGCAATGCCTCTCCCCACAAATTCTTAGGGAGACCTGAATGCGATAGCATACATCTAACAGCATTCATCAAAGTTCTATTCTTTCTTTCTACCACACCATTCTGTTGTGGCGTATAAGGTATTGTCACATATCTTTTAATTCCGTGTTCTTGACAATATAACTCAAATTCTTTTGAGTTATATTCCCCACCTCTATCCATTCTTAACACCTTAATATTCCTTCCATGTTGCCTTTCCACTTCCATTCTATATTTTCGGAGGCAATCAAATGCCTCTAATTTTGTAGAGATCAGATAAACATAGGCAAATCTGGAATAATCATCTATGAATGTTATGAAATATTCCTTGTTGTTATATGTCTTTATACTTAGGGGGCCACAAATGTCCGAGTGGACCAACCCTAACAATTCATTCGATCTATGTCCTACTGCGAAGGGTTTCTTAGTCATTTTTCCCACTAAGCAATGTTCACAAGGTGTTAGTTCACCTTTGACAAACCCGGCAGTAGACCCATCTTAATCATTTGTTCCATTTTAGATTTTTCGAGATGTCCCAATCTAAAATGCCATAGATCACATTCTGATAAAGAACATAAGGAATACTCAGAATCTTCAATATTATTATTCTCAGTGTCAATTACAGGGATACAGAATAAATCATACTCGGGGACAAACCTCCACATGGCAAGTACTTTCCTATCTTTTCCTATTGACACTCGGTTGTTGTAGAAACGCACTTTCAGGTCATTTTTCATCAAGGCCGGTACAGAGATTAGATTCCGCCGGATTCTAGGTGCATAGAATACATCTTTGAGGACAATGATGTTATCCCCAAGATCCAGCCTATATGTACCAACACCTTCTACATCCAGATAGGTGTTGTTACCCATATATATCCTTTGTTCTCCTGTCTTGAGCTTGTTTAGCATCACCAGCCCCTTCTTCGTCTTTACAATATGACGAGTGACTCCAGAATTGACCCACCATTCATTTGAGTCGGTCATCGCGGCATTGCACTCCGTGACGCCGATAAATTCTCTCTTTCCATCTCTTCTATTTTCTGGGTGTTTGCTTCCACCTTCATTGCCTTGCTTTTGGGGATAATTTGCCATGAAATGGCCAAACTTCCCACATGTGTAGCAAGCACCACGAGGAACCTTCTTTCCTTTGCCTTAGAATTTGTTCCCCTTAAACTTGGGTCTTTGCGTTCCGAGTGGACGATTCTGGACGGTGGGCTTTCGGTGTATAGCATTCGCCTCCTGCAAGTGCACTTCAAGTTCTTTTCTCCTGGCCATAATGTCATACTCAATCGCTAACCGAGCTGACAAATCTGTGACACTTATAACAGAACCACTCATTCTTAAGGTTGTGGCAGCCATGTCTAATGATGATGGCAAACTATTCAATATAGTCGCCACCTGCATCTTCTCTAGAATTTCGGTTCCAGCGGTTGATAGCTCCTTAGCCATGACAATCATTTTATTTGCATGCTCGACAACGCTATCACATTCCTGCATCTTACATGTATTGTAACAATGTAATAAGAGTTGAGTATTCACCTCTGTTTTGGTGTCATGCTTCTCTTTGATAACTTTCCACATTTCATTGGAGGTTTTGTAAGTTTTGAAAATTTTTATTAAATTATCCTCCATGAACATGAGCATTAGGCTCTTAGCCTTTTTGTCATCTATTAACCATTGCTCCCGTTTTTTCTTTTCCACTTCCGTGGATGTTTCATTAATTTTCGGAGCATTGGTATCAATGACATGTTCTATGTTGTCATGGATAAGGGCATATCGGATTTTCCGGTGCCACATATCAAAGTTGGTTCCATTAAGTTTGTCTAATTTTGCCAACTCCGAAGTAATGAGCTTACTGGCCATTATGATAATAATGAATCTGAAAATATGACAGCTTAATTTAATAAGCCTAAACATGATGACAAAAATTAATCTAAGGTTTAAGTTGATTAATTCTATCATTTATTTGTGAGAGGTTTTGTAATTTTGTTCAGTCTTATTTAGATTGTGATCAAAATAACTAAGAAGTAACAATTAAGTTACAACTAAATAATAACATGTCCAAATAAATGAGATTTTTTTTAATAATTAATCACTAAATGATGAACATTATTTAATGCATGTATTTAATTATGTATCAATCTCTAATAACATGAATAACTATATATATATATATATATATATATATATATATATATTAATAAGTTCAAATATTCATGGACAGAATATACATGGACATAATGTATATGCAAATAATACAAAGTAAAATGATGTGTACGTAAATAACTCGATTTATCCTCACCTTGATGTGGAGGAAGAAGATGTTAATATATTATGTAACAGAGAATGATTTTTTTTTATCTTAAGAGTTCACGTAAAAAATCATATATATATATTAATTTGTCATCTAGTGATAAGTGAAGACTCTGGACAAGGTTAATTCCTGTTATTTGAATTTATGTGATTCACGTGAAGTCTCTGTCGCTTATCCGATCAAAAGGCAGTTTTAAGTACATTCATTTTTCACCTTTTATAATACAATGACAATAATGATTCACGTGAAGATATAATATCTCTGACAGTAGATATATAATGCAATGATAACAATGACAGCAGATAGATGGCCCCCCCTACCTTTTTTTTTTAGTTTCTATTATAGTTTGTGGCCGACAGTCAAAACCCCAATGTCCCTTCAATATACATAAAGGCAAAGACCACTTACCTCTTGCGATGCAGAGCCGCAGTGGAAGAGGTCACCGGCGTGCTGCGACGTCAACGATGGAGGTCCCGGGCGGCTTTGATGGGCAGCGGTAGGGTCTCCGTCAACCACTGACGCACCGGCGGTGAGGGAGGCCCGCAGCAACCAGGGCACAGCAGGGGACTGGCAGCAGTTACAGCGGTGGTGACGAACGCGATTACGGCGATGGAGGAAGATGAGGCCGCGGTGATGGGCGTCCGGGCGGTGCTCGCCCGATGGCAGCGGCGGCATGGGAGTCGTGGCAGCAGCGGTGATGGAGCCGCGGCGGAGGGGCCTCCTCTCATCCTGTCGTGCAGAGTGGCGGCCGGTGACGATTCGTCATGGCGGTGACTTCCCAAAGGGAGCGGCGGTGGCGATCGTCGGCGGTGAAGGGAGGCCACAGCGGCGAGATGGCTCTAGCCAGCGGAGGGGGGGGGGCCAACGCAGAAGCGACAGCAGTGGCTGCCGTTGATGATCGTCGTGGCGACGGTTTCCCTCGGGGGAGCGGCGGTGAGGGCGCCCGACTATGGAGGCGACGGCAGCGGCGTCGCGAGTAGGGGGTCGCGAGGGCGACGGTAGCGGCGTCGGGACAACATCGGCGTCAGCGAAGGGGGTAACCGCGGCGGTAGCAGCAGCGAATCGTGGGAGACCGCAGCGGCGACAGACGGGGGAGCTGGGGGAGGATAGCAACGGCAGGAGGCTCTGGCGAGCCGAAGAAGCGATAGACGGCCCAGGCAGCGGCAGCAGCAGATGGCAGCGGCACGGTGCTCGAATCGATCTTTGCTCTGATACCAGTGAAGGGCGAAGGCGAGATGGGTTTCTTTCCGGACGGATTAGGGACTCCGGCGAAGTGAGTATGTTTCAGATCTCTAGATCTCACGTATGTCTTTCCGATGGACAAGCCATCAATATAATAGGGTGCGTCACCCCCACCTCCCCTCTGTCCCACTGCTACAGTGCACCCTTTCCTCAGATCCAGAAACACAATGAGGTGTCTCCCAACAGGATGGTTGGCCACATGCTAACAAGGAAGCGGCCGAACCTTCGTCCCATGTTCTTCTTTTTCTCATGTTTCTCTTTCTCTTTCTACGTCTCACCGTGAAACCACCCACAAGGTAGGCAATCTCCCAAGCGTAAATAACATGTGTTCGAAGTTAGTCGTGTTCGCATGATTTAGTTTCAACCGTTTTGCATAGTTTAATTAGTTAATTAATAACTGCAACATGTTTGAAAATTTTTATCTATATAATCATATATCTAAAAATCACAATTTTCATATCACTAGAATCCCCTTTATTTATTCTTAATTTCCATGTAGTTATATGATGTATTAACTACTTAATAATTAAAATTAGAAAATAAATGAGTTAAAATAGTCGACACGGCGAATTACATTTTACTGTAGCAATTAGTTTTGGAGTTTTACTTTGTATGCTGGTTCTAGGTCGCCGTAATATCCTTTGGACATGAAATTTTCTGGACGTACTATTGAGGTGGGGACCGAGGTAGTGAGAGTGGTTACACCGTTTTTTGTACCCCCTATCTCAAGATAACCCATCTCTCAACGAAATTTTTTTTTGAACACCCGATTAAGTAGAGTTTTCGAGCCCGTCATTTCAGTATATCATATGTTCGATTCCGACGTGGTTACGTCGAGAAACGAGAGAACTTAAGAAGTTGGCAAATTAACTATTTAAATAACGTTTACATTACCCACCGCCATTTCATTTGAGATTTTTATATATTTATATATATTTATATATATATAAATATATCTTGTAACTATATCTTTGAAAATCTATATCTACTAAATTATGCAACATAAAATTATAAAATATATATTTTTGGAATCCTTGAATTTTTCTCCTAATTATCATATATTTTATTTTTAAAAATTTTTATTAAATAATAGGTGTCTTTTTAAAGGGATGTTCTTGTCTAAACCTATTAAAAATGAAATGACGTCTTTAAAGATAGACGTAAATTTTTGTTTAATTAAAAATATGAGAAATTAACGTCCACCTACATGGACGCCATATATTGGGAATATAAATTTAACAATTCTAGATAAAATGAAATGACCTAATGAGCGCCTTCCTGGAAGGATGCCATTTGTATTAAATGAAAAATGGAAATGTAAATTGCGCCTTTCATAGCAGACGCTATTTGATATAGCGCTCTCCAGGCAGGACACTGCTTTCTTAATCGACTGTTTCCTGCGTTTTCAACCTCCACCGTGGGACATCGCTTGGCACTCTCGTCCCATTCCGTGGATGAGGTCCCCGTTTTTGATTTATATCGTTCACCCTTAACTCTCCGTGATGATTGAACCCTCCGCTGGACATTCCGTTCCTTCGGACTGGTGATTTCATCATAGAGACCTCCGTAAGTCTACGCTAGCCTTAGATTCCCTCAAGGTAGCCGAGCAGGTTGTACCCTAAAAATCTATTACACAGTTTTACAGTCATGTCTCTCTGAAGAAAACATGACGATCTGGCCCTCAACTAGTGATGTTTCTGGCATTTTTGTGAAAATGTTACTTTCTGGAATTTGCGTCCAGTATAGCGAACGCTATTCATGAATAGTGCCCGTGATGAAGGACGCTATTTCTTTGTACCTTGAACCTTATTTCTAGAATAAGCGCCCATTGCTATGGACGCTAACTCTAATCTACAGCTCCCGTAGTGGACGTCAATTTCCCTGGCTTCTCGAATTATCTCAGTTTTGTGTGCCATCTATCTCGAATCTCTGTTCAATGGAATCTACCCTATTGTTCATACAAGCTTGATCCACGGAATTCTTGGCCATTAAAGTGGAATTAGTCTAGTCAAATGTCAGGGGTTATGGGTCCCAATTAAATGGCATTTAAATGCTAGTGTTATGGGGTCCTGATCTGATCCCACGGGCGAGGCAAAGTCTAAACATATACCGGCATTATGATGATCGGGTGCTGACATTCACCAACTCGGTTAACGGCATTTAGTGGTAATTATAAAGTCGTGAGAACTTCTAAGTGTATGACCAAAGTCTACCTAGTGCTAATCCATGAAGGGCAATCATATATTCGTGAGCACTCCTTAATATAAGGCCAATCCTTCATAGTGCTAGTTACATGAGAGCTCTTGTGAAATAGCCGTCATAAAGAGAATATTGCACTAGTGTCATTAACTGCCCTCATGACAATGCTCGTCATAAAGAGAAGATTGTTTTTGTTTCCTCATTATGAGAAGTACTTGATATTTTGTCATGAAAGTTCTTACTATACTCTCTTGTTAACATTGTCTCTACACTTCATGAATGTATCTATCATCTTGCCTACTCGTCCTTATGATTTTTAGTTGTCTCTGATTTAATGTTCTAGCCCGTACCATTTTAGTACTTGATTTCTATATCTTGCATGACCAGCATGAGCATGATTAAACTGTAATTCACTTAAAGCTAGCTTGGAACATGAGATATTAAGTCCTACTGAGCGTTCGCTCACCCTGCGTTTTCTTATATTTTTCAGCTAATGACCTTAGCGATGACGAGACCACACAAGATGGACAAGGGCAAGAGTGAAGAGTGCTTCGACAACCTAGATGAACATCGTGGTATTTATTATTATGTTCCTGTCAAGTCTAGTTAGAGAGTCTATTGTAACTTTTCATTTATTGAGTTTTTTCTTTTAATGGGTCTAATTTGTAATAAACTTATATTTGAAATAAAATTTCTATTTCGTTCAATTATCCGCGTCATATTATATTCTCCTCTGATCAACTCGACTGTTTAACTGTCACGTTCCGAGCAAACGAACATGTTCTGCTGCTATCGGTTCGGGGCGTGACACTCAAACTGACAAACAAGCAACTCCCCCTGACACCTTGACTGACTGATGAACTTAAACCTATCAGCTCCACACATGCAGATGCCTTCTACACATAGGCATACCTAGAATACCTCCCCCTCACAATATGAATCAGATAAGCAGTCAGCTGGAATTAATGCATAATGTATTGAAATGCATAAAAGGAAATTTATGGACATTGAATCTGATCTATATGTAATGAGCCAGTGGTACCAGGTGGAGAATGTAGGTCAGAAGACCTCCTCACACAGCTTATCATTCGACATACCAATGGGTTATGCATGCCAAAAATAAATAAATGACAGACACTGGATGAAAATTCATGCAAATAAGGTCAGCATGCAGCTCAACATGGGCATAGTTGCATGGATGCATTTTATTCCAAGATTCAAAAATTTAGGGGGTTTTAAAAATTCCTAATTCTCTTTTCAAGGTGGTGAATTTGTCATTGTCCAGAGGTTTAGTAAAGATATAAGCTATCTGATGGGCAGTGTCTACATGGATCAATTCAAAAGTATTTTTAGAAACCTCTGTTGAGTCTCCAGACAATTTTGATGATAACAAAAACCCGGATTACAATGGGTTGTTTAATTGTTTGAACTTCTTCAAATGAGATTGAAACCCAATTGAATGAGTTGATTGAGAGTCAAACAAGCTCATTTTATATGTATCCTTGTGCAAACATAAGTCTTCAAATGTTTGGTTATGTTTCATGGACTGAACAATGCTATTTTGCAGAATTCCCTGTTGGCGGTCAACTTAAAGGCACAGAGCGGTCGACCTAATTTTCCAGGGATCTCAAAACTATAATTTTTTTACAATGGTGGTTGACCGCCCAACATGTTTCGGTAGACCGATTTTCCCAGAATTGAAAGATTCTATTTCCGTAAAATTCCGGTCGACCGCCCCCTACCTCAGGTCGACCGCTAGTCTCGAAAGCCCTTATTATTGACTTTTATGTTCTCAACGTGGGAAGCCTCTCTTCTTGGATTTGTTTAATCCCAAAGTCACCAAACTTTCTATGATTTGTGGATCTGGTTCCTGGCTTATCTCTTGACCATTCAAGAGTTATAAAAATATCTTTTTGGGGTAAGAAACCCTAATCATCCAAGGGAGCTCAAGGAGGCTATCAAGGGGAGAGAAGATGGCTGGTATTGTATCAGTGAATAGTGATCCGGGAAGGAAGTTCTTCATCTATCTTCAAGTGATTCAAGCCACATCTGGAGCAGATCAACCCCAAGCCAGGAGATCAAGCTACATCCAAAAACCTTCTTCATCAACTAAGGGGGAGCTTGAATCTAAAGTATTTACTTTGTGTCTTCCATTCAATTTCTACTTCAGTTTCAAGTGTGTGTTCTTGTAATATCTGAATACTTGTGTGTGTGTGGATCTACGCAGATCCGTGTGTGTGTCTAGTTCTTCACATGTCTTTGTGATTCGGTGCTTATGCACCTTCGTGGGAGTTCTGAACTCACATGAGTATGAGTGTGTGTGTGTGCTCTGATCTTGTAACCTTCTACAAGATAGCGTTTGAATCATCACAGTCGGTGAGGGGTGGATGTAAGTTGCAGTTGTTGCATCTGAACCACCTAAAAATTGTGGTCTCCTATGTGGTTTGCTCCTTATCTTCTACCTCCAATTCTGCTCTAGTATATTTGCATATTGCATCATCTGATTTCTTTGTTTAGATCTAGTTTTATTAACCATTTTATGGGAGATCTCCGGTATATCAAAAAGTGATTTCTGATCGACAAGGTTAGTCCTGTCGGGAGGGAAATACCTTTCGTGAGAGAATCTTCAGATTTTCGGACTCCGCCTGGTACCAAAAAACTGCTGTAGGGGTTGATTTAGCTATATTCATTTTGTAATCCATCAGATCTCTACTTGTTTGTTGCTTACACTTAATACGTGTTTTAAATCTGGAAAAAGTTGTTAAAATCTGTAATCACCCAATTCACCACCCTCTTGGGTGTCATTGATCGCGGGACTTCAATTGGTATCAGAGCTAAGGCTCTATTTCATTCAGATCTAACGATCTAGAGTAAGATCTAGATCAATGACAAACATGGGTATGATGTCTGAGGGTCACCCCATTCATCATCCTCCATACTTCGATGGCTCAAATTACTCCTATAGGAAAAATAGAATGCATATTTTTTTAAGAGCCCAGGAGTATGAGATCTGGAGAGTTGTGGACAAGGGTCCTTACAAACTCTCTAACGATGAAGAGAAATGGACACCCGAGGAAATTAAGAAATGAACCGTCAATTTTAATGCTATGAATATTATGCAATGTGCCATACATCCTAATAAATTCTCT
The DNA here is from genome assembly GCA_022559845.1 of Amorphophallus konjac. Taxonomy (NCBI): domain Eukaryota; kingdom Viridiplantae; phylum Streptophyta; class Magnoliopsida; order Alismatales; family Araceae; genus Amorphophallus; species Amorphophallus konjac. The sequence continues at coordinate 109,532,282 of CM040128.1, read as the reverse complement.
CGTGTATCCATGTGCAGTTCAGCAAAGAAAATGTGGGACAAATTGTGACTCATTTATGAGGGAACCTCCGAGGTCAAGGAGACCAAGGCAAATCTCCTCGTAAGAGATCATGAGATGTTCAAAATGAAGCCTGAAGAAATAATTTCAGAGATGTTCGCAAGATTAACTGAGATCACAAATGGTCTAAAAAGCCTTGGAAAGGAGTACACAAACTCCGATCTTGTAAGGAAGGTTCTGAGATCACTTCCATCAGCGTGACACGCAAAAGCCACAGTGATTGAGGATTCGAAGAACCTGTCCACACTCTCTTTGGACGAGCTCATAGGGTCACTCATGACCTATGAGATAAATATGAAGAGAACAGTCGAGGAAGATACTAAGAAGAAGAAAGTGGTTGGATTGAAAGCTTATCAATCTGATGAAGACTTTTAAGAAGAAGAATCCAGCGAGGGAAGCAATGAAGAAGAAGACTTGGCCATGATAACTCACCAAGTAAGGATATTTTTTAGAAAGAGGAGGAATTTCTAAGGTAACTTCAAAAAGGGGTAAAGGAAGCCCATTCAAAGCAAGGGTGAGTCAAGCAAGCCCAACAATGTCATTTGCTATGAATGCAAAAAGCCCGGACACATGAGAGGAGAGTGTCCAGATCTGAAGAAGAAGTTCAAGAAGGAGAAATTTAGAAAGCCAAAAGTAATGGTTGCTACATGGAGCGACGAAGAGGGAGAGATGTTCGAAGAAGAGCTCGGAGAGCTCATGGAGAGCCTGTGCCTCATGGCACATGAAGATGATTCGACGGAGGTAAATTCTGACCCTGATTTTATTTCAAATGAACAATGGGAGTCGAAATATGAAAAGTTATATACAAAATACAAGAAAATCAGATCTGAAAACAAAACTCTCAAAAAGAAAAATGATGATTTGTCACATGAAGATATCCTTGTTAAATTTGAGAAACTGGAACAAGAATGGTTTGAGCTAACCGAAGAAAAAGAAACCTTACTTCAAACGATTTTAGATCTTGAAAAAGCCAAAGAGGATCTATCATATAAAATGTCTGAAATTGAAAAAGTTTGTGAAAAGCTCAAGAATGAAAAAGAAACTCTAACCTCATCTATTTCAGAAATTGAAAATAAAAATGTGAGCTAGAATAAAGAGGTGACTAACTTACAATTCACTCTCTCTAGGTTCGTCAAGGGAAAACAAAATCTAGATAACTTGTTGGGAGTTAGAGTCAATTTCCAGAAGGAAGGATTGGGATATACTCCCCAAAATAAAAAACCCTTTGAGCATAAAATTACTACATCCTATGTTCATGAAAAAGAAAACAACTATGCTTCATGTTCCAACTCTAAGCCAAAACATGTCCAACCCAAATCACTATAATTTCAAAGAAAGTTTGCACCTGTTAATTGTTATCATTGTGGTAGATTTGGTCATGTTGTTGCAAATTGTTGGTTCAAACAAAATTCACCAAGAAATCATACTTTTTGGATCAATAAAAGATATGCACAGAATTGGACTAACTCCTACGGAACCAAACTAGCTTGGGTACCAAAATCATTTACATGAGAATATTATTTCTATGTCTTAAAGCTAGGGGGAGCAAAGAGTACTTGGATAGCGGCTGCTCAAGGCATATGACAGGGGACAAGAAGGTGTTCTCTACACTGCAATACAAAGATGGAGGTTCAGTTGCATTTGGAGGCAAGGACAAAGGTAAAATCATTGAATCGGCAATATAGGTAAGAAATATGAAATTCTTATTTGGAATGTCCTTTTGGTGAAAGGATTAAATCATAATCTCTTAAGCATGAGCCAGTTGTGTGACAAGGGTTTTAAAATTATTTTTGATGAATCCCACTGCCTTGCCATAAATAAAACATCTAATGAAATCAGATTCATCGGTAAGAGAAGCAACAATGTCTATACTATTGATCTAGATGATGTTTCCTGTGATGATGTGTGCTTGGTAGCAAATAATCATGATAATGCATGGCTATGGCACCGAAGACTAGGTCATGCTAATTTTGGAGTAATCTCCAAGTTGTCTAAACATGACTTAGTAAATGGTTTGCCAAAATTAAAATTTGAAAGTGATAAAATCTATGAGACTTGCACAAAAGACAAGCAAACACGCATATCTTTCAAAAATAAGAACATTGTTTCTACCTCCCGGCCTTTGGAATTGCTGCATCTTGATTTGTTTGTCCCAACTAGGACATCCAGCCTAGGAGGGAAATCCTATGGTTTTATGATTGTTGATGATTATTCCAGATTTACATGGGTGTTATTTCTATCTAATAAAAATGATGTATTGATGGAGTTTCAAGTGTTTTGCAGGAAAATCAAAAATGATAGAGGCAACCTTATCACCACCATTCAAAGTGATCATGGTGGGGAATTTAAAAATCATGAATTCAGTAATTTTTGTGAAGAGCAGGGGTACACGCATAATTTTTCATCATCAAGGACGCCCTAACAAAATGGAGTGGTGGAGAGGAAAAATAGAACATTGATAGACATGGCACGGACCATCTTAAGTGAAAATTCTCTATCAAAATACTTTTGGGCTGAGGCGGTAAGTACAGCGTGTTACATCATCAACAGGGTAATGGTAAGGCCCATTTTGAAGAAAACTCCCTATGAGCTCTACAAGGGTAAGAAACCGAATATTTCTCATCTTAAACCATTTGGATGTTCATGTTTCATCCAGAACAATGGTAAGTCCAATCTAGGTAAGTTTGATGAGAAAAGTGACAAGGGAACTTTTCTAGGCTATGCACTTAACTCTAGAGCTTATCGAGTGTTTAATAAATGGACTTTGGTTGTTGCAGAAAGTCCTCATGTGATTTTTGATGAATCTGAATTAAAACTGACAAATCAATCTACTCAAATTGTGGATGCAGGAAAAGCCCCCAAAAACTCAACTAATGCTGGAACATCTAAAGCCAAGGATGAACCAAAGGAAGGAATACCCAGCAAGAGTGAAGAAGAAGAATATCCTTCAATTGAAACACTGCAAGAGCAGCAACCCGACTTGCCCAGCATCTCTACATTCTTAAAGGATCATCCAGCTGAAAATATAATCGGTAATCCTCAAGACGGGGTAAGAACTAGATCATCACTAAGGCAAGTAGAAGAAGAGGATTTGATAGCCTTGATCTCACAGGAAGAGTCTAAGGATATCCATGAAGCTCTTCAAAATGAATCCTGGGTCCATGCTATGCATGAAGAATTGCACCAGTTCAAAAGAAACCAGGTGTGGACTCTTCTGCAGCGACCTAAGAATCAATCCATAATCGAAACCCGATGAGTTTTCAGAAATAATTTAGATGATACGGGATTGGTTGTTAGGAATAAGGCCCGGCTTGTGGCCAAAGGGTATAACCAGGAGATGGGTATTGATTTTGATGAGTCATTTGCACCGGTTGCTCGTCTAGAAGCAGTCCGAGTTCTATTGTCTCATGCTTGCTTATCTAACTTCAAATTGTTTCAAATGGATGTTAAATTTGCGTTTCTAAATGGGTATATCAAAGAGGATGTCTTTTTAGAACAACCTCCAGGTTTTGAAGACCCCAAACATCCACAACATGTGTACAAGCTCCAGAAGGCGTTGTACGGACTGGAGCAAGCACTAAGGGCATGGTATGAACGGCTCACCTCATTTCTGATTGAAAATGGTTTCAAGAGAGGTAAGGTTTATCAAACACTTTTCATAAGGAAATCAGGTAAAGACATATTAGTAGTTCAAGTGTATGTGGATGACATAATTTGTACTGGGATTATACAAGCAGAATGAAGATTCCAAGCTGTGAAAATGCACTTTGAACAGGAACATGCCTGAAGAAAAGTACAAAGTACACCCGCAGGTCCCGTGCCGCTTATTCTTCGCTTACACCGCCTGCGGGTGGAGGGCATTTGTTGACACCTAAAATATAAAGGCTGAAGCCAAAGCAAGCTCAGGGCTCTGAAGACCAATCAAGGGTGCGGCTTCTGTGCCATCCCTGGAAGTTCTGAGAATCAGAATAGAAGAGATCCACTATCCCTGACACTTTGATCGGCTGAAGCCATCTCTGACTAGGCCGCTGCCCAGCACGGCTATCATTCAGATAGTCAGGCTGATAAAAACTATGACAAACTCCAGGCAATCATCTGCCTGCTGAAGAGGATCCTCAGACAATTCTGATACTCATAAAAATGGGATGCACATTGCCTCACATATGCTCGTGAATGCAAGGTGTCAAGCAAGCCTCGGGTATAACAAATATCTACTCTAAGAAGCCCACCAGACCGATGAAGAAGGCCCATTAGATAAAGCCCTAGCTGGCGCCGATTCAACAAGTAGATGGGCCTAAGCACAACACAGGATGAGCGCGTCGAGATGCTGCATGACAAGCGCGCCGAGGAGCTCGTGCCGGGAGCAGGAGGCCACCCCTCTATAAAAGCTGCTGCCTTCGACAAAGAAGAAGAGAGGAGACAAGAGAGAAAAAAGAGAAAGAGAAGAAGAAAAAGAAGAGAAGGACGATCAGAGCAGAGGAAGCCACTGAAAGAAAGAGAGCCCGAGAGCCCGCTAAGGGATCTGAAGAGAGAAAGAGTTGCAGAAGTTCGGAGGAGAAGATTCGAGGTGGGGTGGTCTATCAGATGCCCTCAGGGGCTATATTCTCCCCTTCCCCATTCCTTTTTGTTTCAATCTATCTTCCATAGTCTGCCTGTATTTTATGTAGTTTGCTTTTGAGGCTTGTTCCTCCGTCAATGTTGAGTGCCAGCGTAATCTGGTATATCTTAAAGGGGCATCAGTTTGTATGCAGACCTTTGCAGTCCGATTCCCCCCCTTTGTGCTAAATGTATGCGTCGTTTTGAATGAAATAAGATATGAGATCCTGTAGTTTTATATCTCTCTACCTCTATGAAAGCTATTGTGTTGGATAGTCGTTGTGAATGGATTTGACTCTGCTGTATGCACACCCTTTAGACTGCTCGATTGTGTTTCTTCTGCATCGTAGCTGTTTTCCCGACCTCCCAATCACGGTAAGAGCCTGAGATAGTCCATCTCATGGCTCCTCATTCGTGAGACGGTTAGAGGTACATCCAAATCAAAGTTCATGGGATTCAATCGATATCCTAGCTCCCAGTGGTGCTCCAGAGTGAAAGCCCTCTCCTCCTCGGGGTGATGTGTTCCAAAACCATTCTTCATTTTTGTCAAGCCATCTCAAAATCCCTTGAATAAAACCTCTCAAAGCCTTAGGTAAAATACCTTGAAATCCCTGAATAGAACCCCTCAGAATCCCCCAAAGAAGTCCCTGAAATCCTCAGCTCATTAACCGTTTAAACCCCCTAAAACCCTGATCCTAAAAACCTCCCGGCGCGGCCTTCTCTTGGCGTGAGTTCCGCGCCGAGCGTCGCCCGCGCCGACTGAGCATTACCCAGTGCACCGAGACCCATCCTCCCTACCGTGCCGATAGTCTCGTGCCAATGCCCTCAAAAGCTCTGAGCATTATGATCCATCAGTATAAAACCCTATCACCCCGAGGAAAAGCAATAACCTTCGCTCAACCCTCGTGGGAGTTAAATCAATGGGGTTAACCCCTCTACATTCTGTAGCCCCGTTGGCGTAAGGAGTTCTGCCACTGCATGTTCTCCTATGGCCTCTGTAAGGGAATATTAATAAACACCACGATGAGTGGACATTATCCCATCGGATTGTGATTCTTTTGGATCTCGGGCTACGCCCATTTCTCATTTGGCTTCCATCCCGGCACTCCGTGGATGGATGACCTATAATCCCCTTTTGGCATCGTCCAGAACAAGGAGAGATGCTGCCGAAATTCATTCGTGATCTTTACTTTATCGAATCATGTGACGTTTTCATTAAACCGAGGAATCTAACCCCATTGGGTGTGGAAAAGGCCCTGAGAAAGACTATCTTACGGCTCTTTGTTCACTGTGAGAAGGGGATATACTCATCAAGATCACATGGTCTCCCTAGACCTTCTGTGGATGAGTTCACCCTCACCTTCTACCCTACCTAAGTATCACCGTTGACAAGCCCATGAGATCTCATTGGACATGAAAATCTCCTCAATAGAACCCATCAGCCCCATAACCTCACAAAACTCTCAGAACACCTAAAGAAGCTACTCTCGTCGGCACCATACAGCCTCCCAGCGCAGCCCCCTCTTGGCACCAGTTCCGCACCGGGTGATTGGCGCGCCGACACACTAGTCACGCCGACAACACCCTACCGATGTCCACGCTCACTATCGCACCGAGACTATCACGAACAGATCCCGTCGAGCCGGTTTGCCTTAGCGCCGGAACCCCACTACGCCGATTCGCCTTCGCGCCGATCCCTATTCGCGCCGATTCATCTTAACACCAACTACCATTCAAACGCCCAACTTCCCAGTAACCTTAAAGAGCCTTAAGCTCAGTCTAAACCCAATGTCCTAACCTCATCAGCCTCCCTACCAACCATCAGCATATCATGGGGGAATCATGTTTCTTTATCCAAGTCTAACGGAGCTAAATCATCGGGGTTTTACCCCTCTCACATTATGCCGTTTGACTGCAACGTTTTCTGCTAACCCTGCTGACCTTTGGAGTCCTGCCACTACATGTCCTCCAATGGTTTCTTAAGGGGATATCAATAAACATCATGACAATGGACATTGTCCCGTCATACTTAGATCCCCTTAGATCTCGGGCGACGCCCATTTCTCATTTGGCTTCCATCCTGGCACTCCGTGGATGGATGACCTATATTCCCACTTGGTATAGACCAAGATAAGGGGATATGCTGCTGGATTCATTCCGCACATTATTATCACACCTTGCATCGCATGATTATCCACACGTGTTTCACATCATGCAAATGAAGTCAGCATCATAGTCTTATCTTGTCTTGCCCCTGGGGCATCCTCTCTTGACAATTAATCAAGGGTTGCCCTCTTTCTTAAGAGGACGTAATTAACGTCATAACATTCATGGTATGACGGACTCCGAGTCCTGACACGAACATCACAATCGACTGACCAAGTCAGATCGAGCGCATAATAAATTGTCACTCCGGTGACTGGCACGCCTAATAAAAAAATAACTAATAAATAAATAAATCCATATAAATAAATAATCAATAAATATAAATAAAGAGTGGAAAAATTCATCCCCACAAGTCTGGCACGCCCGGTGGGACTTGAGTCTCCCTTCATCTCTTCGCCAAGAAAGGATGCCTTCGGGGGCTTCCCCCAAGAATACTGACTGTTTGTCTATTTATCTTAGGTGAACGATGATGTCATCGGGACTCACCGGTCTTGACTTCGGCCCTGCGATCGTCGCCGGCCATGCTGAACACGGGTACCTGGCGGTACCCATGGCTTTCGGCTCCTTCCCACTAGCTGTAGGCTTTGTCAACTTTATGGGGTTGGCCTTTGCCGACATGCTGCAGACAGAACCCTCAAAGCCTACAGAGGAGAAGATTGCGGAGAAAGTCGAGGCCCCAGAGGCTCGACGCTGTGCTGGCTCACCCACGAGCCCAATTCAAGTCGCCAACTACATGGTGCATCATATTGCTCACGGGGCCCACCCCGTCCCTGCCAAAAATTTCATGAGGCGCCGATACCGGAACCCCCGAAGGAAGGTTGCTACTGCTGTGACCGGACGTCTCTCCATGTCCGGCAAGTCCATGCTGGTCGAGGGGGTCCACGTCTTTCTGGATGGACGCCCAGCTCGAGTGAGCCCGGATTGGGTGATCCCCGCAGTGTCTGTCCACAACTCTTATCAGGCTCTTTCCGGAAGGAGAGCCGAGGAGGAAGAAGCCGGCCACCATGGCCAGAGAAGTTTGGCTCCCCAGTTGAGGAGATTTAAGTAGGTTTGGGTCCCCAAGAAGGTCCAGCCTGTCTACCAAGATGCATCAGTCTAACACCGCTCCAGATTTACCGGAGCAGATGAGAACAAGCAGAGGGGCCTTGCCCCAAAGAAGGAAGAAACGGTTGTGGACCCTCCACACCATGGAAGCTTTAGGGCTTGCGCCCGACAGGCCAACATCCCCGCTACGGGAGGAAGATTTCAGCAAACTGTCGAAAGAGCTCGGCTCGCTTACATCCCTCCGATGGGAGGTCGACAACTATCCCCGACCCTACATCTGGGCCGAGGGCAAGAAGAGATGCCCAATATGGTCAGAAGCTATTTTAGGGGATTCGGCAACCCCTCCCTGGGCCAACAACGGCTGTTACAAGTAGCCGTGGCTGAAGAAGATCACTGCTCATCAATGGCAATGGAAGAAGAAGAAGATAGAAGAATGACGTCATCGGTCGATGACAACGGGTATGAAGACGGCTTGGATATTCGAGCCAATGAAGCTACTCCCTACCAGGAGGAAAGAAGAAGAGTCTCTGTATTTGAAAGGCTCACCTTCCTAGAGAATGCAAGAAGGAGGGTTTGCAGACAGAGGAGCAGGATGCAGATTTTCACCTGCAACATGGCTGGGGTGTCTGGCCACTATGGAAGATTGCCTGAGGAGCCTTAGGAGCTGGCCCGGTTAGCCAGGAGGCCAGGGCCGAGTACTCGAAGGGTGGAAGCTGCAAAAGAAAAGTTTGCAGCAACCAAGGGAAAGCAAACCCTAGCCCACCTCCAACAACATGATAAAGCCAATATTCTCACTGCAAATGTGGTGACAGTAGAAGAAGAAGAAGATGTCTTGCTCGACATCCTACCTGAGGGTGCACCTGGCGAGACGACAGAGACCATCCCCAGCACTGTAGCAATGGATCCGGCCATACTAATGATACTCCAAAGGTACCGCCAGGAGATAGAGCAGTTGAAGAAGCAATTGATGGAGAAGACGGAGCAGTCTTCGACATCCAAGCAGCCTGATATGCAGGCCGAGTCATCATGAGGAGCCGTCAACCAAAATGACTTTCCACCACTCTACACCCCGCCTCAGCCGGCTGAACCGAGCTTGGCGACAACTCAGCAACACCCACCACAGCCGCTGATGCCGTCGGTACTACCATAGGTGCACCAGACACCTCCATTGCTACGTCCTCCTCAGCATGCGGCCACCCTGGTCACCCCCTACTTACAACCGACACATTTCTACCCGGAACCAGTTGATCCGACCGTCATGAGCAAGATGATGGTGGAAAGAATGATCGAGCTGAAGCTCACTGAAAAAAATGAAGGCGACTATGTCGCATTCGATGTGTACAGGGTTCCCTATCCGCCACATCATGCTGCCAAGAGGCTCCCTCCCGGGATTAGCAATCCGCAAAAATTCGACAAGTTCAATGGGAAGGGATTCCCAAAAGAACATGTCACCTACTACATGACCATCATGGGTGACATGGCCACCGACGAGTCATATTTGCTGAAATTTTTCGGGTCCTCACTCACGAGGCTTGCATTTGAATGGTACTCCAGCCTCTCGGTCGGGTCGATCAGCGACTGGTCGGACATGCAGAGGAAGTTCAGGGAAAGATTTCATGTCACAGAGAGGGAGGTCACAGTGGCTGAACTCTATTCAACAAGACATAGGGCAGATGAAACGGCCCTTGACTACATCAAGAGGTGGAGGAACCTCGGAATGAGATGCAAGCGGGCCCCCGCACCAGGAGGACGCTGTACAAATCTGCAAGCAGAACCTCAGGAGAGAGGTACTCGAAAAGATGATTGGCATGGAAATTCGGTCGTTCGACCGCCTAAATAATGTTGTGGCTGAGGTAGAAGCCTTCCTGGCGAAACCTGCCTCGACATCAAATATTGCCACTGCACAAAAGGGAAAGGCAGCAGAGCGGTGCCAGGCACCTAAAGAAGCGAACGCCCTTGATGTCAAGGCATTTGAACAACAAAAAGACAAAGGTAAGAAGACAGCTGCTCCTTAGCCTGCTAAGACCGAAGATGGCAAAGAAGGCTCATCACTCCGGGACAAGATGAAGAAGGCCTATTCTTTCCTGAAGGAGAAGACCAGGATCTTGTTTGACTGGGTTACCCAATATGATAAGATCACCATGCCTGAGCTAAAGAGGTTGGAGGACCTGAAGAGAAGAGACAGCCCCAGATTTTACCCTTACCACCAGATGCTAGGACATCCGATTGAAGACTGTTATGTTTTCAAGGATATTATCGAAGGCATGGTGAGGAAAGAAGAAATAGAGTTGGGGGAATACAAGGTTGACCCTCCACAACCACATGAGGCACCTCTAAGAAGAGCCGTCGTCAACATGGTCTCTCTATATCAAGCACTACCTAAGGAGACCACAGAAGCCAGTACTCAACACACCTATGAAGCCTGCTTTTTGGCCCCAATGAAAGAACAAGAGGGATGGCAGCAAGTCCCTACAAGAACTAAGAAGAAGGGCACGTCTCGCCCAACAGTAGGGGCACATATTCGTGGCATCACACCACGACCCCCTTTGTCAGTGGCAACACCTGTGTGGACCAACCCACCTGCAGTCATCAGAATACCTACCCACAACCGGAGGAGGCAGACTCTGTTGCCGGCAGCCAAGGGAATTAGTCTAGAAGCCCGACGGCTACATGACTACATAAATGGGCTAGATGAATATGTACAGCCTGAGCTAGAGCCTCTACTAGTACGGGATAATGTCCCATGGCAGGAGCTAGAATAGCTTTCACTGAAGCAGGAAGAGGAAGCTAACAAAGCATCAGACAAGGATGGCAGCTTGTTCTGGGGTCAAGCGCCAGTCGAAGAAAAGAAAAGAAGATGAAGAAGCAAAAGAAGAGCCTGCAAGGCCACAAAGGGTATAATCCTTTCATGCAACACCCTCTCTACTCTGTTCAATTTGCCTAGTAAGGAGGATGAAGAAGAGATATGCTTCACACCCACCGCTAAGGAAAGTCAGGCCGAAGCAGCAACTGCTGCACATGCAACTCGGTCAGGCCGACGATGGGGGTGTCAACCACCCGCCAACCACAACATTATCTTCATGGGAGAACAACCCTATAAAATACCCCCTCCGAAGGTTAGGGGAGTCCAGATCCCTCCTCCGTCTGGCCTATACAACCAAAGTGGGGGCAACACTCCCGCTCCTTCTTTCCTAGAATTTGTGAAGATGTCAAAGGGGAAGCCGCTATGTCGGGATACCGAATCAGCAACTGGGGGCATACACCCACAACTCCAGCAATCTTCCGAATTGCCGGAGGAAGCAGAAGCTCACCCGACAGCAGCAAGTGAAGGGCAGCAAGGAGACGACCCCAAGCAGAAGGGTGCAGTCCCAGAGTCCGGTGAAGCAGGCCCATGGGGGGCCACAGTCCAAGACTCTTCCAAGCCCAGGTTGGCAGAAGAAATGAAGCTATCCAATGTCCGAGCAGGAAGTCGGGTGGTCAAGCTGTTGAAAAAGCTCCCGGCAAGATTCACTGTCTGGGAAATCCTCTCTCTGAGTGAAGAGACCTGACAAGCAATTATTACTACTTTGCAGACGCCTGCCCAATATGAAGCCTGCCTAGCTGAGACAATACCGGAAGCCATCATGACTTTCACTCAAGAGGACATGTTGCTCCCCACTACCAGCCACAACAGACCTCTGTATATGAGGGGGCATCTAAATGGCCGGGAATTGAACAAAATCCTAGTGGATCCCGAGGCGACTGTCAACATCCTGCCCTACAGGATATATGAGAGGCACTACTTCAACGTGCGTCTCCAAAAAGTCAGGGATATGTGTATTTTCGGCTTCAACCAGAAGTGTGAGGTGTTGCTAGGAGTAGCGGAGTTCACACTCATTCTAGCAGACTTTGTCACAAAGGTGCAGTTTCATGTCATCGATTCTCACACCTCGTACAAGGCGCTGCTTGGCCGCCCCTGGCTACACGAGAACATAGTGGTACCTTCCACGCTCCACCAGTGCATCAAATGTAACCTGGAAGGGAAGGAGGAAAGAGTATTTGCTGATCTCCACCCATTCAAAGTGTTCGAGTGCCACTTTGTGGATGCCCCTCTATATGCAAAACGGTCGCAGAAGGCCCCTAGAGCCAAGACCTCTTTCAGCACAACAAAAAGCACCTCCGGAGCTGAATGGTTCCCTCCGCCGCCGCCTGGATCTGCTCATCCCAAGACGGTCTCGCACATTACTGTCACCAGGGATGTGGGCCGGGTAGCACCTCCCGCCATCTACCCCGAAGCTAATGAAGTCAGGGTCGACCAGCAGCACGACCACATCGGGATCCCAAAGGGTCTTACCAAGTCAATTCTCAGTCTCGAAGATGTCACTGTCGAGCCTTTCAAAGCTTGGGAAGTGGCGTAGATAGATGGCCCCAGCAGCTTGTTCTACATAGCTGAGGAGCACCCTACACAAGAGGATACTGACTATCATCTGCCTGAAGATATAGAAGACTCGTTAGTGCCCATACAGGGGTTGACATTTATAACTAGTTGAATGACCAAGATGTTCTAGAAGCAGCACATTCCCTCTGGCAAGCCTCGCAAGAAGAAAGAAGCATCCAAGAAGCTATGGTATCCACCTAGCCTGGATAAAGAAATGAGGCGTGTATCTCAACACCCAGGGTTGGGCTTTACCCTCGAGGAATACTATTACAGCGGAGGCTATGAAGTGGATACCATTTTCGCTTTCTACCCAACTGAGGATGACTCACTGGGGGCAACTTTTGATGAACACCCAACGGAAGCTAAATATATTAAGCCAGCTCAACCAAGAAGTCTTGAATTAGAGGCCATGTTACCCTATCGATGCTGGGATCAGGTCTACCCTGAAGAAACAGCTCTTCAAGCCAAATTCGACACAGCTAGCAGTAGTGAAGCTGAAGATGTTGAAGAAGCGGGGCTGCCTCCCTCCAGCAGCCCTCCTCTGATGGTGATGCCAGCACTTCTTGGGCCAGTTAGGGAAGCTTCTCCCAAGCCTGGTCAAGAGATAGATAATGCGAGAAAAGAAAAAGCTACCTCCATTGAAGGTATGGTGATCAAATGGAGTGAGACCTTCTCACCCTGTACCATGGAGCTGCAGTGCCACTCTAACTCAATGACAAACAATCACCAGTCCCTAGCGACTGCAACCCCCTCAACAAGGGATGAGGCAGTCAACTCACCCCTCGAAGCTGCTATTGAGGTAGACTTGTTGGCAGAGCAATGCATGCAGCCGCTACTGTTGAAGTTAGATGGAAGGCTCTATCACCACAGGATGTGGATCTAGAGGGGGGGGTGAATAGATCAACTGGTTATTTAAAAATTAGGCCTAGAATCAAATGCGGAATTGGAAGAACACTAGATGAACACAGCCAATGCACTGAATGAAACACACAAGATTTGCTGAACAAGCAATCAAACACAAGAGAGGCATAAGGCTTTTAGGTGGTTCGGTCAATTCGACCTACGTCCACCCCACATTCAACTCGAATGTGGATTACTGCTGATGCACAGCTTCAATCTGCTGGGCTTTACAGCTTGCCAACAACGGCTGGGGCTTATAGCTTATTCCGACCAGAGGAGCATCCTCTGCAACAGCTGAGCATCACAGCTTGCTCTACTGGGCACTACAGCTTCAGCCGACCAGAGGAACACCTCTGCAACCCGCTACCTCACAGCTTGAAATCGCTGACTAACAGCTTGATAGAACAAGAGTAATCAAAGAGAAAATAGCAAGACTGAAAATAAACAAAACACACAATCAAATGGAATAAAAACCAAAACGACTGTAGCTCAAAGTTGAGCAATATCAGCTCTGGTAACTAGACCAAGAGACTGATTCACAAACTCTCACGATAACTCTCTCAACTCATCTTCTCTCTCTTTCTTCTTCTCTCCTTTTCTTCTTCTCTGCTTTTCTTCTCTCACAGTGGATCTCGGTGGCTGCTGTTTCAGACTGGATGTATATACTTTGCCAACTTCGATCAGCCTTTACGGAAGATGAAGACTGATATATGTAACATCAGCAGGTGGATAAGGGCGCGTGGCTTCCACATTTTCCCGCCCAAGGAATTCTCCAGATTCGAGGCAATTCCATCCACGTGTCAGCATCTGGTCACCTCGTCCTCCTGGGATCACGAGCCATGTCAGCAATCTCAGTAGAGAGTCCCTGTCAGACAGAGTATCGGATGATCAGATTAAATAACACTTTGTATAGACTTATCAGAAGAACTGCGTTGTATAGACTTCATATAAGTGAAAGCTATGTACAGACTTGCTGTATGAAGCAACCGCTGTATAGACTTAGGTGATATGAAGACTGTCAATGTATAGACTAAGTGAAGATCAATGCAATGTGTAGACATCAGTGAGAAGATGCAATGTGTAGACTTTAATGAGACTCAATTGAAGACAGACGATGTATGGACTTCACTGCTGATGAATGCAATGTACAGACTTGCAATATGTGAAGGAGTTGAGTGTATAGACTTCACGATGTGAAGACTTATCAACAAATGACTGTACAGACTTGACCAAACAGTCCAATGTATGGACTTGAGACATGGAGGCCAATGTATAGACTTTGAACACCTCTTGAGCTCTGCATAGACTTTGCACTCACTGGGTGATGTATAGACTTTGGAAAACAGAAGCATGTATAGACTTGGAAGATCAAGACGCTAAGAAAGATGGTCATTGTACAGACTTCGCCTGACACCGTCCAATGTACAGACTTTCTGTAACAGTCTGATATACAGACTTCATGAGACTCTAGACACTAAATGCTGTACATACTTAACCCATGCAATGAGACGCTAAATGAGACGGTGAATGAGACGCTGGACTCTGTACAGATTTTTCCCAATGCCTGAGATGCTAACAAAGACGGACGATGTTCAGACTTGCTAAAAGACCGATGTACAGACTTTGCCCAAATGCATGAGACGCTAACTAAGATGAACGATGTTCAGACTTGCTAAAAGACCGATGTACAGACTTTGCCCAAATGCATGAGACGCTAACTAAGACGCTAGACTCTGTACAGACTTGAGCGATGTATGGGCTTAACTTCGTGCAAGCTACAGTCCAATGTATGGACTTTGAAGTTCAACTGGTGAGTGTACAGACTTCACCAATGAGACGCTCACTGTACAGACTTTGAGACTTTGAGTGTTTGTTCAGTGTGAAAACAAGATAAAATGCATATAACACACAGACAATCTGATAAAGTGATTTCATCAAAATATAAACAGTGTTGCCAATTCATCAAAATAGTGTGTTGCCATATGAAGTAAAGTTACATGTCAACACCATCAACACATAGGAGTCACAACAATCTCCCCCTTTTTGATGATGGCAACGCCCTATCATGTAGAGTAGCAACATCCTGTCATACAGATGCATTTTTTGATGAAAGACATGATTTGTTATTCAGATTGTTATGCATATGCATGTAGATGCTATGAATGACATGTTGCATGCTTCAAAATGTAAGCAACTCCCTGCTAACAAAATTTCCCCCTTTGCCATACCATGATGTAGATGCATACAGAATGTAGATGCATACACTCCCCCTGAATCAGAGTTCTCCCCCTGAACTGGAGGAATGAATTCAGGCAATATTCTCCCCCTTTGCCATCAACAAATAGGAGGGAAAGTGAAGGCAAGCGAAGAGAAAGAAAGATCAGCTGACTGGCATTCTTGGCAAGTAGTTCAGAAATTAAGCAACTAAAGCACAGAACCTTCAGTCATATGAACTGAGAAACGGCTTAGAAATTGAAATTCTGGTTGAAAGGTTATAAAAAAAGAGAGTTCATGCACTACATTCATTGGATAAGGTAGATGTGCATGATAAAACAATAAACCAGAGTCATATTTACATGAGAGATTCAGTTTCAGAATATCTTACTTTAATAGACTCAGTAAAATATGTTAAGAGAAACCAGGTCATGTATTGAAATTAAACAATTGATATCCATGAAATTTCTTTTACGAAACAGCATGTTCAAAATTGTTTCATTTAGGGCATTCAGGTACCAAAAGTCTTTTTACGTAAGGGTATACGTTTATCAGACACCAATACCCCTAGATACTCAACATTAATGACCATCTTGCCTATGATCAAATTCAATAGAATTGATTGACACCTTTTTGTGTGAGGGTACACGTTTATTAGACGCCAGTTACCCGCAGGTACTCAGTGAAAACAACCTATTGTTTTGATCATTTTATACAGAGATAGCTGATACACCTCATGACATGAGTGGTGTCCACTTCTTTCATGGATCACTCAGTTTCTCAGTGATTTACCAGTCATTGCTCTGTCAATGCTATTTTTCAAATGATTTTCAATGTTTTTCAATATCTTTCTTAGCTGCCCTTTATTTATTTCAGAATGACTTGTTTAAGGACAATACACATACTTAGCTTCTCTAACATGATTTCAGATGAGTTTTCAGATTTTAGATATAAGTAGCTTTGTCTGACATGAAATAAGCTACGGTTGAGAGCTTTATCAATTTTCAGCATCCTTATTTACTGATTATAGTCTTTCAACTCTAAAGATTATAAATTTTAAACCATTAAGTCAGTCTTTAAGCAATCAAAGTTCTTATGAAAGAAGAAATCTATTTTCTATTGCTTAATATTAGAACTGACTAAAAGATTGCCATACTGTCAGACTCAATCATTCAGAGTCAAGGATTGAATAGACAGCGTCGACGCTGGGAGGTCAATGCGTCTACGCATCAGTTGAAGAGACAACAGTATAAGACACTGAGATAGTATCAGTGCGTAGACTCCATGCTATTGCAGCGTCAACTCTTCAGAATAATGAGACAGAAATATTCACAGATCTCGTTCACTGCGTCAACGTCGCATTATAGCAGCGTCGACGCAGTAGTTCACCTTGAGATTCTGACAAGACTCCCCCTGTCTATATGCATGCAATTTTTGCAAAAGATGACAGATCAGATGATTTTTGAAGTTCATGCTTAATCAGACTATCTTATCGTGCAGTATGACACATGCAGAAATATAGACATATCATGCATCTAGACATATATATGCAATGATGATCATGAGTGCAATAAAAAATATGAGAGTCATGCATTATCATAAGTCTGTTGCACAATGTTTATTCAATCTATCAACAACAAGTCCAAATCAGAAGTTTATTCAAAGCAGCTCAAAAGTTTTATTCAAGTCAACAAAGAGTTCATTCATTATGCTGAAATTTACACAAGCCAAGTTCTCTTCTAAAAAATTTAAAATTTTCATTTCCAAGTGGCTTAGTAAAGATATCAGCAACTTGTTTGTCTGTTTCAATGAAGTCCAGTTCAATTTCCTTTTTGTTCACAGCATCTCTTAGAAAATGATGTTTTATTTCTATGTGCTTAGTCCTATAATGAGAACAGGATTTTTAGCAAGGCATATGGCACTAGTATTATCACATAGAATGGGAATACATTCCAATTTTATCTGATAATCATCTAGTTGGTGCTTAATCCAAAGTACTTGGGCAGCACAATTACCTGCTGCAACATATTCAGCTTCAGGTGTAGACAAGGCTACAGTGTGTTGCTTCTTAGATGCCCAGGATATTAGACAGCCACCAAGGAATTGACAGTAGCCACTAGTGCTTTTTCTATCTACTCGACACCCAGCATAATCAGCATCAGTGTAAGCTAGAAGCTCTAACTCACACCTAGCAGGATACCATAATCCTAGCTCTTGGGTGCCTAGCAGATATCTAAAAATCCTTTTCACTGCTTTAAAATGATTTTCTTTAGGACTGGCCTGAAACCTAGCACATAATCCTACAGCGAATTGAATATCAGGCCTAGATGCTGTTAAGTAGAGAAGGGATCCAATCATACCTCTGTATAACTTCTGGTCAATTGGGTTACCTTTAGTGTCTTCATCCAAGCTTGTAGAAGTACCCATTGGAGAAGCTATCTCTTTAAGGTTATCCATCTTGTATTTCTTGAGTAGATCCCTTGTGTACTTGGACTGAGTGATAAACATTCCATCCTTTGTTTGTGTAACCTGCAGTCCAAGAAATAATTTGAGCTCACCCATTGAGCTCATTTCAAACTCATTAGTCATTGTTTCAGAAAATTCCTCACACAATTTGGGGTTAGTTGACCCAAAAATGATATCATCCACATAAATCTGTACAATAAGAATTTCAGAATGACTCACCTTTGTAAACAAGGTCTGATCAATTACTCCTCTAGTGAAATTTTGATCAGTGAGAAACTTGCTCAACCTATCATACCAAGCTCTGGGAGCTTGCTTAAGACCATAGAGAGCTTTATTTAATTTGTAAACATGATTAGGGAAATCTAGACATTCAAATCAAGGGGGCTGTCTAACATAGACATCCTCATTAATTTCCCCATTCAAGAATGCAGATTTTACATCCATCTGCTGGAGGATTATACATAGGGAACATGCATAAGCTAATAAAATTCTAACAGCTTCTAATCTGGCTACAGGGGCAAATGACTCTTCAAAGTCAATACCAAACTCCTGGTTGTACCCCTGAGCAACAAGTCTGACTTTAATTTTAACAATATTCCCTAATTCATCAGATTTATTCCTGAAGACCCACCTAGTCCCTATGACTGTTCCATGATCAGGAGGTGGGACCAAGTGCCACACCTTGTTCCTGTCGAACTGATTAAGCTCCTCATGTATGGCATTAATCCAATGCATATCCTTGAGGGCACAGTCAATGGACTTGGGTTCAATTTGAGAGACAAGAGCATATGCATTTAATTCATGTTGAATTCTCAGGTGGCCTCTAGTCCTAGGGGGGTCATGCAGATTACCAATTACATTATCTACAGGATGATCTTTAAGATATCTAATGTTAACAATTGAATTGTCATGTGTTTGATTTACCTCCCCCTGAACTGTAGGCTCCTCTTCATTAAGTTCTGTATGTTCTTCTTCATCCTCGGATTTGTCTGCAGGATCTCCTTCCTTCAAGATTTCACCATTGTCTTCATTCCTGCATTGACCAACGTTAGAATTTACCAAGGATTCATCGAAAACTATGTGTGGAGATTCTTCAACAGTTTTAGAGTTCAGATTGTACACTCTATATGCTGGGGTGTTTTCAGAATAACCAAGAAAGATTCCTGGTTCACCTTTAGGTTCAAATTTATCAAGGTCTCTTTTATCATTTATATGAATAAAATATTTGCAACCAAAAACCTTGAAATGAGCAATAGAAGGATTCTTACCCTTTAAGATCTCATATGGTGTTTTCTGGGTAGAAGGTCTTACCATGACTCAGTTAATTACATAACAGGCAGTGTTCACTACTTCAGCCCAAAATTTCCTTGGTAGACCACCTTCAACAAGAAGTGTACGACCCATCTTCACTAGGGTTCTGTTCCTCCTCTCCACAACCCCATTCTGCTAAGGTGTCCTTGGTGAGGAGTACCTATGGTTGATTCCATTTGATCTGCAGAGTTCATCAAACTGTGAGTTTTCAAACTCACCTCCATGATCAGTCAAAATATTTTCAATTTTCTGATTTATTTTAACATAGAACTCCTGAAATTCTGAGAAGACATCACTCTTATTAGATAAGAAATAAACCCAAGTATACCTAGAAAAGTCATCTACCATAACAAACCCAAACCTCCTTCCTGATAAGCTGACAGATCTGGTTGGCCCAAAAAGATCCATGTGTATCAGCTCATAGGGTTTGGAAGATAGATTTTTAGTTCTAGACTTAAATGACTTTCTAGTTATCTTTGATTGAGTGCATGCATCACAGATTTTATTTTCTTTCTTGAAGGAAACTTCAGGAAGTCCTCTAACCATGCTATGCTTGTTTAGTTTATGCAAAATGGTATAACTAGCATGGCCTAACCTACGATGCCATAAAAATGCTAAATCTTCTCTATTGGCAGTAAGACATAGGTTAGAATGCTGAATATCATCTAGATCTATCATGTATGTGTTATTTATTCTTTTTCTAGAGAATTTTATAATTTCTGAATCAGGTTCAAAAACCTTGCAGCATTGAGAATCAAATAAAATCTTATGACCCTTATCACACAACTGGCTGATACTACGTAAATTGTAAGCTAACCCTTCAACCAGCATAACATCATCAATGCAGCAGGTAGAACACTTACCTACCTTACCTGATCTAATGATCCTACCCTTTGTGTTACTTCCAAAGGTGACAAGGCCTCCTAGCTTTTCAGTTAGCATGCAAAACTTGGCCTTATCTCCTATCATATGCCTGGAGCAGCCACTGTCCAAGTACCACAAGTTGTTCTTGGCTGCCAGGCATACCTGCACACACAATTAGGGCAAAGAGTTTGGAACCCAAATCTGATTGGGCTCCAATGCAGATGAAGTGCAAGTAAAGAAAGAAAGCATGGTTTTGGGAATCCACATTTGTTTGAAGCAGTTCTGTTAAGTGGATTTTCCAGATTTCTTTTTGCTTTGCTTTTTCTTGTTGACTTTCTTCTTATATGCACCAATAGAGTTATTCATAGAATTATTGTTATTGTGCCAATGCTTCGGCCAGGTTGCATTCATAAAGTTTTGGCCATGGTAGTTCCTGGGCTGGCTGTGGAAATGTTGGTAATTCCTAGGCATCCGACTACCATACCCATTTTCCCAATTTCTGACATAGGGTCTGTAAAAGTGTGTAGGTTGATGAACATACCCTGTATACCTCCCTTGAGTTCTAGTCCACCCACACCCATTAGGATAGATTGGTTGTGTGGGGTAGTAGGACTGAACTCTAGGTGGATTGAATTTGTTGGGCTGACTTCTAAAAATATTTTATCTTCCCTGCACCCTTGACCCTGCTGACCTATTCATAGGTTTTGGTTGGGTCCTTTTCTGTGATGATGGTGGTGAAGACTTTTTGGCATTGACATGGGGTTTGTTTACCTGAACAGGCTGACCCCTAACATTGGGTTGAGCACTAGAGCTAGGTTTGGAAGTCCCAATTCTACTAGGCTCACCTACTTTCTGTTTGCCCTTCTCCTCTGCATTTAGCTTTTTCAGATTCAAATTTGTCTGTACAGCATTATTAGAATTCATGTTGATCATAGGTCCTTTCTCCTTTTGTGCAACAAAGGAAATAGTTTTCATTCCAAAGCTTTTAGTTGCACTAGAGTTGAATCCTAGGCCCTCTCTTCTGAAATTTACCCTTGACCCCAATAATGCATCTAAGTTTTCAGATCCTTGGGTCATTTTCTCAATTGTTTTTAGCTTATCCTCATTATCTTTCTGAACTTCATCAATAGATTTTTTCAACTCATTATTCACATTGAGGACAGCTTCATATTTTTCAGAAACAATCTTTATCTCATTTTCATAATTCTGAATTTTCAGTTTCCATGCATCAATTTCATTGTCTAATCTCACATTTTCTTCCTTAGAAATTTTTAGTTCTTTATTGATTTCTTCAAATTCAGAACGTGTGAGTTTCAGATTACTGTTCTCAGTTTTTAAGCAGGTAATTTTATCAGACAATGAAGTATCATTTTGCATGATTTTAATTTTTCTTCGTAGATGCTTGTTTTCTTTTCTGACCTCATCTACTCTATCAGTAAGTTCATCATAAGCAACCATCCAATCAGTAATAGTAAAATTTTCATAGCGAGAGGATACCTCATCAGATTCTTCCTCTCTATCTTCTGAGCTGGTTGCCATGAGACAGATTGGCTTCTCAGCTTCAACTTCACTGTCCGAAGTGACGCTCAAGGATCCCTCATCCTCATCACTCCAGGTACTCACCATAGCTTTTCCTTTTGTGTTCTTCTTCTTGGACTTGTCCTTGAGGTTCTGATTTGTCGGACATTCAGCTTTAAAGTGACCCACCTTCCTGCATTGATAGCAAACATTAGTTTCAACTTTCTTTACAGAGTTTGATTTATACCTTGTTTCTCGGCGGCCACTGTTGGGATTTCTTTGGCTGAATCTTCTTCTTTCCTTCTTGAGAAATCTCCAGAATTCCCTAGTAATCATGGCAATATCAGCATTTGCCACTTCTTCTTCAGACAAGCTCTCTTCCGTTGATGATCCGTTGGGGCTGGATCGACTGGATCTGCTAGCACCAGCCTTCAGAGCTATAGGCTTCCTCTTTCTGTCAGCCTCCTCTATCTTCGGCATATTCATCTCATAAGCCATTAGAGATCCGATCAGCTCATCTGCCTTAGTATTGTGCAGATCTCTTGACTCTTCCATAACTGTGGCCTTGGTGTGCCAAATTGGAGTCAAGGATCGCAAGATATTCCTGACTACATCATACTCAGAATATTTTTTCCCGAAGCCTCTGAGACCATTTGTGATAATAGTCAGCCGAGCATACATTTCCTTGATCGTCTCATTAGGCTTCATCTTGAAAGCTTCGTATTCTGAAACCAGTAGATTAGTCTTAGTCTCTCTGACTTGTGAAGTCCCCTCATAGATGACTTCAAGTGCATCCCACATTTCCTTCGCTGAGGATCAGGCAGATATTCGTGAAAACTCGGTGGGATGCAGAGAGCACTGGATTGCATTGATTGCAATCCAGTTGAGTGTGGACCTTCTAATTTCTTCCTTGGTCCATACATCTTCATTTGGGGACAGCTCGAAAGGTCCCTTGCTAACCACCTTCCAAATTTCATAATCTTTAGCCCTCAAGAATACCTGCATACGGTGCTTCCAGTATGCGTAGTTGGTTCCATCGAAGTATAGGGGCTTGGATGTGGAGTGTCCTTCAGCTATCATCCCTCTTCCGTCCATCTGTGCCTATCCTCTTCGGGCGGTAAGTCCCTGTAGAAGAGTCTAGCTCTGATACCAAGTGTTGAAGTTAGATGGAAGGCTCTATCACCACAGGATGTGGATCTAGAGGGGGGGGGTGAATAGATCAACTGGCTATTTAAAAATTAGGCCTAGAATCAAATGCGGAATTGGAAGAACACTAGACGAACACAGCCAATGCACTGAATGAAACACACAAGATCTGTTGAACAAGCAATCAAACACACGAGAGGCACAAGGCTTTAAGGTGGTTCGGTCAATTCGACCTACGTCCACCCCACATTCAACTCGAATGTGGATTACTGCTGATGCACAGCTTCAATCTGCTGGGCTTTACAGCTTGCCAACAACGGCTGGGGCTTACAGCTTATCCCGACCAAAGGAGCATCCTCTGCAATAGCTGAGCATCACAGCTTGCTCTGCTGGGCACTATAGCTTCAGCCGACCAGAGGAACACCTCTGCAACCCGCTACCTCACAGCTTGAAACCGCTGACTAACAGCTTGATAGAACAAGAGTAATCAAAGAGAAAATAGCAAGACTAAAAATAAACAAAACACACAATCGAATGGAATAAAAACCAAAACGACTGTAGCTCAAAGTTGAGCAATATCAGCTCTGGTAACTGGACCAAGAGACTGATTCACAAACTCTCACGATAACTCTCTCAACTCATCTTCTCTCTCTTTCTTCTTCTCTCCTTTTCTTCTTCTCTGCTTGTCTTCTCTCACAGTGGATCTCGGTGGCTGCTATTTCAGACTGGATGTATATACTTTGCCAACTTCGATCAGCCTTTACGGAAGATGAAGACTGATATATATAACAGCAGCAAGTGGATAAGGGCGCGTGGCTTCCACGTTTTCCCGCCCAAGGAATTCTCCAGATTCGAGGCAATTCCATCCACGTGTCAGCATCTGGTCACCTCATCCTCCTGGGATCACGAGCCATGTCAGCAATCTCAGTAGAGAGTCCCTGTCAGACAGAGTATCGGATGATCAGATTAAATAACACTCTGTATAGACTTATCAGAAGAACTGCGTTGTATAGACTTCATATAAGTGAAAGCTATGTACAGACTTGCTGTATGAAGCAACCGCTGTATAGACTTAGGTGATATGAAGACTGTCAATGTATAGACTAAGTGAAGATCAATGCAATGTGTAGACATCAGTGAGAAGATGCAATGTGTAGACTTTAATGAGACTCAATTGAAGACAGACGATGTATGGACTTCACTGCTGATGAATGCAATGTACAGACTTGCAATATGTGAAGGAGTTGAGTGTATAGACTTCACGATGTGAAGACTTATCAACAAATGACTGTACAGACTTGACCAAACAGTCCAATGTATGGACTTGAGACATGGAGGCCAATGTATAGACTTTGAACACCTCTTGAGCTCTGCATAGACTTTGCAGTCACTGGGTGATGTATAGACTTTGGAAAACAGAAGCCTGTATAGACTTGGAAGATCAAGATGCTAAGAAAGATGGTCTGTATAGACTTCGCTTGACACCGTCCAATGTACAGACTTTCTGTAACAGTCTGATATACAGACTTCATGAGACTCTAGACACTAAATGCTGTACAGACTTAACCCATGCAATGAGACGCTAAATGAGACGGTGAATGAGACGCTGGACTCTGTACAGATTTTGCCCAATGCCTGAGACGCTAACAAAGACAAACGATGTTCAGACTTGCTAAAAGACCGATGTACAGACTTTGCCCAAATGCATGAGACGCTAACTAAGACGGACGATGTTCAAACTTGCTAAAAGATCGATGTACAGACTTTGCCCAAATGCATGAGACGCTAACTAAGACGCTGGACTCTGTACAGACTTGAGCGATGTATGGGCTTAGCTTCGTGCAAGCTACAGTCCAATGTATGGACTTTGAAGTTCAACTAGTGAGTGTACAGACTTCATCAATGAGACGCTCACTGTACAGACTTTGAGACTTTGAGTGTGTGTTCAGTGTGAAAACAAGATAAAATGCATATAACACACAGACAATCTGATAAAGTGATTTCATCAAAACATAAACAGTGTTGCCAATTCATCAAAACAATGTGTTGCCATATGAAGTAAAGTTACATGTCAACACCATCAACACATAGGAGTCACAACAGCTACCAGCCGAACCAGAGATTCCTGACGAAGCTCAGATAAGGCAAAATGAAGAGATCGAGGTCCTCAACCTCGAAGATGATATACCAGACTTTATCGACCTTCAGCCTACACCCCCAGAGATAGAAGACGGAGGCCAAGCAACAGTCGATGAATTGATAGAAGTCAACTTGGGAGACGAGGATGACCCCAGGCCAACCTTCCTCAGTGCCCAGTTATATACTGAAGAACCAGGGCTGTATATCCAGCTGCTACAAGAATATCAGGATTGCTTTGCCTGGACCTACAAGGAAATGCCGGGACTGAGCCCCGCAGTCTCACTGCATGAGCTGACTATAAACCCTGAAGCCAAACCGGTGAAGTAGCCGCCGTGGAGCATGAGGCTGAGCTCATCACTCAAATATGCAAGGAAGTCGACAAGCTCATTGATGTGGGTTTCGTAGAGAAAAGTCAATATACCACGTGGCTAGCCAACATTGTGCCCGTGAAGAAGAAGAATGGACAAATTTGGATATGTGTTGACTTCCGAGATCTGAATAAAGCCTGAACCAAAGATGACGTCCCAGTGCCAATAACGGATTAAAGAACTCCCAAAGGCACTTATCATTACAAGAGAATGCCGTTCGGATTAAAGAACGTCGGCGTAACTTATCAGCGGGCGATGACTAGAATATTCGATGAGCTACTCTACCATAGGGTCGAGTGTTACATAGATGACCTCGTAGTCAAGACCAGAAAGAAAGAAGACCATATGCACGACCTCTGAGTTATCTTCCAGAGGCTGAGGCAGTATGAATTGAAGGTGAACCCTATGAAGTGTGCATTCGGAGTTTCGAGCGAAAAGGTCTTGGGTTTCATTGTCAGATATCGGGGAATTGAAATAGACCCCGCAAAGATCAAGGCAATTCAGGAGTTACCCTCTCCAAGGAACCTCTCTGAGCTGAGATCTCTTCAAGGTCGCCTGGCATACATCCGACGGTTTATATCCAACCTGTCAGGGCGATGCCACCCCTTCCATAAGCTAATGATGAAAGATGTTCCCTTCTACTGGGATGAAGAATGCCTGATAGCCTTTGACAAGCTGAAGGATTATCTGAAGACTCCTCTAGTGCTGGGTGCGCCGGTGATGGGGCGGCCGCTGATCCTCTACATAGTAGCCACGTATAACTCCCTGGGGGCAATGCTATCCCAGAATAATGAAGAAGGGAAGAAACAAGTCCTCTATTACCTTAGTCGAAGAATGGTCAGAACTGAGGAGAGGTACACCTACATCGAGAAGATCTGCCTGGCACTGGTCTTCGTGGTCAAAAAGCTCCGACACTATATGCTGTCGCACGAAGTTAAGCCGATTTGCAAGGAGGATCCGCTTAAATACATCATGTCCCAACCGGCCCTCAAAGGCCGCCTAGGGAAATAGGTAGTGATTCTTATGGAGTATGATATCTCCTATGTACCGCAAAAGGCCGTCAAGGGCCAAGCTATTGCAGACTTCTTTACTGAGCATCCAGTACCTGAAGACTGCCCCCTGGAACTGGAGCTTCCTGAAGATGAAACCTCAGAGGTCGACCAGGTGTAGCCCTCTCTATGGCAACTGTATTTTGACGGCGCTTCCAGAATTGACACCTCAACAACTGGATAAAACAGAGTCCGGGCGTGGGCAGGCATAGTCCTGAAATCCCTAGAAGGAGAAGTCATACATACATCCTATTCGATAAATAAGCCATGCACAAACAATGAAGCAGAATATGAAGCCCTCATAATCGGGTTACAAATTGCTCTGTCCATGGGGATTCAGATGCTAGAAGCATTCGGGGATTCCATGCTAGTTATAAAACAGTTGGAAGGGGAGTTCGATGTACGGAAGCAAGAACTCATTCCTTATTACCATCTGGCTCTCCGCCTAATGACAAGATTCTATTTCATTAGCGTCAAGCACATCAACCAAGGACATAATGCTCAAGCTGACGCCCTCGTAAAGTTGGCCAGTTCTTTGGCGGTCCCGCCTGATACAAGCCTGAATATAACAGTAATCAACCGGCGGAAAGTCCCCAGTGTGACAGAAGCTCTAGCTGATGAGCATGCAAATGAAGTGGCAGCTGTAGAAGGAATCTAGCAGTCCGATTGGCGGGAGCACCTCCTACGTTGGTTTCAACACCAGCAACTCCTGAAAGAGAAAGAACAGAGAATGAAACTCCTGAGAGTCAAAGATTCTTATGAGATGGGGAATGGAATGTTTTTCCGGATGATGGCAGATGCCCAAAAGAAGATTCTACTTCGCTGCTTATCTCCAGGAGAAGCCAGGCAGGCAATGCAAGAAGTCCATGTCGGGTCAACCGGGGCACACCAGGGCGGTCCGAAAATGAAAATTGAAATAAAGAAACTGGGCTACTATTTGCCCTCTATATTTGACGATTGCTGCAAGTTTGCCAAAGCATGTCAGAGGTGTCAAGAACATGCCACTGTGTCAAGAAGGCCACTTGTGCCATTGCACCCTACCATCCCAAGCTGGCCGTTTGCTCAATGAGGTACGAACGTTGTAGGACCACTACCAGCATCTTCATCAGGATGCAAATATATCTTAGCAGCTACAGACTACGTCACCAGATGAGCAGAGGCAATAGCACTAAGAAAAGTGACGGGGGAATTAGTCGCCAGATTTTTTCGACAAAATATAATATTCTGGTTTGGAGTACCCAGCCGAATCATCTCTGACAACGGTAGTCACTTCAAGAATCAGAAGGTATACCGACTAGCCGACAAATACAAGATTGATTGGAGGGCATCATCTCCCTACTACCCTCAAGCCAACAGACTTGCAGAAGCCTTCAACAAGACGCTATGCACTCTGCTAGCAAAGATTGTCAAGTCTAATAAAAAGGATAGGGAAGAAAGGATGTATGAAGCACTCTGGGCTTACCGTACAGTCTATAAAACCCTGACTGCCTGCTCACCTCACTCCCTTGTGTACTGGTCGGAGGCTGTGGTGCCAATTGAATTAGATGTCCCCTCGTTGCGAATCGCCATCCAGCATGGATTGGTAAGCAGCGAGCAGACCAACATAGAAAGAAGACTGGAGGAGCTTGCCGAGCTCGAAGGAAAGCATCTCCGTG
Organism: Amorphophallus konjac; assembly: GCA_022559845.1. Lineage (NCBI taxonomy): Eukaryota > Viridiplantae > Streptophyta > Magnoliopsida > Alismatales > Araceae > Amorphophallus > Amorphophallus konjac. The sequence goes on along the minus strand of CM040128.1, from coordinate 109,504,372 downwards.
TGCAACAAAATATCCAACTCTACCAAGCCTGCATGGCCCGTGCTTCGATAAGCTGGTCAAAGGATGGGAATTCAAGAAAGGTGACCTGGTAATGGTTAAAAGAAGAGAAGTGATGGCCTCCAACCCCAAAGGGAAGTTGGTTGAAAACTGGGTCAGACCATATGTCGTTCACCGAGTATATGAAGGGGGTGCGTACGTCCTTGTAGATCACAAAGGAGTCATCCAGTTCTCTCCCCTTAATGGAAAACATATGAAGCTGTATCACACAGTTCAACCAGCATTCTCAGAATGACCCGTACTCACCTTAGTCTAGTGGCACTCCGCCCTAGCTAAGTTGCACCTACCTTGGTCTAGTGGCATTTCACCCTGACCGAGCTCTACCTACCTTAGTCTAGTGGCACTCAGCCCTAGCTAAGTCCCACCTGCCTTAGTCTAGTGGCACCCTGCCCTAGCTAAGTTCTACCCACCTTAGTCTAGTGGCACTCTGCCCTAGCTAAGTTCTACCTACCTTAGTCTAGTGGCACTCCGCCCTAGCTAAGTCCCACCTGCCTTAGTCTAGTGGCACTCTGCCCTAACTAAGTTCTACCTAACCTAGTCCAGTGACACTCCGCCCTAGCTAAGTTCTACCCACCTTAGTCTAGTGGCACTCCCCCCTAGCTAAGTTCTACCTACCTTAGTCTAGTGGCACTTCGCCCTAGCTAAGTTCTACCTACCTTAGTCTAGTGACACTTCGCCCTAGGTAAATTCTACCTACCATAGTCTAGTGGCACTCCGCCCTAGCTGAGTTCTATCCACCTTGGCATAGTGGCACTCCATCCTGACCGAGCTCTAGAAACATATATATATACATATAATGACATATAAAATAACATTGCCATTGCGGGCCTTCCTCCTGAATCGGCACAAATCCATCCCTTGCGTCAGCATTACCTTCTTGCTCACGAATAAACCATTCTTCTCAGTGCAAGACTTCGTGTACTAGCCAACCCTTTTACCACAATGCCATTACGGGCCTTACGCCCGAATCGGCGCAGATCTATCCTTTACGTTAGCATTACCTTCTTGCTAACGAATAAACCCTCTTTCTCGGCGCAAGACTTTGTGTCCTAGCTGACCCTTCTACAACGATGCCATTGCGGGCCTTTCGCCCGAATTGGCACAAATCTATCCCTTGCATCAGCATTACCTTCTTGCTGACGAATAAACCCTTCTTATCGGCACAAGACTTCGTGTCCTAGCCGACCCTTTTACCACATTGCCATTGCGGGCCTTACGCCCGAATTGGCATAGAATCTATCACTTGCGTTAAGCATTACCTTCTTACTAACGAATAAGTCTTTTCATCGGTGCAAGGCCTCGTGCCCTAGTTGACTCTCTCAACATCCTTCCGTGATACGAGTTCAAAAAAAATGAGAATAAAATGATGATAAAAATGGGGCTTAAAATAGAGGTGCCCCGTCAGCCTTGTTCCTACATTAGGACAAGGGCAAAAATGGCCATAACCCGGCTGTGGCGAAAATCCAAAAGGGCGTCGCAGGCAAAATCGGGTATCCCGTCACGTGAAAACCTGAAAGGGCGCGTGGGCAAAAGCAAGAGGGGGCTGACTGTGGCGAAAACCTGAAAGGGCGCTTAAGTCAATAATGTGGTAATTTAAGTTCCGCCTCACCCTCATTCTGGTGAAACTCCGAAAAGGATGATCACCCCGATCCCCATCAGAGATCTTTCTCACTTACTTCTGACCCTTGTCACCATCGGCAAGATCGGTCAGCTTCCTTGCGGCCGTTGTCATCATCGGCAAGACCGGTCGACCTACTTCTGACCCTTGTCACCATCGACAAGGTCGGTCAGCCTCCTTGCGACCCTTGTCATCATCGAAAGATCGGTCGACCTACTTATGACCCTTGTCACCATCGACAAGATCGGTCAGCCTCCTTGCGACCCTTGTCATCATCGACAAGATCGATCGACCTACTTCTGACCCTTGTCACCATCGGCAAGATCGGTCCGCCTACCTTGCGACCTTGGTCATCATCGAAAAGATTGGTCGACCTACTTCTGACCCTTGTCATCATCGGCAAGATCGGTCAGCCTACCATGCGACCCTTGTCATCATCGGTAAGATCGGTCAACTTACTTCTGACCCTTGTCATCATCGGCAAGAGTGGTCAACTTACTTCTGACCCTTGTCATCATCGGTAAGACCGATCAACTTACTTCTGACCCTTATCATCATCGGCAAGATCGGTCAACTTACTTCTGACCCTTGTCATCATTGGTATGATCGGTCAACCTACTTCTGACCCTTGTCACCATCGACAAGATCGGTCAGCCTCCTTGCGACCCTTGTCATCATCGGCAAGATCGGTCGACCTACTTCTGACCCTTGTCATCATCGGCAAGATCGGTCAGCCTCCTTGCGACCCTTGTCATCATCGTCAAGATCGGTCAACTTACTTCTGACCCTTGTCATCATCGGCAAGATCGGTCAGCTTCCTTACGACCCTTGTCATCATCGGTAAGATCGGTCAACTTCCTTGTGACCCTTGTCATCATCGGCAAGATCAGTCGACCTACTTCTGACCCTTGTCACCATCGGTAAGATCGATCAGCCTACTTGCGACCCTTGTCATCATCGACAAGATCGGTCAACCTACTTGCGACCTTTGTCACCATTGGCAAGATCGGTCAACCTACCATGCGACCCTTGTCATCATCGGCAAGATCGGTCGACCTACTTCTGACCCTTATCATCATCGGCAAGATCGGCCAGCCTCCTTGCGACCCTTGTCATCATTGATAAAATCGGTCAACTTACTTCTGACCCTTGTCATCATCGGCAAGATCGGTCAACCTACTTCTGACCCTTGTCATCATCGGCAAGATCGTTCAGCCTCCTTGCGACTCTTGTCACCATCGGCAAGATCGTTCATCCTACTTCTGACCCTTGTCACCATCGGCAAGATCGGTCAGCCTCCTTGCGACCCTTGTCATCATCGGCAAGATCGGTCAACTTCCTCGTGGCCCTTGTCATCATCGGCAAGGTCGACCAACATCTCCTCAAGCCCGGTTTTACCCCGAGAATTGAGTTCCAAAAATGATGAATAAAAAAAATCAGGCTTAAAATAGAGGTGCCTCACCAGTCTTGATCCTATACCAGGACAAGGGTAAAAATGGCTCTAACCCAGTTGTGGTGAAAACCCGAAAGGGCACCACATGCAAAATTGGGTACCTCGCCACGTGAAAACGAGAAAGGGTGCGTGGGCAAAAATAAGAGGGGGCTGGCTCTGGTGAAAATCTGAAAGGGCGCTTGGGTCAGTAATGTGGTTACTATAACATGAAAATATGTGCTATACCTCTTGGTGACACTTCCATCAGTTGTCCCACCGGTAATAAAACCTACCCAGAATAGGCCTTCTGTCCGTTCTGATGAAACTCATCAATTCCCTTGCATTGGCATAAACCCAATGACAATGATGAAACCCACTGTCGGTCCTAAGGCATCATCGCCTGAGTCGATAATGAAACCCACCTAGAGTAGGCCCTTTGTCTACTTTGATGAAACTCACCCACTTTATGCTATCCTAAGTCCCACTGATGATAAAACCTTCCATCGGTCACAAGGCAGCATCGCCTGGACCGATAATGAAACCCACCCAGAGTAGGCCTTTTGTCTATTCTGATGAAACCCATCTCCTCACATCGGCATAAACCCAATGCCGATGATGAAGCTTTTATAACCATAAGGCACTTCGCCTTGATCGATGTTAGAACCCGTCTAAGATGGACCTTCCGTCCATTTCAATGAGACATGTGAATTCTTCATACGCATACATCAGCCAGCAGCCATACTGCCAGCATTTCTGGCCAATGAGACTTACATTTATGCCAATTTGGCGAATCTCTGGAAGCCCGGCGCGTGGTGGAGCGAGGCCCCCATCCTTTCCTTGAAAGGGTGGACGCTCTCTTGCGGTACAGATATGGGTATGCTTCCATACAGGTCGCCAAAATTGTCACAAGATATGATAGAATACAAGTGTGAAGGTGGACACCTAAAGCATTGAGAGAAACTTGTATTTCATTGCAAAAAGGGAGAGGCGAAGACAATGGGAGCCCTTTAGGGGGGACAGATTACAAAAGGCAGATAAGCTAAGATCGCCTGAAGATATCTTCAAATTCGAGAAGCCCAACATATGGAGCCGCTCCCAGTTCACAGAGTTGCATTTCCTCCTTCTGAACGCGAGCCACCTCAATCTGTAAGGATGCAACTCGACCCTCTAGCAAGGTGGTCTCCTCAATACCTTGGACTTCTGCCGCTTCCAGCAATGGTATTTCAGCTTCGACAGCATCTAATTCAGCCCAAAGTTCTTCCCGTCGGCTACATAGGAATTGTGCATGAGCAGCTGAAGCTTGAATCTGGGCCTTGTTCCTATAAAGATCAGAACTCAGAGACTCCAGCTCCGTCTGACAGTCGGCTTTCTACAATTTGAGGGCCGTCAGCCGGTCATTCATTATCTGCCAGAGAAAGTCTCGGCGATTCACAAATTTCAGCAAGAACAAAACCCACTGGGTCCAGATATCCAAGGGACAGCCTAGTGCCTGCTGCCCAACCGTCAGTCGCTCAGCCACTTCCTTCAGCTGGAGGTAAGACAATGTCGGCTTAGATTCCACGACTCGATGCAACATCCCTAAATGCTGCCAGACAAAGTCCTCTGATGAATTGAAGCCGAGGGAAGCTACCGAACGCCACTTCAAAAGTAACATCCCTGTCTATGGAAGCCCATAAACCAGTGTCTGGCTCAGAAGAAGAAGATGGGACAGCCACCAAAGCTGAAGAAGCGGGCACCACAGCAGCTTGCTCATGCTCCGTTGGGCTCTTTAAAGAGTTCTCTTCTACGAGTGCTGGAGGAGGCAAAAGATCCGACCCTACTACTGGCACATATGAAGTCGCAGGGTCAGGCGCAATAGTCACTATGGCCGTCGGAACGAAGGCAGAACCTCTCGACGGACCGGCTTCAGCCCTCAGCTCTATTGCAGGCACTAGAGCAGAACTTTCTCCTAGTGAGCCCAGCTCTATTGACGATACTTTGGCATCTGCGTGTGTAACGTCCCAACGTGGAATATCGGGACTGGCAGTAGAAATAAGTAATAATAATATGTTGATTTACAGACATGATATGCTAAAGCTAAAAGATCACACACCACTATAAATAGAAATCAACTCCATTCACTAAATAATAGTTACATAATCCAGATTCCAATCACATAACTCCTTAAAAACCCTTTTGACAACATCCTCTTAACACTATTACATTTGCTGATTGGAATTACAATTCTTTCAAACACACACTCTAAAACATAAATAGACACAAAACTACGACTAGATCCATAGGCTTCAAACTGGTTCGCTCCATTGCCATCACTCTTGCCCGTCCCCATCAGTCTGTGAATCCTCACTTGAGCTACCAGAAAAAGGGAGAATAACTGGGTGAGCGAACGCTCAGTAGATAATAACAGGCAAGTTTTAGTAATTAACCAATTAAATTACATTTTAAGCTCAAAAATAAAGAACGAAATAAAATGACAATATGATGAAACAATATACTAAGAAGAAAAGCAAGAACACGATATAACTGGACATTGGCCAACAAGCAAGAACTAACCAAGTCAAAAGAAGATTCAAGTAATAGATTATTATCGTAGACATCACGCTAGTCATGCACTCGGTGCAATGCCTCACCATGTCATTCAAACTCCTCGAGGCACAAGTACTTTTCGGGCGCTCCTCCCAGGACCAGACCGGGCCCTTATGATGCGTTGGCATTGATTTGTTGGATCCAAGATCTCAAGTTATGTCTAGACATTAATCAAGTTAAATGGCCAATAATGTCAAGGTATACTTACCTCAGAAGATCCCAAGGATAAGTTGAAGAGTATTTTGACCAAAAATTCAAGTTATCAAGAACTAATCAGGTCCTTGGGTTTAAACATGAATAATCATGGAAAATCACTTCTAGATGATAAGCGGTTTACACTGGGCCGCTCAACAAAAACATAGTCGATACTGGACCGTTCAGGACCGAAATGGGTTGAGGATCAGCCTCATCGAAGTCAAGAATAAACGGTCCATCTGGGGACGCTCTGGATAGAACGGTCAAGAATGGGCCACACGTAGCTAGAAGGACTGGAAGCCCAAGAACACGGTAAACGGGCCTTATAGGGCCGCTCAACGGATGGACGGTCCAATAAGATCCGCTCTATGATGTGGGTGGTTCAAATTAGTCCGTTCAACAGAACTTAGCATAAGGAAATAGACATCTACCAAAATGGGCTCCGGGCTGTCATAAGTGGGGCAGAACTGAACCAGGTCCAGCCCACTGTCCACTGGTCAGCCTAGGGCTTATCGGGTCGATCCAAACATGATTTGGTCAAAGATAGAACAAGGTTAATCGACCAAGGTAAGTGGCACTTGACCAGGGTTGCATGGTTCTTAATGGGCCGCTCAGTGAGCCAGACGGTCCCTGTCGGGCCGCGCAAACCTCCGGGGGTCCAAGTTGAGCCGTGACTCACAACATGATAATCCAAGCGATTCGATCACGTACACAAGTTCAGGCTTTTGTGGTACAACTTCCCCGGCGTCCTAGTGGCAATCCCAGGCTCGCGGGGGCTTACGGAGGTCCCGTAATGAAGGTCCTAGTCCTACGGAAGGAATATCCGGTGGAGAGTCCCAATCATTACAAGGAATAAGGCTATCAAATCATCGAAAATCAGTATGGCGGTCAGTCAATCCTACCGAAGTAGAATGACTGTCAAACAATCCTAATAGCATGAAATCATGGTTGAATTAACATATTGAAATAAATTAAGGCTATGACGAAAGAATAATCAAACATTATGAAATCTGTTCTCACATATGTTCCTTTTTCTTATGGGTTATTAACCTATCATTAGCTAAAATTCTACTAAGTTCAATCATGCTAAAAAGGAAAACAAGCAGTTTTGTATAATTGGGCGGTTCTGTCTGAGCTGCTCACTGTCCTCGGCGGTCGCACGACAGGCCGTTCAGCCCTTTCAGGTCCGAAGGCCGGCTAGGGTGGAGCGGTCTGTAATGTGCCACTGGGGAGCAGTGCACGGTCTGGGACTAGCTGCTTAATGAGAAGGGCGGTTAGGGTTCTACCGCGCATTCCACAAAACCGATCAAATTAAAACACATGGACGGTCAGGAACTAGCTGCCTTCCCTAGTTGGGCGGTCTATAGTGAGGCCGCGCAAACCAACTCAATCTACCACCCCTTTGCCTTGCCCGTCGCCGGTGGGGTTGGCTAGGGTTAGCAATAAGAACTAAAAACGCATGATACAAGACATAAAAATTAAAGCTTTTATAGTCAAAAGTACAAGCATGAAAAGTTTTACAAGATAGCATGACCAATTTCATGTTTAGTGCCTGAAATCCCTACGTAAATCAAGATGGAACAATGTTAGCCCTAGTTCAGGCATGCTTCCACTAAACCTCGAAATACTAATAAGATACTAGATTAAAATTGGGGCTTTCTAGACCAATCGAAAGAGGACAGAAGAACGCTTCTATTGATGTATCACACTTAGGGTTTGGCTTGCTATCACCTACCTTATTCGAAGGATGAAGGAAGAAGAGGGATGTCAACGCGCTAGGTACACACCGCTAAAGATCGCCAAAATTCTCCCTCGATCGAGCTCCTCTCCGGCCGCCACAGCAACTAAACGATTCTAGGGTTGCTAAGGGTCATTTTTATAGGTTCAATTGACTCTAGGGAGTCCTAATCGCAAAGATAGAGTCCTATCATCGTGGACATGCGAGCTTCGTGCGAGACCGAGTCTATCCACTACTCCGCTGCCAAATACTCCTCCTTGGGTTAGGGTTTCGAAGATTAATCAGAGGGGAAACGAAGTGTTAATCCTAGCCTTTCATTTTCATTCAGTTTTAACTTAAATGGTCAGGTATTGGGCTCGAATTTCGCGTTTTATGGTCCAATTAGGCTAAGTGTGGTTTTGGGCCTTAATCTGTTAATTCGACTAGGTTAAAAATTTTATTTGGGTTAGTCATAGAAGACAATTTTACTGAGCGCTTTATCCACTACGAGATTCTAATTTTTCCAAATTTTTATAAAATAGTCAAATTTTGACTTATCTTATTTCTTAAGGAATCTCTTATTAAATTTCTCGAAATTTTTATTCTTTAATAAATCGGGGTGCTACACCCTCCCCCACTTAAAAGAAATTGGTCCTCCAAATTCCTTGCACTTAATAGAACGGGGAACAAGATAACTCACCTAGAATAAATCAAGATATTGCTTCCGCATGGTTTCTTCGGATTCTCAAGTAGCTTCTTTGGTTCCACGCCGACTCCACTGAACTTTAACCATGGGTATAGAACGACTTCTGAGATGCTGCTGCTTACGATCCAGAATCTTGATATGTCTTTCTTCATAAGTCAAATCTTCCTTCAGATTACCTACCAAAAAAAAAAAAAAATCTTCCTTCAGTTCCAAATCCACATGCTGAATGACATGAGTGGGGTCATACACATATTTTCGCAGCATAGACACATGGAAGACATTGTGTACTCCTGATAACTGAGGTGGTAGTGCTAAACGGTAAGTGATGGGAATCGACACCAAGCATGTACTTTTTCTTTTGCATTTATATCCTTTTAGTTTGTGTTTATATCCTTGGGAAAGTATGTACGCAAATGTAAGGCTTTATAAACCAATGAGTCATTCCCATGGATTGTGTTGGTTTTTGTACAATTGTGTAGTAGGTCCAGCTAGGGGGCCCTCACCCCTTTCCCATTGGTCCACCTAGACCATGTGGGGCTGGTCAACCATACTATGTGGCCATCTAGAAGGTTGGAATGCCAATTGACCACATGGGAGACTAGTGGTTCAATTTGTCCAAGGTAGGCCACCTAATTTTCCAACCCCATTAACCTTGGTCAAGGGGGCGCCCCTCTCCCCTATTATTTTATTATTTTTGGTGTGTTAATCACACTTAATCCCAGCCATCCAATCCCCATCCCTAGATCCAAGGGTGTAGAATGGGTTTGATACATGGCATATAAAAGGTTGTATTTTCCATTTGTTAGCATTAATGAAGAGAAAATTGTTGGAATATCAAGAGTGATTCTTGAGCCCCTCCCCTCTCCCCTGGTGTTCATCTCCTCCAACCTCCAATTCTAGAGTGGTTTCTACCGCCTATCCCCTCCCCTCTATCTCCGGTGATCATCTGTGCCACCGCCGCCGCCGTTCGTGTCGCCTTCGAGCCGCCGCGAGTCCGTCTTCGGTTTTCTGTCGTGCTGAATAGAGGTGTCTTCCCGAAATTCCTGACACCAGCCACGGCCTCTTAGTGGTTTGTAATTTTTATGGTGTGTTTCTATCTTCCATCCCATCATCCACAAAAACATTTAGGTCGAAAATCCTTCGTTTGATATTTTTGCAATTTCGGTCTTCAATCACTCCCAGATCTATCCTGTCTCTATCTACAGTGACAGCAGCTCTGAGTTTCCCATCTCCGACCTTCTTTTTTATTTTTTTTAGGGCTACCAATTTTACTGGGAGTTCTCTCCAGCATCCCCTACATCCACCATTTTTCTTGATTTTTGATCCACCCTCTATCCATTTTTCAAAATTCGTGTTCTATCTATGCTACAGTGTTTTTAGCTAATTCCCAGATCTGACCACCTTCAAGTTAAAAAATCATAAAAAATCACAGACACCTCCAAACCTTTCATAAAAACTATGTCCGTTTTCCTAGATTGATTTTCTACAACTTTGCTGAAGACTACCACTTCATATTCAGACGTTCACATATCGGTCAAATGCAGTTCTGAGACAAGTTCTCTGCAGATCTGAGAATCCGGTCACTGTACAACAGCAACTCAAAAATTCATTAAGGCCAAGATCCGTGCAGATCCAGACCAGATCTCCAAGCCTAGATTGAAGGATTTGAAGTTATCTTTCCAAAGGTGCCAATTTTGTGTCAATCCGACATCGAGGCTGATCGCCGCGTCCGTTCTCGCCGGGACGCGCGCTGAAACCCAGAAGCTACAGATCCGTGGCCGGTTGTTCCGACCGGTGCCGATCGGAGCCGACCGGCCTCCGGCCGGTGAACCAGCGCGCCTCCACTCCAGGGAGCGCCCTTCCAGGCATCCTTCACTCCAGCGGTGCCATCGGGTCCCACATGGCCCCTCGGGATAGCACGTGGGCCCCACCGTCACTAGTTCGGGTGTTGCCGAATCAACGCGAGAAGCCACCCGTCAACCCGAATTCGGTCCTCCCGGATTCCATCGTGTAGCCCTTTACCTCCCTGCGTGGAGTGGGCAGCGATTTGTATTACTGTAATCTTGTGTATTATTGTTCCGGGAGTATGAGTTTCGGCCGGGTCCGTTGTCCCCACGCCGAGCGCGTGGAGGTATCGTCCTCGCTCCTTACTTGGCATTTTGCTTAATTTCATATGTGCTTGTGTATGTCACTGCTAGAGAGCATGATAGGGTAATTAGCTCACTTTCTATTTACATCACCGCTGCTGCGAGAGAGAGCGTTACCGTCCCGTGACCCGATCCGGGGACACGAGAGAGCCGACCACCCTAGCTCACTGTCGGTTTCTCAACCGTGCACGTCCAACACTTCCCTCGTTAAGGGACAATCATGAGCTTGTCGTGTCCGTGGTCTCGTCCCGCATCAATTTGGTATCAGAGCGAGTTTGAGTTTAGGGTGTCCAAAAAAAAGAGTGTCATTTAATTCTAAGTGTCTAAGTCGGTCTTAGGAGTTGCATTTGCATACCATTAGTCAGTATATAAAAAGGTGTTGTCCGAACGTTAGGCTACGCCTATCGGGAAGGTCGCACACTTGCGCGAGTGATCTTCGGATCGATTAACTCCACCCCGTACCGAGTCTTGGTGTCTTGTCCTTAGTGTGCATGCATCCCAACCTTGCATAGTCGATCTAGTGTCATGTCCAAATGGCCTTGCATATCCATTCCTAGGGATCCATTCCCGTATTTTGGCAACTATGGCCAACCCATGTTGACCCGTCCAAGGCGATAGGTCCGTGTCCGAGTACATTCGGGCATATCATACGTATTGGTTGGAACATGGCTTGGGAGAGGAGAGCAACACGGCCGCATTTCAGTTCCGGAGAGGTTTGCGCCTTAACTTCTAGTTAGAATGTCTTATCCGTAATGCATTATCTCTAGCGGAATCCTATACGGTCGCTCTAGTGGTCGAGCCATTTGAGTCACACTTTTCTCAGTATGGTGGCTTTAGACAAGCATCTACCTCCCAACCGCCTACACCATGGCCTTCACCACTCGAGAGAGTTCCAATGTCATCCCCCTCTATTTCCGAATTCGATTCGAAATCCTCTCATTTGGAACCACCAAAGCCTGAGCCACCCGTGTTTTTAACGGGTACACTATACATAGCCGAGCCGCTTCTTAGTTGGCTCAAGGATGGCTTGGTCCCACCTCCCTTCTCATCCATGGACCCCATCCTACCTCTAGTGCCTGTCAACTCCTTCCATACCACGTTTCGATCTAGGCACCATGTTGACACGTTGGACGATCTTGTTATGGGACTAGACACGCAATGTAAGTTGACATATATGTTGGCCCGAGACTTCGACCAACCCACGAGTCGTAGCTTCACCCATCCGGCCTTCGGGTCCATTACCTCCGAGTGCACCGTGGGTTGTATCACCACGGAGGTTCTTCTACTTCTCCCGCTACTGGATGAGCCCGACTTCATGAGTTTGCTTCCGAGGGAGGAGTCATATTTCCTATACATGGTCCCATCTACCATGACGGAGGAAGGTGACCACCCGCACCTTCAAGAATTTCACGATTGGGACCATGTCATGTTGGAACCCACCATAAGGGGTCATACCTTCTTTGATCCCTTTGACCCCTTCCCTAGTGGATCCCTAGACCCTTCATATTCCCTTCACTTCTTCGGGGAAGTCCACCTTCATACCCCTTTCCTACGGGTCGGGTCCTCCATACCCACCAAGCCCGTCCACAATACACCTACACCCGGCTCTTCCACATCCTGCTTTCCTAGCCCACTCAAGTCTCCTAAATCTAAAGGGCCATCCATGCATGATTGGGTCATACTTGGACCGTTAGGTGTACCCCATGCCACCCATCTCCGGTTACGTCAAATGCATGTATGGCACATATTCGGGTGTCCTGGTCCGCCGTCATCCATGTACGGGTCTGATTAACACTAGTTTTGTCTAGAGTCATGCATGAGTCCGTTTCTTATTTGTGTTGTTTGCATATGTGTGTTAGTGTTTGGTGAGTCTGCATGTGTCTTGTGCAAGCTCGTTGTCGTTCTCTTATGCGTAAGAGGCGAGTGGACTCATTCGATGAGTATGGGATCGGTTCCACATCTATACCCGGATCAGTCACCTATAGGGACTCAGCGGTGATTCCTAGTGAGTCTTCGAGCCTGCTCCCTTCCCTTTTGAGAGTGCCCCACCCGGAGTGTCCACCTCTAGCCCATAGCAGTTTGCGCATATCGAGTATATATGGAATGAGCAGGTGACGATCACTTGGAGTGGAGCGTACCCGCGTTACTTGGCATGGTGACGGATCTGCCGGAATACTCGAGCATCCCTACCCCTACTCGACGGGGTCGAGTTCCTCCCACCCAGGGAGAGTTGATGGGAATCGACACCGAGCATGTACTTTTTATTTTACATTTATGTCCTTTTAGTTTGTGTTTATATCCTTGGGAAAGTATGTACGCAAATGTAAGGCTTTATAAGCCAATGAGTCATTCCCATGGATTGTGTGGGTTTTTGTGCAATTGTGTAGTAGGTCCAGCTAGGGGGCCCTCACCCCTTTCCCATTGGTCCACCTAGATCATGTGGGGCTAGTCAACCATCCTAGGTGGCCATCTAGAAGGTTGGAATGCCAATTGACCACATGGGAGACAAGTGGTTCAATTTGTCCAAGGTAGGCCACCTACTTTTCCAATCCCATTAACCTTGGTCAAGGGGGTGCCCCTCTCCCCTATTATTTTATTATTTTTGTTGTGTTAATCACACTTAATCCCAGCCATCCAATCTCCATCCCTAGATCCAAGGGTGTAGAATGGGTTTGATACATGGCATATAAAAGGTTGTATTTTTCATTTGTTAGCATTAATGAAGAGAAAATTGTTGGAAAATCAAGAGTGATTCTTGAGCCCCTCCCCTCTCCCCTAGTGTTCATCTCCTCCAACCTCCAATTCTAGAGTGGTTTCTACCTCCTATCCCCTCCCCTCTATCTCCGGTGATCATCTGTGCCGCCGCCGCCGCCGTTCGTGCCGCCTTCGAGCCGCCGTGAATCCGTCTTCGGTATTCTGTCCTGCTGGACAGAGGTGTCTTCCCGAAATTCTTGATAGCAGCCACGGCCTCTTCGTAGTTTGTAATTTTTATGGTGTGTTTCTATCTTCCATCCCATCATCCACAAAAAACATCAGGTCGAAAATCCTTCGTTGGATATTTTTGTAATTTCGGTTTTCAATCACTCCCAGATCTGTCCTGTCTCTGTCTACAGTGACAATAGCTCTGAGTTTCCCATCTCCGACCTTCTTTTTTATTTTTTTTAGGGCTACCAATTTTACTGGGAGTTCTCTCCATCATCCCCTACATCCACCGTTTTTCTTGATTTTTGATCCGCCCTCTATCCATTTTTCAAAATTCGTGTTCTATCTCTGCTACAGTGTTTTCAACTAATTCCCAAATCCGACCACCTTCCAGTTAAAAAATCAGAAATAATCACAGCCACCTCCAAACCTTTTATAAAAACTATATCCGTTTTCCTAGCTTGATTTTCCTACAACTTTGCTGAAGACCACCACTTCATATTCAGACGTTCACATATCTGTCAAAGGTAGTTCTCAGACAAGTTCTCTGCAGATCTGAGAATCCAGTCACTGTACAATAGTAACTCAAAAATTCATTAAGGCCAAGATCCGTGCAGATCCAGACTAGATCACCAGGCCTAGATTGAAGGATTTGAAGTTAGCTTTCCAAAGGTGCCAGTTTCGTGTCGATCTGACATCGAGGCTGATCGCTGCGTCCATTCTCACCGGGACGCGTGCTGAAACCCAGAAGCTGCAGATCCGTGGCCGGTTGTTCCGACCAGTGTCGATCGGAGCCGCCCGACCTCCGGCCGGTGAACCAGCGCGCCTCCACTCCAGGGAGCGCCCTTCCAGGCATCCTCCATTATAGCGGTGCCATCGGGTCCCACATGGCCCATCGGGACAGCACGTGGGCCCCACCGTCACTAGTTCGGGTGTTGCCGAATCAACGCGAGAAGCCGCCCGTCAACCCGAATTCGGTCCTCCCGGACCCCATTGTGTAGCCCTTTACCTCCCTGCGTGGAGTGGGCAGTGATTTGTATTGCTGTAATCTTGTGTATTATTGTTCCGGGAGTACGAGTTTCGACCGGGTCCGTCGTCCCCACGCCGAGCGCGTGGAGGTATCGTCCTCGCTCCTTACTTGGCATTTTACTTAATTTCATATATGCTTGTTTATGCCGCTGCTAGAGAGCATGATAGGGTAATTAGCTCACTTTCTATTTACAACACCGCTGCTGTGAGAGAGAGCGTTACCGTCCCGTGACCCGATCCGGGCACACGAGAGAGCCGACCACCCTAGCTCACTGCCGGTTTCTCAACCGTGCACGTCCGACGCTTCCCTCGTTAAGGGACAATCACGAGCTTGTCGTGTCCGTAGTCTCGTCCCGCATCAGTAAGCCACCTCCCCCACTCTTTCCAGAACTTCGAATGGGCCCACATATCTTGGACTCAACTTGCCTTGAATACCAAACCTGTGAATCCCTCTCATGGGAGAAACCTTAAAAAATACATGATCACCAACCTGAAACTCCAAGGCTCTCCTTCTGTTGTCGGCATAACTATTCTGTCTTGATTGTGCTACAAGCAACCGATCTCTAATAACACGGATATTCTTGGACGATTCAGAAATGAGATCTGGTCCTAGCCATTGCTTCTTACCTACCTCCTCCCAACATAACGGAGATCGGTAACTTCTTCCATACATAGCTTCAAATGGAGCCATCTGAATGCTGGACTGATAACTATTGTTGTAGGCGAATTCAATCAAAGCCAAGTGATCACTCCAACTACCTCCAAAGTCAATCATGCAGGCTCTAAGCATATCTTCCACTATCTGGTTGGTTCTTTCAGTCTATCTGTCTATTTATGGATGAAAAGCAGTACTGAAATTCAGACGGGTTCCCAGAGATTCTTGCAATCCTTTCCAAAAATGTAAAGTGAATCTGGGGTCTCTATCAGACACAATGCTGACCGAAATACCATGGAGTCTTACAACTTCCTTCATATATAAAGCCGCCAAGACGTCCACTGTCCACTTGGACTTAATGGATAAGAAATGAGCAGACTTTGTCAACCTATCAACAATAACCCATATTGCATCAAATCCACTGTGAGTCCTAGGTAGACACATAATAAAGTCCATACCAATACTCTCCCACTTCCATTGGGGTATATCAAGTGGTTTCAGTTTTCCTGCAAGTCTGAAATGCTCAGCCTTGACTTGCTGACACACTAAGCATCTACTCACGAATTCTGTAATTTCCTTCTTCATATTCGGCCACCAAAAGTATCTTTTCAAATCCTTGAACATCTTAGTACCTCAAGGATGAATAGTGTATCTGGATCTATGAGCTTCTTCGAGAATCTTATTCTTGATTTCTGCTACATCAGGTACATAGGTCCTTCCTTGAAACAACAATCGGCCGTCATTAGCTACCATGAAATCAGGTCTGCTACTCAAACTCTCCTTGATCTCCACCAACTCTGGGTCATTGTCTTTTAAGGACTTGATTTCCATTAACAATTCTGGTCTGAGTTGAATCTGAGCGATCGTAACCCGATCCTTCT
Organism: Amorphophallus konjac; assembly: GCA_022559845.1. Classification (NCBI taxonomy): domain Eukaryota; kingdom Viridiplantae; phylum Streptophyta; class Magnoliopsida; order Alismatales; family Araceae; genus Amorphophallus; species Amorphophallus konjac. The sequence continues at coordinate 109,488,427 of CM040128.1, read as the reverse complement.
CAACATTGAGATCCAAACTAGCTAACTGCTCCAATAGCCTCCATTCTTGTAACATAAGATGTGACAATTTAGCTATTGGCTTGCGACTCAAGGCATCTTTTACTACATTCCCTTTTCCAGGATGGTATTCTATAGAGAAGTCAAAGTCCTTTAAATACTCGAGCCATCTCCTCTGCCACATATTGAGTTCCTTCTGAGAAAACAAATACTTCAGGCTCTTATGATCTGAGAACACCGTAAACGTCTCTCCATACAAGTAGTGCCTCCATATCTTCAAGGCAAACACCACCGCTGCAAGTTCCAAATCATGAACATGATAGTTATCTTCATGCTTCCTCAACTGCCTAGAAGAATAGGCTATCACTTTCCCATGCTGCATGAGCACACAACCTAGACCAATGCCTGAAGCATCCGTATACACCACGAAATCTCCTTCTCTTGATGGTAAAACCAACACAGGGGTAGTAGTTAGACATTCCTTCAAGGTCTGAAAACTTCTCTCGCAATCCTCGGACCAATCAAATTTGTTCTCCTTGTAGGTTAATCTTGTTAAAGGTACCGCAATCTTGGAGAAATCCTTAATAAACCTCCGATAATAACCTACTAGGCCTAGGAAACTTCTAACTTCAGTTACACTAGCAGGCCTATCCCAATTCTTCACTGTCTCTACCTTCGAGGGGTCAACGGAAATACCTTCCTTTGTAATAATATGCCCTAAAAAGGACACCTCTTGCAGCCAGAATTCACACTTACTAAACTTGGCGTATAGCTGATGGTCTCTCAATAATTGCAACGCCATCCTCAGATGTTCGGCATGCTCCTCCTCGCTCTTGGAATAAATCAAGATGTCATCAATAAACACCACGACCCATCGATCAAGATAGGGCCGAAACACATTGTTCATCAACTGCATGAAAGCTGCGGGTGCATTCGTTAGTCCAAAAGGTATAACCACAAATTCAAAATGCCCATACCTGCTACGGAATGATGTCTTATAAATATCTTCATCCTTGATTCGCAATTGATAATATCTTGATCGGAGATCAATCTTAGAAAAATGTTGAGTCCCTGCTATCTAATCAAATAATTCATCAATTCTCTGCAATGGGTACTTGTTCTTCATAGTCAGCTGGTTCAATTACCGATAATCGATGCACAACCTCATCGAATCATCCTTCTTCCGGACGAACAAAACTGGGGCTCCCCATGGGGATGTACTTGGACGAATGAACCCCTTCTCAAGTAATTCCATTAGCTGTTGCTTCAATTCCCTTAGCTCCGCGGGAGACATACGATAAGGAGCTTCGGAAACAGGGTTCGCGCCAGGAACTAAATCAATAGAAAAGATAACCTCCCTCTCTGGCGAAAGTCCTGGCAATTCCTCAGGAAAGACATCCGAAAAATCTTGAACGATAGGAATATCCTTAATCTTGATCCTCTTCTCAAGGGTCGCACAAATAAAAGCTAGAAAAGCCTGACATCCTCTCCTCATCAACTTATCAGCTCGGAGGGCCGAAATAAGTGGCACGGACTTATGGTGCCTAACCCCTATAAAAGAAAGTCCCGGGTGTCTAGAAAAAGACACAGAACTGGAACTACAATGAACATTGGCCTCTTGCTTAGCCAACAAATCTGCTCCTAGAATTACATCATAATCTTTCATATCCATACAAACTAAATCAGCTGGCAAGTTCTGTTCATTAATCATAACCTTACTAGAAGGATAGAAATACTTAATTGCTGAACTAGAACCAATAGGGGTTGAAATCTCTAACGGGGAATTCATCAAGATCGGCTTCACCGCCAAAGACTTAGCAAATTTCTGAGAAACAAAAGAATGAGTGGCACCGGTATCAAAGATAACGAATGCTGGCTTATCATGAATAACAAGAGTACCTTTAATGAGCCCACCCTCTCGGTGGTTCCTGCATCATCTTCTTGTAGGGCTTGGAGCTTACCCTGCTGCTTCTTGTTTCCTTGCGGCTTAGTCAGAGTCGCTTGATCTGACAAAAGGGGACACTCAGGAATACGATGGTCCCTACTACCACAACGCAGACAGGCATCCAGCTTGCACCAGCACTCTTCCATCCTGTCACCTGAACGGTCACAAAACTTGCACACGCCCTTAAATGGCACGAACGGGCCAGGCTCCTTGTCTTCATTCTTCGGGACCTTGCCCTTCCACGAACCAGACCCTCCATTGGGCCTCTTCTTGCCATTGCTGGGTTTAAGGTTCCCGGATCCAGGAGGTTGCTCCTTCTTAACATTCTTCCCACGGATTCTCTCCGTCATCTCCAGGGTGTCTTCCAAAACTGGAGCTTTCCTTACCATCTCCGCATATGTCTGAATTTCCATTGGCGCCAATTGATTAATATAATGTAACCTCAGCCCGTTTAGAAAATGCTTGGCCTTCATCTTCTCCGTGGATATCAAGTGAGTGGCATAACGAGACATTTGAGAAAACTGAGATTCATATTCTGCCACAGATATATTTCGCTACTTCAAAGGACCAAACTCGGCCGCTTTCTTCTCTCGAATTCTATAGGAAAAATATTTACCATTGAAGAGTTCCTCGAACTCCTTCCATGAGACTTGTCTATCGCCGAGGGTAGCTCTCACTGCATCCCACCATGTTCTCGCATCACGTTCTAGTTGGAAAGTCATTAGAAGAACACGCTCCTGGTCACTGCACTGCATCACTTTGAAGATCCTCTCCATCTCCTTCAACCAGTGCTCGACTTCATCGGGGTTGGTCGAGCCTCCTAAACGCGGGGGATTCATCCCACGGAAATTCCGGTGAAGATCGCCAGCTCCATGATTTGCCGCTCCACCTTGGGCCACTTGCTGCAAGGCCCGAGTGAGTCCTTGAACTGTTCGCTGCATATCTCGCCATTGCGCACATTCAGTCGCCATTAGAATGGCCTACACGTAGAATAAATTATTTAGGATAATTTAGAAGGAATAGTTTAGAATTTGTTTATTAACTCAACCCAAGTCTCTACCCAATTCTCACTAGGTTGGATTCTTAGACTTATAACAAGGTTGTAGGTTCTACGACATCACTTAGAATCCTAGAACTTAGAAAACCGAGGAATATTAGAAACCTAGGCTCTGATACCACCTAACTATTACGCCCAAACGAGGAATATCGGGACTGGCAGTAGAAACAAGTAATAATAATATGTTGATTTACAGACATGATGTGCTAAAGCTAAAAGATCACACACCACTATAAACAGAAATCAACTCCATTCACTAAATAATATTTACATAATCAAGATTCCAATCACATAACTCCTTAAACACCCTTTTGACAACACCCTCTTAACATTATTACATTTGCTGACTGGAATTACAATTCTTTCAAACACACACTCTAAAACATAAATAGACACAAAACAGTGACTTGATCCACAGGCTTCAAATTGGTTCGCTCCATTGCCATCACTCTTGCCCGTCCCCATCAGTTTGCGAATCCTCACCTGAGCTACCTGAAAAAGGGGGAACAACTGGGTGAGCGAACGCTCAGTAGATAATAACAGGCAAGTTTAAGTAATTAACCAATTAAATTGCATTTTAAGCTCGAAAATAAAGAACGAAATAAAATGACAATATGATGAAACAATATACTAAGAAGAAAAGCAAGAACACGATATAACTGGACATTGGCCAACAAGCAAGAACTAACCAAGTCAAAAGAAGATTCAAGTAATAGATTATTGTCGTAGACATCACGCTAGTCATGCACTCGGTGCAATGCCTCACCATGTCATTCAAACTCCCCGGGGCACAAGTACTTTTCGGGCGCTCGTCCCAGGACCAGACCGGGCCCTTATGATGCGTTGGCATTGATTTGTTGGATCCAAGATCTCAAGTTATGTCTAGACATTAATCAAGTTAAATGGCCAATAATATCAAGGTATACTTACCTCGGAAGATCCCAAGGATAAGTTGAAGAGATATTTTGACCAAAAATTTAAGTTATCAAGAACCAATCAGGTCCTTGGGTTCAAACACGAATAATCACAAAAAATCAACTCTGGATGATAAGCGGTTTACACTGGGCCGCTCAACAAATACACGATCGATATTGGACCGTTCAGGACAGAAATGGGCTGAGGATCAGCCTCATCGAAGTCACGGATAAACGATCCATCTGGGGCCGCTCTGGATTGGATAGAACGGTCAAGAATGGGCCGCATGTAGCTAGAAGGACTGGAAGCCCAAGAACATGGTAAATGGGCCTTACAGGGCCGCTCAACGGATGGACGGTCCAATAAGATCCGCTCTATGACGTGGGCGGTTCAAATTAGTCCGTTCAACAGAACTTAGCAGAAGGAAATAGAAATCTACCCAAATGGGCTCTGGGCTGTCATAAGTGGGGCAGAACTGAACCAGGTCCTGCCCACTGTCCACTGGTCACCCTACGGCTTATCGGGTCGATCCAAACATGATTTGGTCGAAGATAGAACAAGGTTAATCGACCAAGGTAAGTGGCACTTTGCCAGCGTTGCACGGTTCTTAATGGGCCGCTCAGTGAGCCAGACAGTCCCTATCGGGCCGTGCAAACCTTAGGGGGTCCAAGTTGAGCCGTGACTCACAACACGATAATCCAAGCGATTCGATCACGTACACAGGTTCAGGCTTTTGTGGTACAACCTGTCCGACGTCCTAGTGAGAATCCCAGGCTCACGGGGGTTACGGAGGTACCGTAATGAAGTACCTAGTCCGACGAAAGGAATATCCGGCGGAGAGTCCCAATCATTACAAGGAATGAGGCTATCAAATCATCAGAAATCAGTATGGCGGTCAGTCAATCCTACCAGAGTAGAACGACTGTCAAACAATCCTAATAGCATGAAATCATGGTTGAATTAATATATTGAAATAAATTAAGGCTATGATGAAAGAATAATCAAACATTATGAAATCTGTTCTCACATATGTTCCTTTTTCTTATGGGTTATTAACCTATCATTAGCCAAAATTCTACTAAATTAAATCATGCTAAAAAGGAAAACAAGCAGTTCTGTACAATTGGGCGGTTCTGTCTGAGCCGCTCTCTGTCCTCGGCGGTAGCACGACATGGCGTTCAGCACTTTCAGGTCCGAAGGCAGCCTAGGGTGGAGCGGTCTGTAATGTGCCGCTGTGGAGCAGTGCACGGTCTGGGACTAGCCGCTTAAAGAGAAGGGCAGTTAGGGTTCTGTCGCGCATTCCACAAAACCGATCAAATTAAAACACATGCACGGTCAGGAACTAGCCGCCTTCCCTAGTTGGGCGGTCTATCGTGAGGCCGCGCAAACCAACTCAATCCGCCACCCCTTTGCCTTGCCCGTCATCGGCGGCGTTGGCTAGGGTTAGCAATAGGAACTAAAAATGCATGATACAAGGCATAAAAATTAGGGCTTTTATAGTCAAAAGAACAAGCATGAAAAGTTTTACAAGATAGCATGACCAATTTCATGTTTAGTGCCTGAAATCCCTACGTAAATCAAGATGGAACAATGTTAACCCTAGTTCAGCCATGCTTCCACTAAACCTTGAAATACTAACAGGATACTAGATTAAAATTACGGCTTTCTAGACCAATCGAAAGAGGACAGAACAACACTTCTATTGTTGTATCACACTTAGGGTTTGGCTTGCTATCACCTACCTTATTCGAAAGATGAAGGAAGAAGAGGGATGTCGACACGCTAGGTACACACCGCCAAAGATTGCCAGAATTTTCCCTCGATCGAGCTCCTCTCTGGCTGCCACAGCAACTAAACGATTCTAGGGTTGCTAAGGGTCATTTTTATAGGTTCAATTGAGTATAGGGAGTCCTAATCGTGAAGATAGAGTCCTATCATCGTGGACGTGTGAGATTCCTCCGAGACCGAGTCTATCCACTACTCCGCCGCCAAATACTCCTCCTAGGGTTAGGGTTTCAAAGATTAATCAGAGGGGAAACGAAGTGTTAATCTTAGCCTTTCATTTGCATCTAGTTTTAACTTAAATGGTCGAGTATTGGGCTCGAATTTCGCGTTTTAAGCTCCGATTAGGCTAAGTGTGGTTTTGGGCCTTAATATGTTAATTCGACTTGGTTAAAAATTTTATTTGGGCTGGTCATAGAAGACAATTTTACTAAGTACTTTATCCACTACAAGATTCTAATTTTTCCAATTTTTTATAAAATGGTCGAATTTTGACTTATCTTATTTTTTAAGGAATCTCTTATTAAATTTCTCGAAATTTTTATTCTTTAATAAATCGGGGTGCTACAGCGTGTATTCTTATTGGCACAGGACAAAGTATAGTAACCGCCTCTGAAGAAGACACGGTGACAGGCGGCAGCATGTCTAAAGCCTTCGGTGAAATGATGACATCGGAAGACGATACCAAAAGGCGATCGGCTGTGTCAGACTCCTGGAACAAGGTTTTAGTAAGCACCAAGATGGCAAGGAAGAATGAAAAGCTATGCAGATCGGCGAAAGGGTGGGCAGAACTTACTATGGCCACATCACCCATCTCTTCGAGTACCTGTATAGAAGACTCTAACTCTACAGATGAAGCAACAAAAGGAGGGGTTATCTCCACCTCCATGTCTATTCTGGCAAAGTCTTCCGGTGATATTCCCTCAGATGATGGTGCCAGCAACCTTGGGGGACTAAATATTAAAGGAACACTCAATAGCACAGAGGGTGCCACTGCCCCTTCGCTGGCTGCCGCAGGTGCTTGTTCGTCACCTTCTGAAGAACCATAGTCAACTTCTTCGTCAGAAGGGGTGGTAGAGCTACGGGAAGAAATATCTATGCTAGGCTCGAGTTGGCTCGCCTCCTCTGTTGCCTTACGAGCTGCTGAGCAGGTGATTACACACCGTAATGAGATGGCACGCTTCTTTAACATAGTTTTGTGTCCTTCTTGCTGCAAAGGGGCGTCCACAGCAGGCGTCTCAACCACAGTACTAACTACTCTTGCCACTATAGCACAAAGACATGCATAAGGCAGAGCAAGAAGATCACTAAGAAATAAGAGTCAGAAAGATGGCAGTCACTTGGCTCACCCTCGGCCTCACTGGCAGGCGTGGGAGAAGGGAGTCTGACATCCTCCTCAATAGTGGGGAGACTCTTCCCTATGGCTTCATCTGTCCTAGTTGTCTCTACTGTGGCCACGGCAGAAGGTCCCATATCCTCCGCCCCCGTGGAGACCCTCTCAATGCTCTTAATAGCAGTTGTTGCTCCTTGAGCTAATATCCAATAAAGAAGACATCAAAAAATGAAGAGGCCACGGAAAGAACTTTCCTATAGGCTGTAAAGAAGAATGATGTCACCTTCAGCTGCTTGCTGAGTGGCCTCCTCCTGAGCGACGAACTGTTCAAATGATGGCACGTCAGGCAAAGGAGCCTCAGTGACATTAGTCGGCGATTGCTTTGACAAATTTCTCCGAACTTTCCTTGCCCGTCCCAAGGTGACCTTCAGCGAAGAAGCCGCTCTCTTTCCGCCAGGGGAAAACGGAGTAGTGGTTGGTGCTGGTGCAGGAGTTTTGAAATATTCCGGCTTCTGTGCTTGCGAGAAGATCTTCCTGTAAAGTCCTTGCTGCTTTATGTCTGGCTGATCTGTCAAATGAGGCGCATGCTGTTATGAAAAGAATTGAGCAACAAGCTAGGCGATATGCCAACTGAAGAAAACTTTACCTGTCGGGCCATTATAAAAAGATGAGAGAGGCCAGTACTGATAAGCCACCTCTTTGCTTCGGGATGCAAACTCCCGAACAAGCCAGCAGATGTCGCCAATTTTCTTACACTTCTCTGCTAAGTCAGCCAAGTCCGAATGACCGTGGGAAGCAATACAATAGTACAAGCCAAGGTGGTCAAGACCCCAGCCGTCGGCATGATGAAAAGACACGAACAGAGGTTTGTCCAGGACACTTGCTACAGGATTGTCGAGGGTCAGCCCATGGACATTCATCAAGACGAACAGCCAAGACGTATGTTGATAGTATGCCGGGGTTTTGTCTTCTCTGTTAACAAACGCCCGGTACGGGAAAAAGCGGTCGACCTCACATTTCCATGAAACTACTTTGGAGAGCGGCTCTTCAATAGGAAAGGGATATTGCTGAAGCTCCAAGCAGGAATCACCAATCTGGCACAGATGTTCTAAATTCTTTGTGAAAGTATCTTCATCTATGTCAGCAAGCACAGGCACCAGCTGTGTAGCCGCATCCTCTTTCGTGGCCTTCCTACGTGCTATATATGCGTCTACCTCCCTCAGATGTTGGGAGAATAGCCTCTTCAAATGGGCTTCATCAATATCAAAAATTGGCCCGGGCTACTGGCTTAGAAAGTTACGCTCGGCCATGTCCCAGCATGTCGTCCTGGCATTGCGGTAAAAGTCGGTTCGGGCATTCCACCATTTCACATATTCTGGAGTGACCCGGGGTACACGATTCGGCACCGGAATTCTAAAAACATTGGCATACCGATGGTGGAAGTAATCCCACCAGGTGTGACCCTCGCTTGCAACGGCCGAGCCATGCTTTGACCTGTTGTCCAAGGGAAACTGAGCAGCTGAGGGTGGGATCTGCTGATCATAGCCGAAATTTTGGCCAAATCTGAACGGGTAATAGGGTTCTAGATGAACCACGCCCCCCTTTTGGAACACTAAAACACCGGGGCAAATTGATAGAGCCCAATCAATAAGCTCAGGCTCCAGGATTGGCCGGGTCACTGTGTTACCCGAAATGAAATGTGTAAAAGTCTCCACTGCCTTGAGCTTGCACTCACGCTGGCTGTTCACCAATGGAGCAGAATGTGCTGCTAAATTCCATAAATGAATGGTCCCCGCTGAGTCCATCGGGACCCTTGTTAGCCGGCCTTTGATAGAGAAAAGTTGCTGAGACACTGAGCCAGGTTCGGCACTTGCAAATTCCAGCATCCTGGGGTACAATGTAGTTGTTTGCAAGGTCCTGGGAGCCAGTTCTAGGAACAAATTGCATACCCAGGCATTGAAGAAATGAAACGGCCCCACTGTTCTGAAAGAGTGAGGGATCCGATGCCTATGAATGTCTCCTAGAGATTTGTAAACTAGGTAGAGTGCGGCCGGACATAGAGCGAGCCGCATGCCCCAAGCCATCTGACATGCCGGGTATATCACCTGCAGCCTAATGGCTGTCTCATCTCCCTGTGGGAGAGCAAAAGTGCACAACCAAAAAGTGAGGTAAGCAGCACAATGAGTAAGGGGGTCCACCCCAGTCGGATTCGGTCCTCCACGGTCGGCTCGCCGAAGTGAAGCAGGCACCTCTGACTTAAACTTTGGAGGCTTACTGGGCTCACCCGCAATAGGATCCACATGAGGGAACTCATTATACTTCAGAGGGCCGCCAAAGAAATATTGAATCCAATGTCCTACTCCGACTCTCAGCTTACTATTCTTCTCCCAAGTATGATATCCCCTAGATGATCCCTTATTATGTGCCAAACAGAGGGAGTGGTATGCTTTCATCAAATACCGATATGAAAAGCTGAAGTAATATTGACCCTCACCATCAGTTTCATCCTTGATGAAGTCATGAAGGCAGACCTCTTCGTAAGGTTCTTTGTCAATCGGCAGACCCGACAGCTGTGACAAACTCCAGAGGTCCAATGAAGTTTCAGCGTCTGCTGTGTAGAAAGTATTAAACTGTGGGCAGAACACTTCAAACATGCCGCAGCATAATCCTTTGGAAATAGGGTACCTAAAACGGGACACATATACACTGTGATACACCCCGGCCCTGACCAGTAAAGGAGCATATTTCTTCAGAACATACTCTGTAAACTCTACCGCTCCCACGCAGAAAAGATGGGCATCAGTCACTTTGGTGTCTGCAAACCATCTAGCAGCCAACTGAAACTTGAATTAAACAGCCAAGCAATTCAGAACAAATGGCTCATCTCTGTAGCCCCACTTGATGGGCACCAAGAACAAACCATAGCCGGGCTTCTCTATGTTGACCCGACCTACAGCAGTGTCCCACTTGGCCGGTGTTAATTCAGGAGCCCGCGTCAACATCTTCTGCTCCGCCTCCAGCTCGTTTACTCCCAAGATGGCATTCCACTTACGCCGCTACCCCGGGAGATAGATGGTGTCTCCATGATATACGGAGCCTTTCAAGCTGTCCCTATCCACCAACATGGCCCGTTCCACCATCCGAGCCAGCATAACATCTATCTTCCCCGCTACATTGAAGGTGCAGATGAATGGTGCGAGATGATGATCCTTCGGAAAGTCTGGACGATAACCGCCATCACGATTGAAGTTCAACCCGTCCTCAGTGGTCAGGATGTGAGATGCAGACACTATGTCCGTTTCTGAGTCAGAAGATTCGTTAACTATGGCGATCCTCCCAAGACCTCGGTCTAGCTGTCCGATGTTCCTCCAAGTCACGGTACGGCCAAATACTCTGCCCTGGGAAGAGGCACCAACATCAGCAGTTCCAGAAGCGGCATGGCTAGAAGTGGTGGCCATTTCAGCAACTGTAGATAAAAATCAAAGAAAATAAGACAATATAAAGACAGAAATCGAGGAGGGAATGCTACGAAAATTTTGACAGCACCTCCCCATGTCCGGGGTATGCCCAGAAGTCAAATAGGATGAACACCCACCAAGAGGGGGTGACTCCGTAATAAAGAGAGACGTAGTCCCGTATGAGAAGCAAACGAGGAGAGCCTCATGGTGAGAAGAGGAGAAATGAGGAGGAAAAATCCCCTCTCGCCGATAGCCGCCGCAGTGGAGGACGAAGGAAGAAGAGAGAGAAAGGTTAGTGAGAAATGAGCTTCCCTCCTCCCTCTCGGTGCTAAATAGGGTAAAACCCTAAGGCACGTCAAGATGAGCCCTGCGCCGAGAGCGCAACGTGACAAATGGCGCGTCGAGGCCGCTCGCTTCGAGAATGGAAAATGAAAAAGGCGCACCGAGACCAGTGCTGTGCCGACATAAACTCCGCGCCGGTTGTATGCCATGCCGAGATGGGCGTGCCGGGACCGTCAACCACGCCGACTTGTTTACCCTGGGATGCTGTAACCAAGAAATTAAACCTAAAAGGCCGACGTCTATCCGAATGTGCTTACAAAGTACTGGGATTATACAAGCATAATGAAGATTCCAAGCTGTGAAAATGCACTATGAACAGGAACAGGCCTGAAGAAAAGTACAAAGTACACCCGCAGGTCCCGTTCCGCTTATTCTTTGCTTACACTACCTGCAGGTGGGGGGCATTTGTTGACACCTAAAATATAAAGGCTGAAGCCAAAGCAAGCTCAGGGCTCTGAAGACCAATCAAGGGTGCGGCTTCTATGCCATCCCTGGAAGTTCTGAGAATCAAAATAGAAGAGATCCACTATCCCTGACACTTTGATCGGCTGAAGCCATCTCTGGCTAGGTCGCTGCCCAGGCACGGCTATCATTCAGCTAGTCAGGCTGATAAAAACTATGACAAACTCCAGGCAATCATCTGCCTGCTGAAGAGGATCCTCAGACAATTCTGATACTCATAATAATGGGATGCACATTGCCTCACATATGCTCGTGAATGCAAGGTGTCAAGCAAGCCTCGGGTATAACAAATATCTACTCTAAGAAGCCCACCAGACCGATGAAGAAGGCCCATTAGATGAAGCCCTGGTTGGCGCCGATACAACAAGCAGATGGGCCCAAGCCCAACACAGGATGAGTGCGCTGAGATGCTGCATGACAAGCGCGCCGAGGAGCTCGTGCCGAGAGCAGGAGGCCACCCCTCTATAAAAGCTGCTACCTTCGACAAAGAAGAAGAGAGGAGACAGGAGAGAAAAAAGAGAAAGAGAAGAAGAAAAACAAGAGAAGGGCGATCAGAGTAGAGGAAGCCACTGAAAGAAAGAGAGCCCGAGAGCCCGCTATGGGATCTGAAGAGAGAAAGAGTTGTAGAAGTGCAGAGGAGAAGATTCGAGGTTGGGTGGTCTATCAGATGCCCTCAGGGGCTATATTCTCCCCTTCCCCATTCCTTTTTATTTCGATCCATCTTCTGTAGTCTGCCTCTATTTTCTGTAGTTTGCTTCTGAGGCTTGTTCCTCCGTCGATGTTGAGTGCCAGCGTAGTCTGGTATATCTTAAAGGGGCATCAGTTTGTATGCATACCTTTGCAGTCCGATTCCCCCCCTTTGTGCTAAATGTATGCGTCATTTCGAATGAAATGAGATATGAGATCCTGGAGTTTTATATCTCTCTGCCTCTCTGAAAGCTATTGTGTTTGATAGTCGTTGTGAATGGATCTGACTCTACTGTATGCACACCCTTTAGACCGCTCGATTGTGTTTCTACTGCATCGTAGCTGTTTTCCCGACCTCCCAATCACGGTGAGAGCCTGAGACAGTCCAATCATGGTTAGAGATACATCCAAATCAAAGTTCATAGGATTCAATCGATATCTTGGCTCCCAGTGGTGCTCCAGAGTGAAAGCCCTCTCCTCCTCGGGGTGATGTGTTCCAAAACCATTCTTCATCTTTGTCAACCCATCTCAAAATCCCTTGAATAAAACCTCTTAAAGCCTTAGGTAAAACACCTTGAAAGCCATGAATAGAACCCCTCAGAATCCCCCAAAGAAGTCACTAAAATCCTCAGGTCATTACCTGTTTAAACACCCTAAAACCCTGATCCTAAAAACCTCCCGGTGCGGCCTTCTCTCGGCGCGAGTTCTGCACCGAGCGTCGCCCGCACCGACTGAGCATTACCCAGCACGCCGAGACCCATCCTCCCTACCGTGCCGATAGTCTCGTGCCGATGCCCTCAAAAGCTCTGAGCCTTATGATCCATCAGTGTAAAACCCTATCACCCCGAGGAGAAGCAATAACCTTCACTCAACCCTCATGGGAGTTAAATCAATGGGGTTAACCCCTCTACATTATGCAGCCCCGTTGGCTTAAGGAGTTCTGCCACTGCATGCTCTCCTGTGGCCTCTGTAGGGGAATATTAATAAACACCATGATGAGTGGACATTATCCCATCGGATTGTGATCCTTTTGGATCTCGAGCTACATCCATTTCTCATTTGGCTTCTATCCCGGCATTCCATGGATGGATGACCTATAATCCTCTTTTGGCATCGTCCAGAACAAGGGGAGATGCTGCCAAAATTCATTCGCGATCTTTACTTTATCGAATCGTGTGACATTTTCATTAAACCGAGGAATCGACCCCCATTGGGTGTGGCAAAGGCCCTGAGAAAGACTATCTTACGGCTCTTTGTTCACTATGAGAAGGGGATATACTAATCAAGATCACATGGTCTCCCTAGACCTTCTGTGGATGAGTTCACCCTCACCTTCTACCCTACCTAAGTATCACCGTTGACAAGCCCATGAGATCCCATTGAAAATGAGAAATCTCCTCAATAGAACCCATCAGCCCCATAACCTCACAAAACTCTCAGAACACCTAAAGAAGCTACTCTCGTCGGCGCCATATAGCCTCTCGGCGCAGCCCCCTCTCGGTGCCAGTTCCTCGCCGGGTGATTGGCGTGCCGACACACTAGTCACGTCAACCACACCCTGCCGATGTCCACGCTCACTGTTGCACCGAGACCATCGCGCCGTGATCCCGTCGCGCCGGTTAGACTTCGCGTCGGAATCCCACTGCGCCGATTCGCCTTCACGTCGATCCCTATTCGCGCCGGTTCATCTTAACACCAACTACCATTCAAACACCCAACTTCCCAGTAACCTTAACGAGCCTTAAGCTTAGTCTAAACCCAATGTCCTAACCTCATCAGCCTCCCTGCCAAGCTTCATCATATCATGGGGGAATCATGTTTCTCTATCCAAGTCTAAGGGAGCTAAATCAACGGGGTTTTACCCCCCTCACATTATGTCGTTTGACTGTAACATTTTCTGCTAACCCTGATGATCTTTGGAGTCCTACCACTGCATGTCTTCCAATGGTTTCTTAAGGGGATATCAATAAACATTATGACAATGACATTGTCCCGTCATACTTAGATCCCCTTGGATCTCGGGCTACGCCCATTTCTCCTTTGGCTTCCATCTCGGCACTCCGTGGATGGATGACCTATATTCCCACTTGGCATAGACCAAGATAAGGGGATATGCTATCGGATTCATTCCACACATTATTATCACACCTTGCATCGCATGATTATCCACACGTGTTTCACATCATGCAAATGAAGTCAGCATCATAGTCTTATCTTGTCTTGCCCCTGGGGCATCCTCTCTTGGCAATTAATCAAGGGTTGTCCTCTTTCTTAAGAGGACGTAATTAACATCATAACCTTCATGGTATGACGGACTCCGAGTCCCGACACGAACATCACAATCGACTGACCAAGTCAGATCGAGCGCATAATAAATTGTCACTCCGGTGACTGGCATGCCTAATAAAAAAATAACTAATAAATAAATAAATCCATATAAATAAATAATCAATAAATATAAATAAAGAGTGGAAAAATCCATCCCCACAGTACTACATTCAAACTATCAATTCATGGATGACCCAGAATAGCCTTAAACATTGGGTCTATGTCCAACATATAAAATTCCACGTCCATTTTTAAAGGCCCTAGCTCGGCCTGAACTGTCACGACCCCGTGGCAAGCTCTCCTGGAGTTATCATATGCTACAATAGTCGTCGGTGTCGGGCGCAGCATGTCTTCAGATATATTACAGGCACGCAATGTGCTCAAGTGACGCACATTAATAGAAGCTCTCGTGTCCACTAGAGCTGAATCGACAGCCACCTTGTTCAAAGAAATTGTAATGCATAGTGGCATCTGACGTGCCTCTGGGGGTGCTAGCTCTGACTCAGAAAATGAAATAGATGGCATCGCTAACCGTAACTTTCTATAGAAAAGCAAAATGTCTATTGCCACGTCCTCTCTAAGCATAACTTTCTACAGAAAAGCCCTTAGGGCATCTTGGTGTTGCGAGGACCTCTTAATTAACTCCAGGACTGATATTTTTGCTGGCATTCTATCCAAGTGTTGCAACAAATCATATTTAGAGCCAAGCAAGGGGTCAGTTTCTCCTGCTTCAACTGCTGAGGAAGGAATTGTGGGGTTGGGTGCAGGTGCACCGGTAGAGGGGGTAACTCTGTGGAATAAACGCCCGCTCTGAAGGGCGCAATTTCGTGTCGGCACAGCATCAGATGGACTCCCGATTGGCCCGGTAGGGTGAGTGGAGGGGATAAAAATGGGGGTGAGGATGGCGGAGGCTGGCCTGACGGGCCCTGGAGGAGTGGTGATGGGTGAAGGGTTAAATGGAGGGATGATGACGGAGGGTAAGGCAGGTGACAGTGGATGGATCGGCGGAATGGTGGGGAATGTGGCGGGTGCAATAGGTGACCAGGAGGGAAGGGAGGGTGGAGCAGTGGTCAAGGTGGTTGGCCGGAGAATGGAGGGAACCAAAGGCGCGAGGGAATATGCGTGGTGGAAGGCCAGAAGATGAGCAGGAGTCTCATCATCATAAGACCACCCAGCATTAGGGGCTAGGTGGTGAACAACATTTACTTGAGCCGATGTCGACGACTACTGTTGAGGAGCGGGTTGGTGGTCTGGCATGGGATTTTGGTGAATCCTGAGTTCAGGTGGTTACTGCTGCTGTTGAGGTTGAGGTTGGGGTTGCTGAAACTATTGTTGCTGTGGCGCCACCTACTGTGCCTAGCCTATCTTCTTTTCTCTTTAATATCTTCTATCAACTTAAGCATCTGGGCCCAGTCAATCCTTTGCCCCTCATGCAAATCGTATACTAAATCTTGGAACTGAAAGCATCTATCTATAGTGTGCCCGGGCTGCCGATGATATATGCAATATCTTGATTGATCGGCAGTCGGGTTCAAGTTCTGACGTTCCAGCGGGAGCTGTATGTCACCAGTGTACATCAAGGCTGAAAATATGTCCGGCAAAGTTTTAGGGAGTGGAGGATAATGGGCTCTTTTCGGACCTGGCCGAGCAGGCCCATAACCAGCAGGAGGAGGGACATTGTGGTATTGGCGTGGTTGTTGAGGCTATTGTGGTGGTGGTTGTGGTTGTTGTGGCTGCTAGGGAGCTTGGAAAGGGGGTCGGGGAGCTTGTGGAGTGGAGAACTAGGGGTTGCTGTTCGCGACCTTTTCTTCCCTTTCTTTCTTTCGCGCGGGTCGATCGACCAGCTGACTGACTGGTAGTCAAATGATCGATTGACGACGCGGGCGTGCCAGTCACATGAGTAACGAATTTATGATGCGCTCATTCTGACCCATGTCGGGCGAATGTGAGGTTCGGTCGGGACCAGCAGTCCGCCATACCATAAAGGTTATGACGTTAATTACATCCCCCACGAGGAGGGAACAAGTTTGATTAGTTGCCGAGATAGCGGGCTGTAGAAGCCGAATTAAAAAAGAGCTACATGATGATCATGACGAAGGCATGCAGGATGCATATGTTTATCGTGCAGAAGATGCATAATTCATGGGATTATGGATCCTCGGTACTTGGCGGAGGACATAGGTCCGAAGACCACCATTGCGCATAGCGAAGACTTCCGACCAGACGTAATCCGGCTTTCCGTCGACGCCATTTAATGTACCCGAGGATCTATGCATGCATGCACACATGACGTTCATGACTATATTAAGCATGATAATGGAATTATGGAAGCAAATGATGATCGACCACATTTATTACCCCTCATCGAGAAGAGGGAAGGCAGCACAAATATGATAGCAAGAGTAAAATGCTAACGGACATGGTAACGAAGATATGATAACAATATAGCCTAGGCCCGTTCGGCCCTTCCTTTATTCAATTTATTACCAATTGTGGTTTATTAACACTGACCGTGAGAGACGAGAATCGCTCCGGGGCGAGTGAATGATTAAAACAACAAGAGGGGTTCAAAACCAGCGCGGACACGTGAAGCATAGCTTCCACGGCGCGATGAAACGTAGGTATAGGAGGTTAACCCGGTGCGGCCCCATAGCTGGTTAAAACGGCATGCAGGGAATGGGGGCGCGCCGGTTCATGGCGCCCCGGAAAGGCGCAAGGAAAAAAATTTAATTTATGAGTCTAGGGTTAATTCGGCGCGGGGGGGTACCGCGCCGTATTAGGGCGCGCCGAATTAAAGGCCGTGCCATTTAAACCTATTTTTTTATGAATTTTGAACCATTTAAGTTTATTAGACTTTTGTTGAGAGTTTTGAAATTATTTGGGGCCAATTGATTGTTAAGTCAAAGTAAAACTCTTCGAGAATGATGTGATAAGTCAGCGCGAGGTTCATACTCGAGCACCGAGTTGATTGAGTCCAGAACGGGTGTTTCATTAAGGATTATTCATTCTTAATATGTCCAAAATTGGACAGCATCTCCCCTGAACCTGAAGAGTTGCAGGGGAGAAGCGGGGTCATGCTCACCTATGGAACAAGCCCCTAAACCACCGGTCTACATGAAGGCAGCCAGCAAACCCCACTGGATGGAGTACCTCGAGGACTAGCCTGCTAGGGGCACCAATATTCCATAGGGGAAGAGACAGAGGGATGAGGTCGTTGACGAAGGGAACCATACCCCGAGGGCTAGCCTGCAAGGGGTGGAGGACCCATAGTCTGTGATTCATCCCATGGAGGAACTGGCCATTGGGAGAGTGGGACTCCGAGGGCTAGCCTGCAAGGAGCACACATCCCCCGGTCTCGATCGGGCCTTGATTTATTGGGGTTGAGTTCGTTGAACCAGGACCCCTATCATTGTCTTTGATGGCTTCGAGGAAGCGCCTACCATTGAGAGATAGAGCCCCCCGGATCGCCCAGCAACTTCAGGAAGCAATAGGGGAATATCCCCCTCCCCGGGTGATCGAAGCGGCGAGAAACCCTCGGAACAGTGTAGATGATCGTGACGCATAGATGCAGTAAATGCATAAACGAGGCGGGCTCATTGCATGGGCATATGCTCGAACAGTTGGAAAGCAATGTTCAGGGGGGATAGACCCTGTGTATGGCGGGCAGAGGCACGCGTAGAGGCACAGCTCCATCCGAGAAGAGAAAGAGATGCAAAACCCTTGAATCAAACATAAAAAAGGAATGAACGATAGAAAAGCCCCCTGGGGAGGGGTGTTTCTATAGCCCACGGTGATTCGGGGCATGATGCAGACTTCGGGGGAAACCGGAATCACAGCCATGCTGAGAAGAACCCAGACACGGGCATTGGCGTAGATAAAAGAGGCTAAGGATCATTCATTCGATATATTGGTTTGAGCGTTCACATGTACGTATATATATTACCATCCCAGAAACGGGAAGGGTTTAGCATTTACATGGTGAGAGTACAGCACCGGCACCATTGTTTGGTCGCCATTCGACAATATCAAAGGCAGAGGACGCTCGGAGCGCAACAACAGGGGAAGAACAAAAGAAGAAAATCGCATAGAGGGGGGAGGAGAATCGACTCATATCATCGTCGCTCCTCCCACCCTCGCTTACATTCGATGGGTGGAAGTTTCAGAAGAGAGATCTTCGGAAAACCGGAAAAGAATCAGCACACTGGTGCCCACCTGTTCTCGAAACAGGGTATCGCAGAGGAAGAAGACGACCGACCGAAGCTCCTCCTACTCCCTCTCTACTTCAGGAGAAAACCCTCTCGAGAGCTCCTCTCCCTCCTTTTCTTCCTCTTTTCTTCTCTCTATATCTTCTGGTCTTTCTTCTTGATCTGCCTCTCTTCTTCCCCTCTTTCTCTTTTTGTTCTCGAACAGCCATATATATATATAGGGGCACGAGTTCGAACGTTGAACCGGCGTGGGATTGGCGCGCCGGGGGGGAGTCTTCAAGGCTTATCGCGCCGGGATTGGAGCCATCCATTAGGGTGATTTGCGCGCTGGCATAAGGGCTGAAGATGGGGGTGCGCCGGTATAAGGGCTGAAGATGGGGTGCGCCGGGATAAGGGCATGCCGGGCTAGTGCTCTATACGAGCTTCGAGCAGTCGATGAGTCCGGGGACAATTCCAGGGGTCACCGTGAGCTTTTATCTCGCCAACGCCCATCCAGACTTTGACGAGATGTTTTGTCGGAATCCCTTGGTCGACTTACGTCTATTCTCAAGACTCCAGATAGCTTTAGTTTGATCGTGCGGGTTTCCCACTGAAACGGCCCTCGGCTCTACGATCCATGCTGTTGATTCGGCCTGGCTCGTGCCCGAAGCTCCTTGGAAGGCGACATAACCCCAGGGATAGTTCCACCCGAGCTGGGCGATCATTCGGCCACTAACGGGCCCATCTTGGCGGGAAGCCGTGCCCATGCGGGGCGATCAGGATCTTCCACCGACAGGGCTTTCGGTCCTCCGTTTCGGGGGGCCAGGGGGGACTCCTTTATCTTCAGGAGAGCCTTTCATGAGGTGGGTAGCCACCGGGTTGACCGCTGTCCTTGATTGGACAACGGGTGTAGTGTATGCGGCATGACAGAGTCGATGCCGGTTCATTGGGCAGGCTTGGTCGCACTGTCGGTTGGTTGTGAGTTTGTCTCGGCTCTCCTGAGGTGAAGTCCCCGTATCCATATGGAGTGACTCAAGGCTCTGGCAGCTCGAGAAGTCTTCAATATGTTGATCTTTATCGGCTTCCGTGCTTCGGTGGGCCGGGTCATTCGTCTTTATGGCTTGGTCACCGATGATCATATTTTAGGTGCCAACAAATGCCCCCCAGACGTGGGTGTTGCGAGCAAGGCACAGGTGCAGCATGACTGACGGATGAATTTCACCCGGACTGATCTCTTCTTTGACTGGCAGGAGCTTGGGACGGCCCTTAATCCGGCACAGATGTTGGTCCGGCGCCATTTTCATTTCACTCGGTGCGCACATGACCCTTGGGCTTTCTAATCCGGCGCGGTCCCGGGCATTTCGACTGCTAATCCGGCGCGCTCTTTGCTTTTGCCATGTTAATTCGGCGCAGGTAGAAACGACGCGCCTTTTGTAAATTTGGAGATTAATCCGGCGCGCTAAATAGCGCGCCTGGTTAAACGCCCAGTGCCACCTCCATATAAGGCTTTCGCCCTTATCTTTTCTTCTTCACTCCTCATTCGAACGAGCTCTTTCTCTCTCTTCCCTCTCTCCCTTTTTTCGGCGCCGAGAGCGGTGATCTCTCCTTCGGGTGAGTGGGGATGCTGTCCATTTGGGGTTTTAAACCCTTTCTTTGGGCCCCGGGAGGCTTCTAGAAGGGCTTGCCCTCGGAGCTATTTCCCCGGGTGTTCCTCTTGGCCTCGGTGCAATGCCGATGGCTTCCTTTTAGGGACCGTTCCTCAGTGGACGTGCTCCCGCTTTTCTTTGGCAATCCCCTGTGCTGGGGAGACTCTGCCAAAATTTTGTCAGAAGTTCGCCTTTGATCAGCTATTTTCTGACTTTACTTTTGTTTGATATGCCTTTTTGAAGCTATCAAGGCATCCAGCTCTTCTTCTCGTGCCGTAGTGACATGGGAGAACGTCAATTCCCTCGATTGGGGCCATGGCCAGGTGGCCATAGTTGCGGAGTCTTCGGATTCCGAGACAGACACTGTGGACACCAGCCGTCTCCTTATCCTCGGGGGTGACTCCTTTCATTATAATAGAGAGGGCGTGACCAGGAGGGATTATCCCAAGGACAAGCACCTGATGTCCCTTCTTCAACGCTTCAACCTTCAGGGAAGAGGGATGTGTTCGACGTTCAGAAGGTCGAGCAGGCCTTGCTGGTGGAGAGAGACAGCCTGGCCGAATGTGTGATGCGGGGAAGACCCATCTATCTCCCCGGGGAGGTCAGGAAATGGAGCGTTGTGCTGGGGCTGCAATGTTGTGCCCCTGTGGTTTTGATGATGGTTTTGATGATTGGTTGTTGATGTGAGTTAATCAAATGTTCAGTCATCTTGCTGCTCAGTTTAGATTAACATATTTGATGTTCAGTCTTGTTACATGTTAAACTGATGCATAAAGCATTCATTCATTGCTGTGGTTTTGATGATTGATATTGTATTTTGATGAATCTTGTTACATGTTAAACTGATGCATAAAGCATTCATTCATTGCTGTGGTTTTGATGATTGATATTGTATTTTGATGATAGCAATGATATAGTGTTTTCATGACATTGTGCCTTGATGATTGCATCATGACTGTGACTGGTACAACTGATATATTGTTTATGTTAGACTTATGTTATGTGCATAGTCTCTACAGTGCTTCGTGGGGTTTATGCCCTAAGTCTATTCACTGCACAATAACATAAAGTCGATACATTGAGCGTCTCATGCATCATTCGTCTAAGTCCATACATTGGACTGTAGTGTGCATTTGGCGAACACATCGCAAGTCTAGACATTACATTGTAGCATGCATTTCCTTAAAGTCTATACATCGGACTGGTTTGCATTGGCTAAGTATATACAACGTCAGCTCATGCCTTGTCTTAGACAAAGTCTATACAATGGCTTTGGGTCTCCAAGTCTATACAGCCTTTTGCTTCGCCAAAGTCTGTACATTGGTCTGCATAGGCTAAGTGTTTACATCGTCAAGAACAATCAACACTGGTCTTCCAAGTCTGTACAGCGTGAAGTCTATACTTTGGACTGTTCTTCATGTCTGTACATCAGATTGTACATCATCTTCGTGCTGTTTCTGTACTTGAGTTTTCGTGTTGTTTCCCCTCACCAACACGAAAAGATCTCGTGTCGTATGAGCTTACAACACTTCGTGTTGATTTCCATACGTGACAGGAAAGATTGTATGAGGTTAGACTTCGTGTTGTTTCCCTTGTTTTCATCTTCGTGTTGTTTTAGTGTCTACGTCTCCGTGTTATTTTTATGTTTCTGTCTTAGTGTTGGTCTTTCGTTTTTGACTTAGTGTCTTTCTCGCCTTGACCACACTTCGTGTCGATTACTGTTTCACTTAATGTTGTTTTTCACTTAGTGTTGTTTTCACTTCGTGTCAACTTCACTTCGTGTCGTCTCTTTGTATTTCATCTTCGTGTCGTCTTACCTCGTGTAGTGTTACCCCGTGTCAGATACTGTTTCGACTTCGTGTCGTTATCAGTCCGTGTCTTTCTTATGTTGAAATCACACTTCGTGTTGATTTCTGTTCACGACGCCGTGTCGTTTTACTTCTTGTCATTTTGACTTCGTGTCAAATTACTTTTCTGTTTTCATGACTTCGTGTCGGTTACTGTTGTTTCTTTGACTTCGTGTTGTTTTCCTTGTGTTTCATCTTCGTGTTGTTTTCACTTCGTGTCAACTTCACTTCGTGTTGTTTTCATTTCGTGTCAACCTCGTCTTGGTGTCGTACTTACTTCGTGTCGGTTACTGTTATTTCTGTGTCTTCGTGTCGTTTTTGTTCCACTGCGTGCAGAACATTACAGCACCTCGTGTTGCTTTCTGTATACCACCTCGTGTCGTTTCCCAGTGAATCTCGTGTCATCTTTTACGTCTACTTGTTCAACCCCGTGTCAACTTCTGTGTTCGTCTTCGTGTTGTTTTCAACTCGTGACGATTTTTGTCATTTCACTTCGTGTCGTTTCCTTATTCTGTCTTCATGTTGTCTCCGTGTTGTTGCCGTTTGTTAGCTCGTGTTGTTTCATTCTAACCTCGTCCAGGTTTCTTCTAAAACGTTGTTCTTCTGATAAGTCTATACAGAGTTGTTCTTTAAACTGATGACTTATCCGATACTCTGTTTTACAGGTGCTTTGATCGTGAAGCTTAAGGAGGGCACGTGATCCGAGGCTGGAATGAAGCCTGCTGAGAGACTGCCACGTGGTCCTAATAATTAGGGCTGGAAATGTGGAGGTCACACGTCGTGGCTGATGATGATGCTGCTGCTATATATATGAGACCTTCGTCCACAGATGAAGGTGATCGAGTTGGCGAGAAGAAAACTCTATACAGAGAGCCACGATCCAGACAGAGAAGAAGAAAAAGAAAAGAAGAAGAGAAAGAGAGTGAGAAAGAGAAAGAAAGAGAGATTGAGTAAGAGATCGAGATAGCAGAGTGTGAAGAGAAGAAGAGAGAGCTAGAGTGATAGAAGCTTCAACAGAAGATCTGTTCCTGCTAAACCGTGGATCAAATCCAGGCCAGCCAGCTCCTGCGAGAGCCACATTTGTTTTTATCTTTTCAGCTTTCTGTTGCTGGTTTCATTTTTGTTTTTATCCATTTACTGTATTTCCGATCCTCTGTAGAGAGGTCGGGGTTCCTCCTGTGGGCTCAGGAGAAGGGAGACTTTGTGTCTTCGGTTTGCAAGTAGCTGGGTGCTACTTGTGGTTGGTACCCTCCGGTGTGGAGGAAGAGAGACTTGCGTCTCTGGTTGCCTTTGACAGGGTGTCATCGGTTGTTTCCCTCCGGGTTGGAGGAAGGGAGATTTATCTCCGGTTGTGCTTCCCTATGGGGTTCAGAGGAAGTGAGACCGTGTGTCTCTGGTTTGCTAGTGACTGGTGTCACTAGTGGTTCCCTCCGGTTGGGAGGAAGAGGGGAGGGTGTTCCCCTGGTCAAGCTGTGTGGCAGCACTTGTTGCAGACTGAGTCTGCTGTTTCTAGCGTGAGCTAGTGGAAGCCACACTCGATTTGAGTGTGGGGTGGATGTAGGTCTAGAGGACCGAACCACCTAAAAACCCCTTGTGCTTGTAGCTTGATTTGTTCATTTGTGCTTCCGTTAGATGAATGCATAGGGGCGCTCCATGTGTTTGCTAACTGGTAGAACTGAATAGTTGACTAGCTTTCAGATTTGGTAAATCTGTCTAGTTAGCATCATAGTTCTAGTTTGGGCGAAATTTTATAATGAGTGAAAGTCTTGTTAGTATTCTAGTTTTCAATTGGGTGAAAGTTTTTTAAACGAGTTATTTTCATTCACCCCCCCCTCTAAATACTGCACTGAACCTAACAATTGGTATCAGAGCGGGTTCCTAGCTCAACAGATCCAACGATCTGAAGGGGATCCTGCCATCGTGTGAAGTTTCTTATCTGTGTGTGTGTCTGTCCTGCTGCTTGGATCTCTCATCGAACAATTACTGTTCTAAAATTGTTTGTTTAAATGTCTTCTCTCGTGATATTTGATGGTTCAAATTACAGCAGTTGGTTGGACGGCATTGGCATTCACCTGAGTTCCATTAATCCTAAATTATGGAATCTCATATCAAAGGGCCCACACAAAGTGCCTCAGGATGAGGCCAGATGGTCTAGGAGGGACATGAGGAAGTTTAAAGAGAATACTGAAGTCTTTAATATTCTGAGAGACTCAGTAAATATTGACATGTTTCCTTGTATTGCAGGTTGCTCAACAGGAAAAGAAATCATGGCTCAAGTGAAAGCCATACATGAGGAAAAAGGTGGACTGTGCTTAGTCGAAAATGGAGGAGACTATAGTGACAGCCATAATCCAAAAGATGATAATGGCAAGGCAAGCTCAAATGATCAGGAAGAGGATAATGATGAGGAGGTAAACATCTTCGAAAACTTCTCTTTAGATGATTGGGAGAATGCATACGCTGAGTTGTTCGAGTCTCATGAACAATTAAGAAAACAATACAAGAAATTGAAAAATAAAAGTGATCGAAGTAGTTCTACTCCACAATGTGAAAATTGTTCAAATATGCAGAAATCTCATGACGCCTATTTATCTGATTTCCATATGCATAAAAACCAGAATGAAAAATTGATGAAAAAACTTGAATGTGTTAGCTCTGAATTGGATATTGTGAAATCCGAAAATGAATGTCTTAAGAAATAATGTGAAAAACTTCAGGCTCAAACAAAATGCTCTGATAATTCTGCTTGCAATGAATGTGCATTCTTGAAAGAATTGATTGAAGATTTAGACTCTAATGATAATATACAGAAGAAACTAATCACTTCCTTGAAGGAAGAAAATGATTCACTACTGAGTCAGAAGAAGGAAACCGATAAATTACAAGATAAGCTGATTGAAGAAAACCTTCATCTGAAGGAACAAAACAAAAAGCTAATGGTTCTTAATACTATTTTTTCTGAAAAATGGCTGACAGTTGAAAGAGGGAATTCTATTCTGAAAGAAAATGAAGTGAGTATTGAATTCACATTGACACAAGAAAATGAGACTCTGAAGAGTCTGAATGATGAATTGCAAAATCAACTTATTTTGTGTGAGGACCACATTGTGTCTTTGGAAAGAGAAATTGAAGATCTAAGAAACTCCCTGTCAAAATTTGTTAAGGGAAGAGACAATTTGAATAAGCTCCTTGGTGCGAATGTGAATTTTCAGAAGGAGGGACTGGGTTACAGCCAAGACATGAAGAGGGCTGAGAAGGCTTTTGGAGAAAAATTGAAGACTGTTTTCGTTAAAAGTTCAGAATAAGAAAAGCCCTCTACCTCATTTTCACCTCAGTACAAAAATCAGAAAGAGAATGAAAAATAGAAAACATATAGAAAGAACTCCTCTATGCATATTGATCACAATCCTCACCCACACTCGCATACATCTAGAAAGAAAATGATCTGTCACTACTGTCACAAACACGGACATTTGATGCATGATTGTAATTTGATGGAAAAGGATGACCTAGTAGCTGCTCAAAACAATCAGGCTAGAAAGCATGTCCCGTGGGATAAGAAAATTGATTGTTATAACTGTGGAAAAATAGGACATGTTGCTGCACAATGCTGGTCAGGGTCGTTTAGAAGAAACTCCCTTCAATGTTCTCATTGTAGAAAGCATGGCCACACAGTCAAAGACTGTTGGCATATCCAGGGTAGGAATGAGAATTTCAAATATGCTAAATTTCCTACAAAGAAAAATGACTTTGGAAGAAATAAAGTTGCATATAAAAGAAAGATTTTTACATGTTCTGAATGTGGTAAGCTAGGCCACAAAGCTGCCAACTGTTGGCTAGCTGATTATGGAAAGAAAAATTTTCATGATAATCAAAGAAATACTCATGCTCATCTACATAGGCATCATACTTCAGCTAATTCGGCAGTGTCATGTAGATATTGTGGAAGGCTTGGTCATTCCATGAATAATTGCTATCTGATGGAATTTGATGACTATCCTGCTAAGAAACCTGATAGGGGTAGTGCAGGACCCAAGACTGCTTGGGTCTCTGCAGGATCAACTTGATTGACTTGCTGCAGGTGTGCCTTGGAAGGAGAAATAAAAGGGGTCAACCAAGGCACTCAAAAAGAAAACCCCATGATTCAATTCAGGTCAGTTCTGAAATCTGTTTTAAATTCATTATCTGAACTTGTGAGTATGAAAAATGAGAATTCCATGTTGATTTACTTGTTTGTTGTATGATCTTCTCTTGTCTAGTTGATCAGTCTGCATTCCAGACTCAGCTATTGAATTCAACTCTGCATATCTGATGCTCTTCTCGTACTATATGTTGAACTGAATTTGAATGCTTCTTTAGTATATACGGTTGATGCACTATACAGACTCTGCGTCCATGCATGTGTTTTGTGTTAATGCATTGCATGCTTGTTATTGAATGCACACTTGGACTGATTGTGTATAGACTGATTGTCATTACATGTGTCAATGATGCTGTTCAATGCATGAAGGACTGCTTTATGTTGCATTGTCATACATGATCATCATGGTATATTAAATGGGACAAGTTGAAGGGCATATGGAGTATGTCTGGATGCTACTGACATATGTGAGGTGGTCCTTGGACCAAGTGCCTAGTACCATGGGTCTAGTCTTCATGTAAAACAGTGAACTACATCATATGTTGAAAAATCTGAAAAAGGATAAAAATGCTCATGAATTGGATGCATAAACCTGAATTGATTGCATCCTTGTTTAATGTATCCTTGGTGGATAGTCTGCATGTAGGACAATATGTTGCATAGCAAGTTAATTCTGTGTTTGCATAATCATTCCTCATCAGCATTGTCTGAATTGATACCTCTGAACTCTACTCATCTGAAGTGCATATATGTGATTTGCATGTATGTTTAAATGCATATTGTAAGGGGGAGTCAATGCATTGCATATAGGTTGTCAAATGCATACATTTGTCAGATTTCATAGCATATCCTTTCTTATTGATTTTGTTGACAAACCTTGATCATATTCTGAAAACTTTATGCTTCAAAATCTCTCTTAACAATTGGTAATTCTCCTATCAATTGGTATCATTTGGCTTCAGAATTCTATCAGTCTTTCATGAAGATTTCAATGGGCTATCTCGATCATAAATCTAAAAATCTTGAACTAGAAATCTTCTATTATACGTTTTTATGAATGACTGAAATAACTCATGTGGTTTAAGTTTAATGTATTCAATGAGTTTGGCTTTAAAATCTCTTAAAAATATCTGAAGCATGTTTAATAAACCTTAACCATCTGTTTCATGCTATGTCTTGTAAAAACTCCTGAAATCTGCACTTTTGAATACATAACTTTAATTGGTTAAGTACATGAGATTAATATTGTTTTGAAGCAAATGAATGTTTCTGAAATGTCTAAAGGGTAATATCTGTCAGAGCAATGACATTGGTCACTGAGAAACACAAGTCCAAAGGACTGTGTCATGAGGTGCCTTAGTTAACTCTGTAAAATGAGAATTCATTGAAAATCAGGCAGAGCAATGGCATGCACACTGAGAAATACAATTCACTCATTAAAAAATTGAGCTGTAGTGTGTCATGATGTGTAAATGCTAACTCTATTTACATAAGGCATGACAGTTAGTCACACTAAGGGCTTAGGGATATTGGCCTCTGATCAAGGTATATCCTCTAGTTACAAGGTGTGTACTGAACTAGAAAGCACGTAAAATTTGTAGCAAGGAAAATTGTTGAATAAATTGAAATATCTAAATATTGATGCCAAAATCAAATTGCTACAACCATAGACAAAATCATATGACTTCATAATTGCTTGATTTCAATACTAGTACATGTAATTCTGAAAGAAGTCAATAGATTTGATTGTGTAAGACAAAGGGAGAATAATGAAGATAAATATGAGGGCTTGGTTCATTTTTATTAAACCATGGTTTTAGATATCATTATAGAATTTTATTGATAAACTATGCATACATCATGTTTAAACCATGATGTTCAATAAATGTCATTTATAAGCCCTTCTGATAGAAGACTTTGAAAACTTATGCTTTAGATTTATGAGATTGATATCTCTTTGAAAATCTGGCAAAATTTCTTATGTTTGGAGCATCCTTGAAAAATCTGTTAACTGAATTTCTTCTGCTCATGTCCTTGGCTCAATGACCTGAACTTCTCATATCTCATAAGATTCCACTGATTGAGGGGGAGCTTCCATGTCATGTATCACTTGCATATCAATTGGCATCTCTTCAGGGGGAGCATTCCTTGTCATGCTGAATCATGTTCATTTTCCTTCTCAAAGGGGGAGCTTTTATTTAGGGGGAGAACTTGACTGAACTCTTATACATGCTATAATTTCTCAAATTATTTTTCTTTTTGATGAAGTCAAAGGGGGAGAATAATTTGAGTCTTCAGAATGCCTCAGAATGCCTCACATCATCAGAATGACTCAATGTATTGAAAGTGTTGCCATCATCAAAAAGGGGGAGATTGTTGTGCCCCTGTGGTTTTGATGATGGTTTTGATGATTGGTTGTTGATGTGAGTTAATCAAATGTTCAGTCATCTTGCTGCTCAGTTTAGATTAACATATTTGATGTTCAGTCTTGTTACATGTTAAACTGATGCATAAAGCATTCATTCATTGCTGTGGTTTTGATGATTGATATTGTATTTTGATGAATCTTGTTACATGTTAAACTGATGCATAAAGCATTAATTCATTGCTGTGGTTTTGATGATTGATATTGTATTTTGATGATAGCAATGATATAGTGTTTTCATGACATTGTGCCTTGATGATTGCATCATGACTGTGACTGGTACAACTGATATATTATTTATGTTAGACTTATGTTATGTGCATAGTCTCTACAGTGCTTCGTGGGGTTTATGCCCTAAGTCTATTCACTGCACAATAACATAAAGTCGATACATTGAGCGTCTCATGCATCATTCGTCTAAGTCCATACATTGGACTGTAGTGTGCATTTGGCGAACACATCGCAAGTCTAGACATTGCACTGTAGCATGCATTTCCTTAAAGTCTATACATCGGACTGGTTTGCATTGGCTAAGTATATACAACGTCAGCTCATGCCTTGTCTTAGACAAAGTCTATACAATGGCTTTGGGTCTCCAAGTCTATACAGCCTTTTACTTCGCCAAAGTCTGTACATTGGTCTGCATAGGCTAAGTGTTTACATCGTCAAGAACAATCAACACTGGTCTTCCAAGTCTGTACAGCGTGAAGTCTATACTTTGGACTGTTCTTCATGTCTGTACATCAGATTGTACATCATCTTCGTGTTGTTTCTGTACTTGAGTTTTCGTGTTGTTTCCTCTCACCAACACGAAAAGATCTCGTGTCGTATGAGCTTACAACACTTCGTGTTGATTTCCATACGTGACAGGAAAGCTTGTATGAGGTTAGACTTCGTGTTGTTTCCCTTGTTTTCATCTTCGTGTTGTTTTAGTGTCTACGTCTCCGTGTTATTTTTATGTTTCTGTCTTAGTGTTGGTCTTTCGTTTTTGACTTAGTGTCTTTCTCGCCTTGACCACACTTCGTGTCGATTACTGTTTCACTTAATGTTGTTTTTCACTTAGTGTTGTTTTCACTTCGTGTCAACTTCACTTCGTGTCGTCTCTTTGTATTTCATCTTCGTGTCGTCTTACCTCGTGTAGTGTTACCCCGTGTCAGATACTGTTTCAACTTCGTGTCATTATCAGTCCGTGTCTTTCTTATGTTGAAATCACACTTCGTGTTGATTTCTGTTCACGACGTCGTGTCGTTTTACTTCTTGTCATTTTGACTTCGTGTCAAATTACTTTTCTGTTTTCATGACTTCGTGTCGTTTTTTCCTCTCATGTACTTCGTGTCGGTTACTGTTGTTTCTTTGACTTCGTGTTGTTTTCCTTGTGTTTCATCTTCGTGTTGTTTTCACTTCGTGTCAACTTCACTTCGTGTTGTTTTCATTTCGTGTCAACCTCGTCTTGGTGTCGTACTTACTTCGTGTCGGTTACTGTTATTTCTGTGTCTTCGTGTCGTTTTTGTTCCACTGCGTGCAGAACATTGCAGCACCTCGTGTTGCTTTCTGTATACCACCTCGTGTCGTTTCCCAGTGAATCTCGTGTCATCTTTTACGTCTACTTGTTCAACCTCGTGTCAACTTCTGTGTTCGTCTTCGTGTTGTTTTCAACTCGTGACGGTTTTTGTCATTTCACTTCGTGTCGTTTCCTTATTCTATCTTCATGTTGTGTCCGTGTTGTTGCCGTTTGTTAGCTCGTGTTGTTTCGTTCTAACCTCGTCCAGGTTTCTTCTAAAACGCTGTTCTTCTGATAAGTCTATACAGAGTTGTTCTTTAAACTGATGACTTATCCGATACTCTGTTTTACAGGTGCTTTGATCATGAAGCTTAAGGAGGGCACGTGATCCGAGGCTGGAATGAAGCCTGCTGAGAGACTGCCACGTGGTCCTAATAATTAGGGCTGGAAATGTGGAGGTCACACGTCGTGGCTGATGATGCTGCTGCTGCTATATATATGAGACCTTCGTCCACAGATGAAGGTGATCGAGTTGGCGAGAAGAAAACTCCATACAGAGAGCCACGATCCAGACAGAGAAGAAGAAAAAGAAAAGAAGAAGAGAAAGAGAGTGAGAAAGAGAAAGAAAGAGAGATTGAGTAAGAGATCGAGATAGCAGAGTGTGAAGAGAAGAAGAGGAAGAAGAATAGAGAAGAAGAGAGAGCTAGAGTGATAGAAGCTTCAACAGAAGATCTGTTCCTGCTGAACCGTGGATCAAATCCAGGCCAGCCAGCTCCTGCGAGAGTCACATTTGTTTTTATCTTTTCAGCTTTCTGTTGCTGGTTTCGTTTTTGTTTTTATCCATTTACTGTATTTCCGATCCTCTGTAGAGAGGTCGGGGTTCCTCCTGTGGGCTCAAGAGAAGGGAGACTTTGTGTCTTCGGTTTGCAAGTAGCTGGGTGCTACTTGTGGTTGGTACCCTCCGGTGTGGAGGAAGAGAGACTTGCGTCTCTGGTTGCCTTTGACAGGGTGTCATCGGTTGTTTCCCTCCGGGTTGGAGGAAGGGAGATTTATCTCCGGTTGTGCTTCCCTCTGGGGTTCAGAGGAAGAGAGATCGTGTGTCTCTGGTTTGCTAGTGACTGGTGTCACTAGTGGTTCCCTCCGGTTGGGAGGAAGAGGGGAGGGTGTTCCCCTGGTCAAGCTGTGTGGCAGCACTTGTTGCAGACTGAGTCTGCTGTTTCTAGCGTGAGCTAGTGGAAGCCACACTCGGTTTGAGTGTGGGGTGGATGTAGGTCTGGAGGACCGAACCACCTAAAAACCCCTTGTGCTTGTGGCTTGATTTGTTCATTTGTGCTTCCGCTAGATGAATGCATAGGGGCGCTCCATGTGTTTGCTAACTGGTAGAACTGAATAGTTGACTAGCTTTCAGATTTGGTAAATCTGTCTAGTTAGCATCATAGTTCTAGTTTGGGCGAAATTTTATAATGAGTGAAAGTCTTGTTAGTATTCTAGTTTTCAATTGGGTGAAAGTTTTTTAAACGAGTTATTTTCATTCACCCCCCCCCTCTGAATACTGCACTGAACCTAACATGCAAGACCTGGCTCCGGCAGACAGATTGCTGACTAGAGCTCCCGAGTTCGTACCCGCTCGGTGGAATGACTCCGCGGGCAGAGTGGATCGTGAGAAGCCGATCTTTGGTTTATTCCTTGCCCCGTTGAGATGGGGATATAGAGATGAATCGTTCTTGCTGGACTGCTTGGCGGTTCGCTTCAAGCACCAGATATCAGTGGGGTGGTTCGCTGAGCTGAAAGCTACAGACGCTCATGCATTCAGGCCCGGAGCAGTGGAGTTCACAGACTACGTGCTGCATCATTACGCTCCACTCCTGACCAGGGCCGACGTATATCACAGCGTGTACGCTTCAAGGTACTGGTACCCAACCTTACGGGGCTTGTGTTGTGGAATCATCGAGGTATTTTTCCCCGAATATAACACTTTCTACACTTCAGAGGGAGAGACCTCTTTAGACTTATGGAGTCTATCGCAGCTCAGCGGCCTACCCATTGACGGGGAACCATATCAAGAAGTTTGTTGGCCTGACTGGTTGAAAGACCAGACCGACGGTGACGGTCGGTATATGGCGGGCTATGCCTACCGGTATCTGATGAAGGCGTATCGCACTCTTTTTCATTCGTCGCACGATACGAGGGAAGCTCGAAAGCCGGGCGAGAAGCGAAGAGTGCGGATGGGTGCCTGGCTTCAATATTTCTTCCAAGGGAAGAATAAGTATGAAGATTTTCCTCCAATAGCACCCGTGGCCCAGAAGCGAAAGAAGAGGGTGCGACGCCAGGCCGCTTCATCATCTTCTTCGAAAGGAGGGCCGAGGGAAAACCCAAACCCTACTGGTGTTGATGCAGTCACTCACTGTGCTGCATATCTGGTTTATTGGCTTTGTTCTTTCGCTCTTCCTCAAGGTGACGAGAGCGTGATTAGGGCGGAGGCCATTTACCCGGCCTGTCTTATGGCTTGGGGCATCAAGCTGTCCCTTTGCCCAGTGGCTTTGTGCCTCATTTACAATATGTTGGGAGACTTGCACAAGACGCGTCTCCCCAAAAGCCTTCGGACGGTTGGTCCGTTACATTTCTTTAATGCTTGGGTCTGCACCCTATTTCCGGAGGCAGCTCCTCGGGCATTACAAGCGGTTCCTCCGGTCCCGCGTATGATAGAGTTTGCGAGTGCTGAGCCATCTTTACTAGCGGAGCAACTCTACACCATTCGGGGTAAATTGGCCCGTATTCCCATGGATTCGCCTAGGGCTCTTCATTTCTGTAGCTTAGCTGCCCATTCGAGCCCGCTGATGAACAGGACGAGGCAGTGCAAGCTCTTTGAGACTGAGGAGTACATCCATCCGATTTTCAAGGCCAAATATACCAAGCCTATTCTGGAGCCGGAGTTGATTGATTGGGCACTGGCCATCAGGCCTAGTGTCCTTGTATTTCGCAAGAGCGGCATTCTGTGGTTGGAGCCGTATTACCCGTTCCGCTTCAGTCGGAACTTTGGCTACGACCAGCAGATTCCACATTCTTCTTCACAATTTGCATTGCCCAACAGGCATAGGGCCGGGCAGGTTTCAAATGATGATGCCCGGATATGGTGGGACTTTTTCCATCGTCGTGAAGATGTTTCTTTTCGGGTGCCCGCCCCTGCGTGCTTCCCTCGCGTCACGCCTGAATACGTCAAGTGGTGGAATGCGCGGATGGGTTTTTACAGGAACTCCCGGAGAGAGTGCTGGGCCGTGGCGGAGCACAGGTTTTTAGCTTCCCAGTCGGAGCCAGTTCTTGACATTGAAGCCTCTTATTTGAAGAAGTTGAAGTCTTAGACCAACACAAAAGTGAAGGCCTACATGGAGGCCCGCAAGCTTGTGAAGGGCCGCAAGATGAAAGTTGAACCGAAGTTGCCCCCGATTAACAAGGATGATTATGTGAAGACCCTTCGGGGTTTATGCCGGGTAAGCAGCGAGAGGGTGATTCTCCAGCAACTCCCTTTACCGGTAAAGGAGCCCATCGCGGCTGTGGCCAACTGGCGTCCCGAGGTGGATAGGTTGTATCCCTATCGGACTTTCATTCGTAAGGAAGACATGTGGGATGCCTTGTAGGACAACACTCCCTGGCTATTCGCACTCCTTCAGTCGCATGGCCTGTCGGTGGGCGGTCTGAGTGAAGCCATCCTGAACCATCCTCTTCAGATTTCATTCAAATATGCAGACAAGTGGGGGCTGGACCATCTGAGCCTGTATTATCTCCTATCCTCTCGTGGTCATGAGGATCTGGCACTGCTGGCCGAACCGAGCGAAAAGATTGGAGATCTATGCTGGCTTATTCGCGAGGCGGCTTCGAGGGACAAAACGCCATCGCTATTTTATTGGCCTCTCTTCCCCTACTATACGGGACCGGAAAGTATGTTTCATTTCTTCATTCAGGCCTTTTGGCCAGCTTCTCCTTTCATTGTGATGTATCATTCTCACCTTCGTGCATGTGCAGTCCGACCGACTTCGGAGGAGACCCGACACTTCAGGGAACTGATCATAAAGGCCCAAAAGCCAACATATTTTGAAGTTCCTGAGCCTGCCCCAACCACGACGCCACTGCCTCCTAGGGATTCGAGGAAGAGGACTCGGTCCCAGCTGAGAGAGGCCGTCGGAAAGGCAAAAGCGGCGGTGACCCGGGTGACACGGGCACACCGAAAGAAGGATGTAGAGAAGGAATCAGCAACCGTCCTTCCTTCGGTTGTATCTTTTGAAGAGTTTGAAGCTTCCTGCGCACAAGGGCTAGAGGCTGAAGGTAGGCTCTTTTCCTTTTCAAAGTGCATTAGCTTGTTTCGACTGCTTTGGCTAGCCCGTGCTGACGGTTGCTGATACAGTTGCCGCGGTCGTCGGGCTGGAGGCGACGGTAGATGTAGCGGCTAGGGACGGGGCAGAGGAAGTCCCTACTGCTCCCGTAGAAAGGGATATGCCCTCTCCAACACCCAGGTAGGAGATGGAAGGTAATCCATGGTCTAGTCGCGATAGCACCGTGAATCTTCATGTCTTTAGCTAGCTTGACCCCTTCTTGCCGTAAATTGTAGTTGATATACAACCGTCATTGCTTCCGGGCTCGGAGGGTGTAGAGGAGGCGATCCCCTCGGGGCAGGGCGGACCTGCTCTTGAGGTATCATCTATTGTTGCCCCTGGTGCGGAGAGCACCGGAGAAGTTCCTGCCGAGGGTGATGCTCCTGCTGGCGAGGCTTCTGCTCCGACGGCGGAGCGTCCTGAGAGAGCAGAGGGGTCCTCTTCCTCTGAGCAGGTAGATTATGGTGGTGGCTCCAGTGACGAGGAGCTCTCACTGATTGATCTCGAGACCGATGACACCGGGGCGTCCTCGGCGTATGAAAGTAATTATCTGACTTTCAGCCCGGCCCGGTTGTCGTGGGGTGGTCCCGAGCCGTCATTATCGCTTGAGAGTGAAGAGACCGATGCCGGGAGAGCTGCTCTTAAAGATTTGAGCTTAGTACCCGCTGAGGTGAGGACCTGCCCAAGGTCGGTGTTTGCTGTTCTTCTTTATCTTGCCTCCAGCCTCATTTTTTAATGTATATATATTTCTGATGCAGGCTGAGGCGGCGCTGCCAACCATGACGGTGCAGATACCACTCCCGGCTCTGGGAACGGGCCATGCAACTCTCCCGTCCGTCCTGCGGCCTATCGCATTGCGATACGCAAAGGACTATGCAGCAGCCATGGTTCCAGTCGGACCCGGAGCACTCGTGGAAGTTGATAGTTTGGCGGCAACCGGAGATTCTCCGCCAATGGAGGCTGCAGAGCAGTCAGTTTAGGAAAAGGGTGGTCCTGCTGAGATAGAAGCCGGAGAGATTATTGAAGAACATACGTCTTTGGCTCTCGACGTTCCTGTTGGACCCCCATCCCGAGGGGCAGGCAAAGAAATTGTTGTTGTTGAGGCTCCAGCCACCGCATCTGCCAGTGCGGTTGTTTCTCACAGCAGTGGACTGTAGCTCATGCCATCGTCATCTTCCGGGACGGCCGATGATATCTGGGCTGCCGTGGATAGCAGAGTGGAATTTGAACTGCCCGAGACGTCGCCACTTGGTCTTCAATCTTCAAGTGACTTTGTGTGGCAGTTTCTGGGGACCCTCCAGCAGACCGTAACGGCCAGCAGGGATTTAACTTATGTTCAGCTAAGGGGCTTGATAGAGCATCTATCCCGCTCGCTGTTGGCCTTTGGTTGTCCCATGGACGACTGGACTCCACGGGTGATCCTGCTCCTGAAGTTTGTAAACAGGAGGGAATTTCTAGGCCGGGAAGTAGCTGACCAGCTGGCGGCCATATCATTGGAGCGGGCTGAAAGTCGAGCAGCTCTTATTTCTCTACAAGAGACTACGGCGAGGATGAGGGGTGAAGCCGATGCCTCTTTACAGCGCCGAAGCTTCCTGACGGCCCGGATGGCGGCATTACAGGCCGAACTTTCAAGGGTAGAGGCAGAACTTGAAGAAGTAGACCGTCTGGGAGTCCAGAGGGTGGAGGAAGCAGAGATGGCCGAGGGACAAGCTGCTTCCCTCGGGGAGAAGCTATCCGAGCTGGAGGCCACCGAGTTCAGATTGCAAGAACTGACCCATCATCCTTC
This sequence comes from Amorphophallus konjac, assembly GCA_022559845.1. Taxonomy (NCBI): domain Eukaryota; kingdom Viridiplantae; phylum Streptophyta; class Magnoliopsida; order Alismatales; family Araceae; genus Amorphophallus; species Amorphophallus konjac. Next base: position 109,452,224 of record CM040128.1, on the reverse strand, counting down.
CCTGGGTATTCCTGCGCTAGAGGACATCTTCCGACACCCTCTGCCGTAGTCTCTTTTTCTTTATTTGCTCCATTTTTGACGCATTTCATGTACTCCGGGGAATGGCCCGTGTAACATGTACCTTTTACTTCATAGTAATGGAAAATCTCCATCGTGCTCTTTGAACGAAGACTCCATCTTGTCATTATTCTTTTCTCTTCCATTCGCCCGTTGTTTCTAATCCGAGTGTATGAGTCACTAGGGCAGGAGAGCGCTCACGCCTTCAGCAAAGGGGTGAGGTGTTCGCTCCACTGCGCCGTGACTTTTCTCGAGACTAACAACGGCCTATGCCAGCCGAGAGTCCGGGGGACTCAAGAGGGAATATCAAAACTGACGGGTAGGCGGTCCTGCCGAGGATGGCAAGACCTGAGAATGGGTAGCGACCGGTCCTGTCGATGATGACGAAGGTCGAAAAAGGGTAGACGGTCTTGACGATGATGACAAGAACCGGACTAGGGTAGCGACCGATCTTGCCGATGGTGACAAGGGTTGAAAAGGGTAGACGGTCTTGCCGATGGTGACAAAAACCGGATAGGGTAGCGACCGATCTTGCTGATGGTGACAAGGGTCGAAAAGGGTAGACGGTCTTACCGATGGTGACAAAAACCGGATAGGGTAGCGACCAATCTTGCCGATGGTGACAAGGGTCAAAAAGGGTAGACGGTCTTGCCGATGGTGATAAAAACCAGATAGGGTAGCGATCGATCTTGCCGGTGGTGACAAGGGTCAAAAAGGGTAGACGGTTTTGCCGATGGTGATGAAAACCGGATAGGGTAGCCACCGATCTTGCCGATGGTGACAAGGGTCGAAAAGGGTAGATGGTCTTGCCGATGGTGACAGAACCGGATAGGGTAGCGACCGATCTTACCGATGGTGACAAGGGTTGAAAAAGGGTAGATGGTCTTGCCGATGGTGACAAAAACTAGATAGGGTAGCGACCGATCTTGCCGATGGTGACAAGGGTCGAAAAGGGTAGACGGTCTTGCCGATGGTGACAAAAACCGGGTAGGGTAGCGACCGATCTTGCCGATGGTGACAAGGGTCGAAAAGGGTAGACGGTCTTGCCGATGGTGACAAAACTGGATAGGGTAGTGACCGATCTTGCCGCTGGTGACAAGGGTCGAAAAGGGTAGACGATCTTGCTGATGGTGACAAAAACCGGATAGGGTAGCGACCGATCTTGCCGATGGTGACAAGGGTCGAAAAGGGTAGACGGTCTTGCCGATGGTGACAAAACCGGATAGGGTAGCGACCGATCTTGCCGATGGTGACAAGGGTCAAAAAAGGGTAGACGGTCTTGCCGATGGTGACAAAAATCGGATAGGGTAGCTACCGATCTTGTCGATGGTGACAAGGGTCGAAAAGGGTAGACGGTCTTGCCGATGGTGACAAAAATCGGATAGGGTAGCGACCGATCTTGCCGATGGTGACAAGGGTCGAAAAGGGTGTATAACTGGGATATCGGATGAAAATTCCCCGTCGACCTCATAAGGGGTCTTCTAGACAGAGAATGAATCATCACTATTCATCATTCAATTTTTTATTCACATTACTTACCTAAACGCCCTTTCGGGTTTTCACCGAGGCCAGCCCCCTCTTGCTTTTGCCCGCGCGCCCTTTCGGGTTTTCACGCGGCGGGGTACCCGATTTTGCCTGCGACGCCCTTTCGGGTTTTCGCCACAGCTGGGTTATAGCCATTTTTGCACTTGTCCTGATATAGGAACAAGTCCGGCGGGGTATCTCTATTTTTAACCCCATTTTCTTTTCTTTCTTTCTTTTTTGAATTCGGGATGTAGAAGAACTAGACCTCAAAAATATTGACTGGCCTTGTCGATGATGACAAGGATTGGACCCTGCTTCGGTCTGTCGACACTGGTTAGATATTGAAGCAAAGGATACGGTCTATTAACAAGGATGTAAGATCCGAGCTAAGGGTAAAGATCGACCGGTCTCGCCGATGATGACGAGGGTCGAACGTGGGTTTATTCATCGGCATGGGCCACATGCCAAGGCAAAGGTTGGGTTATTAACGGGGACGGAAAGTCCAAGTTAAGGGTAGAGATAGACCGATCTCGCCGATGATGACGAGGGTCAACCATGGGTTTATTCATCAACATGGGTCACATGCCGAAGCAAAGATGGGATTATCAACAGGGACGTAAGGTCCAAGTTAAGGGTAGAGATCACCGGACTTCGCCGATGATGACGAAGGTCGAATGTGGGTTTATTCATCAGCATGGGCCACATGCCGAAGCGAAGATGGGATTATCAACAGGGACGTAAGGTCCAAGTTGAGGGTAGAGATCACCCAACCTCGCCGATGATGACGAAGGTCGAATGTGGGTTTATTAAAGGATCTCCGGTGGGACTTTGATGATTGTCCCTTTCGGAGTTTCATTGGGTAGAGAATAGGAGAGGAATTTGGAAATTACCACTTTACTGGCTCAAGCGCCCTCTCGGGTTTCACCGGAGCCAGCCCCCTCTTGCTTTTGCCCGTGCGCCCTTTCGGGTTTTCACGCGGTGGGGTACCCGATTTTGCCTGCAGCGCCTCTTCGGGTTTTCGCCACAGCTGGGTTATAGCCATTTTTTGCACTTGTCCTAATATAGGAGCAAGTCTGGCGGGGTATCTCTATTTTTTACCCCATTTCTTTTTTATGTATAGGGTGGCAGGTCGAAGTGTAATTGTCACGTCCCGAGTGCGGAAGCTTACCCGCGGCGCGACAGTTCTTTATACAGAACCAAAGCAAGCTAGATTATGAATGAATTTCTAATTACAATAGAGTGTGCAAATTTTAATTTATTAACGGCGAAATGAGTTTGAACTAATGATTATTACAATAATCAACTGAATTACAACACAGTCATTTATTTAAACTTGGAAATTACAACTGATACATCCTGAAATTTATTTAACACACTAAATTACATAACATAATCACTACACTCATCACTCGGTCTCTTCCCCATCGGTGTCCTGACCGGCCTCCAATTCACCTGAAAGGTTAGAAGAACAACTAGATGAGCGAGTCACTCAGTAGGGTTTACGTCTCAAATTCTAACAGGCTTTAAATGAATTATAATTTAAATAATGCAATTAACCTATGCATGCTGACAATAGATAATCAAGGAATTATAAAAGACGATAAGAGCTGAATTTAAGTTTCAATAAGCAGTAAGAATATTAAACAAGGGATAACTGGTCATATCAAGAATTTAAGCAATATTAAGCAATGTAATCCAGATCATGTATAACAAGAATTGGCTATATTTATCAATTCATTCAAGTAATCATTCAAGTCATGTAATGCCCATTCGGGCCACGCAAGTCAAGCAAGTCAAGTAGAACACGTGAGGGGTGGAATGTCTCAATCTAGCATGTATCCCGGTGCAATGCAAGACACCGGCAAGCAAGAGATCTTTCCCAAGGGTTTCGGGTGCTCCTCCCAGGACCAGACCGAGCCCTTTTGCCAACATTTTTAGTCATAATTTTGACATCCACTTTCATTTTATAGCCAGTATAGAGTTTCAAGGCTTGACCAGTAGGAAATTGTAAGGTGGAATTTGACTGGAAATTCAAGGAGTATTTATACGTAGGAAAACACGGGAAAACCGTATACCCGATTGGTACCCTAGGATTTACTAATCCTTTAATTCTTTTATATATATCCATTTGGCTAAATTCTTTAGCTTATTTTGATTGTCATCATTCATATCATCTATATTTATTAACCTTTTTCATCTATTTTTATTAACTTGTAAGATTACTTAATATACGTATTCATCTTGCATATACCTTGACATTTCTTGACCTTGTGAGACCAATTATATATATAAATTGACAATTTCATTTATATATGCTTATTAATGATACTGAAATTTAAAATGGGTTGACAGAAATTTTAATTATTCATTTAGTGCCCTGGATTGACTTTAAACAGACCAACGGGCATTAAGCAGCCTTTGTGGAATTGGCGCCCTAGACCAGGGCGCCACTTTCAGGGGCCTCTGTAAGTGGCGCCCTGGTCAGGGGCGCCTCTTACAGGCCTGCCAATATATATATATATATATATATATATATATATATATATATATTTTAAATTAACGCCCTTGGACAGGGCGTTTCTTATAAGGCTCTTAATATATATATAGGCATACGAATTAACGACTGGGGGTTAGGCCCCCATTTAAGTAATTGGCGCCCTGGACCAGGGCGCCTCTTACAGGCTCTCTGTAATTGGCCATAATATTTATATATATATATATTAAAGTAACGCCTTAGAACAGGACATGTCTTATAGGGTGTAAGAATTGACGACGGGAGGTTAACCTCCATTTTCTGTAGGTGGCGTCCTGGACAAGGGCGCCTCTTACAGGGGCTCTGTAATTGGCGCCCTAGGCCAGGGCGCCTCTTAATTAAATTAACGCCCTAGAAGAGGGCGTTTCTTACTAACTCCTAAAATTTTTATTTTGGTTGAAAGAATTGACGACTGCACCTGCAGTCATTTCTCATGCAATTGGCGCCCTTGACTGGGGCGCCTCTTACAGAGTTCTGGTAAGTGGCGCCCTGGTCAGGGGCGCCTCTTACCAGGAGGCATGTAATCCCAGTTCCGTTAAGTTTAACTAAATATTAATAAATGTTTATTACTATTTCATGATGAATTGACGACCTCAAAGAAGGTCGTTTCTTCAGTAATTGGCGCCCTTGACAGGGGCGCCTCTTACTGAGCCCGGGTAATTGGCGCCCTTGTAAAGGGCGCCTCTTACTTGAGGCTAATTTCTAAGGGTTCATAATTTGGGATTTTTCACTAATTAACATCTATACCTGATTCCGACTGATTTCCAGTTTAATTATAACGGATGGCTCTAGCTAATTAAGAGTTTAATGACACTAATTAACTAACATCTTTACTGAAATTGTGTAATTTAGCTAACAGAGGGTCTAATTAAACATGTAATCTAGCAAGATCTTCTACTTAAACAATCTGATCCTTTAATATGATACTAATGTCATGTAAGTTAACCATCAAATCTTCAATTTAACTAATAAGCCCTTTAATTAATTAACATGCCCTTCTAATAGTCTCTTAATTAACTAACACGCTCTTCAATTAACTAACAATTTTTCTTAATTAAACTAACGGGTTCTCTAATTTGACTCACAATATAATAATTACTAGCATGATTACCTATTTAACATATTAATTACTTAAATTAAACTGCATGTATTTGCCCTATACTTAAATAGATAACAGATCATCATAGTGTAAACCCCAAGGGTTATTAATGAAAACGGTAAACACATGGATATGGCATTTAATTCCCTAACTTAACTAGATTTGTTAATTAGCCTATAGGGTTTAGTTAAAAGATGAGACCACCTACCTTAAAGGAAGAAGAAGTGGGTAGCAGAAGGATTCCCCCTCTGCAAGCAACAGCACACCGGGCAGCAGCAGCAGCAAGACCAGTAGCAGCCCTCTGCAAATACTAGAGTCACCGTAGGACTCTAGTAGCTAGGAAGGGGATATAAAACAACCCCATGCTGATTAGTTCAACAGGATAGGGGGGCAAGATCCTAAAAAAACGGATCTAGTGCCCTGCCAACGCATGCCAGAGGGGCTGTCGGTTGGGGGATCAAAAGAATTAACGCCTTAGTAGAAGGCGTGTTTTTGCAAATTAAAGCCTTAGGTTAAGTCACGTTTTATCAAATTAAAGCCTTAGGTTAAGTCACGTTTTAAATAACGCCTTAGTTAAAGCCATCTTTTAAGTGTTCATGTCAAATTAAAGCCTTAGGTTAAGTCACGTTTTATCAAATTAAAGCCTTAGGTTAAGTCACGTTTTAAATAAAGCCTTAGCTTAAGTCATCTTTTAAGTCCTTTATATAAGTCACGCCTTACTCCAAGTCGCATCTCAAATGGTCATTTGACGACATAATATTTGGGCGTTTCTCATTGAATTAACGCCCTAAGATTGGGCATTTTTTTTTTACAATAAAGGAAAAATGTTGGTCGTGGGTTTTGAACTCTAGTCACCGGGGTGAAAGGCAAGTTGTGAACCAATATGCTGGATGATTTTCCTTGATAAGTTAATACTTCTTCTATATGATACCTTAGTACTCCAGGTTTCATTTATAATTTATAATTATGGAAAATATATTGTTTATAATTTTTATTATTTCAAGATAACTTATATATATATATTTTATAGCTCCCTTTCTTCCAAAAGTGAGAGAACTATTATTTTTAGTTTTATTTATTTATTTATTTTATTTATTTGAAATTAATAATTATAATTCAATAATTTGTGAAAATAATATAACTTGACATGTGATATTTATTAGTTAAATATTATTGGTAAATAAAAGATTTTTTTGTAGAAAATTATTATTATTATATTATTATTCTAATTAAAATTTACGGGTGTTACACCCTCCCCTACTTAAAAGAATTTGGTCCCCAAATTCAACTGCATGAGGGTGGTTCTATTATGCAAAAGAAAAGCAGACAGTATAGAATACTTACAATTTAAAATAGCTCTGGATATCTTTTCTTTGTAGACTCCTCGGTCTCCCAAGTTGCTTCCTGCTCGGAGCATCGATTCCATTGAATTTTTAGCATAGGGATCGTCTTGCTCCTTAGAACTCTGACTTCTCGATCGAGGATACGCATCGGTCTTTGCTCATATGTAAGATCCTTTTGAATCACCAAACTGGCGTGGTCGATGATGTGAGAAGGATCATGCACGTATTTCTTCAGCATAGAAACATGAAATACGTTGTGTATTTCCGAGAGTTGAGGAGGTAGAGCAATACGATAAGCCACCTCGCCCACTCTTTCCAACACCTCAAATGGACCGATGAATCTTGGTGTAAGTTTTCCTTTGACACCAAATCTCCTGATGCCTCGACTGGGAGATACCTTGAGGAATACATGATCACTAATTTGAAATTCCAGGTCTCTCCTTCTGCTGTCAGCATAAGACTTTTGCCTGCACTGAGCTACCTTAAGTCTTTCTCTGATAAGAGTAATCTTCTCAGTTGAATCTCTTACCATTTCAGGACCTAGGAGTTGTCTTTCACCGACCTCCTCCCAGCATACTGGAGATCTACAGCTTCTGCCATAGAGTGCCTCAAAAGGTGCCATTTGGATACTGGCTTGGTAGCTATTGTTGTAAGCAAATTCGGCTAATGGTAAGTGATCAGGCCAACTTCCGCCGAAATCTATAGTGCATGCTCGCAACATGTCTTCAACAACCTGATTGGTCCTTTCTGTCTGACCATCCGTCTGGGGATGAAAGGCAGTACTGAAGTTAAGCTTTGTTCCCAGAGAGCGTTGTAGACCCTTCCAGAAATGAGAAGTGAAGCGAGGGTCTCGGTCAGATATCATGGACACCAGAATCCCATGTAATCTGGTAACTTCCTTAATATACAAAGCGGAAAGAATATCAATCGACCATCGACTCTTGATAGGCAAGAAATGAGCCGATTTAGTAAGGCGATCGATGATTACCCATATTCCATCATATCCGCTTCTCGACTTGGGCAAACCCATGATGAAATCCATGCCGATATCCTCCCATTTCCACTTGGGAATATCCAGTGGATGCAGTCTCCCTGCTGGCTTCTGGTGTTCGGCTTTCACCTGCTGGCAAGTTAAACAGCGAGACACGAAGTCCGCTATTTCCCTTTTCATGTTGGGCCACCAAAAGGTCCTTTTTACATCTTGGTACATTTTAGTGGTTCCCGGGTGTATCGTGTATCTCGATCGATGGGCTTCTTCTAGAATCTCCTTCTTCAGTTCAGGACTGTCAGGCACACATGTCCTTTCATGGAATAAGATTCTGCCATCAGGTGCCAACTTGAAGTCGGTCTTCTCGTCCAGTTTTTCTTTGATTTCTACCAACAGTGGGTCTTCTTCTTGTAACGTTTTGATTTCAGTTAGCAAATCCGGGTGTACATGTAAGTGGGATAGAGTAATACACCCGTCATTCTTGCTTATGTTGATGTCGAGTTCAGAAATTTTTTCCAGCAATTTCCATTCCTGAACCATACAGTTGGCTACTAGAACTCTCGGCTTTCGACTAAGGGAATCTGCTACGGAATTACCCTTACCAGGATGATATTGTATAGTGAAGTCGAAATCCTTAAGGTACTCGAGCCAACCTCGTTGCCGCATGTTCAGCTCCTGTTGAGAGAATAAGTATTTGAGGCTTTTATGATCGGAGTAGACCGTAAATTATTCTCCATAGAGATAGTGCCTCCATATCTTCAAAGCTAATACTACCGCGGCTAACTCTAAATCATGCACAGGGTAATTTCCTTCATGCTTCTTCAATTGTCGGGACGAGTATGCAATAACTCTCCCATTCTGCATCAATACACATCCGAGGCCGATACCAGATGCATCGGTATATACCTCGTACTCCTCCCCTTCAATCGGGAGTGACAAGACCGGTGCAGTGGTCAGTAACTCTTTCAAAGTTACGAAGCTTCTTTCACAGTCTTCACTCCACTCATAAGGCACTTCCTTGCGGGTCAATCTGGTGAGAGGAACAGCAATCTTGGAGAAGTCCTTGATGAAACGCCGGTAATAACCAGCTAAGCCCAAGAAGCTACGAATCTCCGTCGCATTCGTCGGTCGTCCCCAGTTTTGCACGGCTTCGACCTTTACAGGATCAACAGAAATTCCATTTTTAGAGATAACATGTCCTAAGAAGGACACTTCCTCCAGCCAGAACTGGCATTTACTGAATTTTGCATATAATTTATTGTCATACTTGCAATGCCTTCTTAAGATGTTCCTCATGATCTTCTTCAGTCTTCGAGTAGATCAGTATATCATCAATAAAGACCACAATAAATTGGTCCAAATAAGGCCGATAAATGCTGTTCATTAGCTGCATAAAGGCTGCAGGCGCATTGGTTAGACCAAAAGGCATAACAGTAAATTCGTAATGCCCATACCTGCTCCGAAATGCAGTCTTGTAAATATCCTCTTCCTTGATCCTCAGTTGGTGATAACCCGACCGAAGATCTATTTTGGAGAAATATTTTGCTCCTGATAACTGGTCGAACAGCTCATCAATTCTCGGCAGTGGATACTTGTTTTTGATAGTAAGGTTGTTTAACTGCCGATAATCAATGCATAATCTCAATGTGTCATCTTTCTTTTTAAAAAAAAAGCACGGGCGCTCCCCACGGGGAAGTACTCGGCCTAATAAACCCTTTCTGTAGTAAGTCCATCAATTGCTCCTTTAGCTCCTTCAGTTCCGCAGGAGACATCCTGTAGGGTGCTTAAGAAACAGGGCCGGCCCCCGGAACAATGTCTATTGTGAATGACACTTCCCTCTCTGGGGGTAAACCAAGTAATTCATCTGGAAATACATCGGGGAAATCCCGAATTACTCTGATGTCTTCAATCTTCTCCTTCTGGACTTTTGTGGTAGTTACAAAAGCCAGAAAAGCCATGCATCCTTTCTTTACCAGTTTACTAGCTCGAAGAGCTGAGATAAGCAAGGTTTTATCCCGAGATTTGTTAAAAACTAACTCGGGATAATCTTTGAAAGCTATTTTGCCATGCCGACAATCTACCATTGCTTGGTAGGTCGATAACCAGTCGGCTCCTAATATGACATCATAACATTCCATGTCAAGGCATATCAGGTCGGCCGGTAAATTATTGTCTTGAACCATGACCTCACAACTCGGGTAGTGATGCATGATATCCGATTTGTTCCCAAGGGGCGTAGATATAATTAAATCTAACCGTTTCGGTTCATTAGAGAATGAAGCAGTAAATTTCTTGGAAACAAATGAATGAGTTGCCCCAGTATCAAATAAAACTCTAGCAGATTTAGAGCAGATAGTCAAGGTACCTTCCACGATTCCTCCTTCCACAGATTCGGTTCCTTGAAGAGCTTGTAGACGGCCTTGCCTTTTAATTGGACGCTTCTCGTCCTTGTCGGCTTGTTCCTTCATCAACGGACAGTCGGGAATTTGGTGCTCCCGGCTACCACATCGGAGACACGCTCCCAATTTCCTCCAACAATCCTCGGTCTTGTGACCAGCTTTTTCACAATATTTACAAATTTCCTTTGTAACTGCAGCACCAGAGGAAGGCTTGTTGTCGATAGAGAGGAATGGTTTGTGATTCTTCTGGAACCTCTTCTCCTTGGAAGACTCGCCTCCATTAAAAGTCCGCTTCTTGTTGAAGAGTGGTTTGCCGTTTCCCAGACTTGTAACATATTCTTTCTTGTTCTTGCCCTGAATCTTTTCAGAAAATTCAGTAGCATCCTCCAATAATTGGGCACGACGAACCATTTCCGAATAGACTTGGATGTCCATCGGTGCAAGCTGAGTAATATATTGGGGCCGTAGCCCATTAAGGAATCTCCTCGCCTTCATTTTCTCCGTACTCACCAAGTGAGGTGCGTAACGGGAAAGCCTTGAGAATTGGGCCTCATACTCGGCCACCTTCCGGGTCCACTGCTTGAGTGCGGCAAACTCTGCGGCCTTCTTCTCCTACACCCGATCCGAGAAATATTTATTGTTGAAGAGCTCCACAAATTCTGTCCATGTGACATAACCGTTGGGCAGTGTGGCTTCCACGGACTCCCACCAGCTTCGTGCATCCCGTTCCAACTGAAACGTAGCCAATAAGACCTTTTCTTCATCGGTGCATTGCGTCACCCGAAAGATCCTCTCGGTCTCCTTTAGCCAATGCTCGGCATCATCAGGGTCCACTGAACCCGCAAACCTGGGTGGATTCATGTTGCGAAAATCCCGGTGAATGTCACCGGCTCCACGATGAGCATTGCGAGCACCGCCTTGCGTCACTTGCTGTAGCGCCTCCATAAGTCCTTGCACAGTGCGCTGCATGTCGCGCCATTGTGCTCTTTCAGCGGCCATTTTCCTACAAAAGAATTTTAAGAATTTTAAGATAAATGACATAGGGCTTTAAGGTTAAGGGGATTTTTATTGCATTAATCTTAACCCGTGTTTCTACCCATCTCACCAGGTAGGGTCTAACTAAATTTTTTTTTTCCTTAGTCGTTCCCTAGAACATATATACATTTCCTAAAAGTTTTCTATCCTATTAAAATTTTCTAGGGTTTACCTAGATAAGCAATTCTAGTTGGGCTAAATACGTGTTTTACCTAGAAAAATTTTAAATCCTAGGCTCTGATACCAAGAAAGAGCTGTCACGTCCCGAGTGCGGAAGCTTACCCGCGACGCGACAGTTCTTTATACAGAACCAAAGCAAGCTAGATTATGAATGAATTTCTAATTACAATAGAGTGCGCAAAATTTAATTTATTAACGGTGAAATGAGTTTGAACTAATGATTATTACAATAATCAACTGAATTACAACACAGTCATTTATTTAAACTTGGAAATTACAACTGATACATCCTGAAATTTATTTAACACACTAAATTACATAACATAATCACTACACTCATCACTCGGTCTCTTCCCCATCGGTGTCCGGACCAGCCTCCAATTCACCTGAAAGGTTAGAAGAACAACTAGATGAGCGAGTCGCTCAGTAGGGTTTACATCTCAAATTCTAACAGGCTTTAAATGAATTATAATTTAAATAATGCAATTAACCTATGCATGCTGACAATAGATAATCAAAGAATTATAAAAGACGATAAGAGCTGAATTTAAGTTTCAATAAGCAGTAAGAATATTAAACAAGGGATAACTGGTCATATCAAGAATTTAAGCAATAGTAAGCAATGTAATCCAGATCATGTATAACAAGAATTGGCTATATTTATCAATTCATTCAAGTAATCATTCAAGTCATGTAATGCCCATTCGGGCCACGCAAGTCAAGTAGAACACGTGAGGGGTGGAATGTCTCAATCTAGCATGTATCCCGGTGCAATGCAAGACACCGGCAAGCAAGAGATCTTTCCCAAGTCTTCCCAGGACCAGACCGGGCCCTTTTGCCAGCATTTTTAGTCATAATTTTGACATCCACTTTCATTTTATAGCCAATATAGAGTTTCAAGGCTTGACCAGTAGGAAATTGTAAGGTGGAATTTGACTGGAAATTCAAGGAGTATTTATACGTAGGAAAACACGGGAAAACCGTATACCCGATTGGTACCCTAGGATTTACTAATCCTTTAATTCCTTTATATATATCCATTTGGCTAAATTCTTTAGCTTATTTTGATTGTCATCATTCATATCATCTATATTTATTAACCTTTTTCATCTATTTTTATTAACTTGTAAGATTACTTAATATACGTATTCATCTTGCATATACCTTGACATTTCTTGACCTTGTGAGACCAATTATATATATAAATTGACAATTTCATTTATATATGCTTATTAATGATACTGAAATTTAAAATGGGTTGACAGAAATTTTAATTATTCATTTAGTGCCCTGGATTGACTTTAAACAGACCAACGGGCATTAAGCAGCCTTTGTGGAATTGGCGCCCTAGACCAGGGCGCCTCTTTCAGGGGCCTCTGTAAGTGGCGCCCTGGTCAGGGGCGCCTCTTACAGGCCTGCCAATATATATATATATATATATATATATATATATATATATATATATATATATATATATTTAAATTAACGCCCTTGGATAGGGCGTTTCTTATAAGGCTCTTAATATATATAGGCATACGAATTAACGACTGGGGGTTAGGCCCCCATTTAAGTAATTGGCGCCCTGGACCAGGGCGCCTCTTACAGGCTCTCTGTAATTGGCTCCCTAGGCCAGGGCGCCTCTTACAGGCCATAATATTTATATATATATTAAAGTAACGCCTTAGAACAGGACATGTCTTATAGGGTGTAAGAATTGACGACGGGAGGTTAACCTCCCTTTTCTGTAGGTGGCGTCCTGGACAAGGGCGCCTCTTACAGGGGCTCTATAATTGGCGCCCTAGGCCAGGGTGCCTCTTAATTAAATTAACGCCCTAGAAGAGGGCGTTTCTTACTAACTCCTAAAATTTTTATTTTGGTTGAAAGAATTGACGACTGCACCTGCAGTCAATTCTCATGCAATTGCCGCCCTTGACTGGGGCGCCTCTTACAGAGTTCTGGTAAGTGGCGCCCTGGTCAGGGGCGCCTCTTACCAGGAGGCATGTAATCCCAGTTCTGTTAAGTTTAACTAAATATTAATAAATGTTTATTACTATTTCATGATGAATTGACGACCTCTAAGAAGGTCGTTTCTTCAGTAATTGGCGCCCTTGACAGGGGCGCCTCTTACTGAGCCCGGGTAATTGGCGCCCTTGTAAAGGGCGCCTCTTACCTGAGGCTAATTTCTAAGGGTTCATAATTTGGGGTTTTTCACTAATTAACATCTATAACTGATTCCGACTGATTTTCAGTTTAATTATAACGGATGGCTCTAGCTAATTAAGAGTTTAATGACACTAATTAACTAACATCTTTACTGAAAGTGTGTAATTTAGCTAACAGAGGGTCTAATTAAACATGTAATCTAGCAAGATCTTCTACTTAAACAATCTGATCCTTTAATATGATACTAATGTCATGTAAGTTAACCATCAAATCTTCAATTTAACTAATAAGCCCTTTAATTAATTAACATGCCCTTCTAATAGTCTCTTAATTAACTAACACGCTCTTCAATTAACTAACAGTTTTTCTTAATTAAACTAACGGGTTCTCTAATTTGACTCACAATATAATAATTACTAGCATGATTACCTATTTAACATATTAATTACTTAAATTAAACTGCATGTATTTGCCCTATACTTAAATAGATAACAGATCATCATAGTGTAAACCCCAAGGGTTATTAATGAAAACGGTAAACACATGGATATGGCATTTAATTCCCTAACTTAACTAGATTTGTTAATTAGCCTATAGGGTTTAGTTAAAAGATGAGACCACCTACCTTAAAGGAAGAAGAAGTGGGTAGCAGAAGGATTCCCCCTCTGCAAGCAACAGCACACCGGGCAGCAGCAGCAGCAAGACCAGCAGCAGCCCTCTGCAAATACTAGAGTCACCGTAGGACTCTAGTAGATAGGAAGGGGATATAAAACAACCCCATGCTGATTAGTTCGACAGGATAGGGGGGCAAGATCCTAAAAAAATGGATCTGGTGCCCTGCCAACGCATGCCAGAGGGGCTATCGGTTGGGGGATCAAAAGAATTAACGCCTTAGTAGAAGGCATGTTTTTGCAAATTAAAGCCTTAGGTTAAGTCACGTTTTATCAAATTAAAGCCTTAGGTTAAGTCACGTTTTAAATAACGCCTTAGTTAAAGCCATCTTTTAAGTGTTCATGTCAAATTAAAGCCTTAGGTTAAGTCACGTTTTATCAAATTAAAGCCTTAGGTTAAGTCACGTTTTAAATAAAGCCTTAGCTTAAGTCATCTTTTAAGTCCTTTATATAAGTCACGCCTTACTCCAAGTCGCATCTTAAATGGTCATTTGACGACATAATATTTGGGCGTTTCTCATTGAATTAATGCCCTAAGATTGGCGTTTTTTTTTTTTTTACAATAAAGGAAAAATGTTGGTCGTGGGTTTTGAACTCTGGTCACCGAGGTGAAAGGCAAGTTGTGAACCAATATGCTAGATGATTTTCCTTGGTAAGTTAATACTTCTTCTATATGATACCTTAGTACTCTAGGTTTCATTTATAATTTATAATTATGGAAAATATATTATGTATAATTTTTATTATTCCAAGATAACTTATATATATATATTTTATAGCTCCCTTTCTTCCAAAAGTGAGAGAACTATTATTTTTATTTTTATTTATTTATTTATTTTATTTATTTGAAATTAATAATTATAATTCAATAATTTGTGAAAATAATATAACTTGACATGTGATATTTATTAGTTAAATATTATTGGTAAATAAAAGATTTTTTTTGTAGAAAATTATTATTATTATATTATTATTCTAATTAAAATTTACGGGTGTTACAGTAATGTTCGACTCCTGGCCGACAGTGGATGGCCCGTAGTGGCAACAATGTGAGAATGCCAGCTAGAACACAAAATCTTCAGCCGACACGGGTTTATTTATTAGTGCGGAGATAATGCTAACGCAAGGACGGGCTTTCGTGCCAATCCGAACTTAAGGCTCGTAATGGCGGTGCGGCGTATCCTTTTGGAAGCTTGATCAGGGCAAAATGCCACTGGACCAAGGATAGGGTAGCTTGATCAGGGCGGAATACCACTGGACCAAGGAAAGGGTAGCTCGATTAGGGCGGAGTGCCACTAAACTAAGGAAAAGGTAGCATGGTTAGGGCAGAGTGCCACTAAACCAGGAGAAGGTAGCTTGATTAGGGTGAAATGCCACTAACCAAGGGGGAGGGTAGCTCGGTTAGGGCGGAGTGCCACTAAACCAAGGAGAAGAGTAGCTCGGTTAGGGCGGAGTGCCACTAAACCAATGAAAAGGTAGCTCGGTTAGGGCTGAGTGCCACTAAACCAAGGAGAAGAGTAGCTTGTTTAGGGCGGAGTGCCACTAAACCAAGGAAAAGGTAGCTCGATTAGGGCGGAGTGCCACTAAACCAAGGAAAGGGTAGCTTGATCGGAGCGGAATGCCGCTAGACCAAGGGGAGGTAGCTCGATCAGGGCGGAATGCCACTAGACCAAGGTAAGGATAGCTCGATTAGGGTGGAGAGCCACTAACCAGGGGAAGGTAGCTCGATTAGGGAGAAATGCCACTGACCAAGGAGAGGTTAGCTCCGACCGGTCACTCGGGACATGTCGGCTGCGCTACATGATACAGCTTAATGTGTTTTCCGTTGAGGGGAGAGAACTGAATGACTCCTTTGTGGTCTACAAGGACGTAGGCACCCCCTTCATATACTCGGCGGATGATATACGGCCCGACCCAGTTTTTGACCAGCTTCCCTTTGGGGTTAGAGGCCATCACTTCTCTTTTTTTGACCATTACCAGGTCTCCTTTCTTGAATTCTCGACCCTTGACTAGCTTGTCAAAAGCACGGGCCATGCGAGCTTGGTAGAGTTGGATGTTTTGCTGTGCCCGGAGGTGTTTTCCTTCGAGCTCAATGAGCTCCTCCAATCTTCTTTCTGCATTGGTCTGCTCACCACTGACTAGTCCGTGCTGGATGGCAACTCGCAATGAACTTCAAGTTCAATGGGCACTACAGCTTCTGACCCATAGACGAAGGAGAAAGGTGAACAGCTGGTTGGGGTTTTGTAGATAATACGATAGGCCCAAAGTGCTTCGTACATCCTTTCTTCCTAATCCTTTTTATTAGACTTGACAGTCTTTGCCAGCAGTGTGCATAAGGTCTTGTTAAAGGCTTCTGCGAGTCCATTGGCTTGAGGGTTTGTTGACACCTAAAATATAATAGAGAATGGAGATGAGACATAATGGAAGATTAAGTGAGAGATGAAGATCCCGGAGATTCCTACAAAACCAGGATTACGGAAGATACGTCATTAAAGCTACCACCCGGCTGAGGTCCTCCCCGGCCAAGCTGATGTCTGGTATTGTCGTCGCTCAGACGGCAGTACTGATGAAGAACTGCAGTCCACTGACTGATGAAAATCCCCAGAAATATTCTGATGAAGCTATGCTAACTCACCAATTGATGGGCCTTCGCCTAGCCTGACGGACTCGAGGGACCGACAAATCAAGGGACAGATTAAGCGGCTTTAACAGCTCGAGCTTACTGATGAGGAAGCATAAAAGACTAAAAGATCTAAATGGGCCCAGCCGTGTGGCGTCGAGAGCCCAACAAGACCCATATGCGGAAGCTGCCGCCGAGAAGCCTACTGCCTCCGAATAAGGCGCGCCGGGAGCTCATCAACCGTGCGCTGAGATGACCATGCCGATAGGGGGGAAGGTGGTGTTATAAAAACCCCCTTCCTCTCGAGATAAAGAAGGGGAAACAAAGCGAAGAAAAAAAAAGAAGAGAGATAGAAAAACCAGGAGAGATCCCACTGAAAAGAAAGAAGAAGAGAAGGAGAAGAAGAAAGCTCCAGGTGGGCTGCTCGGGGGAGGGAGTGGAGTCAATGCTCCACCCTCCCTCCCCCCCCATGTTTATTTTCTTCTTTTATTTTCCTCTGTATGTAATAGTCTATGTCCTCGTGCTTTGATTATTCATATGATGACCGAGAATTCTTTTCTTGCCTGCCTCCGTTCCTCCCCTCTGCCTGTTTCTCGGCTTCAGCCTTGCAGTTGATGTAAGTGGTGATAATGAGATGAAATGAAATGTCACAGTTGCCGTTCCGGATATTAGGCAACCGAAGCTCTGCCCTCTGTCTTTCTATGTATATATCTTTTATCTGAATGACCAATAGTCCAGACGCTTCGGGTTTCAGAGTCGTTTCTATGAGTCTATTCTTTGAAGAGGAATGAAGATAGGGCCCCTACCCCCATCTAATGGGTTATTGGGTTCTGTTTTCTTCTCCCCTCCTGTCTCAATGGCAGATCCCCCACATACATTCGAGTTTTCCTTCGAGGCCCCTCCTTTATGCCGTTCTGGAACCAGATACATCAATCTCTCGGTGCCCTGAACTGTTGGTTATGAGATATGTGCTTAATCTGCAGATGAATGCAACCCCACGAGGTTCTGATAAGTGATCACCTCGACTCCTGGGTCCTCCATTCTGACTCTTGAATGATTAGGGCCTAGAATTCCAGTGCCGAGGGTTGTGTCATTCCTCCAACGCTGGTTTGTTTCCTTGATGCCATTGGGCTTGTCCAGGTGATCAGAGACAGTCATCTCTTGATCTCCTCAGACGGCTGGCAGCAAACAGATAAAAATCTTCACAGGACGTTGTGAGAGGGTCTTATTTCATCTACTGACTTCGCCTTCCAATTCCCTTGGTATCCCTCCAGCAGAAACCTTCATGTAATCCCCTTCTGCACTCCAAATCCTGCCTCAATCCAAGCCAAAAATCCCAGAAATCTCTAGAACAGAGTATCGTAATCAAGCCATAAACCCTTTCTGGCCTTGAGCCCTTTCACCTTCCCGGTGTAGGCGTTGGGTAAATGGTTCACGGCGCGGCCGTTGCCACGCCGAGAGCTATGCGGCCGAGAGGGTTTCCCCCCTTTTTCCCTTCAGCATGTTGATAAAACCCTCAATCCTGTTCACTGTCCAAGAAGATCCCTTTGCAATACAGCCTTCCTGGCCCGGGGGCTTCCCGGCGCCAGGTTCCCGGCGCGGTGACGAGCGCGCCGAGAACCCCTGCGCCGAGAACCCCCCTTGGCCAATAAAAGCCACGCCGAGAACCCCCCTTGGCCAATAAAAGCCACGCCGAGAGCTCCCCCCGGCCAATAAAACCCACGCGAGGCTCCTTCTTTGGCCAATAAAACCCAGGCCAAGATCCACCTTCGCACCATCACCCCCCAATCCCTTTAATCTCTCCACACATCTGTCTAGAGGATATTCAGAGACCATCACATACGCCCCGAGGAGATACAGCAATGGGGAGGACCTCCCCTACATCTCTTAGTCCCGATCCGGATTTCTCTGCAGCCTTATGAACCTAAAGAGCCATGTCATTACATGTGCTCTGATGGGTTCCAAGAGAACATCAATCGATGATATGAATGTAAGCAATATCCCCCGTGGCCTGGTGCCGTTCTCCTTTGGTTGTCGTCCCGGCTTCCCATGGATGATGGCCTATCTTTTCTTGGCATAGTCCAAGTTAAGGGGACATGCTGTCGAAATTCGTACATACCTCATCAGATAGCTATGGTATTCCGCCCTAACCCCGTTGGCCCACGGAGTTCTGCCCTTGCATGTTCTCCGATGGTCTTCCGAAGGGGAATATTAATAAGACATCGCGCCTGCACAGGGTGTGTCATGCTGCACCGGTCCTTATCCGGATTCTGGGTTAGATATACCCGACCTTTTTATGGATCCCACCCTGCCGCTGCATGGGTGGTTTCCTATCCCCAGCTGGCATAGTCCAAGGTAATGGGGACATGCCGCTGGATTTGCTCCGCATTTGATGTATCCTTGCTTCACTCAGGCCATTTAACGCCCTGTTGATGAACCAACCGTTTCTCTCGTTTGAGTCTTATTTTTGCCGCTACCTTCCTCCTATTTTTGGCGTTTAATCAAGGGTTGTCTTTCTTAGGAAGGACGTAATTAACGTCATAGCCTTTATGGTATGACGGACTTCGGGTCCCGACTCGAACTTCACAATCGACTGATTAAAAGTCAGATCGAGCGCACAATAAAATTGTCACCGCGGTGACTGGCACGCCAATAAATCAATAAATAATCCACATATACTCATATACCTAGAAAAAAGAAGAAGAACGAGAAAGCGCGTTCCACAAGTCTGGCACGCCCGGTGGGACCGAGTCTCCCTTCATCTCTACGCCAAAAATAGGAGGCCCAGCGGGCCCCCCTCAAATTTCTGATTCTGTGCGCTTTCCTTATTTCCAGGAAGCTACAATGACTACTGGACTCATGTCCATGTGCTTCGACCAGCAACCGATCGATGTGCATGTCCGAGAGGGTTACCTGGCGGTACCGCTGTCATTCGGGTTGATGCCCCCTGCTATCGGACTGCCCAACTGCCTGGGCCTCGTCTTCACCGACCTTCTGCAGGTCAACAACAACGAGCAAGGCACTACTGCAAGTGCCCCGATGAAGACTGCTGATAACAAGGGTAGCTTACCAGAGAGGACGACCTCGACAACCGTCGCCTGCTATGTTCACCATGTTCAAAGGAGGGACACGGTCCCCGCTGCTGCCCAAATGAAGAAAAGAACTAACCGGAGGAGCCGGTATGCTGCTGCCGACCGTCGTCTCTCAAATTCTGGGAGGACGATGATGATGGGTGACGTTAGGGTGAACCTCAACGGTCACCCGAGAGAAGTCCGGCCGGACAGGATTGTCCCGACCGTCCAAATCGACAACAAGTTCCAAGTTCTGGCCACCAGGAGGGCCAACCGGGAAACTGATGAGAGGAAGCCGCTGGCGCCCAAGCCAGCAAGATATAAACAGGTCTGGCGACCAAAGAAGATTCAGAGCTGGGCCCCAACTCGAGATAAGGGGAAAGCTACCGAGGATGCTGTTGTCCGCTTCAGGGCAGAAAGCAGAAGAAGAGAAGGAAAAGACATAAGAGATGATGCTGCTGTTTACCCGAGGGCTTGGGGTAAGAAAGATGAGAAAGAAAATGAAGAAAGAAATCTGACCACTGTTCGCCCCAGGATGAGGGGCAGAAAATATGAGCGGAAGCAAGACCTCTCGGTCCCCCATCCCAGGGCTGGGGGCAGAAGATGGCAAAGGAAGAACTATGATGCTGCTGCCAACTACTGCCAGGATGGCGACAGAAGATTTGAGAAAGAAGAAAGAATGGGAACAAGCGAACCAGTCGCTGCTGCCATTCCAAGAAGACCAAGAGCCTGTGCCAGACAGGCTGATATATTTAGATATTCCAAAGCCGCGCATCTGAATGCTCAGGTGGCAAGACTGGCTCATCAGCAAAGAGGCCAGGAAAGACTGATGCTCCAATCAGAGCCACAAAGGCACAATCAAGAAGAGATGAAGCAAGTGGCTCAAGACTACTTCCACTACCTGGGGAATTCTGCCCTCGGTCAGCAAAGATTATCCCGTGCCCTGGGCACCGTGGATGAAGAAGAAGAAGAAACCCTTCAAGAAGTGATGCTCGAAGTCTCCTCCTCTGATTCCAATGATTATGGGGAAGGCCGCAGGGCCGGATATGGGAAAGAAGACCTGTGTGGGGGAGAACCTGAAGAAAGAATATCGGTCTTTGACCGACTCAAATATCCCGACCAGGCAAAAAGAAAAGTCTACAGGCAGAAGGGAAAGATGCAGATCTTCACCTGTAACATGGCTGGACTTGTCAGGAGGCAAGACATGCTACCAACTCAACCGGACGAGCTACTCAGGCTGGCAACCAGACCCGGGCCTGTCACAAGAAGAGGCCAGGCGGCAAAAGATAAAATGAAGACTAATGGTGAAGCCTGCAAGATCACCACTATGACGGTTAATGTGGTGACAGCGGAAGAGGGAGATAATCCCTTCATTGATGATGCTGAAGGGACTTCAGAAGATATACAGATCCCGTCCACCCTGGACCCCATGATCCAGATGATGTTCAGAAGATACCAGCAGGAGATCAATGCTCTCAGAAGACAGCTCAATGAGAGACATGAAGCTACACCGGTCTCCAAGCAAGCCGAGCCTGTCGGGCATACTTCCAGCTCAACAGAGACGGCTATCCCAGCTAATCCTCTCCTGGCTGATAAGGGCAAAGCGCCGAGCCAACCTGTTCCACAGCAAACAGTAGCTCAGCCCTCTGCGTCTCAGACACAGCCTACCGCGCCCACCTTGCGCGCCACTGTGATGACAACTCCTCATAGTCAGCAACAAGCTCACTTCTTCCCAGAAGACATAGATCCAGCCGTAGCCCACAAGCTGATGATTGAAAGAATTGTGGAGATGAAGCTGTCTGAGAAGACTGGCGATGATGTTAGTACCTATGATGTGTACAAGGTGCCATATCCTCCCCAATATGCTGCTAAGAGACTACCTCCAGGCGTCAGTAAGCCGCCTAAGTTCGAGAAATTTAATGGCCAGGGCTCCCCCAGAGAGCACATAGCTTACTACACCACAATCATGGGCGACCTGGCAGTCGACGAAGCTTATCTGCTTAAGTTCTTTGGCTCATCCCTTACTGGGTTAGCCTTTGAATGGTATTCAAGCCTGCCAGCTGGATCGGTGGTTGATTGGCCTGATATGCAGAGAAAATTCCGCGACAGATTTCATGTCACTGAAAGAGAAATCACAATAGCAGAGCTATATGCAACCAGGCAGAAGCAAGATGAAACTGCACTGGACTACATCAAAAGATGGAGGAACTTAGCCATGAGATGCAGAAGACCCCCCCATCAAGAAGATGCAGTGCAGATATGTAAACAGAGCCTCAGGAGAGAGGTGCTAGAAAAGATGATCGGTGCAGATGTCAGAACATTTGACCGATTAAACAATATAGTGGCGGAGGTTGAGACGTTCTTGTCCAAACGTCCAACCGCCAATGTTCCCAATGTGCTGAAAGGTAAATCTAATGATCGACGACCATCACATTCTGAGGCCAACACCGTCGATTTCAGAACCTTCGAGCAGCAGAAAGGGAAGAAGGGGGCAGATGAAGCTCCCCCGCCTGAGGGTGCAGCAGAAAGAAAAGACAAGGTCTCTCTAAGAGACAAGATGAAGAAGGCTTACTCTTTTCCAAAGGAGAAGACGGCAGCACTATTTAACTGGGCATATAAGTTCAACAAGGTAACATTGCCTGAGCCGAAGAGACCCGAGGATGCGGCAAAGAAAGATGATCCGCTGTTCTGTCCATTTCACCGTGCGCTGGGGCACGCAATTGAGGATTGTTATGTCTTCAAAGATATCATGGAAGGAATGGTTAAAAAGGGTGAGCTGCAGCTGGGAGATTATCAGGTAAAGCCGCCTCATCCACATGAGCCTCCGCCCTGGAGAATGGCCGCCAATATGATCTCAGTTTACCAGCAGCTGCCTAAGGAAGCCGTTGAGGAATGTACCAGGCATACCTATGAAGCTTGTTTCCTCACCCCACTGAAGGATCAGGAGGGATGGCAGACGAAACCCATAAAGAATAGAAGGAAAACTCCCGCAGCCAACGCCAGCGGGGTGATTATTCGAGGTGTCACACCAAGGCCTGAACCGCCTCCAGTAAAGCCAGTATGGCGCACAGCTGAGACCGGGCCAGTCATCCGATCCCTACTCACAACCGGAGGAGACAAACTCCCCTACCCGCACACAAAGAAGTAAGTCCTGCAGCCAGGCGTCTACAGCAGTATATCAATGAGCTCGATGAATATGAGCAGAAAAAGCCCAAACACCTGCTGGTAAAAGACTGTATACTCTGGGAGCAGCTCGAAGAATTGAAAATTGAAGAGCAGCCAGAGGCAGAACAAAGAAAAGATGAGACTGAGCCCTTCTGGGGGCAGGAGCTGGCAAAGCCAAATTCCCAGAGGAAGAAGAGACGGCCCAGGTCCAAAAAGGGAAAGAAAGTCACGACAGTACAATGTAACACCCTGTCAGTGCTCTTTTCCTTGCCCGGGGAGGATGATGAGGCTGAAGCATCAAATGCCCCGCTAGAAGCCAACCATGCTGAGGCCTCTACCTCAGCCCATGCAACACGTTCTGGGAAAAGATGGGGGTGCCCACCACCAGCTAATCATAACATTATATTCAGAGGGGAGCAACCCTACCAGATCCCAGAACCGGAGGTACGAGGTGTCCAGGTTCCTCCCCCTGCCAGCTTGTACCAAGAGAAAGAAGAAGCTCCTTCGTTCCTGGAATTCTTGTCTAGTTTGGAGAATGTGCAATTGGCTCACACTGCTCCAGCTAAAATCAATAAATGCCAGCAGACTGTAGTTAGGAAGCAGAAGCAGCATGAAGAAAATGAAGGAAGTGACCCTCTAGCAAAGCCAGGGGCAGTTGCTACAGAAGAAGCCTCCCGGGAAACAGGGGAAGAGAATGAAACTGGGACTGGGCAGCGAAGGCCACAGGCACCACATGAACCTCCAAGACCCCGATGGGCAGAAGAAATGAGACTGTCTAATGTCCGGGTAGGCAGTCGAATCATGAAGATGCTGAAGAAGCTTCCTACCAGGTTCTCCATCTGGGAAATCCTCTCTCTGAGTGAAGAAGCCCGCCAAGCAATTGTGGATGCCTTGCAGTCGTCGGCACAATATGAAGCACTCTTAACAGAAGTGAATTCTGGGCTATCGATCACATTCACGGAAGATGATATGCTAATCCCGAATTTCGATCATAATAGGCCGCTGTATATGAAGGGTTCCCTGAACTGTCAGCCGCTGAGCAGGATACTGATAGATCCCGAGGCTACTGTGAACATCCTCCCATACCGCATCTATCAGAAATATTACTTTGATCTGCAGCTTACCAGGGTCAGAGATATGAAAATTGCAGGGTTCAACCAGAAATGTGAAACACCTCTTGGGGTGGCTGATTTCAACCTCACATTGGGCGACCTCACTACCGTGGTACGATTTTATGTGATCAATTCCAACACCACGTATAAGGCCCTGCTGGGGAGACCGTGGCTGCATGAATATCAGATAGTGCCATCCACGCTACATCAGTGCATCAAATACTGTCATGAAGGAAAAGAAGAGAGGGTGTTTGCAGATCTGCATCCCTTCGAAGTATTCGAGTGCCATATGCTCGATGCGTCCTACTACACGGAGGTGTCGCGAAAGGGTGAAGAGAAAGAGGCTGTGGTCAGACAGAAAAAGCCGGCGACGAAGGCAAGAGATTGGTCTCCACCGCCACCAAAGGGCTATATTAAAAAGCATGAGGTAGCTCACATCTCTTATGCCGGTGACTTTGCTCGGATCACCCCTCCTAACATTCACCCGGATGATATCAATGAAGAAATGAAAGAAAAGTACACACAAGTGGAGGTGCCGCAGGGTTTATTTAAACTCATCGTCAGCCTTGAATACCAGACGGTGCTACCACTGAAGACTATGAAAGTCCCTCGCTTCTGCGAACCTCCTACCATATTCTACATTGGGGAGTCAATCGAGAAAGATGATCAAGACTGCATGGTCCCTGAAGAGGCTGCAAACCAGATGGTGCCGATTACGGGCTTGGACTATACTACCCGACGGGTTTCGCAGATGTTCTCTAAGATGCAGATGCCATCGCTACAGTCTGCCGCCCAGAAGAAAGCATTCAAGGAGTTATGGGATCCACCTCGAGATAATAAAGAATTGAGGAAGATCACACAGCACCCGGGACTGGGCTATACTTTACAAGAATACTATGAGGCCGAGGTGGATGTCATCTCTACCTTCTACCAGCATGAAGATTCCCCTGGGGTGGGCTACGACCCGTACCCTTCGGAAGATGAAGAAATCATTTATCAGTCCATAACAGACAATGAAGCCCCAGACAATCAACCAGGGACGGAACGTCTGATGAAACAAAGAAAGATTGGTGCTGGGAAGACCTACCTTCCAAAGAAGATCTGTTCCATGCTGAAGCAAAGTTTGACACGGGAACCCCGGATGAAGACCAAGCAGCCAAAGAGCTGAGGGAATGCTTGGAGTTTGAGCGCATCCTGGAAGAAGTCCGGGCTCTACAGAATGATGATCTCTCAAGGGAGTCTGCATCAGAAGAGCCTCTAAGGGCGGAAGACTCCGTCTTTAAGTTTCCTGCTGATCCAGTTACGTCCTCGGGGCACACTGAGCAGAATACAACAATTTTGGCCGTATATGATGAGCCAGCACCCGCTGATGACCAATATGATGAAACAGAAAATCATGAAACTGAAGAAGATTATATCCCGGGAGGCTTCATTGACTTGCAAGAAGCCCCGCCCGAGGTCGAAGATGGAGGTCAGGCCACCGTCGATGAGCTTGTGGAAATAAATCTGGGAACCGCAGATGAGCCAAGGCCGACATTCCTCAGTGCACTGCTGGAGCCAGCTACCAGGGAACAGTATATACAGTTTTTGAAGGAATTCCGAGACTGCTTTGCATGGACATATGATGAAATGTCGGGACTGAGTTCTGATGTGGCGCAGCATAGATTGGCAATAAACCCAGAGGCTAACCCTGTAAAGCAGCCTTCCAGGAGAATGCGTCCTGAACTGATAAATCAGATTAACAAAGAGGTTGACAAGCTGATTGATGTAGGCTTTGTCGAAGAAAACCAGTATACTACATGGCTGGCCAATATAGTGCCCGTAAAGAAGAAGAATGGGCAGATCAGAATATGTGTTGATTTCCGGGACCTTAATAAGGCTTGCCCGAAAGATGATTTCCGGTGCCAATCACTGAGGTGATGATCGATGCAACTACTGGCCATGAGGCCCTATCATTTATGGATGGGTCATCGGATACAACCAGATCTGGATTGCTGAAGAAGACAGAGTGCACACTGCATTCCGCACCCCGAAGGGGATATTCCACTACAAAAGGATGCCGTTCGGCCTCAAGAATGCCGGCGCTACCTACCAAAGAGCCATGACAAAGATCTTTGATGATTTGCTCTTCAAGAAAGTAGAGTGCTACATTGACGATCTGGTGGTGAAAACCAGCAGAAGAGAAGACCATTTGCAAGACCTGAGGATGGTGTTCCAGAGGTTGCGCAAATATGAGCTCAAAATGAACCCTATGAAATGCGCCTTCGGCGTGTCCAGTGGAAAATTCCTCGGGTTTATTGTCCGTCATAGGGGCATTGAAATCGACCCGTCCAAGATTAAAGCTATCCAGGAGCTCCCTCCACCAAGGAATCTGCACGAGTTGAGATCCCTGCAAGGGCGTCTGGCCTACATCCGACGATTTATATCGAATCTATCGGGAAGATGCCACCCCTTTCACAAGCTCATGATGAAAGATGTACCGTTCCTCTGGGACGATGGCTGTCAGGAAGCTTTTGAGAAGCTGAAAGAATATCTCAAGACCCCTCCAGTGCTGGGGGCACCTATTAAAGGCAGACCTTTAATACTGTACATTGCAGCCACACACTGTTCCCTGGGGGCAATGCTGGCACAGATAAATGAAGAAGGTAGAGAATAGGCCTTGTACTACCTAAGTAGGATGCTGATTAGAACTGAAGAAAGTTATAGCTACATAGAAAAGACCTGCTTGGCACTAGTCTTTGCTGTCAAAAAGCTCCGACACTATATGTTGTCACATGAAGTCAAATTGATATCTGCAGCAGATCCGCTCAAATATATATTGACTCAGCCAGTACTGAAGGGCCGGTTGGGCAAATGGGCAGTAATTCTGATGGAATTCGATATCACCTATACACCCCAGAGGGCGATAAAAGGACAGGCCGTGGCTGATTTCTTCACAGAACATCCTGTGCCAGAAAATGATATGCTAGGGACTGAATTACCCGATGATGAGACACTCGAAGCCTGCCAGGCTCAGTCAGCTATGTGGCAGTTATTCTTTGATGGAGCATCCAGAACAGAGGCAGACTCCGATGGAAAGACCAGAATGCGGGCCGGAGCTGGCATTGTGCTGAGATCACCGGAAGGGGAGGTTGTGCATACTTCATGTTCTATAAACAAGCCCTGCACCAATAATGAAGCCGAATATGAAGCTCTGATAATCGGACTCCACATCAGCCTCAACATGGGTATCCAAATGCTTCAGGTATTCGGGGATTCGATGTTGGTGATAAAGAAAATCCAAGGGGAGTTCGAAGTGCGAAAGCCAGAACTGAATCCCTATCACCAAAAGGCTGTGAGCCTCATGGCGAAATTCTATCATATTGAGCTCAGGCATGTGGGCCGTGGACATAATGCCTAGGCTGATGCACTGGCAAAGCTAGCCAGCTCACTAGCAGTCCCGCCAAATGAGACACTGAACATTGTTGTTATGAACCGGCGGAAAGTCCCCAGTATGCTAGAAGGGTGCCCCGAAGAAGAAGAAGTCGCTACTGTTAGCACAGAACAGGCATCTGACTGGAGACAGCACTTGCTACAGTGGTTCCTGCACCAACAGCTACCGCAGAAAAGAGAAGAGAAGATGAAACTTTTGAGAATCAAAGATTCTTATGAATTCAGAAATGGGACTCTGTTCTGAATAATGGCGGATGCGCGCAAGAAGATTCTACTCCGCTGCCTGTCCACTGAGGAAGCTTGGCAAGCGATGAAAGAAGTACATGCTGGGACAGCAGGTGCCCACCAGGCTGGTCCTAAGATGAAGATAGAAATCAAGAAGCTGGGCTACTATTGGCCCACCATGTTCGAAGACTACTGTAAATTTGCAAAATCATGCCAGAAATGCCAGGAGCATGCTACTGTGCCTCGAAGGCCTCCTACGACTCTGCATCCTACAGTTCCCAGTTGGCCGTTTGCGCAATGGGGAACTGATGTAGTCGGTCCACTGCCGACTTCCTTGGCCGGACATAAGTACATACTAGCCATAACAGATTACTTCTCCAGATGGGCAGAGGCTATAGCATTAAGAGAAGTGACTGGTGAACTGGTCGCCAGATTCATCAAGCACAACATCATCTTCCGGTTCGAGATCCCCAGCCGAATAATATCTGACAATGAAAGTCATTTCAGAAATCAGAAAGTCTATCGGCTTGCCGAAAAGTATAAGATCGAATGGAGGACTTCCACTCCTTACAATCCGCAGGCAAACGGATTGGCAGAAGCTTTTAACAAGACTCTCTGCACCTTGCTGGCCAAGGTCGTTGGTTCTAATAAAAAGGATTGGGAAGAGAAAATGTATGAAGCTCTGTGGGCATATCGCACTGTCCTCAAGACACCTACAAGGTGCTCACCATACTCATTGGTATACGGCTCGGAGGTAGTGGTTCCACTAGAGCTGGAAGTCCCATCACTCAGAGTGGCAGTCCAATATGACCTGGCCCGTGGCGAACAAACCAATGCTGAAAGAAGGTTAGAAGAATTGGCTGAATTGGAAGGAAAGCGCCTCCAAGCTCAGAAGAATATCCAAATGTATCAGGCCCGCATGGCCACTGCATTCAATAAACTCGTAAAAGGACGAGAATTTAAGAAAGGTGACCTCGTCATGGTCAAGAAAAAAGAAGTCATGGCGTCCAACCCAAAAGGAAAGCTAAATGCTAATTGGGAGGGCCCTTATGTGATACAGAGGGTCTACGAAGGAGGGGCCTACATGGTTGTTAACCATCGAGGGGAAATCCGATCCTCGCCACTCAACGGTAGACACCTAAAGCTGTATCATGCTGCACAACCAACATTCCCCGAGTAATCGGACAAAAGCTACCCCTCCTTGGTTTAGCGGCACTCCGCCCTAACCAAGCTGCCGTCTTCCTTGGTCTAGCGGCACACCGCCCTGGCCAAGCTACCTTTTCCTTGGTTTAGCGACACTCCGCCCTAACCGAGCTACTCTTCCTTGGTTTAGCGGCACTCCGCCCTAGCCAAGCTACCCTCTTTCTTGGTCTGGCAGCACGCCGCCCTGGCCAAGCTACCTTTTTCTTGGTTTAGCGGCACTCCGCCCTAACCGAGCTACCCTCTTTTCTTGGTCTGGCGGCACACCGCCCTGGCCAAGCTACCTTTTTCTTGGTTTAACGGCACTCCTCCCTAGCCGAGCTACCCTTCCTTGATCTAGTGGCACTCGACCCTAGCCAAGTCACCCCTTATCGTGATATAATAACATTCTGACCTGTCACTCTCTAAAAAAAAAAGAGAGAGAGAAGAAAAGAAAAAAGAAAAAGGGAAGAAGAAAAAGAAGAGACAAAATTGGGTTAAAAATAAAGATACCCCGCCAGGCTTGTTCAGGCGTTCTGGACAAGGGCAAAAATGACCGAAACCCAGCTGTGGTGAAAACCCGAAAGGGCACTACAGGCAAAATCGGGTACCCCGCCACGTGAAAACCCGAAAGGGCGCGTGGGCAAAAGCAAGAGGGGGCTGGCTCCGGTGAAAACCCAAAAGGGCACTTGGGTCGGTAACGTGGTAACCCAAAGAAAGCCTCGTCTCCCACCATAAACTCCTCGTCGATCGGCCGGCACCTTGTCCGATCAACGATTAAACCCACTCAGTATAGACCCTACGTCTATACTGATGAGACCCTCATTCACCCTATCCAATGTACCACCATGGTGAAACTCACCGTTGATCGACCGGCACCCCGCCCGATCAATGATAAGACATGTCCAGTTTAGACCTTACGTCTATCCTGATGAAACCTATGAATTCCTTTGCATTGGTATAAACCCAATACCGATGATGAAACCCACCTTTGGTCGACGGGCCCGCCGCCCGATCGGCAAAGAAACTGGTCCGGTTTAGACCTTACGTCTGTTCCGACTAGATCTGCATATCTCTTTACGTCCCGCCGTGATGAAACTCACTGCCGATCGACTGGCACACTGCCCGATCGGCGATGAAACCTGTCCGGGCTAGACCCTACGTCCATCCCGATGGAACCTACGAAATCCTTGCATTGGTATAAACCCAATACCGATGATGAAACTCGCTGCCGATCGACTGGCACACTGCCTGATCAGCGATGAAACCTGTCCGGGTCTATCCCGATGAAACCCATGAAGTCCTTGCATTGGTATAAACCCAATACCGATGATGAAACTCACTGCCAATCGACTGGCACACTGCCCGATCAGCGATGAAACCTGTCCAGGCTAGACCCTACGTCTATCCCGATGAAACCTATGAAGTCCTTGCATTGGTATAAACCCAATACCGATGATGAAACTCGCTGCCGATCGACTGGCACACTGCCCGATCAGTGATGAAACCTGTCCGGGCTAGACCCTACGTCTATCCCGATGAAACCTATGAAATCCTCGCATTGATATGAACCCAACACCAATGATGAAACCTGCTATCGGTCGGCTGGTGCGTTGCCTGATCGACGCTAAAATCCATCCAGGGGGGGCTTTCCGTCCGCTCTAACAAAACACGACACAACCCTTCAAATCAATTCAGACCTTCTGTCTGGATAGACCATGAAACTTTATTCCTTTCGTTAATGTCAACCCCACATTAACGATGAAACTCACATTCTCAGCAAACGGCCCCATGCCCGAGTTGCTATTTATATCCTCTAAATCAATTCAGACCTTTCGCCTGAATAGATCATGAAACCCTACTTCCCTTTGCATTGATGTTGACACCCACATCAATGATCGTGTGTCCACAATAAACATATGGCGCCATGATCCATATGATGAAAGTTCTGGTCCCAGAAAAGACAATGAAAAAGGAAAGAGAAAGAAAACGACAAAAAAAAGTATATATATAAAAATGGGGTTGAAAATAGAGATACCCTGCTAGACTTGTTCAGGCATTCTAGACAAGTGTAAAAATGGCCCAAAAACCCAGCTATGGTGAAAACCCGAAAGGGCACTACAGGCAAAATCGGGTACCCCGCCACGTGAAAATCTGAAAGGACGCGTGGGCAAAAGCAAGAGGGGGCCGGCCCCGGCGAAAACCCGAAAGGGCGCTTGGGTCGGTAATGTGGTAATTCAGAAGTTCCATGCCAACCGGGACGTTGCCTTCACCTCCCCTTCACTGATGAAGCCTTCCGTCGGTCATCTGGCTATATGCCCCACCGATGATGAAGCCTTTCCGGGGTAGACCTTACATTCACTCTGATGAAATCTACATACCCTCTTTCAAATGTCCCACCGACAATGAAACCCATCACCATTCTGATAAAGCCTGTCCAGCTCAGACCTCACGTCTGTCCTGATGAAACCTACGTATTTCTTGGCAAAGTCCCACCCGCCATAAAACCTGCTGGAATAGACCTTACGTCTGTCCTGACGAGACCTACACCCTTACATACGTCCCACCGTTGATCGACCGGCACCTCGCCCGATCAATGATGAAATCCTCTATCCGGTTTAGACCTTACGTCTATACTGATGAAACCTATGAGACTCTTTGTATCGATATAAACCCAATATCGATGATGAAACCAACTGTTGATCGACCGGCACCTCGCCCGATCAATGATGAAACCCTGCCAGTTTAGACCTTTCATCTATTCTGATGAAACTTATAACGCTTTCTTTGCGTCGATATAAACCCAATATCGATGATGAAACCAACTATTGATCGATCGGCACCTCGCCCGATCAATGATGAAATCATGCCAGTTTGGACCTTTCGTCTATTCTGATGAAACCTATGAAACTCCCTTGCATCGATATGATCCCAATATCGATGATGGAACGAGTTATTGATCGACCGGCACCTCACCCGATCAATGATGAAATCCTATCCAGTTCAGACCCTACGTCTGTCCTGATGAAAACTATGCACCCTTTAATGTCCCGCCTGCTATAACCTCTGCCCAGTCTAGACCTTACGTCTACTCTGATGGAACTTCTTTATTCATATTCCTGCAAGTTGTCTCCCCCGCAGCACATATGGCCAAGAAGGACGTTTGCTGCTACCAACACAATTCGGTTTAAGCACCTCCTCGGATGCCGTCACGCGGTGGAGCGAGTCCCCCATCCTTTCTATGAAGGGGTGGACGCTCTCCTGCCTAGTACGAGTCATTCGCATGAAGGACTGCTAAAACCACTACCCCACTTCCCACAGTGATAAAACCACATGCAAAAGAAAAAAAAGGGATGGATACATATAGAGCCAAAGAGTCCTTTTCATTGAAAAAGGGAGTACATAGAGGGTCCCCGAAGAGACATTGTATCACAATAGAAGACAAAAGAAAAAAGAAAAGAAATGATTCATGGCCGCCGGAAGATGTCTTCGAAGGCCAGAAGACCCACATAGGGGGCGGCCCCTAGTTCATGAAGTCGAGCTTCCTCCTCCTGCAGTCGAACAGACTCATCCCGAAAGGATGCCACCTGCCCCTCCAATAGAGCTGCTTCTTCCTCGAGCTGCGGCCGGGAAGTTGTTA
The DNA here is from genome assembly GCA_022559845.1 of Amorphophallus konjac. Taxonomy (NCBI): domain Eukaryota; kingdom Viridiplantae; phylum Streptophyta; class Magnoliopsida; order Alismatales; family Araceae; genus Amorphophallus; species Amorphophallus konjac. The sequence continues at coordinate 109,419,788 of CM040128.1, read as the reverse complement.
TCTGCGGCAGCTCAGCTCGGAGACCAGACAGTTCAGCCTCCAGAATGGCTATTCGGTCGCGCACGAACTGCTCCCGCTGCGCCAGAGACTGCAGTTGGCACTGTCGCTCTTGAAGAATGAAGTTCATTTTTTCTAGCTCGGATTTGCACTCCATCCTTTGCAACTTCAAAGCCGCCAGTCTGTCAGACATAATGTGTGCCAAGAAATCCCGGCGATGTACAAATTTTAACAGCAACAGAACCCGCTGGGTCCATATCTCTAGAGGACAACCCATTGCCTGTAAACCGGCGGTGAAACGCTCGGCTATCTCCTTCAATTGTGGATAAGTTAGTCTGGGCTGGGATTCCACTAGCTGGCGCAACATGTCCATATGTTGCTAGACAAAACTCTCAGGTGAAGCAAAGCCAGGAAAGGGAAGTGGAGCCACTTCAAAGGTTACTTCACTGTCAATTTCTGCCCATAGGGTGATATCTGGCTGAGAAGAAGAAGACGGAAGGTCTGCCGAAGGCGCCAACTGAGCTCTCTCCACAACCTCTGACGAAGCCGAGGGACCTTCCACCTCCATCTCCTCGAGGGTCACCGTTTGGATGCTCGCGGGGGTAACTCCAGTAAGTGCCGGAATGGTTGCTTCCTGGGTCTCTAATGCAATACTCGCACCTTCAACACCCTCTTCGCAGGGTACCTCCTCCTCAGATTCTGAAAGTATGGAGATAGATTCCGGGGCAGTTATAGACAATACTCCAATTTCTGTAACGGTTATCTCTCCTTCTTCCACCCCCGCTGCAACAGCCAGTTCCTTCAATGTCAAGGCTGCAGGGGTCACAGCCCGGAGAGGCAAGGGTTCACTCTCCATGATTGATGTTATGAGAATTGCCGATTCAGGCGCAATGGTCAGCACTGCAGCCGGTATAAAGGCGGAACCCCTAATTGGGTCCATCTCAGCTCTGAAATCCAGGACCTTGATGAGAGCCGGGCTTTCCCCCGAAGTCCTCAAGTCCAACAATGCTAAGTTCGTAGAGGACTGCACCCTCACTGGCACAGGGCGGATTATCTCAGGAACGCCTGCCCAGGCTACTGTCGAAGCAGGAACAATGGCCAAGGCGTCAGACAGAGTGGCTTCAAAGGCTGCAGTCATCACCGGGCTAGCAACAGGGGATTCCTGTGAACAGATCAATACAGCATCAAGCAGCAGATAAAAATGGGAAACAATGTGGAGAAGAAAAGAGACTCACTTCTAATGTAATGTCAATATCCTCAAAGGAGTGCAGAGGAGAAGAAAGTCCCGCTGCTGAAGCAACAAAAGGAGGAGTTATATCTGCCTCGGTATCCAAGCCGGCGAACTCTTCTTGTAATTCCTCCTCAGGAGATAGCACCAGCAACTTGGAGGGGGTGAATAATGGGACAATGGCGGTGCATGCGGATGGGGCCTCTGATTTGGAAACACCCTCCGTCTCGCTCTCGCTGAAACCTGCTTCTTCTCCATCTGCCTCAGAAGCGGTCGCGGAGCTACTAGAGGAGATTTCTACACTATCCACGGGCGGGACCACCATTTCTAACGTCTGCCTGGAAGAAGACCGGGTAACTATACGCCTCACAGGGACGAGGCCCCATTTCGTCTGGGTCTTATGACCCTCCTGTGGCTGAGTGATATCGCCAGCCTCTCCCGTAATTTTAGTCTCCTCCCCGACCGTCACTATAGGGAAAAGCTTGTGAGAGGGACAATGAAAAGTAATTGAAATATGCAGAAAAAGATGAAAAAGGCATGCTCACCCTCCGCCTCACTAGCCGGCGTGGGAGAAGGTAGCCTGGTCTCCACCACAGAAGATGCCACAACTGGCTCTTGGGCTGTGCAAAAGGGAGGGGTCAGATTCAAGGACTTCTTTGAAATCCAGCAAAAGAGGATGAAGGATGCAACTGCAGGCTATTGATGTTACCCTGAACAGATGTCTGAGCAGCCTCCCTTTGAGATCCGAACTCATCAAATGAGGGAATATCAGGGAGAGGGGTCCCAGTGTCCATCGCTACCGAAGCCGACTGCTGAGCATGAGCCTTCTTGGCCTTCCTGGCCTTCCCGACTGCAGCCTTGACCGCAGAAACCTTTCTCTTCTTGCTAGGAGGCAGGGGAGTGGTAGTCGGTGCTGCTGCAGGGACTTCAAAATAAGTAGGCTTCTCAGCCTGCGCAATGATCTTTCTGTATAGCCCCTGGTGCTTTATATCCGGCCTGTCTGTTGAAGATGGCAGAGAAGCAATGAGGTCAGTGAATGTAGAGCTTAAATATTTATCAGAAAGCACTACAGTCAGAAAAGAAAAGATCATACCTGCTGGGCCATCATAAAAGATAGAGAGCGGCCAGTACAGATAAGCTACCTCCTTGGAGCGGGAAGCAGCCTCCTTGATAAGCCAGCATACATCACCAAATATCTGGCATTTCTCCACTAAAGCTTCTAGATCACTAAGGCATCGAAATAAGTCAAGGTGGTCCATGCCCCAACCGTCGACATAAGGAAAGGAGATGAATAGCGGCTTATTCAAGATGCCGGCTAGCGGGCTTTCCGCAGACAACCCATGTAAGTTCAGCAGAATGAACAGCCAAGACGTTTGCTTGTAGTACGTCTGAGTCCTGTCCTCTCTACGCACAAACGTCCTATATGGATGAAATCTATCCGTCGGACCCCTCCAAGGGACTACTGCCGGGAGCACCTCTTCGACAGGAAATGGGTATTGTTGCACCTCCAAACGAGCGCCCCCCACACGGCACAGATGTTTCAAGCTCTGCATGAAAGTGTCCTCGTTGATAGCAGCAAAGACAGGAGCAGGCGGGTCGGAATCTGTTTCCTTCAAAGCCCGACGCTGGGCCAGATATTTCTTCGCCTCCCTCTGGTGCTGTGAATAAAGCCTCTTCAGGTGGGCCTCGGGGATGTCAAACACTGGTCCGGGCTATTGTTTCAAAAAGGAACGCTCGGCCACGTCCCAGAATGCACCTCTACTATCCCTGTAAAAGCTAGTTCGAATGTTCCACCATTTGATGTATTCTGATGTTACCCGGGGTACACGGTTGGAAACGGTGGGAACTCTGAAGACTGCGCCATCCTGGCGATGATAGAAATCCCACCACAACCGGCCATCGCCGACAATGGCGGACCCATGCTTAGCCCGGCTATCCAGGGGAAATTGAGCGACTGATGTAGGGATATGCTGGTCGTAACCAAAGTTCCGCCCAAAGCGGAATGGATAGTATGGTTCCAGAAGAAGCAGACCACCCTTTCTGAAAACTAAGACACTAGGCCGAATGGCCATGGCCCATCTGACCAGCTCCGGCTCCAAAATAGAGCGAGCAGTATTAAGCCCTAAGACAGGATGGACATAGGTCTCTACCTCTTCCAGCTTGCACTCTCTCTGAGAATGAATCAAAGGAGCTGAACCTGTCGCCAAGCTCCAGAAATGAATGCTGCCAGGGGCATCCACCGGCACCTTTATCAGTCGGCCCCTTATTTTGAACATCTGATCATAGAAAGGACCAGGTTCAGCACTGGCAAACTCAATCATTCTGGGCAATACCGTATCTGCCTGCAAAGTTCTGGGAGCCAATTCAGGAAATAAACTGCAGACCCAGGCATTGAAAAAATGAAAAGGACCCACAGTCCTCAAAGAACGGGGAGTCCGATGCTTGTACAAATCTCCCAAAGATTTGTAGATTAAACACAAGGCCACCGGGCAGAGCGACAGCCTCATTCCCCAGGCCATCTGACAGGCCGGGTATATAGCTTCTAGCCGGATAATTGTCTCGTCCCCTTGAGGGAGAGCGAAAGTGCACAACCAGAATGTGAAGTAAGCCGCGCAATGTGTGATGGGGTCTACACCTGCTGGGTTGGGACCACCTCTGCCTGCACGGCGCAATGAAGATGGCAGCTCTGACTTATAGCGACGAGTCCTTATCTGCTTGCTGGCCGTCGGACCCATGGAAGGGAAGTCTGCATATTTCAAGGGGCCGTCAAAGAAATACTGAATCCACTGCCCTATCCGGACCCTCAGCTTACTGCCTTTCTCTCGGGGATGATAGCCTTGGGAGGACCCTCTACTGTACGCCAGACAGATGGAGCGATATGCCTTCATTAGATACCGGTATGAGAAGCCAAGGGAATACTTGCCTTCACCATCAGAACTATCCTTCTCAGAGTCTGCCAAGCAGACTTCTTCATACGGCTCGCCATCAATAGGCAGTCCGGAAAGCTGTGATAGACTCCAGAAGTCAAGAGATGTCTCACCCTCTGCTGTATAAAATATGTTGAATAAAGGGCAAAACACTTCAAACATTCCACAGCATAACCCACGGGATATGGGATATCGAAATCTGGAAGCAAAGACACTATGATATACCCCGGCTCTGATCAACAGAGGGGCATATTCCTTCAGAACAAATCAGTAAACTCCACTGCTCCTACTCGAAATAGGTGGGCGTCAGTGATCTTGGTATCCCCAAACCAACCAGCGGCCAAATGATACTTGAACTGAACGGCCGAACAATTCAGCACAAAAGGCTCTTCGCGGTACCCCCACTTTACTGGTGCCAGGAAGAGACTGTAGCCGGGCTTCTCCCTATGAACTCGGCCACTGGCATTATCCCACCGAGCAGGTGTGAACTCCGAGGCCCGGGTCAGCATTTTCTTTTCCGACTCCAGCTCCGATATGCCAAGGACTGCATCCCAGTCACGCTTCTCCCCGGGAAGATATATAGCCTTCCCACGATACACTGAATCTTTCAGGCTGTCTCTCTCGACCAGAATTGCGGCTTCAACTGCACGAGCTATTCGATAGTCCCGCATTCCACCCACGGTGAAAGTCCGGATAAACGGCATTAAGTGCTTGTCCTTCGGGAAATCCGGACGATAATCAGTGCCCCGTCTGAAGCATGTTTCCATGCCAGTGGAGTATACCTGGGATGTTGACACCGTGTCGGTTTCAGAATCAGACGATTCATCAACGGAAGTGATTTTGTCGTATCCGAAGTCTAGACTGTGCACGTTCAGCCAGTTTACTGTGGCCCGTGATATATCTGGCTGGGCTGACGAACTGGCCCCGACAGCTCCAGAGGATGCAGCAACAGAGCCGAAAGCCATTGCAATATCTGCAGTCAGGAAAAAGAAATGTTAAGTAAAAGACCTAAGATAAGAGGTAGTTTCGTAAGGATTATTATATATATGAAGCCCTTGAAATTTTCAGCAGCATCTCCCCTTATTCGGGGTCTGCCCAAGGAGAATAGGGAGTCACCAACCAAGAGGGGGTGATCCCGAAGCAAAAGGGGATTAAATCTCCAAAGAGCGTCCTACCCTGGGTGAAATCTAATGGGACGGGGGAAGGCTGGACGGCCGGAGGGGAGGAGCTCGCCGCCACCACCGAGAAAGGGAAAATAGACTGAAGAGAGAGAAGAGGCTATAGAAAATGAGAAGAAAGAGGCTTTCGGCGCCTTAAATAGAAGCCCCAGGGAAGAGGTTCTCGGCGCGGTCAAAAGCACGCCGAGAAGCCCCAGGCCGAGAGCTCCCTTCGGCCGGAATGCGCACCGAGAAGGTGCCGCCAATAACCCCAGGCCGAGAGCCAAAAGACGCGCCAAGAAGGTGCCGCCGAAAGACATGCGCCGAGAGCAACGCGCCGAGAAGGCTGTGCCTAAAGGCCATGCGCCGAGAAGCTCGCGCCAAGGGCGTTCAAGGCAAAGAAAGTGAGAGAAGTCAAAAGAAGTGCCAAAGTAATAATGCTTCCAAACTGCAAAATGAAAGATGACTAGGAATGCCAAGCTGATAAATGGGTTCGGATGCTGAATGATATAAACACCTGCAAGTACCGTGTCATTTATTCTGCACTCCCGCTACTTGCAAGTGGGGGGCATTTGTTGACACCTAAAATATAATAGAGAATGGAGATGAGACATAATGGAAGATTAAGTGAGAGATGAAGATCCCATAGATTCCTACAAAACCAGGATTACGGAAGATACGTCATTAAAGCTACCACCCGGCTGAGGTCCTCCCCGGCCAAGCTGATGTCCGGTATTGTCGTCGCTCAGACGGCAGTACTGATGAAGAACTGCAGTCCACTGACTGATGAAAATCCCCAGAAATATTCTGATGAAGCTATGCTAACTCACCAATTGATGGGCCTTCGCCTAGCCTGACGGACTCGAGGGACCGACAAATCAAGGGACAGATTAAGCGGCTTTAACAGCTCGAGCTTACTGATGAGGAAGCATAAAAGACTAAAAGATCTAAATGGGCCCAGCTGTGTGGCGCCGAGAGCCCAACAAGACCCATATGCGGAAGCTGCCGCCGAGAAGCCTACTGCCTCCGAATAAGGCACGCCGGGAGCTCATCAATCGTGCGCCGAGATGACCATGCCGATAGGGGGAAGGTGGTGTTATAAAAACCCCCTTCCTCTCGAGATAAAGAAGGGGGAACAAAGGGAAGAAAAAAAAAAGAAGAGAGATAGAAAAACCAGGAGAGATCCCACTGAAAAGAAAGAAGAAGAGAAGGAGAAGAAGAAAGCTCCAGGTGGGCTGCTCGGGGGAGGGAGTGGAGTCAATGCTCCACCCTCCCCCCCCCATGTTTATTTTCTTCTTTTATTTTCCTCCATATGTAATAGTCTATGTCCTCATGCTTTGATTATTCATATGATGACCGAGAATTCTTTTCTTGCCTGCCTCCGTTCCTCCCCTCTGCCTGTTTCTCGGCTTCAGCCTTGCAGTTGATGTAAGTGGAGATAATGAGATGAAATGAAATGTCACAGTTGCCGTGCCGGATATTAGGCAACCGAAGCTCTGCCCTCTGTCTTTCTATGTATATATCTTTTATCTGAATGACCAATAGTCCAGACGCTTCGGGTTTCAGAGTCGTTTCTATGAGTCTGTTCTTCGAAGAGGAATGAAGATAGGGCCCCTACCCCCATCTAATGGGTTATTGGGTTCTGTTTTCTTCTCCCCTCCTGTCTCAATGGCAGATCCCCCACATACATTCGAGTTTTCCTTCGAGGCCCCTCCTTTATGCCGTTCAAGAACCAGATACATCAATCTCTCGGTGCCCTGAACTGCTGGTTATGAGATATGTGCTTAATCTGCAGATGAATGCAACCCCACGAGGTTCTGATAAGTGATGACCTCGACTCCTGGGTCCTCCATTTTGACTCTTGAATGATTAGGGCCTAGAATTCTAGTGCCGAGGGTTGTGTCATTCCTCCATCGCTGGTTTGTTTCCTCGATGCCATTGGGCTTGTCCAGGTGATCAGAGACAGTCATCTCTTGATCTCCTCAGACGGCTGGCGGCAAACAGATAAAAATCTTCACAGGACGTTGTGAGAGGGTCTTATTTCATCTACTGACTTCGCCTTCCAATTCCCTTGGTATCCCTCCAGCAGAAACCTTCACGTAATCCCCTTCTGCACTCCAAATCCTGCCTCAATCCAAGCCAAAAATCCCAGAAATCTCTAGAACAGAGTATCGTAATCAAGCCATAAACCCTTTCTGGTCTTGAGCCCTTTCACCTTCCCGGCGCAGGCGTTGGGTAAATGGTTCCCGGCGCGGCCGTTGCCACGCTGAGAGCTATGCGGCCGAGAGGGTTTCCCCCCTTTTTCCCTTCAGCATGTTGATAAAACCCTCAATCCTGTTCACTGTCCAAGAAGACCCCTTTGCAATACAGCCTTCCCGGCCCGGGGGCTTCCCGGCGCCAGGTTCCCGGCGTGGTGACGAGCGCGCCGAGAACCCCTGCGCCGAGAACCCCCCTTGGTCAATAAAAGACACGCCGAGAACCCCCCTTGGCCAATAAAAGCCACGCCGAGAGCTCCCCCCGGCCAATAAAACCCACGTCGAGGCTCCTTCTTTGGCCAATAAAACCCAGGCCAAGATCCACCTTCGCACCATCACCCCCCAATCCCTTTAATCTCTCCACACATCTGTCTAGAGGATGTTCAGAGACCATCACATACGCCCCGAGGAGATACAGCAATGGGGAGGACCTCCCCTACATCTCTTAGTCCCGATCCGGATTTCTCTGCAGCCTTATGAACCTAAAGAGCCATGTCATTACATGTGCTCTGATGGGTTCCAAGAGAACATCAATCGATGATATGAATGCAAGCAATATCCCCCGCGGCCTGGCGCCGTTCTCCTTTGGTTGTCGTCCCGGCTTCCCGTGGATGATGGCCTATCTTTTCTTGGCATAGTCCAAGTTAATGGGACATGCTGTCGAAATTCGTACATACCTCATCAGATAGCTATGGTATTCCGCCCTAACCCCGTTGGCCCACGGAGTTCTGCCCTTGCATGTTCTCTGATGGTCTTCTGAAGGGGAATATTAATAAGACATCGCGCCTGCACAGGGTGTGTCATGCTGCACCGGTCCTTATCCAGATTCCGGGTTAGATATAGCCGACCTTTTTATGGATCCCACCCTGCCGCTGCATGGGTGGTTTCCTATCCCCAGCTGGCATAGTTCAAGGTAATGGGGACATGCCGCTGGATTTGCTCTGCATTTGATGTATCCTTGCTTCACTCAGGCCATTTAACGCCCTGCTGATGAAGCAACCGTTTCTCTCGTTTGAGTCTTATTTTTGCCGCTACCTTCCTCCTATTTTTGGCGTTTAATCAAGGGTTGTCCTTCTTAGGAAGGACGTAATTAACGTCATAGCCTTTATGGTATGACGGACTTCGGGTCCCGACTCGAACTTCACCATCGACTGATTAAAAGTCAGATCGAGCGCACAATAAAATTGTCACCCCGGTGACTGGCACGCCAATAAATCAATAAATAATCCACATATACTCATATACCTAGAAAAAAGAAGAAGAACGAGAAAGCGCATTCCACAGGGTTGTAGGGAGACGATGTCCTCCAGTCGATTTTGTATTTGTTGGCCAGCCGATAAACCTTCTGGTTCCTAAAATGTCTGCAATTATCAGAGATGATTCGGCTGGGGATCCCGAACCGAAATATTACATTCTGCCGGAAGAATCTTGCAACTAGTTCTCCCGTCACATCTCTTAGTGCTACTGCCTCCGCCCATCTGGAGAAGTAGTCTGTAGCTGCTAAGATGTATCTGCACCCTGATGAAGATGCTGGTAGCGGCCCTACTACGTCCGTGCCCCACTGAGCAAACAGCCAGCTTGGTAGGGTGGGATGCAATGGCACTGGAGGTCTTCTTTCCACATTAGCGTGTTCTTGACACTTCTGACAAGCTTTGGCAAACCTGCAACAATCGTCAAATATAGTGGGCCAATAGTAACCCAGTTTCTTTATCTCAATTTTCATCTTCAGGCCAGCCTGGTGTGCTCCAGCTGATCCTGCATGGACCTCCTGCATCACCTGTCCTGCTTCTGCTGAAGACAAGCAACGGAGTAGGACTTTCCTTCGGGCGTCTGCCATAATTCGGAACAAGGTCCCGCTTCTCATCTCGTAAGAATCCTTGATCCTCAAGAGCTTCATTCTCTGTTCCTTTTCTTTTGGAAGTTGCTGGTGTTGAAACCAGCGTAGGAGATGCTCTCGCCAATCAGGCTGCTGAACCCCTTCGATGACTGCTACTTCCATCTCTTGTTCGTCGGCCAGGACCTCTGTTACGCTGGGGACCTGTCGGCGGTTGATCACTGTTATATTCAGGCTTGTGTCTGGCGAGACCGCCAATGAACTGGCCAGCTTAGCGAGGGCATCTGCCTGAGCATTGCGGCCTCGATTGATGTGCTTGATGCTGATGAAGTAAAATCTTGACATCAGGCAAGTTGCCAACTGGTGATAGGGGAGGAGCTCTTACTTTCGCACATCAAACTCTCCTTCCAGCTGTTTTATAACTAGCATGGAGTCTCCAAATGCTTCCAGCATCTAAATTCCCATGGACAGAGCAATTTGCAACCCGATTATTAGGGCTTCATATTCCGCTTCATTGTTGGTGCATTGTTTGTTTATGGAGCAGGATGTATGTACCACTTCTCCTTCTGGAGATTTCAGGACTATGCATGCTCCTGCCCTAACTCTGGCTGATCCAGTGGCAGAGGCGTCAATTCTGGAAGCGCCATCAAAGTATAGCTACCATAGGGAGGGCTGTACTTGCACGGCTTCCAGGGTTTCATCTTCAGGAAGCTCCGGCTCCAACGGGCAATCCCCGGGCACTGGGTGCTCAGTGAAGAAATCTGCAATAGCTTGGCCCTTGACGGCCTTGCGCGGCACGTAGGAGATATCAAACTCCATAAGGATTATCGCCCATTTGCCCAGGCGGCCTTTGAGTGCCGGTTGAGACATGATGTACTTCAGGGGATCCTCTTTGGACACCAAGCTGATTTCATGCGACAACATATAGTGTCGAAGCTTCTTAACTGCGAAGACCAGCGCCAAACAGATCTTCTCGATATAAGTATATTTCTCTTCAGTTCTGACCAGTCTCCGACTGAGGTAATAGAGGGCTTGCTCTTTCCCTTCTTCATTATTCTGGGCCAGCATTGCCCCCAGAGAATTATGTGTAGCTGCTATATACAGTATCAATGGTCGTCCTTTCACCGGTGCGCCCAGCACTGGAGGAGTTTTCAGATAGTCTTTTAGCTTGTCAAAGGCCGTCTGGCAATCTTCATCCCAATAAAAGGGAACCTCTTTCATCATTAGCTTGTGAAAAGGCTGGCATCGCCCTGACAAATTGGAAATGAACCGCCAGATATAAGCTAAGCGGCCCTATAGTGATCTCAGCTCGGAGATGTTCCTTGGCAGAGGTAACTCCTGAATTGCTTTGATCTTTGCGGGGTCTATCTCGATTCCCCGATATCGGACAATGAAGCCCAAGAATTTTCCGCTCGACACTCCGAACGCACATTTCATGGGATTCATCTTCAGCTCATGCTGCCTCAGCCTCTGAAAAACAATCCGGAGGTCTTGCAGATGATCTTCTTTTCTTTTGGTTTTGACCACCAGGTCATCTATGTAGCATTTGACCTTGTGGTAAAGCAACTCATCAAAGATCTTGGTCATTGCGCGCTGATAGGTTGCGCCAGCATTCTTCAGTCCGAACGGCATTCTCTTGTAATGATAAATGCCTTTAGGGGTTCGGAAAGCAGTATGGACTCGGTCATGCTCCGCGATCCAAATCTTATTGTAGCCGGACGATCCATCCATGAATGATAGGGCCTCATGGCCGGTTGTAGCATCAATCATGACCTCGGTTATTGGCACCGGAAAGTCATCCTTGGGGCAGGCTTTATTTAGATCCCGGAAGTCGACGCATATCCGGATCTATCCATTCTTCTTTTTCACGAGGACGATGTTTGCCAGCCACGTGGTGTACTGGTTTTCTTCAATAAATCCCACGTCAATGAGCTTGTCGACTTCAGCACAAATTTAGGGTGATGAGCTCCGGCCTCATGCGCCGCGGTGGTTGCTTTACCGGTTCGGCCTCAGGGCTGATTGTTAGCTCATGTTGTGAGACAGCGGGGCTTAGACCTAGCATCTCTTTGTAAGTCCAGGCGAAGCAATCCCTGTATTCTAGCAGCAGCTAGATGTACAGCTCCCGTTCTTCTGGGGATAGTTGGGCGCTGAGGAAGGTAGGCCTAGGGTCCTCCTCATTTCCCAAGCTGACTTCTATCAGTTCATCGACTGTGGCCTGGCCTCCGTCTTCTATTTCCGGAGGTGCCGGTTGGAGGTCAACGAAGTCTGGAATACCATCTTGAGGGTCGAGTACTTCGACTTCCTTGTCAGACACTACCAGAGCTTCTTGAGGTTTCTTTGTTTCTTGTGCTAGCGGCTGGGTGGATTGTTCTATTAATAAATCCATTGCCGTTGCAACTCCCAAGGGCGAGAGAGCAGACTTAGTATTTGTAGATGGGGTTGCAACCATGACAGGCTGGTAGTTGTTTATTGCCGGGCTTGTACAACATCCCGGTTTTGTAGCAGAAGTTGAGGAAGTCTCACCTTCTGGGACAGTTGTGTCTTCCGCAGAAGTGGCTTTTTCTTTCCTGGTAGCTGGCTCCCCTTGATTGGAGTTGACCAAGGCTTCCCTGATTGGCAGAAAGGGTGTTGAAGTTGTCATTAGTAGGACCCCTATGGAGGGAGAGGCTCCTGCTTCTTGACTGTCTTCGGCTTCGCTGCTGCTAGCCGTATCAAATTCGGCTTGAAGGGTCGCTTCTTCAGGATGAACTTGCTCCCAGCATCAGCAAGGGGCCGAGGTTTCTACTTCTTGACTTCCGGACCGAGCCAGTTCAAGATATTCGGATTCCACCGGATACTCATCAAAGGTTGCCCCCAGAGGGCTATCTTCAGTAGGATAGAAGGCGGAGATCGTATCCACCTCGTACCGCCCACTGTAATAATATTCCTCCATGGTGAAGCCCAACCCTGGATGTTGAGAGACGCGTCTCATTTCCTTATCCAGATTTGCAGGATACCACATCTTCTGGAACGCTTCTTTGCGCTTTTGGGACTGATCGGGAGGAATGTGTTGCTTCTGAAACATCTTGGCCATCCGATCAGTTGTAAATGCCAGGCCTTGAACAGGAACTGGCAGGTTGCTTAGATCTTCGGGGAGGCTGCAGTCTGTGTCTTCCCGAGTAGGATGCTCCTCAGCTGTATAGAACAAGCTGCCGGGCCCATCTTTTTGTGTCACCTCCCAAGCATTGAAAGGTTCTGATGTGACACAATGATGCAAAGGCAGCAAATGACAATGATCCCTTGGACTTAATTCGCAATAACAATCACAAGAGTCGAGAGCAACTCGAGAGTCGCCGTTACACCGCGCACACCCGCTTCCCGTGGTGACTCGGTGATGCCGAGTCGAGGTAGTGGAGAAAGCCCCTGGCTGGCTAGAGGGCCAGCACCACTTAGGTTGACCCTCCCGAAGGTATGAAGCCCACAAACGAGGGCGGCCGGGTGCCTTGGGGGCACTAGGTCACTCACTCACTATGGCCACAGTGACCACACAAGAGTTAGTGGCTCCGGGAACGGGCGCTCTCTCACCGACCAGCGAACAAGCTTTACGGATATGAAATGAACAGAAATAACTGGAGCAAGGGCAGGAGCTCACCTGGTTGGTTTGAAGAAACCAACCCCGATCGGAGACGAGGGCGAGCGGGGAAGTGTGGTTCCCGCACACTGCGCCGGTGAAGCTTCAATCCTGTTTTGAATGATTACAATCACTACACCTCGCGCAGGAGGGTGAACTTAGAGTGGGGACAATTAAGTACACTCAAACACTACCTCCACGCAGGGAGGGGCGGTAAGCCGGCCAGGCGGGAGAGGGAGATTCGCCGGAGGACACGCCGGTGTAGCCGAAATGGAAGCTCCCTGCTTGCTGTGATGGCTGACTGCCAGTCGCTGTAGAGGCCGTAGATCATGTTCTAGAATTTCTCTGAAGACGAGACCAGCTGGGAAATCTTCGTATCTAGAACCAGGATGCTTCAGAATTTTCTCAATTTCTTCGGCTGTAGTGGCTGGTCTGGGTCGAGCTTCGAACAAGGTGGCAGTTTCTGGCCGTAACAGCTACCTGACACAAACAGTGACTTGCAGAAGTTGTCCCGGCCGCTCCCGGGCACCAAATCTTGAACCGTCAAAGTTTCTGGAACTGTGGACAGACCCTCTTCACGGGAAAACTGGTGGGGAATCTGTCTGAGGTCGGGGTGGACTGGGGGACGCCGATGAGTGGCAGCAGGTCGCTGCAGGTTGTGGGAGATAGACCCGACCAGTCGGGGGAGAAAAACCAAAACTCTGACCTCCAGACGCCGAAAGCACTTCTGCTTCTTGATCCAGAAAGAGGACAGGTGGAGGAAGATATTTGTAGAAGGACTCATGGCTTGAATCTTCCACCGTCGGCCGTGGTGCACCTTCGAACCGGGTTCAGGAACTCTGCTGAGGGAGCTCTGCGCAGTCGGGGGAGATTGGCTCTCCCGGACAGCCCCGAACTCGGAACGGGATGGAATCACATCGCCTGCGAAGAGGACTGGTCGCCCTTTCCAGAAAGGTATGGTACGCCCCCAAATGTCGCCATGTGAACTCGGGGAAGCTTCTGCAAGACGAGTCTTTATCTGCCACCTGCAGACTTGGCCAATTGAAAGGGATGGTGGTGGAGCTAGGCTAAAGGGAATGGAGATTTAGCAATGGTGGGAAGGCTGGTGGTGATGGTAGATGGGGGTGGGATGTTTGGGGATGATGAGTGGGGTGGAGCAGGGGATGTGGAGTTCCAAGAGGGTGGAGGGGAGGGGTGAGGGTCGCAGCTATGAGAGGGGGATGGAGGGGTCGGCCAAGGCTAGGGGGTGAATAGATGGGGAGGGCTGGTGCGCAAGTTGTGGTGGGATAGGGGTTTGATGGCCTTGGGGATATGAATGGATGTGTGGGGGAGTGGAATGGTTGCTAGGGAAGAGGGAAGGTTGCCTTAGAGGTTGAGAAATTGTATGGGGAATGGGAAGGGTTGCCTAGGGTGGAGGAGGTATAGAAGGGAGTTATGGGCCTTGGGAAGATGAAGGGGTGGAGTGTTGAGGTGGCAGCTGAGGTGGCAAGGGGGAGGGGAGGTGAAGGGCCAGGTTTGCCCAAGGGAGGGGAGAAGAGAGAGAGTGGGGTTCGCCCCCTAGAGAGAGAGAAAGAGAGAGAGCTAGTGAGAGAGCGAGAGAGAGAGCTAGAGAGAGGGGGTGTAAACACGCTATTCCTGACGTCTCCTGAGAAAGTCTCATATCACTATACAACGCCCCGCGACGGCTTACACGTTTTGAATCACTTGAGTGCTTCCTTTCCTTAAGTCTTCTTCCGCCCTTTTCGGCATCCGGAATCGTCTCGTCACGGCATTCGGACGGCATCAACACCAGTCAGACGCATCATGAGGTTCCGGAATCAGGAAGGCTGCTTGCCAGGCAGCCGCCAACGCCTAAACCGAGGACCCGGGTGGGCCTTAATGGGGGCGTCCAGGCCCCTGGACGCCCCCATTCTTTTACTTTATTTTTCAGACCCAAAACACAAATAAAAAATAATAAATTAATGGAGGCGTCCAGGCCCCTGGACGCCTCCATAAAAACAAATATAAAAAATATAAAATGCCAGTTGGCATAAAAGACAAAACCAAATAAAAAATAATAAATTAATGGAGGCGTCCAGGCCTTTGGACGCCTCTATAAAAATAAAAATAAAAAATATATAAAGCCAGCTTTGGCATAAAAAGACAAAATAAAAATAATAAAAAATATTAATGGAGGCGTCCAGGCCCCTGGACGCCTCCATCAACTCCTCACGGGCGCCGCCACCGAACGACAGTTTGTCGTCTGTGAAAAAAGCCAAATTATGGAGACGTCCAGCTACCTGGACGCGCCCATTTCTGAATCACGAGGCGCCGCTCACAAAATCACGCGTTGTGCCAAACCGCGTGCGGCCGTCGTCGGTTTTCGGTGGACCTGTTGGAGGCGTCCGGGGCCCTGGACGCCTCCACAAAAATATTCCGAAAAAATTAATAAAAATAGAATAAAATATTAGTTCGGCCCTGATGGAGGTGTCCAGGGTCCTGGACACCTCCACCCTCCGGAGCCCTATAAATAGAGGCCCACCCCCTCAGTTCTAGAAGAGCTTCGAAGAGATCCGATAGGCTGCCGGAGCCCAGAGGCTACCAGAGTCATTTTCTAACCCGTGGGGTCTTTTGTAGGTGGAGGTTCTGCCGGCTTCTCGGGTGCCCACGCTCGCGAGAGGAAGGTCGTCTTCATCCACCGCGCTTCCACGCCATCCCTACGCTGCCGGAGCTCCGCCGGATTTCACCATCGGCACATCCAATAAGCCAATCCTTTCCTTTTCTTCTTAGTTCTTTTGCATTCATCATCTCGCATCATCTATCCCCCTTCATAAGGGCGCCTCTTCTTATATACTTCTTGCATCCATCATCTCATTTTCCTCCTACTCGAGTCCGAGAGGGGTTTAAAAGATAACACCAACCAGGTGTGTGTCTTGCCATCATTTCGTTATTTTTATCGCAAGGATTTGAATACTACACCTTCATCTTTCTAATCCACTCGTTACTTGTTTGTCGTTGTTTTGCAAGGGTACTCAAGGAAAGCCCTCTCCGTCGACCGGCCAAAGGGGGAGGAAGAAGCAACCCGCCATCTCCCGCTCTTGAGGTAGGCGCGATCACTTTCTTATTTTGGGGTCTTTCGGCCCCTGGCGATCACATCTTGTTCTCGAGGCCGCGGCGAGTCACTTCCCCAATGGCCGTTTAAATTTCCGTTCTTATACTCTCTTTATATTCTGTTATATTCTGCTCATATTCTCGAGGCCGCGGCGAGTCACTTCCCCAATGGCCGTTTAAATTCCCGTTCTTATATGTTATATTCTTATCTATTCATATTCTCGAGGCCGCGGCGAGTCACTTCCCCAATGGCCGTTTAAATTCTCGTTCTTATATCTTATATTCTTATCTATTCATGTTCTCGAGGCCGCGGCGAGTCACTTCCCCAATGGCCGTTTAAATTCCCGCTCTTTATATTCTCCTTATATTCTGTTATATTCTTATCTGCTCATATTCTCGAGGCCGCGGCGAGTCACTTCCCCAATGGCCGTTTCAATTCTTGCTATTTAATTTCTGCACCATTCCCGTCCCCCCGAGGTCGCGGCGAGTCACTTCCCGCTATGGCCGTTTAACCCCCATATCTTGCTATATCACATTTGTCCCGCTCGCCCCGCCGGAGCAATCTCCCGTGGTGGCCCCTTCTCTTTTCTCTTATTTCTGTGTTGCAGCAAACAAAAAGAAGGAGCCCGCGCGCTCCGCGTCCTCTTCGCACCCCGAACCGCGTGACGTCGCTCACAGATTGGCGATCACGGTGGGACCTCTACTGCTTCCTTTCGGCTACCCTTGCAAGTTCGGCACCATCCGTGCCTCTCCACCTTGGCGCCCGCGCGCGCCCCCGTTGTGCTCACGGCAGCACTGTCAGTTTTGATTGGTTGTTTGTTTATTATATGTCTGTTATTTCTGTTGTTTTCCCACTCCATATCTCTGTCAGCATTTCATTGCATGCATCCATCCCTCTTTTCTATCCTTTTTTCATTTTTTTTGAGGATCACCCTTTCCCGGTGAAGGAAGGACTCTCCGTTTGAGAATTCCTCTCAACGGACTAGAATCTCCTCCACTGGGACCTCCGTAAGTCCCCGACATCGAAGAATCTCCTCTTCGTTCACTGGGCTGGTTGTACCATTGAAGTTCCCCGAAGTTAGTCATTTCATTCGTGGTGAGACGAGAGACCCTAGCTGACACGGCGGTGAAACAAAAATAAACTAGGGTCCCCATTTTGTGTGAACTTCGGATCTCGCTAAAAACACAAAAAAATCATCAAAATCAAAACACAAAAAAAGGCGTAAAGGCATCCACTTGTTTGATAATCTCTGCTACCTGCTTGCTAGTGTATGTTTTTGCGTTCTGGGAAAACTGTGAGCATGGCTCACGAGTCTTTTGAGGAAAACCACCCTAGTCGTGGTTTGTCAGCCGACCCGCGAGTCTATGCTATGGACTCGGGTCCTTCTCATGAGCTCTCGCATGAGGTGCAGGTTATTGCCGGGGACACGTCCCCACCACAGGATATCTCTTCCTTACTGGGCGTCCTCGCCAACACGGAGCTTACCTCTGAACAGCTCCGGGCCTTCCAGGCCATTCTGAAGGGGAAATCTGTTTCCCCCACGCCCCAGGAATCAACTCCGGCCATCGCACCTCTCCAAGAGTCCGTGCAGGCCATTCCATCTCCTTCGTTGGCACAAGCCATCCAGTCTCCCTCGCTTCAAGGACAAGCGAGCCAACAACCACCCTCATTCCAGTTCCCGTCACAATCTCAAACTCCCGTTGTTCCCCACACACCGCTTCAGCCAGGGCCAACTGTCGGCGGTCCGACAGCTCCCTCTCATTCCGGGTTCCCCCCTCAAGTCTCCGGGAGACAGTTTCTCCCCCAGTGGCAAGTGCCACCTTCACCTCCAGAGGAGCTCGCCCAATCGCTCCTCAATAGGTTCAATCGCATGGACGAGCAGTTTCAAAATCTGAGAAGGATGGTGGACGTGAAAGCCACCCCGGAGGTTGCTTTGCCAATCCTTCCCGTCATTCATCTTCCTCCCTCCGAAATGCCCACGTACCGCAGATACAATGGTACCGGCAACCCCTTCATTCACCTCAAGGATTTCATGTATGAATCCTCCTATTGGCAAAACGATCAGAGGTCCCTGGCATACCTCTTTCGGAGATCATTGGATGGTCCCGCGCTTGAGTGGTTCTATTCCTTGGAGCCCCGCGAGGCCGAGAATTTTGAAATAGTCCAGAGAAGGTTCTTGCAGAAATATAGGGATAGGGTCGGTCCCTCACTCTCCATTACCGACCTAGTGGCCGAAAAGATGAAGCCCGATGAGGATTTTGTCCGCTATGCTGATAGATGGAGGTCTCTGGCGGAAAGAATAAGGGATACCCTCTCTGAGCCCGAACAAGTGAAGATGATTGTGTCTAATGCAACCCCACAGTTCAGACACGTCCTGGCCATGAATAAACTTACTACAATGGAGGAACTCTATGAAAGGGCCCGATACATCCAAACCCAGTTAAAAGACTCCCCCATTATGAACATGTTTGAGTCGTCGAAGCCCAAAGTGGTCAGAAAGACAGGCGCTGGTGTCCCGGGCGGAGCCACAGAAGGGGTCGTGACAAATGAGCAAGTGGGTGCGGTCAACAATGCCAACTATGCAGTCAACCCAAGGCCTCCACAAATGCCCCGACTTCCCCTCCAACCAGGTCCTTTCCCTCTTCGTCCTCCACCCCAAAATAATCCACCCCAGGATAATATGCCTCCATTACGTCAACCCCAGCAACAACAACCACAACCTCAGCAACAACAACCACCGCTTCAGTACAACCAAGTTCCACCCCCGGGGAACTATGGTCCCCAACAGCAACAAAGGAGGCCGCTCGGTCCCAAGAGAGCCTACTATCCACCATTGCCAGAAACCTTAGCAGACATTTTTAATGCCCTCATGGCATCAAACCAACTCGCCCTACCCAGAGAAAGGCCCGTGTGGCCCCCAAATGTTGATACCTCCAAATACTGCGTCTACCACAGGCAGCCAGGACACACAGTAGATTACTGCTTCCATTTCAAAGATTACATCCACGATATGAATGATGAACATCAAATAGATTGGGATGAAATGAGACGATACGTCGCCGCTCTTAAGGCTAGGAGACCTCCTCATAGGCCACAGCAGCAGTTACAACAGCAGCAGCAGCAGCAACCACAACAACAACAACAGCCTCAGCAGGCCCCACAACAACAGCCCGACATGGGCATAATCCAGAATCCATTACCGGAGCACCAACAGCCCAATCATCAGGTTAACCCCATCTCCTCCTTCCCGGAAGTCGGGAGAGAGCAGGTGTGGCACCAGGAAAGTACCTCTATTCTTTCTTCCTCCAACCCCATCGTCATGCAACCCCCTCGCCTTGCCCGGGTAGCACCTCTCTCTCATCAACCCGCGTCAGTATCGCCTTCACCATTCCCACTACCATTACGCCCTCTCATCCGTACCCCGATCCCTATCAACCGACACTCTCCACTACGCCTTCACACCCTCTCATCTTCTCCCACTCCCCCACTTTACCATCCACCTCTACCACATTTACCCCTACGCCTTCTAAACCCCTTATCATCCGTCAACCATACATAACCCCGTCTTTCTCCACCGTATCACCACTAATGCCTTCAAAACCACTCATTACCCATCACCCACCTCAAAATCATTGCCCACTTCAAGCCCTACCCACTTCTACTTCGTCTCCACCTCCACCTTCCAGACCCCTTATCCTTCATAATCCGCGCGATATCCCCTCTACCTCCACCATGCCTCCACCTAACAAACCCCTCATCAGAATCCCTGCTCCCGTCATCACCCCTGCTTCATCAACCATTCCTCCACCACTACCCCTCAAACCTCTGTTAAAACCCACTGCTACCCCCACAGAGGTACAAAAGCCGCAGGCAATGGTGCTCCGGAGTGGAAGGATTTTCCACAGGGTTTTCCCCCACAACAGTCAGAATCCTGAGCAATCTCAGCCAGAGAAGGATGATGGAGAACAACCAGAAAGAGCTATCCCTGGAACACAGTATGATCTATTGAAACACTTGGACAAGACGCCTGCTCGGATCTCCATCCTGGAGCTTCTTCAAAGATCCACATCCCACCAGGCAGCCTTAATGGAGTACCTTCAAAGGGTCATGGTGAATGAGGACCTCCCGTGGAGAAGATTTCGACCGTCCTGACCCCAACGGACACACAACCGGCCATCATGTTCCACAACTACGAGCTCGCTCCCAAGGAAGCTCGGAAATATGCATTGTGCATTTCAATAAAAATCAATGGGGTATCCATAAACCCGTGTCTTGTGGACACGGGTGCGTCCATAAATGTGATCTCCATGAGCACTCTTCAGTTGTGTGGGATCGACGAGGAACAAATAAGACCTTCCTCGATCACGGTCACGGCCTATGACAATAGCAAAAGGCCGCCGCAGGGGATGATTATTCTGAAGGCAGAACTAGGCCCCATGTCAATTCCCACGGAATTCCATGTCCTCGACATGGACCCCACATTCAAGGCTATACTGGGTCGCCCTTACATCGAAGCCATGGACGCTGTGCCTTCCACCAACCATCAGTGCATGAAGTTTCCTTACAATGGGAGAATTATTAAAGTGGTCAGTACACCTGTCCTTCACACAGTGGATGCTATCAACACCTCTCTGCCCTCTGTTTGGCCGTCTCATCGGCCCATATTGTCACTACTGGATGTACGTGATTCATCTCACGTTCCACTAGCACCAAAGGAGCCGGTCAGGACAACCGCAACATCATGTCTCCCTTTTCACTCCAAAGGTTGGGAGATTATGAGGAACATCGGCTATCAACAGGGTAAAGGTCTGGGCGCACAATTACAGGGTATGCTCAAACCGCCAAAGGAAATTAGGCCGAACCGTAGGTTTGGCCTAGGCTTCAAAGGACCGTTCAGGGCGGATTGGAAGCCCCTCACATGGACTCTATCAAACCACTTCAACAGAGGGCCCGTTGTTCAGATGGGAGATTACCCACGAGAAGCATATGGGGGATCACATGCTGTATATTTGGCTGAAAAATGTCCGAGGATCACCAAAAGAGGCAAGATCAAAGATCCGGAATGCGAGTGGAACAAATGGTTCGACATACGGGACATTTCCGTTGCACTGGAAAGGATGTTCTCGTCTCCGCAACTTGAAGGACCGCCATTGATCTCCGAATACCAGAGAATATTACCACTCTTGCCAAGGTTCCAAACTATCCTCGTCCTCGCCAGAAGGACTCTGTCATCGACGGATCTTCATCCGTCCTCAACATTGCCATCGACGGCTCATTAGCCGCCATCTTCTCCATCCACTCGTCTCAGCCTTTGCTGATATCTTCTTCCTGGGCCAGACAATTGTCTGATGATCTTCCCAGATCCCCTTCTCTGTTTACATACCTACGCGGGCTTTTCAACCCGCGCCAGGTCTTCAACCATGATCTGCTCTATGAGCCTCACAATCCTCTAGCCATAACCACTTTTCTCTCTCCTCCAATCTCTTTTCACTGCTTTGTCATTAAAAATGAAAACGAAAAAAAAACGTCAATTTTCAAACTCCCCAACAACACATCTTCGTTGAGGAAACCTCCTACATCTCCCACGGGTGCGTACCGCCTTGCGGACCACCCGTCCAAGGTCCGATGAGCGACCTTTTCTACCCCTCCTCTGAGGGGTCTTCTCCTGTACATTCTACACCATCCTCTTCGTCTTCCTCTTCTTCTGTAAATATTGTCAGTCAATCTAGGAATGATAGGCCAAGGGTAGTACCTAGGAAGAAATCCAAGGGTAGGCAGATCCCTCGTCGATTCCTTCTGGATTTAGCCGCCAGGTGTCAAGCCCTCCTTGCCATCCCCCAGTTGCTAGAAAATCCCATCCGGCTACCGAAATAGAATGTGAGGGCGACTGTGCATTTGATGAAGGGTATGGAGTCTACGAGATCACGGATGAAGAATGCCCCACTGAAGATGAGGGTGAAGAATATGAGGATGCGGCGGGCGCATACGCTAGTGGAATAAGGAGATTCGACGAGCCGTCAACCGCCGTAGAAGAATCCACCAAAGAAGTCAACTTGGGAACTGAGGAAGACCCTAGGATCATCCTCATAAGTGACAACCTACCACCCTCTGAAGAAGAGGCATTAATTGAGGTTCTCAAGGAATATAAGGACACGTTTGCATGGAGCTACGAGGATATGCCGGGTCTGGATTCAACCTTGGTCGAACACCGTTTAACCCTAAAACCAGGGTCCGTCTCGGTAAAACAAAGGTTAAGGCGTTTCCACCCTCAAATGGCTTTGAAAATGAAAGAAGAGGTCGATAAGCTCCACAAAGCCAGGTTCATTAGAGTCGTTCTTTATCCTCAATGGGTGGCGAACATTGTCCCGGTCATGAAGAAAGATGGGAAAGTCAGGATTTGCATCGACTTCCGGGACCTTAACCGCGCGTGTCCAAAGGATGATTTTCCCTTGCCTCACATTGATGTGTTGATCGATAACACGGCAGGCTACGAAACCCTCTCATTCATGGATGGATTTTCAGGATACAATCAAATTCGTTTGGCAGAAGAGGATCAGGAAAAGACGTCATTCACTACCCCTTGGGGAACATATTGTTACGTGGTCATGCCGTTCGGATTAAAGAATGCTGGAGCTACTTACCAAAGAGCGATGATGGCCATATTTCATGACATGATGCACATATATCTGGAAGTGTATGTGGATGACTTATTGGTAAAATCAAGGACCAGGATGGAACATCCAGAAGTTTTGGCTAAGGTCTTGCAGAGGTCAAGGGAGTTCCAACTGAAAATGAACCCGAAGAAGTGTGTGTTTGGTGTGTCGTCAGGTAAATTGCTGGGGTTCATTGTGAGCAAAAGAGGGATCGAGATAGATCCCGACAAAGCTAAGGCTATCAGGGATATGCCGCCTCCCAAGAATTTGAGGGAAGTCCGAGGTTTAATCGGGAGGTTGCAGTTTATTCGTCGGTTTGTGTCTCAACATTCACAAAGGTGTAGACCTCTCTACGAGTTGACCAAGCCAGGAGTAGAATTCCACTGGAATTCTAAATGTCAGAAAGCTTTTGAAGGGTTGAAGGAATATCTGGCTAGTCCACCCGTTCTCATTCCACCCAAACCAGAAAAACCTCTGATCCTTTACGTCTCAGTCTTGGATGACTCCGTGGGAGCCGTCCTCGCACAAGCTGATGAAGAAGGCAAGGAACGGGCAACCTATTACTTGTCCAAACTTCTCAATCCCTGTGAGCAGAAGTACACCGTCATGGAGAAAACCTGTGCTGCCCTCGTTTGGGTAGTGCAGAAATTGAAGCACTACTTCTTGGCTCATGAGGTCCACTTGATTGCTCGAATGAATCCTATCAAATTCCTTCTGGAGAAAGCCGTCCTTACGGATAGGCTAGCACGCTGGCAAAGTTTTCTCTCTCAGTTCGACATCACCTACATCCAGCAAAAGGCGATTAAAGGCTATGCCATAGCCGAGCATCTCGCTCACCATCCTCTTCCCAAGTTCGATCCCGTCCAATCAGAGTTTCCAGATGAGGAACTAATGTCCGTCAACCAATCAGATGAGCCAATGTGGACACTATATTTTGATGGAGCTCTGAATTCTCAAGGGAGAGGAATCGGCATCGCCCTCCTGTCGCCTGAAGGCCTCACATTCCCATTGGCATACCAACTCAAATTTCCAGTCACCAACAATATAGCCGAATATGAAGCTCTTCTAGCTGGCCTAGAACTCGCTCATTCTTTTCGTATCACTGAGTTGCGAGTCGTAGGTGATAGTCAACTCATCCTTCGCCAGGTGCTCACTAAATATCGCACTCGCGATCCCAAACTCAAGCCATACCAAGAACTCACTGCTGCCTTTGCCAAACTGTTCGCCAAACTGATCTTTGTTCATGTCCCTCGTCATCAGAATATTCTCGCCGATGCCCTCGCCTCGTTGGCATCATCCATAAGGTTCCCTCTAGGAAGATGGTTTAAGTCCATTTCCATCTACAAACTTCACGCCCCTGCAATCGATGATGCTTCCTACGTAAATATCAAAGACAGGATAGCAAGAAAGATCCTGCAGGAAGATATCCTTGAGAAGAGGGAGATCATGTTGGCAGAGGTTGAAGAAGAACTGGCTGATGAAGAGAAACCATGGTTCTATGAAATTGTCAAATACTGCCAAGATCAGTCTTATCCTGAAGGGGCCACCACAGAGGACAAGAAAGCCATAAGAAGGGTGGCTCAGAAATATACTTTGGTTGGAGGTCTACTCTATAGGAGGAGCCTTACTGGTATTCTGTTAAGATGTCTTGGTGACGATGAGGTTTGGAAATGTGTAGAGGAGACGCACTCGGGCGTGTGCGGTGGCCACGTGAATAGTCAGATGCTCGCCAAGAAGATCATTCGCCAAGGCTTTTATTGGCCCACTATGGAAGAGATTGTGCTGTCTATGTCCGTAGGTGTGTCAAGTGTCAACTTCACGCCGATAAAATCCATTCACCATCTTCCTCACTTCATCCAATATCTCCCCGTGGCCTTTCTCCATGTGGGCATTCGACATCATTGGTCCCCTAGGTGATCCCAATTCCCTCACCAAGCAGAAATCTTTCATCCTTACTGCGACGGAATACTTCACCAAATGGGCCGAAGCCGAAGCTTACGCGGAAATCAAGGCGTCAACAGTCTGCAAGTTCATCATGAAGAACATCCTCGCCAGATTCGGCGTCCCAAGCACGATCGTCACCGACAATGGGCCACAGTTCATTTCTCAGGACCTACAGGACCTCTGCAAAAGGTACGCAATTGCATTGCATCATTCATCGCCTTATTACCCACAAGGTAACGGCCAAGCGGAGGCCACCAATAAAACATTGCTCAAAATCATCAAAAAAACCTGCGAGTCTAGTAAGTTTTCAGACTGGCCAGAAAAGCTTATCGAAGCTCTATGGGCCTATCGCACTTCAATCCGTACCCCCACCGGGCAGACTCCATTTGCCCTTACTTATGGTATGGAAGCGGTAGTCCCGTACGAGACTCTGATCCCTTCTCTCAGGGTACAATTGGACGAGGAATTTCCCCTCGACGATCGTCGTAATTCACTCCTCGCCCAGTTGGAACTCTTGGATGAGAAACGGCTGGCCGCTGCCGAACACGCGCGTGTGTATCAAAATAGACTCGCTCGCTTTTACCAAAAGAAAGTCGTTGAGAGAAAATTCAAAGTCGGTGAGATGGTCGTAAAAAGAATTTTTGTCAAACCTGGAGGTCCGCGTTCTAAGCTCCAACCCAATTGGGAAGGACCATTTGTAATTCAAGCCGTGTACCCTGGCAACGCCTACAAGCTAGTCAACGCCGAAGGGACCGAGTTATCCCACCCTTGGAATGGGCTTTATCTTAAGAAATACTACCCTTAGCACAAACAAAAAAATGATGAAAAGATAAAAACATCAAAAACAAAGAAATATTGAAAACCACTAAAAATATGGAAAATTCAAAATGCCGATGCCTGGCAGTCACCATGTAGTTAAGTCCTGCATCTAACCTTCATGTTAGGATAGGGCCCATTAAGGCTTGGTAGGCACCGGGTCTTGGTTTGCCAGAACCGTGGAGATCCCTGTCCGGCCACGTCGGCCTATGCTCGCTCGAAGGAAGCCAACATGTGCTCACTTATGTATTTTATTCAAAAGTCGGTAGCATCACCTACGGTGGAGCGTCACCCAGAAGATCTCCGGAAGCTGTAATCTTTATTCTTTTCTCTTCGACCAAATGAGACAGTCGGCGCCCTTAAAACGCTGAGCACGAGAAACCAAAACTCAAACCCCAAAGGCAAGAGTAGGATCCATTTCCTCGAGCATCGATCAGAGCACGAGAAGAGGGCAGTGTCCCCGCAGGCATACAAAAGGGAGCTCACAAACGTCAAACGACTATATCTCCCTCACAAAAAGAAATACAAAATCAAAATCAAGAGAAAAGCCTGGTCGTGACCGTGCCTGTTGCGATAAACGGAACCCCTCAAAGCAAAAGTCTGAATCCACAAAAGGGGCCGTGGAATGTAAATGCTCGAGATTTGGTCCGAAGTTGTCCGAAAGGAAAGAGTTAATGGGCCCTTATTCGCTCGCCGGGTTAACGGTTTTGCTGATCCTCTCAGGAGGTTTATCCCCCACGCTCTTCCTTCTTCCTCTAAAGATGAAGGTTCGATGGAGTTTCTGAAAGGTGAAAACTGCCCAGGGTCTGCGACCTTATTTTAATATACACATATGGTTGCCTACTTTGAAAAGCAAAAGCTATCGCTGCGAAGGAGTCTCCGTGTTTCTGGCTGGTCAAGACCCCTGTTTACCACCTTGATGTCTTCTTGTTTAACCTCGGGCTTAGGCCAATGCAAGCGCGTCACCTATGGGTGCGACGGCGTCTGATTCCGGGTCAGCGTCGCGCGGTTGGTCGTTAGGGTTCCAGGGTGTTCCATCATATACCATCTAGAGTTGTGAGGAAACAGACCCGGGTCGGGCAAATCATTTACCTCGAACACCTTTTGGGTGAATCCCTGTGGTCGGAAGCGACTGGGAGCCTAAGCATGGCATGACGGTATTGTCATCAGGGTAAGTCTTAGCCGGCGGGATCATCATTCGAGGGGTCTAGAGGCCCAAATCAACCTAGATGTGCACTTAGGATACCTGGGAGGTTAGTAAGAAACCCCTGTTCTCACGTAGGTTAGGTGCCATTTGGGTGCTTGCCGGGCGTTAGCAACAAAAAAATTGAAATGATAAAAATAACAAAAAAAAGAAAAGAGAAAATGTACATATTTGCAAAAAAAAAATCTTTTTTATGATAAAACAAAAAAATGCCAAATATAAAAAAGAAAACAAATCAATTTTGCATGATTGCATTTGCGTGCAGCATCTCACTTTAATACCGCTTGCATTCGTGTGCTTGCCTGTCGCATTTATCACCACATTTTTCCATTGCCTTCGTTAATAAAGGCTTGGCCCCTTGACCAGTTATCAAGGACAGTCACAGTGACCATTTGCTTATTGAGCAAGGGGCCAAGTCAGAACAGAAATTCTGATTTGTTTGTTTCAGTGATGTGTGCAGGGATCAGGCAACAGAAGCAAAGGTGAAAACCAAACAAACCAAACCTTGTATTTTATTCCAAAAACCAAAAAAATTACATCAAGTTCCGCCCTCTCTCTCCGCATTACTCGTCCCACTACTCTCCGGGCAAAACGCTCTCAAAGGTGCTACCCAACTACGAAAAGCGGTACTCCTACCGCTCTGTACTCCTCTTCCTATTCCCACATCCCGGCGTTGATCTACGGAAGCAGCAGAGAAGCTACCAACACGAAAGCCACGCTCTCGTGCTCTTCGGTAGCGCTCCTCACCATCTCTCAGCCACTGTTCAGCAAGACCAAGGCTGATTCGGAGTTCGAATAGTTGGGCCTCCATGGCCCTTCGTTCCTCCCTTTCAGTCAATCTGTTGGCTCTTTCTCTCTCTGCGTCTCTTTCTTTCTCTGCACGTTCTCTCTCGCGGTCTTCCCTCTCCAACTGGAGAGTGATCCTCAGTTCCACAGCATCCCTAGAGGAGTCGTCATCAGGATGACGCCGCAGTTCCCTCTCCAGTTCTGCTATCCTAGCCTCCTTCTGCGCAGCTTGGCCAAGCGCTTCTTCCGTCTCCTTTTCCTGCCAAGTGTACCATCTCAGATACACGATAAGGCGTAAACAAGGAGAACTCAACACTGAGACTCTTACCTGTATAGAGAGCATCCCTTCTGCCTCCGCAGCACGCTGCGTGGCGTGAGCAAGTTGCTCATGAAGCAAGTCAAGTTCTGAGGTGGGAATCCACAAGCTGGAAGAGGCACCACCTACTCCCATCGCTGGGGAAGCCGCGCCAATCTGGGCATGCTACGACCGCGTGAATTAGCAGCCAACATCTGGAATCTGGGGTTTTAATTAGGAACGTACTGTACACCTACCAAGGCGCTCGTAGCTCCGCGGGCATTACCCAACTGTTGTTCCATCTCTGCCAAGCGAGTTCGTAAATTCGCTATCATGGCATCCCGGACATCCTGCAGCCTTACGAAGTCAGCATTTTTCACCAGAAAACCAAGAAAAGGAGAAAGAAGAAAAGGGAAAAAGGGGAAACCTACCTCCACAAGTCCCCGGGGTTGGAACCGCTCTGCGTACTTTGTCCTATATAGACGCAAGTAGTCCTCGCTATCCCGCGCCTGTGATTCTACAATCGTGCCACCCCGTTGCCAGTCCTCGTACTGTTCGGGGAATCGCACGCGCCAGTCAATGCAGGTCGCCGGTCCCCGCGTCTTTCTCCCGACACGAGGTGGCACAGCTGAATCCACCCATTCTTGAGCCAGTCCTAAAGTCCTCATAACTAATCGTAGCCGAAGCGGCTCGATTTCATTCAGGCAGTGCATCCACAGTTCCCGTCCGAACCGGGCACGACTTGCTAGAACCCACGGCTGGTCGGCATCGACCATGTCTGAGTAGGGTCTCCAGTTTACCATCGCTGCAGGGAACTCCTGTAGCTCCCGCCTTAGCACCATCAGTTGGTAGGTTAGGGGTGCCGCACTCATGATGGGTTCCCACCGCCTGGCTAGCGGCACCATCGCGGGTCGCCAATGCCGAGCTCTCCCCATAGGGAGGTAATAATAGCTCCACAGCTGCTCGGCGCAGGTCATCAGAACCTTGCAAAAACACAAAAAAATACAAAACAAGCAAAACCAAAAAAATACCTGGATGAATGGTGTGAAACCACTCACAGTCATCTCACGATCCGTTTCTTGGAATAGGCCTGCAAACAAGTGTGCCAGCATGGCGGCTCCCCAGGCATAATACCCTACTCTTTCAAGGTCTGACAGCAGCTCCAGGAAGCGACATTGGATACCGTCCCCTTTCGAGCTCAGTACCAATCTCCCCAAAAGGAAGAGGAGAAATCTCCTCAAATCTATGTTGCATCTTTCCCAGTCGCCGAAATCTGTGCAGTACACGGCACGGCATCCTATTTCCATCCTTTCCATGAACTCTTCTGAGGATTCATCGTCCCGCCGACGAGTGTCGGTGAGCCCTAATGCATCCATGAGGGACGCCCTAGCTACCGACCTATTTTTCCGACCATCTAGGTCCAAACCCAGTAACTTCTGGGCACCTTCTCTGTAGTCCGCGTAAGTGACTCCGGTCACTGCCTCGCCCTCCACCTTCAGGCTTGTGATCGGACCACATCCTCCAAGCTGGGCACCATGTGCCCCCAGGGCATCAGGAATGCCCGACTCACTGGGTCCCATCTCTCACACAAGGCTTGGATCAGGACCAGGTCGAGCTGGATCGGCTCGATCCGAAGAAGGTGCCAAAACCCATCACGTCTAGCCTGGCCTTCTGAAAATCTGGGAGACCTCGGTATGCTGCCACTACCAACTCCCATGAGATCTGTGATTTCATCACACACTACGCATGCAGGGAATGGAGAGGAGGTTTGGTAAGAAAGAAAGGAAGAAAAAAAGAATGAAAAAAAGGGGGGGCAAGAAAACTTGGCTTACGAGTTGTGATTGGGGCCTTTCGCTGAAGTGCCCTTCGAGGTCCGAAAGCCTCCGGGAACTACTACCACTGGATCTGCTTCTCTTCGAGGAGTGGGAAGATTCGCCCTCCATCCAACTCTCGGAATTTTGAACTCCTCCTCTCCCGTGAAAACTTGTGCTCCTCGAGTTAGCTCTCGATATACCAGGGAGGATAAAAGGGACACGAATTTATAGAAATGGAAGGAGTGCAGGCCAAGATTGCCTCCATCACCTGTTAATGATAGCCCTCGCAATGAGGCACCTGCCATGCGGTCCCGTGTGTCACTTCACCGCTCGCACAGGGTGATTGATTGGACGAAGAATATGACGACTAGCCCCCTATGTTGTCTAGGGATACCCTATCATGTTTTGGAGGACGTCCGCAAAATTTGACACAACATCCGGGAAAAGGGGCTAGGGCCGTCATTATTGACTTCGACGGCAGATTCCCGTGGAAAATGGTCACAACAAGACGCGATTCTCCGCTCGGCGTTGAGTCTCGGCAGACCCATCACATGGGAACAGTGCAAAGGAGAGGAAGTGTAGGGAAGAAGGAATGCACAAGAGAACAAACGAGCAGCAGAAAATCAAATCACTCCATTCATAATTCTACATAAGCTGTCATAAACACTACAATCATAGAGAGGAGGCGAGTCCACCAGCTCGCCGATCCTCACCATCACTCATCTCTCTGGGCGCTCCCCTCCTCTCCCCTGAGGTGCGGGTCCCTCAGAAGCCTCCGGGATCCTCGTGCAGCAGCACCTGCCTCGCCTCTTGGCGCCTGCTCCGCAGCAGTGACTCGCTGCTCCTCCCCTGGCGTGGCAAAGAAGCCACTAGCGGCAAAGCGACCAGACTGGCGCAGTCGCTCCCCGAACTCTCGCGCTCTCTCGTAGCGCGTCTCCATCCCTCCTAGCCTCTGCACGACGGCCTAAAGGCCCAGTTGGAGCTCCCTCACTTGGGCCTCCAAAGCCCTCCTCTCGGTCTGATCCCGCTGTCGCTCGGACCTTCTCTCGGCTTTCTCTCTCTCTGCCTCACTCCTCATCATCTGCAGAAGAACCCTTAACTCCAGGATGTCTGGAGAAGGTCTCTCCTCACCGCGATGTCGCAGCTCCGCTACAGTCGCCACCCAGGCATCACGCTCCTCTTCCGCCCGGGTCGCGCGGGCCACCGCACCGGCAAGTTGCTCCCGGAGGGAGGCAATCTCGAGAAAAGGGGCCGAGGAACTGGAAGATGCGCCACCAATCATCCCCGCCGTCGCTGTCTGCTGGGCACGCTGGAACAAAATAAACAACGGCCGTCAGTGAAACTCCAAATCTGAAGATAAAAGTGCGGCACGTAACTTACCAGGAGCGACAGCTCATGTTGAGCGACGGCCAGCTGCCGCCTAGCCTCTGACAGTTGGGCGTGCGAGCCGCCGACCCACGTGTGTCCCCAGCTTGGGGAAGCCCCGCATAACTCTCTCTCTACCGCCGCAGGAAGTCGGCGCTGTCCTGCACCAATACACTCCCTTGCTGTCCAGGGAGACGTACGTGCCAGTCCTCGAGCCTCGCCTTGCCGCGACTCTCCCTCCTGACGCGGCTCGGCTCGTCCGCACTCGCCCACTCATCGGCCAGGCCCAGGGTCCTCGCCATGTCCTGCACCAAGAAAGAAGGGCCTCGCATCATAACAAAGAACGCGTCCCCTGTCTAGGACGCGTCCATCATTTGAGTGCAACACTCGCCGAACCCTTTCCCCCCTCGCGCGGCTCGCTTCAAAACTCAAAATGAATTAAAAGAGGAAGAGATCGGAGGACCTACCAGACCGTGTTCACCTCCCTCCGCGACATCGGGCCCCTCGGGTCCCTCGGGGGCCCGAAGCGGCCCTTCCTCCTCCATGGACGTCGTTCCATGTTCTTGCGTGTCCCTCCTCGGGCGAGGAGTTCCTCGTCCCTCTCCACCTTCACCATGGTCGGGCCCACCGAACTCCATCAATCAAAAGAGGAGGAAGACGAAAAAGGGGCAAGCGAGTTTCGACGGAAGGCGGGCTCGTTTGCGGGTAAGGCACGGGAGAAGAAAGGCCACCCGACGCTTTAAATTTGAATTCAAGGATTAAGACGCGTCCTCGCGCCTGGACGCGCCCAAAAGGGGGAGAAAGGAAACAGAATCCCCCCGTGCAAAGTGTAGTTCCCCACTGTTCAGGACAAGGTCTCGTGGAGCGTGCCTCGAAAGATAACTCAGTGCAAAGAAGAAAGTGTGGGAGAGAGAAAAGTACACACAACACAAGAAAGCCATTTTCATTTCATATAATAGCCGAAAGTACATCATACAGTGAGAAGGGTGACGTGTACAAGCAACTC